>CM075977.1:255706605-255761605 GCA_038087875.1 Malacoraja senta | reverse complement strand
CTTTACTCACTCCCCCCGCCACATCGAGCACCTGCCTCATGGATCTGTTAGCAGCAGGCAGACCAGCAGGCGGTGAAGCCCCCCGTCTCAAGCTTCCCTCCTCGATCTGTTGCGGAGACGCTGCTCCCATTCTCGGCTGCCCACTTCACTCTGGGACTCACCTCGGGAGCCACGCAGCAAACCCGTGGAAGGGCGCAAACTAACCCCAGAATAAGGAGGCTTCTCGTTCCGACCGGGATGGAGATCGCCACCCTTCGCTTTGTGCCAGCCGTCATTGTGCAGTGGTCTCTTGCCTGCACTCACACAATGAGATCATTCCTCCGTCAGCTTTAAGTCTTCTCAGCAAGGAAACGGCATCTGCATGCTGGATGTGACAGGAGGAAGCGGGCCGCCCCTTCCCAGGAAGCTGGTCAAGAGGAAAGCTTGTTGCAGTTTCCGTGAGGTCGACTGAAAGAGAATTTCCCATCGATTTTGCAAAGGGGAATGAGTTTTGTTTAGTTTTAGTCTTTAGGGATACAGCGTGGAAACAGGCCCTTCGGCCCACCGAGTCCATGCTGACCAGTGATCACCTGTTGGCACTAGTTCTATCCTGCACACTTTACCGACAATTTACAGAAGCCAATTAACCTACGAACATGGAGTGGAGGAAACCGGAGCACCCAAAGAAAACCCACGCGGTCACGGGGAGAACACGCAAACCCCCATAGAGACAGCACCTGCAACCAGTATCGAACCTGGGCCCACGGAGCTGTAAGACTGCAACTCTACCACTACGCCGCTGTGCCTCCAACGGTTTGTGTTGCTGCTTCGTCAAGGATGTTTAATCATAGATCACGGGACAGTACAACAGAGGAACACCTATGAGAGAGAAGCGAGTGTTACCGAACGTCTGAATTCTCTGGGGTGGAACCCTCTCCAAGACAGACGTGAAGCTCACCGTTTGACCTGTTTTTACAAAATGTTAAATGGTCAGCTCGACATGGATTACAAGACCTACACCAAACCCAAACCAATTAGGAGCAGACGAGGGCATTCGATCCAATTTGTGATTCCAGCTACCAAGACAGATGTGTACAGCAATTCATTCTTCCCCCGCACAATCAAAGCATGGAATAATCTCCACCCTACTATAGTTACCCAACCAGATGCAACTAAATTTAAGGTAGCTCTTTCTTCCCAAAAACCCTTTCTGGCTTAATTCCTCCCTCCACCACCTCCAGTTTAAATTCCATTTGGAATATTTTGGAGGACCAAGAAACCAAGAACAAGAAGAACAGGCCCCTCACCCCATGATGCACTCAACAAACACAAGGCCACGTTAAACTAATCTCTGCCTGCATCTGATCCATATCCCTCCATTCCTGCATGTACACGGGCCTATCTAAAAGCCTCTGGAAAGCCTCTCATGCTCAAGAGTCAAGTGTTTAATTTGTTTAATTGTCTAATGTCCTGACAACAGAACAATGATCTTCTTAATCGTGGCAGCTGAACACGCGTGTAAACAAAATAGATGGAGATAATATATAATAAACAAAATGTCAATAAATTAATAACCCCCAAAAACCCTGAGGTCCTTACTGTAACCAAAGACAGTCCATAGTTCATCGCTGAGGCTAGTTTAATTTAGTTTTGGGATACAGCGCGGAAACAGGCCCTTCAGCCCACCCAGACCGTGCCAACCAGCGATCCCTGCACACTGGCACAATTTACCAATATACCCAAGCCAATTAGCCTACAAACCTGTACGTCTTTGGAGTGTGGGAGGAAACCGGAGCTTCCCAGGGAAAGGTCACGGGGAGAACGTACAATCTCTGTACAGACGAGCACCGATAGTCAGGATCGAACCTGTGTGTCTGGTATTATAAGGCAGCAACTCTACTACCGCGCCACCGTGCCGCTGTGTTGTGTAGTGTTCACGAGCCTGATGGTTGTTGAGAGCAACCTATTCTTGAACTTGGTGGTCACAGTTTTCAGACTCCTGTATCATCTTCCCAGTGGTAAGAATGAAATGAGAGCGTGGCCAGGGTTGTGTGGGTCTTTGATGCTACTACCTGTCTTTCTGAGGTAATATCATCAAAGACCCATATCAGGGTCTTTGGCAGTGTCCGTCACTGTAATCTCCTTCATTCCTGAGCCTTCAAGTTGCTAAACCAGGACCATAGTGCAAGCAGTTAATATGCTCTCTTCCATATATGTGTAAAAGGTCAAGAGTCTTTATTTTCCAAATGTCTGTATTTTCAGAGAAAATTAAAATAGGGGTGGTACAGTGGTTCAGCAGTAGACTTGGTGTCTTACAGCGCCAGAGGCCCGGGTTTGATACTGACTATGGGTGGGGTCTGTACGGAATTTGTACCTTCTCCCTGTGAAAACATGGGATTTCTCCGGGTGCACCAGTTTCCTCGCACATTCTAATGGCGTGCAGGTTTGTAGGTTAATTGGCTTTGGTAAAAATTGCAGATTGATCCTAATGTGTAGGACAGTGCCAGTATGTGGGATGATCGCTGGTCGGCATGGACTCGGTGGGCAGACGGGCCTGTTTTTCGCACTGTATCTCTCGTCTAAAGTCTAAAAAGAGAGTATTTGTTGACAAATAAAATCGGCTCAATCTTTCCACGAAGTAGAGGTGCTGTAGCCTTTCATAACCTCATACGTCACAGGAGCAGAATTAGGCCATTCGGCCCATCAAGTGTGCTCCGCCATTCAACCATGGCTGATCTATCTTTCCCTCTGACAGGCATTCTACTACCTTCGCCCCTTAACCCCTGACACCCTTACTAATCAAGAATCTGTCAATCACCGCATGAAAAATACGGCTTCCACAACCCGTCTGTGGCAATGAATTCCATAGAATTCCACAGATTCACCACCCTCCGACTAAAGAGATTCCTTCCTATCTCCTTTACCAGTGTGAATGTGTGATCGTTGGTCGGTATAGACTCGGTGGGCCAAAGAGCCTGCTTCCACGCTGTATCTCTAAACAAAACTAAACTAAGTGAAAACTAGGAGGCCTTGTACTTTTATATATTTTGAAGGAGAAATGGTGAACCAATGTTCAAGTCTGCCTCAGGGGAACCAAAGTGCAATCTTGCATCCATTCCTTCCTGTAATCAGTTTAAGCTCAATAAGGCTGGAAACCAGCATGGAAAGCTGACTACCTGATGCATTTGGCAACTGGTTCTGGTTTCTCTTCATTTGTGTCCAGAATTAGATTATTTCAGTTGCAATGGAGCTTACAGGCATAAGATTGCCCTGACAGGTCTCAGTTGAGAAAGCACTTGTTGTTTTCCAACCATTCACACGCCACAGAGGACCAAAGTGCTTGACTTATGATTGGAAAAATGTAGAAACAAGGAACCGCAGATGCTAGTTTACACCAAGGGACACAAAGTGCTGGAGTAACTCGACGGGTCAGACAGCATCTCTGGAGAACCTGGATAGGTGATATTTTGGGTCAGGTCCCAACCCTGAAACGTCAACTATCCATGTTCTCCAGAGGTGCTGTTTGACCTGCTGAGTTACTCTGGCACTTTTTGTCCTTTTACTTATAATTGGATCTTCCCCACACCTGTTAGGTTCCATGATAGGGTGGCACGCTGGAGCAGCAGTGGAGTTGCTGCCTTACATCGCCAGAGATCTGGATTTGATCCTGACTTATGGATACTGTCTGCATAGAGTTTGTACGTTCTCCCGGTGACCACATGGATTTTATCCGGGTGCTCCGGTTTCCTCCCACATTCCAAAGATGTACAGATTTGTTGGTTCATTGGCATCAGTAGAAAAGTAAATTGTCCCTCGTATGTAGGATAGTGCTGGCATACGGGGTGATCGCTGGTCGGTGCGGGCTCGGTGGGCAAAAGGACCTGTTTCCGTCCTGTATTTTTAAAGTCTAAAGTCTAAATTCATTAACACCATGGAGATACTACTCCCTCACCAACCCATTCTGTACAGCTAATTGCTGCTACTGAAGATAAAGCCTTTTAAAAACATATCCTCTGTATCATGTTCCTCAAGATTCAAGAGATTCAAGATTCAAGATTTTCTTTATTGTCATTCAGACCTTTCGGTCTGAACGAAATTGTGATGCCTGCAGTCATACACAGAACCAATAATAACAAAACATACAATAAACACAAATTAAACATCCACCACAGTGAGTTCACCAAGCACATCCTCACTGTGATGGAGGCAAAGTCTTAGTCTCCGTCTCTTCCCTCCTTGTTCTCCCTCTGCGCTGAGGCGATCGATCCAAGCCGAAGATGCCGCCCTCCAGTCCAGCGGACCTCCGTGGTGATGTCGCCGCCGCCGAAAGCCGGAACGCCGTCTCCGCCTCCGAGACGGCCCGCCACAACATCAGCTCCGGGCCGCCGCCCCAGCTCCAGGCCGCTGCCCCAGCTCCAGGCCGCTGCCCCAGCTCCAGGCCGCTGCCCCAGCTCCAGGCCGCTGCCCCAGCTCCAGGCCGCTGCCCCAGCTCCAGGCCGCTGCCCCAGCTCCAGGCCGCCGCCCCAGCTCCGGGTCCCGCAGTCTCCGCTCCGCATACCTAAGCGAAGTCAGCTTAGGTAAAAAAAAAAATAGATTGGATGGGTATATGGCCGGGAAAGGAATGGAGGGATATGGTCTGAGTGCAGGTAGATGGGACTAGGGGGAAGGAAGAAGAAAGAAGGGGGAAAAAAAGGGGGGGGGGGAAAAAGGGGAAAAAAAGTGTTCGGCACGGACTTGAAGGGCCGAGATGGCCTGTTTCTGTGCTGTAATGGTTATATGGTAATCAGGATAGTTCCCAACCATTGTAAATTTTGCCATGAATCCAAATACTCTGGGCTCACTGGTGTGCTTTGGAAGGAGTACCTTTGGATGAATTGAGCAGATCTTGGGTAAATATATGTTGGCGGAACTGCTTGCATTGACCAGCGGAGATTTACTCTGGTCTGTGCTGCCAGCATTGACACGGCTAAAAGGTTTTGTAATTAGTCTCCAGCCTAATGAACGTTCAGAGCTCACGGACAGACTCACTTGCTGAGCAGACGTCCACTGAAGCGTTGTTTGAAGACCGATGGTTTAAACTCGCCACTTATGGCCAGATGCCTGTCAGGCAACCCCCAGATAAGGTGACAGATTGGAGTGAAATAAGATGTGGGATGTAATGGATGAGTTATCCGAGGCAAGACCATGCGGGCAATATTAATGAAAAGGAAATTACTTCTAATCTTTTCAGAAACCTCTACTGAACTTTGCAAATTACTTATCTAAAACAGGTCTCACCCATTATCATATGATATCTCCTTATGGGAATAATTTTCTTCTCATATTAAATATGATATATTGAATTAAGATATTAAATATCTTTTGGCCTTACATAAGAATTCGTGTGAACAGACAAAGTCCATTCCATCTGGTTTCAAGAGTCAAGAGTGTTTAATTGACAATGTACCAAAAACAGAACAATGAAACTCCTACTTGCGTTAGTGGCACAGTGGCTCAGCGGGAGAGCTGCTGCCTCACAGCGCCAGAGACTTGGGTTTGATCCTGACCTTGGGTACTGGCTGAGTGGAGTTTGCCTGTCCTCATGTGACAGCATGGGTTTTCTCTGGTTTCCTCCCACAATTTGTGCACAATTGTAGGTTAATTGCTCCTAGTGTGTAGGATGGGAACGTGGATAATGTAGAACTAGGTTAGGGGTGATGGATGGTTGGCGAGGACTCAATGGTCCACAGGCTCTGTTTCCCTGCTGTATCTCTGAACGAAACATAACAGGTCTGTAAACACAGTACTCATAGATAACACAATAAAGTGAGCAACTCAATAACATTTAAAAAGCAATATTATTGCAAAAAAAAACAAAGTTCTTACAGTTCACACTTCATAGTTTCGCTCGAGCTTGTAGAGTTCAAAAGCCTGATAATTGTCCGGAAGAAGCTGTTCTACCTGGTGGTCCAGGTTTCCAGACTCCTGTACCTTCTTCCTGGTGGCACGAGTGAAATGAGAGCGTGGCCAGGGTGGTGTGGGCCCTTGATAATGCTGGCTGCCTTTTTGTGGAAGATCCTTTCCATCGGGGTGAGGTCAGTACTTGTGATGGACCCGGGGGGGGGGGGGGGGTTGTCCGCCACAATGTGCACTCTCCTTCGTTATTGGGGTTTAGAGTTGCTGAGCCAGGCCGTGAACCAGTGGTTCAACCCTACTTGCATTCCTTCTCCATATAGCCCCAGCACTCTTTATAGACCAGTGATCACTACCAGTTGCAACGAGGTAATGGCACAAACAGGGCTGGTAACCCTCATCTCGCTGGGACCCGCTGGAGGACCCGACCTGAAGGCTTGGCGGACCTTGGCGGAAAGGGGAACCCGTCCCGAGCACCCGAAGGCTCCGCCAACAGCAGAACCGGGAGGGAGCCGCCAGGGACGTCGGACGCGAGGGGCAAGAGCCAGTAGGAGGGTGAACCGGGATGATGCCTCCAGCGCCTTCAAGGTCAGCTGCGGGAGGCGACCCCAGGACATAAAGATGGCCGGGCATGGAGAGGGACGTCGGTTCGCGGACTGATCGAGTCAAAGGCGACGGAGGGAGGTCTTGCAGCAGTCTGGGGCTCATCTGGATTGGGAACAGCTCTCCAGTCCACCGAGCGTGTGGGCAGACTGGACTTTGGACTTTGGAAATGGCGCCTAAACATGGCGGCGCCTGCAAAAAGAATTTCACTGTGCAGTTGCACATGTGACGAAAAAAGCACCATTGTCCTCTCAACAGCATCAGCAAGATAACCAGACTCTGTCTGAATGGCTCCCACCTATGGCTGCCTTCAGCTAAAGCTTGTTTCTCATGGTTAGCCAGTGCCGCAGCCACAGTATTGCCGCAATTCATCCAATGCCACATCAGGATATCTTGAGATCACAAAACCATAAATCTTTTTTTAAATATTTATGATGAAGTATGGAAACAGAAATTTCCATTGGCACTTTAACAAATTATTAAACAAATTGTTATTAAAACTGTATTTGAGCTCGTTTGGGGCTGCATAGTGGCGCAAAGGTGGAGTTGTTGCCTTACAGCGCCAGAGGCCCGGGTTCTATCCTGACTATAGTGCTTCTGTACAGAGTTAGAATGTTCTCCCCATGATTGCCTGGCTTTTCTCTGTGTGCTCCGGTTTTCTTCCACATTTCAAAGACGTGCAGGTTTGTAGGTTAATTGGCTTTGGTAAAATTGTAAATCACCCCTAGTCCATAGGATTGTGATAGTGGACAGGGTGATCGCTGGTCAGCAGGGACCCGTTGAGCTAAAGGGCCTATTTCTGCTATGTATCTAATGTCTAAAGTTGGCCAGGGTTCAGATGTTTAAAATAAATTATTTTTCTAAAGCAGAATAATAATAATAATTAAATATTTTAAATTAAATAGGATCAAGTACACAGGACAAGATGTTAAGAAGTCCCTTGTGCCAATAGGTGGGGAGCATTTCACGACATTCGTTGATTGTTGAGAGTGGTAGATGCTCAACATCGGGGGGGGGGGGGGGTAACCTTCAGGACAATTGGGCACAGGACACATCATCAGTAGTGTACCCTTGCATCACTGGGTGTTTCGGCCTTTTAACACTATACACCCTCCACAAGGGCGGCCCGCTGCAGGATGATCAACCCTCAGTGCGTGTCCCGTGTCAAACCGTCCCAAAGATTCACCCCGACATACTTGAAAGAAAGAACATAGGACATTACAGGACAGGAACAGACCGTTTGGCCCACTAGGTCTGTGCCGAGCATGACGCCAAGGTAAACGAATCTCCTCCGCCTGCATGTGATCCATATCTCTCCATTCGCTGCCTATCCATGTGCCTATCCAAAAGCCTCATGAATAGTCATGTCATATCTGACTCCACCATCACCCTAGCAGCATGTTCTAGGCACCCACCATTTTCTGTCTAAAAATCATAACCTGTACACCTCCTTTAAACTTGGCCTCACTCATATTATAGACATGGCCTCTCGACCTTGACATGTCCATCTTGGGAAAACGGTTCTGATTGCTAACCCTATCTATGCCTTTCATAATTTTAGATTCTTCGATCAGTTCTCACCTCAGCCTCCGACGCTCCAGAAAAAAACAATCCAAGTTTGTCCAACCTCCCCATATAGCTGATCCCCCTAATCCAGCCAGCATTTTGGGCAACCTTTTTCTGCAACCTTTTCAAAGCCTCCACATCCGTCCTGAACTCTTTAAAACTCCACAACATTCAATTTAGTCAGCACCTCGTCCCTTGTGGAGTCAGTCAGTTTCTATTTCAACCGCTTGTAACATTTAACTAAAATTATATCAAGACCAACTGAGGCGTGAAAATAATAACGCTGTTTAAGTCAGTGATAATTAAAATATAAAGATGACCACGTGGTACGTGGCCACGGACATTATATTCAGATTGTGCAATCATTAGGGAGTCTTGTGAAAACACCCAGGACTGATTAACAGTTTGACACCTTCCGCACTTCCTCGATGCGACACAGCTGAATCTATTTTAAAGAAAGACACTAACCCTCAGTGATGTGCTTGCCTCTATAATACTTCCAAAGTTAATGAGCATGGAAGCTAAAGGAACCAGAAGAATATGGTTGGAATCCCGATTAGTGTACCCCGAGGACACCTTGTTTCTACATTTGACTAATGTCACAACTGACCCTTACTCTGTGCTGTGTCTGTTGGTCTTTGTTCAAGATGGCGGTCGGAGGGGAGAGTGGACGCTGGCGCGGTTTGGCTGCCGCTGCTCTCTCCTCAAATTGTGTTTCTGATTTTCTTTTTGTGCTTTTGTAATTGAATTCTGTCCTTGATTTGTGTATTGTGGTGTTTCTATATTTAATTTATTCCGACTATGTGTTTAGTATTTTTGTGATTTTATGTCTTGTAAGGTGTCCTTGGGTGTTAGAAAGGCGCCAGGAAATAAAAATGAATTATTATTATTATTATTATTACTCATTAGGTTTCCAAGTGGATCAGCCATTTATTTCAGATTGATGATTTCGATTCACCTGTCAAGTATAAATCAGTGACATGTATAAATCAACAGGGAGGAAGCAGACAATACACCGCAGGAAGCCAAAATAACTTCGAAAGCGACCGATAATGTCAGCTGCTACAAGTAAAAAGCTTTCTGTTCCCACAGATTTAACAGAGCATGATTATCCCAACAAGGATATCCCTTTCTTTCTTTTTAATTATTGTCTTGACTTTGCAGAACAAATCAAGACTAGGTGTTACGGAAGCTAAGCCCACTGTGCAACAAATTGAAAACGTTCCTGTACGTAGAACAGAACAGTACAGGTTTAAACTCAGCGGGTGAGGCAGCATCCATGGAGCGATGGGAATAGGCAACGTTTCGGGTCGAAACCCTTTTTTTCCCCGACCCGAAACTTTGCCTGTTTCCTTCGCTCCATGGATGCTGCCTCACCCGCTGAGTTTCTCCAGCATTTTTCTCTACCTTCGATTTTCCCACATCTGCAGTTCCTTCTTAAACAGTACAGGTTTAAATTTAGGTTTGTTATTGTCAGGTGTACTGAGGTACAGTGGAAAGCTTTGTTTTGCATGCTATCCAAACAGATTACAAATACCATACATAAATACAATCAAGCAGAACTCAAGTGGAGTAGATAGAGCAGGGGGGGGGGGGGGGGGATACAGAGGAAGATGCAAAAATAATTTCACTGTGCAGTTGCGTATGTGACAAATAAAGCACACTTGGGAGTGCAGAATATAGTTCTCAGCATTGTGGCACATCAGTTCCAGTTAAAGTCCTCAATGTGGTAGAGGTGAATCAGACAGTACACTAGCTTATGGAAGGACCGGTCAAAAGCCTGATAGCAGAGGGGAAGAAGCTGTTCCTGAGTCTGGTGGTGCCCACTTTCAAGCTTCTGTACCTTCTGCCAGATGGGTGCAGAGAGTCGGAGGATTAAGTTGGCTGCTTTCCTGAAGCAGTGTAAAGTGTAGATGGAGTCAATGCTGGGAATGGAAGGAATGCTGTAAGGTACAGCACAGGAACAGGTTCTTTGGCCCACAATGTCTAAGCCATATATAATGTACACCAAATTTATCAATTAATACGGAGAAACTATTTCATCTTTGTAGGGTAGCAACTCTTTCCTTGCTGATAAATCTTTGGGTGACATGTATTAGTTATTATTGGGTGCAGAGGGTATAAGGTTTTAGTTTGATTGAGGTTTAATGCATCATTGAGACGATGCAGTGAATTCAGTGGCCACTTATTTACTGATTTAGGGGTGGCACAGTGGCGCAGCTGGTCGAGCTGTTGCATGACAGTACCAGAAATCTGGGTTAAATGCTCTCCTCCAGTGCTGTCTGTGTGGAGTTTGCATGTTCTGCCTATGAACATGTAGATTTCCTCTGGGTGCTCCCGTTTCCTCCAATATACCAAAGCAGTGCGGGTTTGTAGGTTAATTGGCTGCTGTAAATTGTCCCCTAGTGTGTAGGGAGTGGATGAGAAAGTGGGATTACATTGAGCTAGTGTGTACGGGCATCCGGTGGCGCTGTTACTGGCTGCCTCCGCCTTCAGTCCGGTATCTTTTTTATTTTTTGTTATGTTTGAAGTATGTTTTTTGGGGTTTTGTGTTGTTGCTTTATGTGGGGGGAAGAGGGTACGGTAAGGGGAAAACCGTCCTTCAGCCGCTTCCTGTAGAGGATGCGACTATTGTTCGAGTCCCCCCCCACCCACTGGATTGGCGCGGCCTTTCATGCCGGGACCGACCAGAGCTCCAGCAGCGGCGGCGCAGCGCTGGATACATCGCGGGGCGGGCGATGCCTCACCGGGGATCGCTGTTTGGAGCTCTGGCGTGCTGGGCCTGCTGCAACGACATGGCGGAGCTGTGGTTCGCGGAGCTCCCAACGCGGGCGGCGCTGATCGACATCGCGAAGAACTGCGACCCTTTGTCGGGGGTCACCAGCGTGGGTCTCCGCCCGACTCGGCCTGTGGACTTCGGGAGCCGCGGGGCACCGGTGGGAGGTGGCCGATTTGGAGGTCCGGGCCGCTGAGGATGTTCTCCCGTTCGGCGTCGGGGTTCCATCGTTACCGGCGGTAGAGGGCCTGAACATCGGGCCACCCGTAGCGGCGACTACGGGGGGGCTCGGGAGGCCCCGACCACGGGTGAACATCTGGGAAGATCAGCGAGGAGGCTGGCTGGACTTTGGTTCCTTCCCTCACAGTGGGGAACTTTGGTGCCGATGTGGGGATGTTTGTGTCCCGGTCTTCTGGGTTTTGTGCTTTTTTTTAAATTTGTTAGTATGACTGTAAGGAAAATAGCATTTCGTTGTCTCTTAATTGAGACAATGACAATAAATTGAATCCAATCCAATCCAGTACGGGTGATTCATGGTCGGTGTCGACTCAGTGGGACAAAGGGCTTGTTTGTATGCTGTATCTCTAAACTTGACGGCTGATCAAATCAAGTTCTAGGCTGCTGCAGGGCCTCTAGTGGCCCCCTCCAACGACACCTCGATCCAGACACATGGACTCCCGAACACACTCACACGGCCACGGCTAACCCTCCATGCCCATGAGAGACAGGTTAAAATCAGCACGCATGAAATCACCACATTGTCTCACGGGGCAGCACAGTGGTGCAACGTTAGGGGTGCTGGCTTACAGCGCCACAGACCCGGGTTAGATCCTGACTATGGGTGCTGTCTGTACAGAGTTTGTACACTCCCCCTGTGACTGCCCAGGTTTACTCCGAGATCTTCGGTTTCCTCCCACACTCCAAAGACGGACATGTTTGCAGGTTAATTGGCTTCTGAAAATTGTAATTTTGTCTCTAGTGTGTAGGATAGTGCTAGGTAGGGTGTGACCACTGGTCATCGTGGACTCGGTGGGCTGAAGGGCCTTTTTCTGCACTGTATCTCCAGAGTCCAAAGTCTCCTCATCACAAGCCCATTTTTCAGAGTGTGTTCTGATGTTTGCTGATGGAATGCTGCAAATTTTGAACTTGAAGGTCACTAGGGACAATTTATAATTTACAGACGCCAATTAGCCTACCTACAACCCTCAACATTACTGGAGTGTGAGAGGAATCAGGATCATCCGGAGGAAACGCACGTGGTCACAGGGAGAACTTACAAACTCCAAACACACAGCACCCGAGGTCAGGATCAAACCAGGGTTGCTGGCACAGCAAGGCAGCAAATCTACCGCTGCTAATCAATCCCTTGATTAGAACTAGTGCTGTTTAGAGAAGATGGTCCATGTATAGAAGCAGAGATAAGCAGGGATCATTGCATCCAGGTATAATTCTGGTTTGTGCAGAACGGGGCAAGCAATGTCAGAGAAGTGAAACATGTTTTTGCATAAATCCCACCCAGATGGTGGCTGATTGTCACCATTCATCCAAGGCCAGTAAATGACTTCTGGAGACATAGAGGGACTGCAGGTGGCTTCTGGAGATGTCTTATGGCTGCTTTAGATTCTGCTGGGGCACATATGAACATCGTGCATCACATCTCTGCATAACATCTACTGCTTCCATGAATATCAATATAGACTGAACATTTAATTCCTCTTTCATTGTCATCCTTGCCATTGAAACAGGTATTTGCTGAATATTAATCCCACAACCTCTGTCATGTATTACCACTTATAACAAGCAGGTTTCAGGACACGCAGTTATTGAAATGCAAATTCTCCAGACCTTTACTATTGTATATCATCTGATATTAGACCTAAATCTATGAGTCAGATTCTCAAGCTGCCATTCACTATGTGGATTCTGTTTTCTCTCTCTGGGTATTTGTAAGAATTTGTAGTTTCAATTAGATGCTGCTCTGTTTTTGTGGACACCACATTCGCACAAGAGGTTGCCAGAGAGGCTTGTTTTCTCCATCTATATCTTCAATATCTTCACCTAGACACACTCTTCTTTGTTTAGAGATAGGGTATGGAAACAGGCCCCTCAGCCCACCAAGACCGCATCGACCAGCGATCGCCCGTACGCCAGTTCTATCCTGTACGCTAGGGACAATTTACTGAGGCCAATTGTTTACCTGCAAACCTGCACGTCTTTTGAATGTGGGAGGAAACCGGAGCACCCGGAGACAACATGGTCAGACGGAGGACGTACAAACTCTGTCAGACAACATCCGAATGCGGGAATCAAACCCGGGTCTCTGGCTCTGTAAGGCAGAAACTCTGCCGCTACGCCACGCTGCTGCTAACAGATTATTTGTGAACAGTAAATACCGTGGTTGGTTTGCTGGTGTTCATAAGATCATAAGACATAGGATCAGAATTAGGCCGTTCGGCTCATCAAGTCTACTCCGCTATTCGATCATGGCTGATCTATTTTTCACTCTTTACCCCGTTCTCCTGCCTTCTTCTGTAACTTTTGATGCCCTTACTAATCAAGAACCATTTAAACAAAAAACAATGACTTGGCCTCCACAGCCGTCTGTGGCAATGAATTCCACTGATTCACCACCCTCTGGCTAAAGGAATTCCTCCTCTGTTGTGACCCACCGCAGTAAGGTTAACAGGTTTTTCCAGTGACTTGCCCCCTCTCTTGCTGCTACTGTTTTGGTTCGAGTCATACAGCACGGAAACAGACCCTTCATCCCATCTCATCCCATGCCGACCAAGATGCACATCAAACCTCATCCCATTTGCCAGCGTTTGACCAGTATCCCTCTCGAACCTTATGTCCAGTTCAATACTCCCAATTGCTGTTAAGATCTTTTGAACACCATATCCAATAGGTTTGAGACATTTAAGGCATTTGGACTTCCACTGGATCAGTTATATAGCAAACCAACACAAGTTAAGGGCCTGGACCACTTAGTAATTTTTTTGGCGTCTGCCGGCATCATTGATTGCCGTATCAGGTCACCGAAGAATTTGCGGCATGATACGAAGAGATGCAGCGTGATCTTGTATGACGCACTGTGTTTTTTCAAGTGTCGCAACATTTTTTTGAAATGGATTTTGAAATGTTCAAAATCTTTTGTCGACACTGATATGACGCCAGGAGTCGCCGAAAAAAAATCACCAAATGGGACAGGCCCTTTAATGGTTGAATTTAATGCCCTGCACTAACACACATCTTATCGCATCCTGCAATGACACAAATGTTGCAGAATGTGGGAGCCCAGGGACACGGATGGAGCCTCTGGCTGCTACAACTGTGGCAAGTGCGTCCAGCTTCAGCTCCTGAAGGACCGTGTTGGGGCACTGGAGAAGCAGCTGGATGACCTCAGGGCCATCCAGGAAAACGAGAGTTTCCTGGACAGGACCTACAGTGAGGTCGTCACGCTGAGGATATGGGAAGAACCAAGGTGTGTGACGGAGAGAAAGGGTGGAAATCGTGGCGTGCAGAAGTCCCAAGAGGCTGTGCCTAATGAAAACAAGTACGCCCTCTTGGGAACTGTCCGGGGAGACGATGCTTCCAGTCCGAGCGGCGTACACGTCGGTGGCTCCAATCCTGGAGATGGGACCCGACCGATGACACCAATGTCGGGCAGAGCACTAGTGGTGCGTGACTCCATTGTCCGAAGAGCGGACAGGAGATTCTGTGGCGGCAGACGAGATGCGCGGATGGTCTGTTACCTCCCTGGTGCCAGGGTTCAGGATGTCACGAGCCAAATTCAGAACATCCTCGAGAGAGAGAGAAGGTGAACAGCCGGCAGTAGTCGTGCACGTGGGCACAAACGACATCGGGAAGAAGAGGAAGGAGGTTCTCCAACATGAGTTCAGAGAGTTGGGAAGAAGACTGAAATGCCGGACTTCTAGGGTGGTTATCTCTGGATTGCTTACAGTACCTCGTGCTAATGAGGACAGGAACAGGAAGATAGGGGATCTGAATGTGTGGCTGAGGGGCTGGAGCAGGGAGCAAGGATTTAGATTTATAGACCACTGGGAACTCTTCTGGGGTAGGGGTGACCTGTACAAAAGGGATGGGTTACACCTTAACTGGAGGGGGACCGACATTCTGGCAGGCAGGGTTGCTAGGGCTACATGTGTGGGTTTAAACTAAATAGTGGGGGGGAGGGATTGACAAATTGATGTATAAAGATGGAGTTGAAGGGGAAGTGGCTACAGGAAAAATTACAAAAGATTCTCGAATTAATGGGAAGGAAAGCTCGAGAATGGACAACGGAGTAAGGTCAGGGCCCTTTGCGAGCGGTGCGGGGGGACGTGAATACGGAGGTCAAAGTGCTGTATATGAATGCACGAAGTATAAGGGATAAAGTGGACGAGCTTGAGGCTCAGTTAGAAACTGGCAAGTATGATGTTGTGGGAATTACTGAGACATGGCTGCAAGAGGGCCAGGGCTGGGAACTGAATATTCAAGGATATACCTCCTATCGAAAAGACAGACAGGCGGGCAGAGGGGATGGGGTAGCTCTGTTGGTGAGGAATGAAATTCAGTCCCTTGCAAGGGGTGACATTGAAACAGGAGACGTGGAGTCAGTATGGATAGAACTAAGGAATTGTAAGGGTAAAAAGACCCTAATGGGACTTATCTACAGGCCCCCAAACAGTAGCCTGGACGTAGGGTGCAAGTTGAATCAGGAATTAAAATTGGCATGTAGCAAAGGTAATGCTGTGGTTGTTATGGGAGATTTCAACATGCAGGTGGACTGGGAAAATCAGGTTGGTACTGGACTCCAAGAAAGGGACTTTGTAGAGTGTCTTTGTGATGGATTCTTTGAACAGCTTGCATTGGAGCCTACCAGGGAGAAGGCAATTCTGGATTTAGTGTTATGTAATGAACTGGATTTGATAAAGGACCTCGAGGTTAATGAGCCATTAGGAGGTAGTGACCATAACAAGGTCAGGTTTAATCTACAATTGGAGAGGGAGAAGAGTAGATCGGAGGTGTTAGTGTTGCAGTTGAATAAAGGGGACTATGGGGCCATGAGGGAGGAGCTGGCCAAAGTTGACTGGAAAGATACACTAGCAGGGATGACAGTGGAACAAAAATGGCAGGTGTTTCTAGGAATAATACAGAAGGTGCAGGATCAGTTCATTCCTAGGAGGAAGAAAGATTCCAAGGGGAGAAAGGGACGACCATGGCTGACAAGGGACGTCAGGGACAGTATAAAAATTAAAGCGAAGAAGTACAACGTAGCAAAGATGAGCGGGAAGCAAGAGGATTGGGTAATGTTTAAAGCACAACAGAAGATAACTAAAAAGACAATATGGGGAGAAAAGATGAGGTAGGAAGGTAAGCTAGCCAAGAATATAAAGCAGGATAGTAAAAGCTTCTTTAGGTATGTGAAGAGGAAAACATTAGTTAAGACCAAGTTGGACCCTTGAAGACCGAAAAAGGTGAATTTATTATGGGGAACAAGGAAATGGCAGATGAGTTAAACAGATACTTTGGATCTGTCTTCACTAAGGAGGACACAAACAATCTTCCCGATATAGTAGTGGCCAGAGGATCTGGGGTGACAGAGGAACTGAAGGAAATCCACATTAGGCAGGAAATGGTGTTGGATAAACTGATGGGACTGAAGGCTGATAAATCCCCAGGGCCTGATGGTCTGCATCCCAGGGTACTTAAGGAAGTGGCTCTAGAAATCGTGGATGCATTGGTGATAATTTTCCAATGTTCTATAGACTTAGGATCAGTTCCTGTGGATTGGAGGGTAGCTAATGTTATCCCACTTTTTAAGAAAGGCGGGAGAGAGAAAACAAGGAATTATAGACCAGTTAGCCTGACATCGGTGGTGGGGAAGATGCTGGAGTCAATTATAAAAGATGAGATAGCCGAACATTTGGATACAGTAACAGGATCGGTCCGAGTCAGCATGGATTTACGAAGGGGAAATCATGCTTGACTAATCTTCTGGAATTTTTTGAAGATGTAACTAGGAAAATGGACAAGGGAGAGGTAGTGGATGTAGTGTACCTGGACTTTCAGAAAGCATTTGATAAGGTCCCACATAGGAGATTAGTGGGCAAAACTAGGGCACATGGTATTGGGAGTAGAGTGCTGACATGGATAGAGAAGTGGTTGGCAGACAGGAAACAAAGAGTAGGGATTAACGGGTCCCTTTCAGAATGGCAGGCAGTGACTAGTGGGGTACCGCAAGGCTCGGTGCTGGGACCGCAGCTTTTTACAATATACATCAATGATTTGGATGAAGGGATTCAAAGTAACATTAGCAAATTTGCAGATGACACAAAGCTGGGTGGCAGGGTGAACTGTGAGGAGGGTGCTATGAGAATGCAGGGAGACTTGGACAGGTTGGGGGAGTGGGCAGATGCATGGCAGATGAAGTTTAATGCGGATAAATGTGAGGTTATCCACTTTGGTAGCAAAAACAGGAAGGCAGATTACTATCTAAATGGCGTCAAGTTGGGAAAAGGGGAAGTACAACGAGATCTGGGGGGTCCTTGTACATCAGTCTATGAAAGTAAGCATGCAGGTACAGCAGGCAGTGAAGAAAGCGAATGGCATTTTGGCCTTTATAACAAGAGGAATCGAATATAGGAGCAAAGAGGTTCTTCTGCAGTTGTACAGAGCCCTAGTGAGACCACACCTGGGGTATTGTGTGCAGTTTTGGTCCCCTAATTTGAGGAAGGACATTCCTGCTATTGAGGGAGTGCAGCGTAGGTTTAGAAGGGTAATTCCCGGGATGGCGGGACTGTCATATGCTGAGAGAATGGAACAGCTGGGCTTGTACACTATGGAGTTTAGAAGGATGAGAGGCAATCTCATTGAAACCTATAAGATTGTTAAGGGTTTGGACACGCTAGAGGCAGGAAACATGTTCCCGATGTTGGGGGAGTCCAGAACCAGGGGCCACAGTTTAAGAATAAGGAGTAAGCCATTTAGAACGGAGACGAGGAAACACTTTTTCTCACAGAGAGTGGTGAGTCTGTGGAATTCTCTGCCTCAGAGGGCGGTGGAGGCAGGTTCTCTGGATGCTTTCAAGAGAGAGCTAGATAGGGCTCTTAAAAATAGCGGAGTCAGGGGATATGGGGAGAAGGCAGGAACGGGGTACTGATTGGGGATGATCAGCCATGATCACATTGAATGGCGGTGCTGGCTCGAAGGGCCAAATGGCCTACTCCTGCACCTATTGTCTATTGTCTATTGTCTATTTTGTAGAAGTCTTTATGCAGCCAAATCTATTTGATACAAAAACTTAGCTGGTTCCTGTAGTTTCAGGTAATGGTCCTATTAAGAACTAATGACTGGATCATTTAATGGGACCAACAAAAAGGAAAGCATCTGCAGAGAATAATCCAGCGATTGTACATAAATCGATGGGCTATTAGAGTTGGGCTTTTACCTCATCAGGTGCTCCTGTGCTGTACTGTTTTCAATTTGTTTTGTCTATTGTCTAATGTCTAATGTGGCGACTACAATTGCCTACTCTTTGTGTATAAGTAGTGTACACTACAAACACCCCATTCTTTTCAATCTCTTTTCCACTTGTAAATCAATTTATCCTGCACTTTGGTATTTCTCCCTTCATTCTACTTTTGTACGTACGTTTAGTTTGATTTTATTCATGTCTGATTTGATTGGACAATTTAGTTTAGTTGACTTTACTTTAGTTTATTGTCACATGTACCGAGGTACAGTGAAAAGTTTTTGTTGCATGCTAACCAGTCAGCAGAAAGACAATACATGATTATAATCGAGCCATCCACATGATAAACGGATTAACGTGAATAATGGTTAGTGCAATGCAAAACATAGAACGCAAACAATAGCTTTTCCCTGTAGCAAAACAAGGAACTGCAGATGCTGTTTAAGACACAAAAGGACACAAAGTGCTGGAGTAACTCAGCAGGTCAGACAGCAACTCTGGAGAACATGGAAAGGTGACATTTCCGGTCAAGACCCTTGTTCAGTCCTGAACCTCGGTACATGTGACAATATTAAAATAAAAAAAAAAGTTAATTAATTTATTTTTTATTAGAAGCAATGTACATACATAATAATCCTGGTATATAACATAATACATTTCACGTACAACTTCTTTTTTTTATTTTTTATTTTGATAGAAAAGAAAGAAAGAAAAAAGAGAAGCTTGACGATAGTAGCGATGTGTAGGGCGCAATAATTGACGGTTAAGGATTGATAATTAGATTAGTAGACTGTGTCCTTAGAAGTGTAGGAATAAAAAGGGAAAAAAAAGCCCCGAAAATAAAAGGGCCTTAAGAAAAGAAAGGAAATAAGAAGAGAATGCAAAAAAAGATAGAACTAAACAGACACAAAGTGCTGGAGTAACTCAGCAGGTCAGACAGCAACTCTGGAGAACATGGAAAGGTGACATTTCCAGTCAAGACCCTTGTTCAGTCCTGAACCTCGGTACATGTGACAATAATAAACCTCAACCTGCTCCTGTTAAAGCCAGCGCATTATTTTATGGTTGTTCAGCATGCTTTCCTTGTTTTTATATATACTATAGCGCTGTTGATGAAATCCAGAATTGTGTATGCCTTATTACTCACTTTCTCATCTTACCTGATAGTTCTCAATAATTTGTGCACACATACTCCTTCTACTTCTGCACTCCTTTTAGAACCATCTATTTTATTCTATGTTCCTAATTCTTCCTACCAATATAGATAATGTCGCATCTCTCCGCATTAAATCCCATCTGCTGTGCATCCACCCATTTCACTAACCTGTTTTATATCCTGCAGCAATCTAACACTCGCTTCTAAATGCTCAATACTGCCAAGTTTTCGTGTCATCTGCAAATTTAGAAATTGTAGCTCGATCACTGATGTAGATCGAAACATTTAATGACACACACGAACACTTGGGGAATGCAGTTGGTCTGAAAAGCAATCATTGGCGGCACAGTGGATCAGCTGGGAGAGCTGCTGCCTCACAGCGCCAGACACTTCTGGTTTGATCCTGAACTCGGGTCCTGTTGTTAATCCTGGCCAGATTGGAGAGACTAGGACTAAAATTGAGTAAAGGCTTCAGGGCTGCTAGGCCATTTGGTCAATTTGAAAGTGCTCTCTGTAGAAATGGGACAAGCTACAGAATGGTGCCAGTTTGTGCAGAACCTAGATCTGAGCTGCAGGAAGAGAATGGGAACATCTGCAGACCCTGACAATTAGGTGCAAAATGCATGGATTGGATTGGATGAATGCAAACCAGACATACACTTAGAAACATAGAAACATAGAAAATAGGTGCAGGAGTAGGCCATTCGGCCCTTCGAGCTTGCACCGCCATTCAATATGATCATGGCTGATCATCCAACTCAGTATCCTGTACCTGCCTTCTCTCCATACCCCCTGATCCCTTTAGCCACAAGGGCCACATCTAACTCACTCTTAAATATCGCCAATGAACTGGCCTCAACTACCTTCTGTGGCAGAGAATTCCACAGATTCACCACTCTCTTTGTGAAAAATGTTTTTCTCATCTCGGTCCTAAAAGACTTCCCCCTTATCCTTAATCTGTGACCCCTTGTTCTGGACTTCCCCAACATCAGGAACAATCTTCCTGCATCTAGCCTGTCCAGCCCCTTAAGAATTTTGTAAGTTTCTATAAGATCCCCCCCCAATCTTCTAAATTCCAGCGAGTACAAGCCGAGTCTATCCAGTCTTTCTTCATATGAAAGTCCTGACATCCCAGGAATCAGTCTGGTGAACCTTCTCTGTACTCCCTCTATGACAAGAATGTCTTTCCTCAGATTAGGAGACCAAAACTGTACTCAATACAGTACGCAATTGTGTGGTCTCACCAAGGCCCTGTACAACTGCAGTAGAACCTCCCTGCTCCTATACTCAAATCCTTTTGCTATGAATGCTAACATACCATTCGCTTTCTTCATTGCCTGCTGCACCTGCATGCCTACTTTCAATGTCTGGTGTACCATGACACCCAGGTCTCGTTGCATCTCCCCTTTTCCTAATCGGCCACCATTTAGATAATAATCTACTTTCCTGTTTTTGCCACCAAAGTGGATAACCTCACATTTATCCACATTATACTGCATCTGCCATGCATTTGCCCACTCACCCAGCCTATCCAAGTCACCTTGCAGCCTGCTAGCATCCTCCTCACAGCTAACACTGCCCCCCAGCTTCGTGTCATCCGCAAAATTGGAGATGTTGCATTCAATTCCCTCGTCCAAATCATTAATATAAATTGTAAATAGCTGGGGTCCCAGCACTGAGCCTTGCGGTACCCCACTACTCACTGCCTGCCATTCTGAAAAGGACACGTTTACTCCTACTCTTTGCTTCCTGTCTGCCAGCCAGTTCTCTATCCACATCAATACTGAACCCCCAATACCGTGTGCTTTAAGTTTGCATACTAATCTCTTATGTGGGACCTTGTCGAAAGCCTTCTGGAAGTCCAGATATAACACATCCACTGGTTCTCCCTTATCCACTGTACTAGTTACATCCTCAAAAAATTCTATAAGATTCGTCAGACATGATTTACCTTTCATAAATCCATGCTGACTTTGTCCAATGATTTCACCACTTTCCAAATGTGCTGCTATCCCATCTTTAATAACTGACTAGCAGTTTCCCCACTACCGATGTTAGACTAACTGGTCTGTAATTCCCCATTTTCTCTCTCCCTCCCTTTTTAAAAAGTGGGGTTACATTAGCTACCCTCCAATCCTCAGGAACTACTCCAGAATCTAAAGAGTTTTGAAAAATTATCACTAATGCATCCACTATTTCTGGGGCTACTTCCTTAAGTACTCTGGGATGCAGCCTATCTGGCCCTGGGGATTTATCGGCCTTTAATCCATTCAATTTACCTAACACCACTTCCTGGCTAACCTGGATTTCACTCAGTTCCTCCATCTCATTTGACCCCATGTCCCCTGCTATTTCCGGCAGATTATTTATGTCTTCCTTAGTGAAGACATAAATAAAGTAGTTATTCAATTGGTCTGCCATGTCCTTGTTCCCCATGATCAATTCACCTGTTTCTGACTGCAAGGGACCTACATATGTTTTAACTAATCTTTTTCTCTTCACATATCTATAAAAACGTTTGCAGTCAGTTTTTATGTTCCCTGCCAGTTTTCTTTCATAATCTATTTTCCCTTTCCTAATTAAGCCCTTTGTCCTCCTCTGCTGGCCTGAATTTCCCCCAGTCCTCTGGTAGGCTGCTTTTTCTGGCTAATTTGTATGCTTCATCTTTTGTTTTGATACTATCCCTGATTTCCCTTGTAAATAATTGTAAATAATGTTGCAAAGCTTTATTTTACTGAATGTTGATTGGATTAAGTATTGAGCCTTGTCTGGTTTTCTTGCATATCGGGGCAAATGTTGCGATGTTCGCTTCTTCTGAGAAACACTGTTTGAATACAATGTATTAGCCACTGTATTATTGGGTTAGGGAAATGTCTGTCATGTACGGGGTTCATCGGTATCTGTAATTGGATTGTAAAGAGACCACCCCCATGAGGTTCGGCCCTCGAGATCCAGGGACCTATAAAAGTCCGCTGCCACGAGGTTCTGCATCGATCTTCTGGGAGAGCGCTTGGGACTGCGTGACCTTCTGGAGTGTCTCTGTTTGAGCGAGGCCTAGAGAGCTTGATCAGGCAGATACAAGGATCGAACCCGCGGTGAGATAGGTACAGTAGTTGAACTGTAATTGTGTTTTGTCAAAATAAAGATTAGTTGCGCAAGTGCTTGATTCAGTGATTTTTGACTGAAACTAGACTGGGGGAAGCTTAGAACGAGCTATTTACACTGTATGTCTGGAGTGACTGCATGGATTCCCTCCAGGTGTTCTGGTTTCCTCCCACGTCCCAAAGACATGCAAGTTTGTTGGTTAATTGGCCTTTGTAATTTGCCCTAGTGTAGGAAGTAGATGTAACACTGGGATAGCATAGAACAAGTGTTATCAGGTGATCGATGGTTGGCATGGCCTCGATGGGCCGAAGGGCCCACTTCCAAACTGTCTTTCAATCAAATCATCCTGGTGTGTTATGTAAATAATTCCATATCCTCACCATCAATAATGACACAGTGCTGGAGTAACTCAACGGGTCAAGCAGCATCACTGGAGAACATGTTGGACCAGAACTGAATCAGTCTGAAGAGGGATTTTGACCAAAAAACATCACATATTCATGTCCTCTGGAGATGCTGTTTGACCCATTGAGTTACTCCAGCCTGAAGAAGGGTCCCGACCTGAAACGTCACCAATCCATGTCCACCAGAGATGCTGCTTGATCCACTGAGTTACTCCAGCCTGAAGAAGGGTCCCGACCCGAAACGTCCCTTATCCACGTCTACCAGAGATGCTGACTGCCCCGCTGAGTTACTCCAGCATTTTGTGTCTTTCCTTGGTAAAACTGCATCTGTAGTTCCTTGTTTCTACATCCTCACTATCAATATTCCTGATACACTCTTGTTTCAACTTTGCGGATAAGCCAATCATGGATCTTCCAGTGTATCCACAATATAACCATGGTTAGGAATCGCATGAAATGCATTCACACGATCTGCAGGAAATGCAGTGTTGTGACAGCCCAGTCCATCACACAAGCCAGCCTCCACGACATCTACACTTTACACTGCCTCAGGAAAACAGCTGGTCTTTGGAACAAAAGTGTGATTGATGACCATTATAATTCATTGAAAGAGGAACTTGGTGTTGACAATGACCACAGCAATTCACTGAAAGAGGAACTTGGCTTCCCGAAGTTCTCGTTTCAGTGAATTGCAATGATTATTGGAAATATGATGAGGGGAAATTCGCAGGGACTTTAAGAGAATGGAAAATCAATATGATGAGATAAAGCTGACTAGGGTATTTGCTCTGGAACTATGGAGAGACTGAAGGAAGATTTAATTGACACATTAATACGGTGCATTCAGAAAATATTCAGACCACTTCACTTTTTCCACATTTTGTTACATTACAGCCTTATTCTAAAATGGATTAAATTCTTTTTTTTTAATCATCAATCTACACGCAATAGCCCATAATAAAAAAAGTGAAAACAGGTGTACCGAAATTTTTGCAAAGTACTGAAATATCACATTTACATAAGTATTCAGACCCTTTACTCAGTACTTTGTTGAGGAACCATTGGCAGTGATTACAACCTCAAGTCTTCTTGGGTATGACGCTACAAGCTTGGCACATCTGTATTTGGGTCATTTCTCCCATTCTTCTCTGCAGATCCTCTCAAGCTCTGTCAGGTTGGATGGGGAGCGTCGATGCACAGCTATTTTCAGTTCCCTCCAGAGATGTTCGATCGGGTTCAAGTCTGGGCTCTGGCTGGGCCACTCAAGGACATTCACAGACATGTCACAAAGCCACTCCTGAGTTGACTTGGCTGTGTGCTTAGGGTCGTTGTCCTGTTGGAAGGTGAACCTCTGCCCCAGTCTGTGGTCCAGAACGCTCTGGAGCAGGTTTTCATCAAGGATCTCTCTGTACTTTGCTCCGTTCATCTTTCTCTCAATCCTGACCAGTCTCCCAGTTCCTGCCGCTGAAAAACATCCCCACAGCATGATGCTGCCACCACCATGCTTCACCGTAGGTATGGGATTGGCCAGGTGATGAGCGGTGCCTGGTTTCCTCCAGACGTGACACTTGGCATTCAGGCCAAAGAGTTCAATTTTGCTTTCATCAGACCAGAGAATCTCGTTTAGGTGCCTTTTGGCAAACTCCAAGCGGGCTGTCATGTGCCTTTTACTGAGGAGTGACTTCCATCTGGCCACTCTACCATAAAGGCCCATCTCCCTCGATTGCTCAGTTTGGCTGGGCGGCCAGCTCTATGAAGAGTCCTGGTGGTTCCAAAGTTCTTCCATTTAAGAATGACAGAGGCCACTGTGGTCTTCGGGACCTGCAATGCTGCAGAAATTGTTTTACACCCTTCCCCAGATCTGTGTCTCGACACAATCCTGTCTCGGAGGTCTACGGACAATTCCTTCATCTTCAAGGCTTGGTTTTTGCTCTGACATGCACTGTCAACTGCGGGGCCTTATATAGACAGGCGTGTGCCTTTCCAAATCATGTCCAATCAATTTAATTTACCACTGGTGGACTCCAATCAAGTTGGTGAAACATCTCAAGGATAATCAATGGTAACAGGATGAACCTAAGCTCAATTTTGAGTGTCAGAGCAAAGGGTCTGAATACTTATGTAAATGTGATATTTCAGTTATTTATTTTTAATTACTTTACAAAAATTTCTAAACACCTGTTTTCGCTTCTTCATTCTGGGGTATTGTGTGTAGATTCATGATGAAAAAAAATGAATGTAATCCATTTTAAAATTACGCTGTAAAGTCACAAAATGTGGAAAGAGAGAAGGGGTCTGAATACTTTCTGAATGCACTGTAGATAATGGTTTAACATGATGGATTAATTAGCATCATGTTTGGCACATAGAAAGGCCAAATGACTTGTTTTTTTTATGTAAAGGACACAAAGTAGGACACAACTCAGCAGGTCAGGCAGCTTCTCTGGAGAACGTTTCGGGTCGGCTAGTACACGGTAGAATCGGGTTGATTAGTACGGGTGTCGGGGTTATGGGGAGAAGGCAAAAGAATGGGGTTGAGAGGGAAAGATAGATCAGCCATGATTGAAAGGCATGGTATACCTGATGGGCAGAATGGCCTAATTCTGCTCCTATAACTTATGAACATGAACTTATCCCAGAGACTCTATCAAATTCTCTTTGGAAAAGTCAATGTTCATACTGTTGTTTTGTAAGCCAGCCAAGCCGAATATGACATGCCGTTCCGCCAGTTTGAAAGCAGAGACGTTGGAAACTGAAGCAAAAACAAAGGTGCTGGAAGAGCTCAGCCAGTCAAGCAGCATCTGTGGAAAGGGAAACCAGTCAACATTTCAAGCCAATGTTCCTTTCTTCCAACTGGGGGAAGAGTGGATGGCAGGAACATGCCGGTCAGGGGAGGCAGGGGAGGCAGAGCCTCACCTGTCATACGCTCAATGAAAATAGCTGTTAAGAAAAGTAAAGAAAAATAATAATAAAATAAAATAAATATAACGATTTTTCCACTGATCTGTGTTATAAATATCATCTCTATATGAATCTAATCGTTTTTTATAGTAAAAATCGCAAAATTTTCACAGCTCCGCTGCAAATACGTGGAGAGATGAGAGGTGAGGCGGCAATGAGCTGAGCCTCCCCTCTGATCACACAACCCCTTAGAAACTGCATGGAGCGTGGGCAATAAGCCTGTGCCTGTTACCATCTCTATGTATGTCACCAAAGTTATGTTTGTAACCCCCTTCATTACATGTCCTTACCTTCCATAGTCCAGGTAACTTATTTCACATATAAAGATATTAAATTTGTGCTCGCTGGTCTCACATAAAACTGCTATGTAACAGCTCCAGGGGAGGCAGCGATCACATCTGCCTCACAAGGGGGCGTGTCTTGAGCCCAGTGGAGGAAGAGCGAGTGTCAATTACGTAGGCTCACATAATTGACGCTACCTCACTCTCCCTCCACGTTAGCTAGCTTCAGCAGCGGCGGCACAGACCAAAGATCATGGAGCGGGACAAGATACACCACTTGGGAAGGTAGACTTTGTCGGTACATTAGAAAGTTATTAGATTTTTTAAAAGTAGATCTATACTTATCACAATAATAAAGTCATCAATTTTTGTACTTCTGTACATTTCTGTTTAGTTCATGTAAGGCAGGAGTCTCCAAAATATGGCCCGCGGGACACATCAGGCCCACCACCTGATTTTTCAAGCTCAGATTCGAGTCGGGGAACACAGTGGCCCGGGGTTGCTCTTAGTGTTGTTACCGGTTAGATCCCTCGAATTGTCAGAGCCGAGACATCACTGGGCCGCCGTGAAGAAGGGTGCAATGGTGCGGTGGGGGGTTCGGCGGCGGCCAGAATGGGACGGCTGCGGGTTATAATGTGTCATTGTTCCTCTCTCTCTTCTCTCTCTCTCTCCCTTCTCTCTCTCTCCCCCCTCTCTCTCTCTCTCTTCTCTCTCTCTCCCTTCTCTCTCTCTCCCTTCTCTCTCTCTCTCCTCTCTCTCTCCCTTCTATCTCTCTCCCTTCTCTCTCTCCCCCCATTCTCTCTCTCTCTCATTTCTCTCTCCTTCTCGCTCTCTCCCCATTCTCTCTCTCTCCTTTCTCTTTCTCTCTCCCTTCTCTCTCTCTCCCCATCTCTCTCTCTCTCTCTCTCTCTCTCTCTCTCCCTCCCTTCTCCCTCTCTCCCTCCCTTTTCTCTCTCTCCCTCCCTTCTCTCTCTCTCTCCCACCTCTCTCTCTCCTCTTCCCTCTCCGTCCCTCCCAGCCACGGCTCCACCCCTCTCTCTCCTCGGGGAGACGCGGTGATCAATACAAGGAGGGCCGGGCCACTGATACTAGCCAGTGCCTCCCCAGCCATTGACCTCACCGCACGTCACTGGTGGAGGGTTAAGTTTTCAAGGCAGAGCTGGGGTAGGAATGAGGCATAAAACAAAAGGCTAAATGGAGATAGATTGATGGCGGATAGCATATAATGAAATCACTTGCGGGAAATTTCCAACCATTCATTTTGATAAGTTCATTTCCCATATAGATTCTGTTACTCGAGGCAACATTATTCCATTTAATTCCAGGTTGCTGTCTTACTAAAGCATAGTTAGTTATACATATGTCAGCCAAGATCCATGAGGAAAATCAAAGCTCAAATTCCATTTGGTTGCTTAGAACACAACGGGATGAATTCGCCAATTTCAAGAAAGATCACCCCCCTCTGCCCCTTCTCTCTCTCATCTCCACACCCACACCCACATTTCCCCATCATCTCCCACCCACCCCTCGCACAGTCACCCTGCTCCTTTCCTCTTCTTCAAACACTCATCTCGCGTGTCCAAGTCCTCCATTTCACTTTAATTTCCCCCCCTTCCTCTTTCCCCTCCCCCCTGTCCCCTTCCATCCAAATCCTCCCCTCTCCCCCTTTCAGCGTATCATTTCACTCCTCCTCTCCTCTCCTTACCTGACACCATTTTGTCTCACGTTGTCCCCTTTTCAACTCTGGCCTTTCTCACTTACTCCACCATCTGCCACTCAACACCCCTTCCCCCTCACCTGTATCCACCTGGCCAGGCTTTGTCCCACTTTCACCTCTCTTTTCCAACTTTCTCCTCCCTCTAATCCAATCAGTCTGAAACACTAAAGATAGATACAAAGCAGCATCTCTGGAGAGAAAGGACGGGCGAAGTTTTGGGCCGGGACCTTCTTCAGACTGAAAGTAGAGGGGAGGGAAATGGAGATTAGAAAAAGGCCAGAACAAATCAGGACCAGCAACAGATGACCAAGGAAGGGTGGTGCCTATAATGGCCAATTGTTGTCTGGGGAAGAGGTGATAATGAAAGGATATAAGGCTGCGAACTAGTAGGAAGACTATGGTGAGGGAGGGGGGAGGAAAGAGGGAAAGAGGGAAAGAGGGAAAGAGGGAAAGAGGGAAAGAGGGAAAGAGGGAAAGAGGGAAAGAGGGAAAGAGGGAAAGAGGGAAAGAGGGAAAGAGGGAAAGAGGGAAAGAGGGAAAGAGGGAAAGAGGGAAAGAGGGAAAGAGGGAAAGAGGGAAAGAGGGAAAGAGGGAAAGAGGGAAAGAGGGAATGCAGCACTGTCCATTTGCTCCTTAGATACTGCCTGGCTCAAGATTTCAGCAGTTGCAGATTCTTTAGTCTGCAAAATAAACGTTGGGGTGGCACAGTGGTGCAGTAGTAGAGTTGCTGCCTTACAGAACCTGGGACCCGGGTTCGATCCTAACCTCAGGTGCGGAGTTTGTACGTTCTTCCCGTAACCACGTGGGTTTTCCCCGGGTGCTCCAATTTCCAAAGACATACAAGTTTGTCGGTTGATTTGGCTTTGGTAAAAATTGTAAATTGTGTGCAGGATAGCGCTAGTGTACGGGTACCGCTGGTCGGCACGGACCCGGTGGGCTCGAGGGCCTGTTTCCGCGCTGTATCTCTAAAACTAAAACTAAAAACCTTTGGTAAAAGACCTTCCACATATCAGTGTCTGTCCTTCAATTGTGTCCTTTCAAGCAACAGTGGGAAAAGCAAGTTTTCACATTAGCGTTGGGAAAGTTTGAGAAGAATATGAGATGTCACCAAATGTCATTAAGCTGTCAAAATGACCGAGCTGGTATATCAATTGATACTGAGATACTGAAATGATGGAGAGCAAACAAGTTTCCAGTTCATTGAAATGAAAATGAAGAAAATCCATTATATGAAATTCCTACAGCAATGCGATGCAGGGACTAAAGGGCCTGTCCCACTTACGCGACCTTGGCTCGCAAATTACGCGACCTCGTGGTCGCTTGAGGCGTACGGGCACCGTATGGCCGCGCGGAGCCGGTCCCACTTAGCAGCACGGAGTTGTGCGGGGCTGGTCCCGACATCCGAAATTCTTGCAGTGACCGAAATCTTCGCACGCCAACGGCCTGTCGGCACGCAGGCGCATTGCAGTCGTACGCAGCGTCTTGACGTCGTACGCAGCGTCTTGACGGCGTACGCCTAGCGCGTGGTGTTGCGTGATGACGTCACCGCCCGGCGTGGCGTTGCATGATGATGTCACCGCCCGACGCCGTGCGACACCCAAATTCAGTCGGACCGCCTCCTGCCCAGCTGATTGGTAAGTATGAAGTAAATGACATCACGCGCGAACTTAACACGAACTTCGCGTGAACTCCGCTTCCGGTTGGTCGCGCCAAACGCACACAATCGCATGCAAGTGGGACAGGCCCTTTACAGTTTTTCTGTGTGGTGAAGGTGAGTCTACAATGCTGTTATGTACAGAATCCCAGAAATTTGCCTCAACAAGTGTGAAGGACAGCTATACGTCTGAGGTAAACACAAATGCTGGAGTAACTCAGCGGGTCAGGCAGCTGGGGGTACTCCAGCACTGATTTACGCAAGATTCCAGCATCTACAGTCAGAATTACATCTTGTTCAATGCAGAGAATTGTGGACGCAGCACAGAGCGCCACACAAGCCAACCTTGCTTCCATTGAAGATCCACTCAAAATGCTGGAGTAACTCAGCGGGTCAGGCAGCACCTGTGGAGGAAAGGAATAGGTGACATTTTGGGTCGAGACCCTTCTTCAGACAGAGAGTCGGGTGATAGGGAAACTGGAGATTGAAGCGACAGAGGGTGATGCAGAATTCCCGTCGGAGAGAGGAGGAGAACTTCTTCAAAGTATGGCATCTCTTGAGGAGATTTTGCAGTGGAGCAGACAAAATGTGTAGGAAGGAACTGCAGATGCTGGTTGACACCGAAGATAGAGACACAAAATTCTGCCGTTTAGATTCCCTTTACACTTCACGCTGTCGAGGCAAGGCCACCAGCATAATCGAGGATGTGACTCACCCCGGTCACTCCCTCTTCTCCCCTCTCCCATCCGACATGAGGTAGAGAAGTGTGAAAACGCACACCTCCAGATTCAGGGACAGTTTCTTCCCAGCTGTTATCACACAACTGTACCATCCGATCACCAACTAGAGAGCGGTCCTGAGTTACTATCTACCTCATTGGAGACCCTCGGACTATCTTTAATCAGACTTTACTGGACTTGGTCTTACATTAAACATTATTCACTTTATCCTGTGTCTGTACACTGTGGATGGCTCGATTATAATCATGTATAGTCTTCCTGATGACTGGTTAACATGCAACTGAAGCTTTTCACTGTACCTCGGTACACGTGACAATAAACTAAACTAAACTAAACTTGTGACTCCAATATGTCCAATGGTTGTATGTGATGTTCCTCATAAAATTTGGATAATGGTGTAGCCATGCCTAGCCCTTTTCTTTATCTTTCTAGGTGGCAGAGGTCTTGGCTTTTAAAGATGCTGCAAATATAACATGGTACAGGGAGGGTGCACATTAGAATGAATGAATGCTAAAGGCCACGAGTCTGTGCGATGGACTAGGCTCCATCCACAACTCTACATGTTCTTGCTTATTTAGACCAAATGATAATTTTATTGTTGTTCCTGCATCTAATTTGCCAATAAAACTGCAGCAAGGAAGAATTTCATTGTTCCGGCTCTTCTCCTGCGCATAAGCACTCTTGATTTTCACACTTAGCCTATGAACCACACATTTTCAATATACCTCGATATAAATAAATAACCTCATCTACTTCATCTGGTGTTCCCAATGTGGCCCCCTGTACATCAGTGAGATCAAGCGTACACTCGGCAACCATTTTGCCAAACAGTTTATTTTTACTTTTGGCCTACCTATAGGATCTCCCAGTTGCTGACCATTTTAACTCCTCTTCCCATTCCCACACTGCCCTTTCCATCCTGAGCCTCCTCCATTGTCAGAGTGAAGCCACACTCCAACTGAAGGAACAGCACCTCATATTCCGCTTGGGTAGCTTAGAACCCGATGTTATGAACATTCTATTCTCCAATTTTAGGTAACTAATAAAACTCTTTCCCTCTCCCTTCTTGCCCCCTAACCCTCCCCCCTCCACCCCCAGCCCTGTGCCCCACCTGGACTCGCACCTATTTCTCCCCTCCCCCTCCCATTCCACCTACATTCCTTCCTCTTGCTTCACAATTCACAACTCTTAATCATTTTGTCCATGACTTCTGTTTTTTCATCACTGCCCTTTATCCACCATCTGCCTATCATCCCTCCCCTCCCACCTCATATGTGTCAACCCATTACCTACCAGGCTTAGTCCTGCTCCTCTCTTCCAGCTTTCTTCCCCCATCCCCAACGCCACCCCAATCAGAACAAAGGTCCCGACGCGAAAAATCACCTATCCATGTCATCCAGAGATGCTGCCTGACCTGCTGAGTTACTCCAGCACTTTGTCTTTGTTTGTAAAGCAGCATCTGCAGTTCCTTGTATCCACTATAAATAACCGTTGTTCGGCTTATTTTTACTATGGTAGTTATTTCTCTTCCAGCATGGTTTCACCCACAAGCATTGATAAAATTCCTCACCTGCTGTATATATCTTTGCAGCCCAGATTGTGGGAAATATTGTTGCACAATTGCTGTGCTAATCTAAAAAAAACTCAATTTCTCTATCTCTCTTCTGTCTATATATAAATTCATGTTGCTACATATATTTTCATACCCTGTGACTCCGATTTTAGAAAAACGATACACTTTGAATCAGTCTGAAGAAGGGTCTCGATCCGTAACGTCACCCATTATTTCTATCCAGAGATGCTTTTTTTTTTTTTTTAATTTTTATTTATTAGAAGTACATTACATCACAGCCACATACATTAATACTCGTCATTTATATCTTCTTACAATTAATGTACTCCCTTTATTTTTTTTTTTTTTACGCTAAAGAAAGAGAAGATTGAAAGAGAGAAGAAAGTGAAGGAAAAAGTGCAAGTGTAGAAAAGTGTAGAAAATGTGACAACAAAAAAAAAAAAGGACGAGGACCCTATGAAAGCGAAATTAAAAACAAAAAAAAAAAAAAGAGTTAAGAAATAGGCCCTAAGAAAAGAAAAGAGAGAGAGAAAAAAAGAAAAACAAATGTTTTTTTTTGAGCATCACGTAAATAGGACATACCAACTCTTCAACTATCATCCCCCCTTACCCGACCTCAATTTTTTATTTTTTTAAAGTACTTTTGCACCCTATGTTTGTAATAATTCTATAAATGCAGACCACGTCAGGTGGAAGTGATCTGGTTTACCTGCTAGGAGGAGTCTTATCTCTTCAAGGTGTAGTGTTTCAAACATATTTGAAATCCACATATTTATAGTTGGTATTGGAGCCTTCTTCCAAAATTTTAGAATTAGCTTTTTTCCAGTTATTAACCCATAATCCATTAATTTCTTTTGAAACACATTTAGTTCTGGATCATCTTCCGTTATTCCGAAGATAATCCATTCTGCTTTGGGTATCAGTCTTGTTTTAAATAACTTTGTAAAGATTTCAAAAATTTCATTCCAAAATTTTTGAATTTTTGTACAGAAGACAAATGAGTGCGCTATAGTTGCTTCTTGGGATTGACATTTATCACAAATAGATGATACGTTTGGGAAAATTTTATGAATTTTAGTTTTCGAATAATATAATCTATGTAAAATTTTAAATTGTATTAAAGTGTGTCTTACATTAATCGAGCATTTATGTACTTTTAATAAGTATTCATTCCAACTTTCCTTTGAAATTTTAATAGCTAACTCTTGTTCCCAGTCTCTTCTGATACCCTCCGTAGATGGTATTTGTACATTTAAGATAATATTGTACAAATATGATATTAAGTTTGCTGATTCCGCTTTTATCTGCATTGCCTCGTCCAGTACATCTGCTGGGTTATTATGATGATCTTTTATATATTTTTTCAAATAGTCGCATATTTGAAAGTATTTAAAATATTGATTATTTCCGAGTTTATATTTTATTTGTAATTGTTGAAATGAAAGTAATTTTCCAGTTTCATACAAGTCACCAAGCGTTTTAATTCCTAGTCTATCCCATTGTGTATAAGCTTTATCTATAATAGAAGGACTAAACGAAGGGTTATTGACTATAGGTAATAAAAGTGATAAGTTTCTTAATTTTAAATTTTGTTTTATTTGTTTCCAAATACGGATTGTACTATGAATAATTGGGTTCTTATTATAGTTTATGTTATTCAATTTCATTGGAGAGAGGAGGATCGCTCCAATGTTTCTAGAGGAGCAATCCTCTTTCTCCATTACAATCCAGTCTACTTGCTGGGCGGAGTTATCCATCAGTTGAATCATGTTTTTAATATTTACTGACCAATAATAATACATAAAATTGGGTAGTGCTAGGCCCCCCAATACTTTAGATTTATTCAGATGGGTTTTTTGTATTCTATGTGATTTATAGTCCCATATAAAATTAGTGATATCTGAGTCGAGTTTTTTAAAAAACTTCTTAGGTAAGTATATAGGAATTGATTGAAATAGGTATAAAATTTGTGGTAAAAAGATCATTTTTATTGCGTTTATTCGGCCTATTAAAGACATCGGAAGCGTTTTCCAGAATTTAATTAATGTATTCAGTTTATTAAGTAGGGGGTCAAAATTTGCCCTGAGCATACCTTGATATGCTCTGGTAATTTCGATTCCCAAATATTTAAATTTTTCTGTAGCTATTTTAAAAGGGAATTTTAAAAGATGTGTTGAATCTTTCGGTTTTATTGACATAATTTCACTTTTATTCCAATTTATTCTATATCCAGAAAAAGATCCGAAGTCTTCAATTAAATTTAATATATTTGGTATAGTGATTTGAGGTTTTGTAATATACAATAATATATCATCCGCGTATAAAGATATTTTATTATATGAGTCTTTAGTATTATATCCATGAATATCAGGGTGTATTCTAATTTTTTCTGCTAGCGGTTCAATAATGAGAGCAAACAGCTGTGGTGATAATGAGCATCCTTGTCTATTTCCCCTTGATAGTTGAAATTTCGAGGATAATATGTTATTAGTAAGTATTCTAGCTGTAGGTTTGTTATATAGTAACTTAATCCATAAAATAAAATTCTCTCCCAGTTGAAATTTTTGTAATACTTTATCCATATAATTCCATTCTACTTGATCAAATGCTTTTTCAGCATCCAGCGAAATAATTGATAATTCTTGATCTTCAGATTTGTGTGAGTGCATTATGTTGAGTAGACGTCTCATATTATTAGAAGAGTATCTCTTAGGGATAAACCCTGTCTGATCTGGGTTTATTAATTTACTAATGTATTTACTTAATCTTCTGGCTAATGTTTTCGCTAATATTTTTTGATCTGTGTTTAACAATGCTATAGCTCTATATGAGCCAGGATCTTCTAAATCCTTATTTTTCTTAGGTATTAATGTAATCGTTGATTCCGCTAATGTATCAGGTAGTATTCGTTTTTTAAAAGCGTATTGGTACATTTTTTGTAATCTTGGTATTATTTTTTCATAAAAGTTTTTATAAAATTCATTAGTAAATCCATCAGGGCCTGGTGTTTTTCCATTTTTTAGTGAGTTTATTGTATCTTCTAATTCCTTAATTGAGATTTGTGCACCCAGTTCCTCTTGTTCCTTCAGCTCTAACTTTGGAAGATTACAGGTATCCAAGAACTTTGTGATATTATTGGAATCAATTATCGTTTTAGATGTATACAAATTCTCGTAAAATTGCGCAAATCTTTTATTAATATCCTTCGGTGTTGTTAATAATTCCCCTTTATCTGATTTGATCTTTGGTATAGTATGTTCCTTTTCTCGTTTTTTTAGCTGGCGAGCCAAAAGTTTATGCGGTTTATCCCCAAATTCAAAGTGCTCTTGTTTTGTAATTTGAAAAAGTCTTATAAGTTTGGCAGATAATAATTTATTTAATTTAAATTTTAAAATTATTATTTTATTATGTTTATCTATTGTTGGATCTTTAGCATTATCTATATCCATTTGTCTAATAAGTTCTTCTAACTGTCTTTGTTCATTCTTATTCTTTTTATTTTGAAAAGCTTGATATGAAATTATAATACCCCTAATGTATGCTTTAAAAGATTCCCAAAGTAAAGTAGGCGATATATCTGAAGTATCATTTGTTTGAAAAAAGACCTCCATTTGTTCTTTTAAATATATACTCGCTTGTGGATCTTTTAAAATTTGAGAGTTAAATCTCCAGAATGAATTATTCTTAGACAATCCTTCCAGTTTTAAAAAGAAAGTTAGTGGAGAATGGTCTGAAATTGAATTTGTATGATATATTGCATTAGATGTTTGGGGGATTAATTTTGTATCCAGCAGAAAGTAGTCTATACGTGAGTATGTCTTATGTACCATTGAGTAAAACGAATATTCCCTGCCAGTTGGGTTCCCAATTCTCCAAACATCTGCTATATTAGTGTTGTTTATGTAGGTATTGAGGAGTTCCCCAGTTTTCGATTTCATATTCCCTCTCTGTTTTTGACTTGATTTATCTAAGTACGGGTCTAAAACACAATTAAAGTCTCCGCCTATTATAACATTTTGATAGTTTGACTCTGCAATTATATTGAAGATTTTATTGAAAAAGTGGGGGTTATCAAAGTTAGGGGCATATATATTTACCAAAGTAAGTGGAGTGTCATGGATTTCTCCATTAACTATTAGGTATCTCCCTTCTATATCTGTTATAATATTCTTTGCTTTAAATGGTATACCTTTTCTTATGATAATTGACGTGCCTCTAGATTTTGAAGTGAATGAAGAGTGGTATGTTTGACCTATCCATTTCGCCCTCAGCCTAACTTGGTCCTGAGGTTTTAGGTGTGTTTCTTGTAGGAAGGTAATGTCAGAATTATACATTTTTAGCTGAGCTAATATCTTACCCCTTTTGATAGGTTCATTAATGCCTCTTATATTCCAACTACAAAATGAGACTCCTCCTAGGTTCTTTTGTGTGGTGTCATGCATTTTGAATAATTATAGTACCTTTGAATCTTGTGGTGCGTCCATATCCCAGGTCTTTAGGTATTGGGGGAGTTTTTGAATTATTAACTTTTGTTGGTATGTCCATATTATTCTTATCACTAAACACAAAACACAAACAAGTGATTTTATGTAATAAAAAAAAAACTAAAAGTGTGAGGCTACAGTGTCTATAGTCGGCACTGTAGCAAGTGACCCACCTGTAGGTGGGAAAAAACCTTATTTTGACTTCCATTGCGTTGTTGCTCAACTCGCTCCGCTCTCTTAGTTAATCATAACATATTAAAATATTAAAACGAGGCCTCACATTCATATATATAATACAATTTTACCCTGATATTTCCTTATAACATATATATATATCAGAGTTTAATTATTAAACCAATATTTTTGATTTCAATAAGAATCAGCTGTTGGTTGAAGGGGTTAACGAGACGTGCTCCTGGACATAAGCCAGGAGCTCGTTTCTCATCCCCTCCTCCTGCTTATAGACAAGGTTACAATTTATTAAAAATTCATATTAGTATGTTAGTTCATTATTTTTTTTGTTTTTTTTTGTTAGTATTCTAATCTAACCTGCATAACTTTTAAAGTTGTTAATAGGATAAGTTCTTACAATTGGTTATAACATTTTAATCAATAAGCAATTATTTTCTAATTCATATCCCGTTATAAAGTTGTTTACACGTTTTGAACAGAAAATGTCCTTGCTTCAACATTCCGGAGATAACAGTGTAACTATCCCCAGACAAAACATAGCTGAGAATTATTCGGATCTGCCAAAGCTCCCTTTTATTTCTGTCTTTCAACAATCGTTTGGGCATATTTGAAAGCGTCTTCAGGCTTAACAAATGACTTTTCAAGACCATTAAAAGAAATACGCATTTTAGCGGGATAAAAAACCCCGAATCTGACCCCTTCTCTCCCTCTTAAAAGATCTTTAACCTTATCAAATTTGTTTCTTTTTTGCACAATTTCATGTGGGTAGTCCCTGAATATCTTAATAGTGTCTTTGTCCAGCCGTAATTGTACACCATATTTGATATGGGTCATAACATATTCCAGTTCTGCAGTATCTCGAAATTTCACTATAATATGTCGTGGATAAGCTATCCAGAGATGCTGCCTGTCCCGCAGAGTTACTCCAACATTTTGTGTCTACCTTCGATTTGAACCAGCATCTGCAGTTCTTTCTTCCACACTTCTTATACACTTTGAATCATCAGCTTCCCGAATTAATGTATATTTATCAAAACATATTGAGGCATCCCTGGCCCAAGTCTACCAATGCTGCTTTTTCCAAACAATTAACTTCAATTACAGTATGTGCCAATCAGTCCATTGAACATTTGTTTCCAGCTTAGTATTTGCATTGGATTTCTAAATGAATGCAAAAATAATGTCCGAAGAAAGGTCTCGACCCGAAATGTCACCTATCCGTGTCTTCCAGCGATCCTGTGGCAGTACAGTGGCGTAGCAGAAGAGTTGCTGCCTTACAACATCAGAGACCCGGGTTCAATCCTGATTCCGGGTGCTGTTTGTATGGAGTTTGTACGTTCTCCCGTGGAGTTTCACCGGGTGCTCCGCTTTCCTCCAACACTCCAAAGACGTACGGGTTTGTAGGTTAATGGGTTTGGTAAAGTTGCAAATTTTCCCTAGTGTGTAGAATAATGTTAGTGTACGGGGATCGCTGGTTGGCGCAGACTTGGTGGGCCGAATGACCTATTTCCACGCTGTATCTCTAAGCCAACCTAAAACTATGATGCTGCCTGACACGCTGAGTTACTCCAGCATTTTGTGCCTTTTTTTGTAAACCAGCACCTGCAGTTCCCTGTGTTTCTCAAAATGAATATAATTGGGATGTGATTGTTCCATTTCAAATGTCTAGTTTAATTTCTTCTCGTCACGTGTACCTAGGTACAGAGAAGTGCTATCCAGTTAAATCATACTATCCGTTGCTTGTAGAGCGAGCCACCGAGCCCGGTCCCTGCTCGTCCACCAAGGACCAGAGAACCGGAGAGGAGGATGGATGGAGCCGGCGACGGCGGACACGAGGATCAAGGGCCGGTGAGAGAATGAACCGGTGTCTTACCTTCCGTGCCCTCAAGGATGGCTGCAGGAGGCACCCCTCGGGGTACAAATGCTGAAGTTGGCCGGGCGAGGAGAGGGTCAATGGTTCGGTGGACGATCCGGACGGAGGCGACGGCTGGAGACCCTGCAGCAGCCTGGGGCTCGCCTGGATCGGGCACCGCTCCAGAAGACCGAGATAATTCACTGGACTGGATTTTGAAAATGGCACCAAAACCTGACTCTTTAATGCAATCTGAGTGAACTTGTAAATCCTGGCCAAAATAGAGCCAGAATAGAGCCAAAATAAAGCAGAGGATTCATGCATTACAAGACCATTTTCGCCAATTTTGTATTTCAGTATAAGAAGCCACAGGCTGCTGGCTGGTGCCAGGAGGTCTAGATCCCAGATCAGTGTTTCAGATAAGGGACACTGCAATTGTCAGTATGTATGAGAATTTTGCAGAGGACTTCCAAGGTTTTGTAAATGCATGAGTTTGATTGGATTACTGCAAAGGGATTGTAAATAATGTATATAATGTTGCAAGACAGTTACCCTGCTGTTTGTTGATTGGCCAAAGTGTTAAGCCCTAGCAGAATTGTTTTGAGTTCCAAGGTAAATGTTGCATAATTTAGTGAACTAGCTTCCTTCCAGAAGCTTCTCTAAGAAACATTGTACAAGACTCTCTGTAATTGGACTGGGGATCAGTCAATAATGTATTGATGTGACTTCCGGTGGCGCTATGGAGGCATAAGCCCAGCGTCAACTAGCTCCGTGCTGAAAAATCTGAAAACGGGAGAAAAATCGGGACTTACCTGTGGCGACTGCGATTTGAACGGCTGCCTGCTGCGAGTGACGTCATCAGCCGCGCGACTCTACCGGTATGTCGATGCAACATACCCCCCCCAGGGGGACAAAAAAGGCCAGTAAAGCAAAACAACCGACGGAAGAGGTAGGCCCAACTGAGGCCTCGGCCTCAGGTGCAACGATGTCCCAGGAAGACACATTGAAGAAAACAAGGCAAAAAAAATTGGAAGTTGAAGAACTTAAAAACTTTCTCACCATTGAAATTAAAAATATTCGTACAGTTGAAAGCCTTTGAAGAAAAGCTGAATTTTAAGGAGGAACTTAACTCTTTTAAGGTAGATTTCAAAGCAGAAATGATTTCTACCGTCCATGGCATACTGGAGATTTGGAAGAGCTCGATGGATGAAGAGGTCAAGGATCAGATGGAAGAGGTGGAAGTCAGGATCACTTCGGTGGAATCGAACCTTAATGAAAAGGTGGACCCCATTCATCTGATATTGGATCAACAAAATACAGCAATAACTGAACTAGAGAAATGTGCTGTGACAAGTGCGGAAACTGTAAATCGACTCCTTACCGAAAATCAACGCCTCTCTGAAATGGTGACTAAACTAAGTAGAAAGTGTATTGACCTGGAGGGGCGTCAAAGACGCCAGAACTTAAGAATCGTAGGTGTTAAAGAAGGAAGAGAGAGGGGTATTGGGCCTCGGGATTTTGCGGCAGATTTACTACAAAAAGCCCTAAAATTGGATCAAAAACCTTTACTTGGTCGAGCACATAGAGCGCAGGGGCGTCGTACATGAGATGATGCTCACCCAAGACAAATTATAGTAAAGGTGCAACTTGATCACGAATTTGACGATATAATGAAGAAAATTGTCCGTAGCAGAGAGCTCTCTTTTGAAGGAGAGAGGATCAGTATCTACCGAAACTACCCGGCGGAGGTCTTCAAGAAGTGAGCACTGTTTACTGAGACAAAAAGAATACTGAGGAACATACCTGATTTGAGATACGGCTTGATTTATCCCGCAACATTAAGAGTCACCTACAAAGAGAAGGAGCAACTTTTTATAGACCATGAAAAAGCACTGGAATATGCCAAAGGCATCGGGAATGTGACCACAGACTGAACAATATACATCACTCCCCAGGAGTCAAGGAGTAACGGGACCTTGCCAGGTCTGAAAGGATCTTTAGAGTACTTTTAAGAACTTTAAGGACTACTGAAAATTGAAATGGACATTGGAGAAAATCTGGGGTTTTTTTTTTCTCTCTTAATTTCTCCATTTTTATATTCATTTTTCATGTTTAGTATAAATTTCAGGAACAATAATATCACAGTTATTGTTAATTGTTACTAATCACTATTACTATTTAGTATATTCACATTTAACCATACATTTAACTACTAATACTTATTAAATATCAATATTACTACTAATATTATTAACATCTATATTATTCATAAATATTCACTATTGCGTATGATTACTAACAATGATTAATAACTAACAGTTTCTGGTTAACGTAGAAATAGTTCATATATACATGCTATATGATTATAAGTAAGAGTTAATTTAGCCCATGTATTAATAAGGCTTGATGGTTTTTCCTCTTTATTTTTCAACTAAAAATTAAAAATACATACTTAAAGAAGATATTAACACGGTATTTAGAGAATAATAATGTTGTTAATTAAGGAATTAAGAAATTCTTTTGTTTAATTTTTTTTGTTACTCCCAAAGAAATTATTTTATTGTTAAAAATATTTTCTTTTTTTTTTGGGAAAGCACGGAGCTAGGATTTTTTCTTTTACAAAGGCTACGGAAGTCTTTAGAATTCTAGCCACGCTAGTGCGGCTATCACTAACTACACTAATTGTAGATGTAGTTTCTTTTCTCTCACACTATACTAACCAATTATATTACTTCTTTCACTTCAAATATTGTTATAATTTGAAGTTTGAATGGAACTACAAGATTAATTCAAGGAGATGTGTTCGGAAGAGCGATGTATGTTATTTAAAATTCATCTATCTGAGGTTCGGTGACAGGATCAGGTCTTGTGTGTTGTACCTTCTGCTCGGCTATAGACCACCCTAGAAACAATATGCAAGATGGTAATATGACAAGAGGGGGTGAAGGAATAACGTTTTGTAGTTGGAATGTTAAGGGAATTAATGAACCAATTAAGAGAGGTAAAGTTTTAGCACATTTAAATTCACTCAAGACAGATATAATATTCCTCCAAGAAACACACCTTAAAAAGGAATCACAATATAGACTAAAAGCTAAGTGGATTGCTGAATCGTACCATTCCTCTTTTTCACACAAGTCCAGAGGAGTTGCAATATTAATTCGTAAAGGGATATCTTTTACTCATTCATCAACAATAGCGGATATTGATGGTAGATATATTTTATTAGTTGGAGAGTTAAATGGAAAAAAAGTGATATGGACCAAATTTTGATAACCCTATGTTTGTTTAATAAAACATTTAATATAATCCCAGAATTTACACAATATAAATTAATAATTGGAGGAGATTTAAATTGTACATTAGACCCTTATTTAGATAGATCATCAAGGCAAAAAAAAGTAAAATCTCAATCAAGTGTATTTTTAAACTCATTTATTAATACCACTAATATTAAGGATGTCTGGAGAATTGAAAATCCAACTGGACGGGAATATTCATTTTATTCACCGGTACATAAAACATACTCAAGAATAGACTATTTTTTAGTTGACTCAACGTTTATCCCATTTACTTATAATTCAAAATACCATAATATTATAATCTCAGACCATGCACCTTTAACATTTATGATTAAATTAAATGGAATGGCCGAGAAACAAACATATTATAGACTTAACCCACAAATATTGAATGAAAGATCATGCCAGGAATATCTTATTAAACAGATTCAAACATTTTTCGAAACTAATGACACCCTTGGCACATCTGTCTCTCTTATTTGGGAAACATTTAAAGCGTTTGTTCGAGGTGCATTAATTTCCTCCCAAGTATTTTATAACAAAGAGAACCGGATTAAACAACAGACATTGGAAAGGGAAATAAAGCAACTAGATATAGAAAATGTGACAATGCCATCAATGTTAAAACATAATAAAATCGCTGTATTGAAATATAAATTAAACAAATTGTATTCAGAACAAGTAATAAAAAAATTTCAACACACTAAACAATTACATTTCGAATTTGGAGACAAACCGCAAAAACTATTAGCACGTCAGCTCCGAAAATTGCAGGGGGAAAAAATAATTCATAAAATTAGATCAGATACGGGAGAATTATTAAAATTGCCCAAGGATATAAACGAGAGATTTCTCCAATATTATCACAATCTTTATTCAACTAAAACTGTAGAACAACCGGAAGGAATAGCAGAATTTTTACAAAAATGTTATTTAAAAGGTTTAGACTCAAAAGATAGAGAATTATTAGAAGCTGAAATTACGATAAAAGATATTGAAGAGTCTATTAGATCTTTAAAAAATGGTAAAGCAGTAGGTCCAGATGGTTTAGGCTCTGAATTTTATTTTAAAAATTACGATTTGCTCTCTCCACATTTACAAATGCTGTATGAGTATATTTATACTCAACAGAAACTCCCAGACACCTTAAACGAATCTATAATAACACTCATCCCAAAGGCTGATAAGGATCCTGAAGATCCAGGATCATATAGAGCAATTGCACTTTTAAATACAGATCAGAAAATACTAACTAAAATTCTAGCGCACAGATTAAGTACAGTGATGAATAAATTAATACACCCTGACCAAACAGGCTTTATTCAGAAATGGTATTCATATTTTAATTTGAGAAGATTATTTAATATAATATACTCAAAGAGAATTACTAATGAAGATCTAGCAATAATCTCACTTGATGCCGATAAAGCTTTCGATCAGGTTGAATGGCCCTATTTATTTTCGGTGATGGAAAAATTGCAACTGGGCGAGAAACTCTGCGCATGGATAAAACTGTTATATACCAACCCAATGGCTAGAATATTAACAAACAAAAGGTTATCATCTAAATTTAACCTATCTAGAGGTTGCAGACAAGGATGCCCATTGTCTCCACTATTATTTGTGCTTGCTATTGAGCCACTCGCAGAAAGAGTTAGGACCCACCCGGAAATATATGGGTACAATACAAAGGACACAGTGAATAAAATTTCTCTATATGCAGATGATGTATTAATTTACATTACAAAACCAGAAATGAGTATTCCAAATTTATTAAAGCTAATAACCCAATTTGGTTTACTCTCTGGATACAGAATAAATTGGAATAAAAGTGAAATTATGCCAATAAGGGAACATAATAAACATATACTTCAACAATTCCCGTTTAAAATAGTAAATGAAAAATTTAAATACCTAGGAATTTATGTCACTAAGACATACACATCATTATTTAAATCAAATTTTCCCCCATTATTGAATAAACTACATAAGAATATTCAGTACTGGAAAACACTTCCTATCTCAATGGTTGGTAAAATTAATGCCATAAAAATGATTTTCTTACCGCAAATATTATACCTTTTTCAAACAATTCCGATATATTTGTCAAAAAACTTTTTCAAAAAGTTAGATTCCATTATCAATGACTGGGATTATAATAATCATAGGATAAGCAAAAAACATCTGTGCAAATCAAAAATAAATGGAGGTTTGGTTTTACCAAACTTTCTGTTTTATTTTTGGGCAGTTAACATTAAAAATATGAATTTTTGGTTGGAAGAAATAGATCAACAACCAGATTGGTTAAAAATGGAAAAGGAAGATTGTTTACCTTTTGAAATCGGCTCGATACTATTTGCTACTTCTAAATTAAACAAAAAAATGTATAGGGAAAATCCTATAATATATAGTGTTATGCGAATTTGGAAACAATTAAAAAAGACATTAAAATTAGATAATTTATCACTTTTTCTTCCAATTGCGAATAATCCTTTATTTAAACCCTCATGGTTGGATAAAGGTTTCACACAATGGAAAAATTATGGAATTAAAATGATGGGACAACTTTACAAGGAAGGCACTTTTCTTTCATTTCAGGAGCTGCAACAGACTTATGGACTTCAAGTAAATGATTTTTTCAGATATCTTCAACTTAGGGATTATGTAAAAGCAAGTACTCAAAACTTTAGAATTAGAAATTCAGAAATTCTTGATGACTGTTGGAATAAACACCCTAATACAGAAAAATTAATATCTTACATATATAATATTTTATTAGATAGCGAGATTCCATCGACGGATTTACACAGACAAACATGGGAAAAAGAACTAAATCAAATAATAACAAAAGATACTTGGGAAGAAAATTTACAACACATACATCAATGTTCATTAAATGCCAGACACTCTCTAATACAATTCAAAGTACTACATAGGTTATATTACTCTAAAACAAAATTAATTAAAATCTTCCCACATATTTCCCCTATATGTGATAAATGTCAACATTTAGAAGCTAACTTAACTCATACGTTTGCGAATTGTATAAAAATTAAAAAATTCTGGGCAAATATTTTTAGAATAATATCTAATGTGACGAGCACTCAATTGGACCCGGATCCAAAATTAATAATACTAGGAATATTAGAACCAAATCAAATATTTACAACAACTCAAAGAAACTTTATTGATTATAGTATAATAACTGGGAAAAAATTAATTCTAAAATTTTGGAAAAGTCCTATAACCCCCACAATCAAAATGTGGATTATAGAAATGACGGAGACCTTACACTTGGAAAGAATTAGACTTGTCCTGTTGGACAAACAAGAATTATTTGTTGGAACATGGTCTCCATTTATTGATTATCTAAAGGGTCAGAATGGTTCAGCACGGGAACCTGACTAGCACTCGAGCCAAGGAATAGATGAAATGTTAAACTCTGAAATGTACGAATATATCTCGAATGAGGTTTTTTTTCTTAGTAAGTTATTCCATTCTTCTTTATTGTCTCTTTCTTTTTTTTTTTCCTTTCTTTTCTCTCTTTTCTCTCTTTCTTTCATCTATCTTTTTATTTCTACTTACTTAAAAAAAAAAAAAAATCATTGGAGACAATGTGAATAATGTTTGACAATAATATTAATTTAGAAATGAAAGACTGGTAACGATTTTAATATGATATGTATTTATCTCCAATAAAAAATAAAAAATATTATCGCAAATAATGTATTGATGTAATTAATATGTTTGATTGGAATGTAAGGGGACCACTCCTATGTAGTTCGGCCCCTCAAGGTTCGTGGACCTATAAAAGGTTGCCCCGTTTTGGATCGGTGTCGATCTTCTGGAAGGGCGCTTGGGACTGCGTGACCTTTTGGGCAGTGTCTGCTTGCACGAGGCTGACGGACTTGGCCAGGCAGAGACAAGGATTGAACCCGCGGTGGTTTAGGTATCGTATAGGGGAATTTGCTGTACGTTCTAAAATAAATCAAGAGAGAGCTAGATAGGGCTCTTAAAAATAGCGGAGTCAGGGGATATGGGGAGAAGGCAGGAACTGGGTACTGATTGTGGATGATCAGCCATGATCACATTGAATGGCGGTGCTGGCTCGAAGGGCCGAATGGCCTACTCCTGCACCTATTGTCTATGTTTCTATGTATTGTCTATAAAGTTTAGTTGGTCCAGTGCTTCAGTCAGTGTTTATTACTGAACTAGACTCGGGGGGGGGGGGGGGGGGGGAGGGGGGTAAGCTTTAGGAACGTATTTACAAACTATTGTTATACGCTTACAGACACAAAATGCTGGAGTAACTCAGCGGATCAGGCACCATCTCTGGAGAAAAGGAATAGGTGATGTTTTGGGTTGGAACCCTTCTTCAGACTCAGACTTCAGACTACATTACCATGCACTAGTCCAGATTAAATTTCACATAATACCAATCCACCCAAATATGTTTAGTTTAGTTTATTTTATTGTCACATGTACTGAGGTACAGTGGAAAGCTTTTGTCGCCTGTTATCCAGTCAGCGGAAAGACAATGCATGATTACAATTGAGCTATCCACAGTGTACAGATACATAATAAAGGGAATAACGTTTAGTGCAAGATAAGGTCCAGTAAAGTCCGATTAAAGATCGTCCGAAGGTATCCAATGAGATAGATAGCAGGTTAGGACCGGTCTCTTGTTGTTGATGGAATGCTTCAATTGCCTGATAATAGGTGGGAAGAAACTGTCCCTGAATCTGGAGGGATGCGTTTCACAGACACTTTTGCCTGATGGATGAGGGGAGAAGAGGGCGTTTCCAGGGTGAGATGTCCTGGATTATGCTGGTGGCCTTGCCGTGGCAGTGTGAGGTGTAAATGGAATCAATGGAAAGGAGGTGGTTGGTCTGTGTGATGGTCTGGGCTACATCTACAATTCTCTGCAATTTCTTGCGTCCTTGGATTGAGCTGTTCCCAAACCATGCTGTGATGCACAACGATAAAATGCTTTCTACGCCGCATCTGTAGACGTTAGTGAGAGTCACTGGGGACATGCCAAACTTCCTAAGCCTTCGAAGAAATTAGAGGCATTGTTGTTGATCTATGACTCTCTCTCTATCCTTGGACAATCCTCCTCATTATCTATAACTCCTGTTTGCCTCATCAGCAAATTTACTAATCAGATCAACTTCATTCTCATCCCAGTCATTTATATATAAGGCAAGTAAAATTCCCATTACTGATCCCTGCAGTACACCAATGTTTACAGATATCCATTCAGACAACAACCACTATTCTCTGCCTCAGAGGGAGGTGGAGGCAGGTTCTCTGGATGCTTTCAAGAGAGAGCTAAATAGGGCTTAAAAATAGCAGAGTCAGGGGATATGGGGAGAAGGCAGGAACGGGGTACTGATTGGGGATGATCAGCCATGATCACATTGAATGGCGGTGCTGGCTCGAAGGGCCGAATGGCCTACTCCTGCACCTATTGTCTATTGTCTATTGTCTATCATCACCTGCCTCCAATCACCAATTCACCAATTCACCCTCTGGCTAAAGAAATTGCTCCTCATCTCCAGTTCACATCCTGTTATTCTGTAGTGCTGGAGTAACTCAGGGGATTACTCAAAGACAGAGTGCTGTAGTAACACAGCAGAATAGGCAACATCTCTGGAGAACAAGGATAGGTCTACCTACTGATTGTCGAGTAAGTGAAAGAATTATGTTCATTCAAGCGATGTTTTGTTGATTTAATTACATTTTCATGTTGACATGAATTGCACTGAGTTATATCCCGGGCCTTATTTACAGCATGCCTCCTCTTTAAATGACTTTTGTCTGTTACCATTACTTACTGCAAACTTGCTGGAATCTGGCATAGAAAACAAAGTGCTGGTGTACATGGCCTATGCGATCTCCCAGTTTCCGAACACTTCAATTCCCCTTCCCACTCCCATACTGACCTTTCTGTCCTGGTCCTCCTCCACAGTCAGAGTGAGCCCCCATGCAAAGTGGAGGAACAGCTCTTCATATCTTGCTTGGGTGGCTTACAACCCAGCGGTATGAATTTGATATCTCTAACTTCAAGTAACCTTTGCTTTTCCTCTCTCTGTTCCTCCCCCATCCTAGTTCTTCAACTAGTTTCACTGTCCCCTTGATTAGTTTTACTGATTGTAATAATAATAATAATACATTTATTTTGTACAGCGCTTTTCAAGGACTCAAAGTCGCTTTACATGGAGAGTCAAAAACAAAACAAAATAGAGCAGTAAGACAGAGATGCAAAGGGGAGGGAGACATGGGACTAAGGGTATGCAGAGGTGAAGAGATGGGTCTTGAGGCGGGACTGGAGGATGGTGAGGGACTCAGAATTTTGGATCAGTTGTGGGAGGGAGTTCCAGAGCCTGGGAGCTGCCCTGGAGAAGGCTCTGTTTCCAAAAGTGCAGAGGTTGGATTTCGGAATGGAGAGGAGACCGGCTGATGTGGATCTGAGGGATCATGAGGGTTGGTAGGGGGAGAGGAGGTCAGTGAGATAAGGGGGGGCCAAGTGGTTGAGGGCTTTGTAGGTGAGGACCAGGATTTTGTAGATGATCCGGTGGGAAATGGGAAGCCAGTGAAGTTCTTTGAGAACTGGGGTGATGTGGTGCCAGGATTTGGTGTGGGTGATGAGTCGGGCGTATGCCTCGTTGTATGCCTCATTGTCAACTTCCCCTCAGCTAACGAGCGTCTCTAGAGAACATGGATAGGCCACATTCCGGGTCTGGACCCTCCTTCATTCTGGAACATGTTTGCATCAGGAAAGAGGAAGTGTTAAAAAAATTGGTACACTTTTAGGTTGATAAATCCCTGAAGGCATCCATTCTGAGGGCAGAATGGTGTGGCCTGATGGCATCTATTCCAGGAATGCTATGGAAAGCAAGGTTGAGGCGCTAATGGAGATTTTTTGCATCTTCAGTAGCCTTGGACAATATTCTTGAAGTCTACAGAATAGCAAATGTTGTTGCCTTTTTTTAATAAGGGCAGTTAGGATAAGCCAGAAAACTTCCAACCGGTGAGTCTTATCCCAGCTTCACGGAAATTGTTGGGGAAGATTCTGAAGTCAGCTTGTTTGTTGCGGGGGGGTAATGCTGTCTCACAAATCTGATCAAGTACTTTGAGGAAGTACGTAACGAAGAATGTTGATGAAGGCAGTAAACAAGGTTTACATTGAGCAAAATATAAACTGCTGGAAGAACTCAACAGGTCAAGCAGCATCTGTGGTGCCAAAGAGATGGTTGATGGTTCAGTCTCGACCCAAAATGTTGGGTGAGAGGAATAGATTGGGTAGACACACAGAATGTCGTGCCCAAAGTGGGGAATCAATAGCCAGGGACCATAGGTTTAAGGTGAGGGGATAAAGAATTAACAGGAACCTGAGGAGTAACTTATTCACACAAAGGGTGGTGGGTGTATGGAACGAGCTGCTGAAGGAGTGGTTGAGGCAGGTACTATGGTAACCTTTAAGAAACAGTTAGACAGGTACATGGATAGGACCGGTTTCGAGGGATATGGGCCAAACGAGATTAAAAGGACATTGACAATGACATTGTTGGGGCAACTTCACAGCGCAAACACCTGTTACCAGCTTTTGACATCAGTTAATATTGAGATGGGCGCTCCAAAGTAGAAGAATGGTCTATATTCTAGCAGAAAGAGATGGCGATCAAATTAAACCTCTCTCTCTCTCTCTCTCTCGCTCTCATACATGCAAATGGAATTGAAAGCCTCTGGAAATGCAGATGCTGATTCCAACAGGATAAAAAAAACCTTGACGTAATGTTGACCAGGAAATAAATCACTGACATTAATTGAGTGGAGCTGAGAATTTACATGACAATAAGTTGTGTTTAGTTTAGTTTAGTTTAGAGATACAGTGCAAAAATAGACCCCTAGGCCCCACCGAGTCCGCGCTGACCAGCGATCACCCATACACTGGCCGACACACTAGGGACAATTTACTATACTTACCAAAGCCAATTATCCTTCAAACCTGTACGTCTTTGGAATGTGGTGAGAAACTGGAGCACCTGGAGAAAACCCACGCGGTCACAGGGAGAACTTAACAAGCTTATTTATTTTTAAAAATTTTTATTTTTATTTTAGTTTGTCTAAATAGTTTGTCTGGGAGATTTCAGTCGTTTTTTATGTGGGGGAGGGAGGGAGGTAGGGTAAGGGGGAAACCGCTTCCCAGTCACTTCCTGGCGAGGATGCGACTATTTCTCCGAGTCGCGTCCTCGCCCCCCCCCCTCCTCGCGACCTACCAGCTGGATCGGAGCGGCCTTTCCTACCGGAGACCGGTGACCGGATCAGAGTTTCGGCAGCGGCGGCGCGGCGCTGGATTCATCGCGGAGCGGGCGATACCTACCTGGGTCGCCGTTTGGAGCTCCGGAGCGTTGGGCCCGCTGCTCCAACATCGCGGAGCTGTGGTTCGCGGAGCTCCCAGCGCGGGCGGCGCTGAGCAACATCGCGGAGTCCCTGGGGCCCTTTGCCGAGGGCCGCCAGCGTGAATCTCCGCCCGGCGCGGCCTGGGGACGTCGGGAGCCACGGACTCCGGTGGGAAGCGGCCGATCCGGAGGTCCAAGCCGCTGAGGTTTGCTTCCCGTTCCCACGTCGGAGTTCCATCATCCCGGCGAGCGGGCCTGAGCGGCGGGCCGCCCGTAGCGGCGACTGCGGAGGCCTCGGCCACGGGTGAACATCAGGAACATCAGAGGAAGATGACTGACTTTGGTGCCTTCCCTCACAGTGGGAAACTTTTTGATTCTGCTGTGTGGGGATGTTTTATGTTGGACTCTATTGTGTGTTGTGTTCTTTATTTTATTGTATGGCTGTATGCAAAAACAAATTTCAGACTTGCTCTGACAATAAAGTAATATCGTATCGTATACTGGCAACACCTGTAGTCAGGATCGAACCGGGGCCTCTGGTGCTGTAAGGCAGCAATGCTACCGCTGCTCCTCCACCTCGCTCTTTGTTGAGGGTGGCACGGTGTTTGCCTGAGTATTTGTGCAGGGAAAACTTTATTGTTGCCTTTGTGTTTCCCCACACATTAACTGCTTGGCGTCCCCATGCCATAAAAAGGACAGAATATCGCAAGAGCATTGAATTCCCTCAACAACCATTAAATTATATGAAACCTCGGGGGCCTCATTATAATGTGCAAGGGATTTCTATTCTCATGGTGAAGTCTGCATCTGAATTTGCAGAGGCTCTCATAACCATTGATCAATGTGATCGCCATCTCTTTCTGCTCTATTTAGCATTTACACTTTCACCAGATGGCAAGACGTGCCTGTTTTCGTGAGATTTCGCATCGTGACACCACGCACAGTATATTTAAAACAAATTATCCGTAAAATTGCCACGAATGTGCTACAGGCTTGCAGCTTGCAGGTCGAAAAGGGTATATTTTTATTGCAACCTACAGGAAAATTGCAATGAATGCATATCTTTCAGAAACAGACATTTTTTTTTTGTTGCATCTCTATTGCCAAAAGAAAATAAATTAAAACCTCAGAACCCTCTTCAATGAGAGAAAGAATAAGAGGCACAGATAAGACTGCACCTGGAATACTGTGTGCATGTGTGGTCTTCCTCGGGATATATTGATCGCAGAGAACGTGAGAGACACAAAAACCTGGATTAACTCAGCGGGTCAGGCAGCATCTCTGGAGAAAAGGAATAAGTACGTTTTCCAGTCAAGACCCTTCTTCAGACTCAACAGAGATTCACCAGATCTATGTCAGAGATGTTAGTTTTATTGTATGAGAAGTGGCGAAGAAAATCAGTCCCTTTGCTTTTGAGTTTAACACAAAGCGCTGGAGGAACACAGCCAAGTCAGGCAGCATCTGTGGGGGGAATGGACAGGTGATGCTTCCTATTGAGGGGAGGGTGTTGGTTGGCAGATTTACGGGGCGCCCTGCATGGAGCGCTCTTTATCACCATTATGGGGCGACTATTGCATACCTTGGGTATGCAAACAAAGAATTTCACCGTGACTTGTAACATGTGTCAATAAAGTATTCATTCATTCATTCAGATAGGTGGAGTAAGTGACAAAGGCTAGAGGTGAAAAGACCAGCTGAAAATGGCTTGTAAGTTAATTGACTTCTGTAACTTGCTCTTAGTGTGTCGTGAGTGGATGCGAAAGTGGGAGAATATAGAACTAGTGTGAATCGGTGATCGAAGGACAGCATGGACACGATGGGCCAAAGGGACTGTTTTTTAGTTTTTTAGGTTAGTTTGGAGACACAGCATGAAAACAAGCCCTTCTGCCCACTGAGTCCAAGCCGACCAACAATTACTTCACACATTAGGTCTACCCTACACACGAGGGACAATTTACAGAGGCCAATTAACCTACAAACCCGCACGTCTTTGAAATGTGGGAGGAAACCGGAGCACCCGGAGGAAATCCACATGTTCACGGGGAGAACGTACAATCTCCGTACAGACAGCACCTGTCAGTATCGGACCACTGTAAAGGGCCTGTCCCACACGCGACCTTTCAGCAACTGTCTTCGACCTTCAAGCTCGAGGGCACTCGCCTGAAAAACCTCGAGCTGGATCGATCGTCAGCGATGAAACCGCGAGCTGGATCGACCGACCGCCCACACACACACACTCACAAACACATCGCAAAGGCGGGGGGGCCAGGGAAAGCGGGGGAGCGCTGTCTGAAATTCACACCCGCGATTAACAGGAAGGTAAAAGACGGCTGCACAGTGTACGGTAAGTCCTTTAGAGAGTGCGGGTGGGGGGGGAGAAGGGGAGAGAGGGGGAGAGAAGGAGAGAGAAGGGGAGAGAAGGGGGGGAGAAGGAGTGGAGACACTTTTAAGAAGCCAGACAACTTATAATAAAGTTTAGTGGGCATTTTACATTACCGGTAGGATTTCCTTAGTCCTAAAAACTCCAATGAGCCAATTAAATTGCCCGGTCAGCGAAGGAGATTGCCTACGGCTGCCCTCGACTGCCTGTAACTAAATAGCGACCCCACTACACTGCACTACGAGATCAATAGAACCATGCCAACCAATTTTTACTCGCGGAAATTTTTCAACATGTTGAAAAATTTACATCGACCAAACTGAGGCCGCGAGGATGCGCGAACTTCCATCGAGCATGAAGGAGAGTTCCAGTGACCTCATAGGACCTCCTAAGACCACGTGTCGACCATGCTGCGAGTTTGAGTCGAGGGCAAACACTTCTAAACCCGCAGATTAGGTCGGCGTAGTGGGACAGCCCCTTAAGGCATCAACTCTACAACTGCACCACCGTGTTACCTGTAGCAGGGGACCGCGAGTCAAATGAGATGGACGAACTGAGTGAAATCCCGGTTAGCTGGGAAGTGGTGTTAGGTAAATTGAATGGATTAAAGGCCGATAAATCCCCAGGGCCAGATAGGCTGCATCCCAGAGTACCTAAGGAAGTAGCCCAGAAATAGTGGATGCATTAGAGATAATTTTTCAGAACTCTTTAGATTCTGGAGTAGTTCCTGAGGATTGGAGGGTAGCTAATGTAACCCACTTTTTAAAAAGGGAGGGAGAGAGAAAACGGGGAATTACAGACCAGTTAGTCAAACATCGGTAGTGGGAAACTGCTAGAGTCAGTTATTAAAGATGGGATAGCAGCACATTTGGAAAGTGGTGAAATCATTGGACAAAGTCAGCATGAATTTATGAAAGGTAAATCACGTCTGACGAATCTTATAGAATTTTTTGAGGATGTAACTAGTACAGTGGATAAGGAGAACCAGTGGATGTGTTATATCTGGACTTTCAGAAGGCTTTCGACAAGGTCCCACATAAGAGATTAGTATGCAAAGTTAAAGCACACGGTATTGGGGGTTCAGTATTGATGTGGATAGAGAACTGGCTGGGCAGAAAGGAAGCAAAGAGTAGGAGTAAACGGGTCCTTTTCAGAATGGCAGGCAGTGACTAGTGGGGTACCGCAAGGCTCAGTGCTGGGACCCCAGCTATTTACAATATATATTATGATCTGGATGAGGGAATTGAATGCAACATCTCCAAGTTTGCAGATGACACGAAGCTGGGGGGCAGTGTTAGCTGTGAGGAGGATGCTAGGAGGCTGCAAGGTGACTTGGCTAGGTTGGGGTGAGTGGGCAAATGCATGACAGATGCAGTATGTGGATACATGTGAGGTTATCCACTTTGGTGGCAAAAACAGGAAAGTAGACATCTGAATGGTGGCCGATTAGGAAAAGGGGAGATGCAATGAGATCTGGGTGTCATGGCACACCAGTCATTGAAAGTAGGCATGCAGGTGCAGCAGGCAGTGAAGAAAGCGAATGGTATGTTAGCATTCATAGCAAAAGGATTTGAGTATAAGAGCAGGGAGGTTCTACTGCAGTTGTACAGGGTCTTGGTGAGGCCACACCTGGAGTATTGCGTACAGTTTTGGTCACCAAATCTGAGGAAAGACATTCTTGCCATAGAGGGAGTACAGAGAAGGTTCACCAGACTGATTCCTGGGCTGGCAGGACTTTCATATGAAGAAAGACTGGATAGACTCGGCTTGTACTCGCTAGAATTTAGAAGATTGAGGGGGGATCTTATAGAAACTTACAAGATTCTTAAGGGTTGGACAGGCTAGATGCAGGAAGATTGTTCCCGATGTTGGGGAAGTCCAGGACAAGGGGTCACAGTTTAAGGATAAGGGGGAAGTCTTTTAGGACCGAGATGAGAACATTATTTTTCACACAGAGAGTGGTGAATCTGTGGAATTCTCTGCCACAGAGGGTAGTTGAGGCCAGTTCATTGGCTATATTTAAGAGGGAGTTAGATGTGGCCCTTGTGACTAAAGGGATCAGGGGGTATGGAGAGAAGGCAGGTACAGGATACTGAGTTGGATGATCAGCCATGATCATATTGAATGGCGGTGCAGGCTCAAAGGGCCGAATGGCCTACTACTGCACCTATTTTCTATGTTTCTATGTTTTTAAACATTTTTTTAAAATGTGTTGCCTGTTTACATAATGCATTTTTCCATTCATCAATTCAAAGACAAAAGAATGTCAGATAAGGAGAGGAGAGGGGGATTGAAATGAAAAGCTGGAGGGAGCTTTAGCTGAACACATAAAGCTTCGTAGGGGACTTTATAGGGTGCATTTGAGGATGACATTTCCCTTGGCTGAATGCTTAGAACCAGAGGTCACAGACTCAAAGTAAAGCTTTGTCCATTCAAGGTAAAGATAAGTAAGATAAGGATATTTTGTAAAGTCTAACATGGGCAGGACCTACACAGTGAATGGT
>CM075977.1:255682653-255706405 GCA_038087875.1 Malacoraja senta | reverse complement strand
CGCGTCCCGGAGGTCACCTATGTTGGACATGTATTCACCGCCGAGGGGCTGAAACCAGACCCGCAAAAAAACGGCTGCCATTTCCGGGATGCCTTCTCCTACTAATGTGGCAGGCCTACAACGCTTCCTGGGCATGGTAAACTACCTTGGGAAGTTCATCCCCGACCTCAGCGAGCTCAGCGCTCCCCTGAGGGATTTGATAAAAAAAGGACACGTCCTGGGCTTGGTTCCCCCACCACCAGAAAGCATTCGACATGCTTAAATCCAAGCTAATCAGCACCCCCACACTCAAGTTTTTTGACCTGCAGCGTCCCATTGTCCTCACCTGCGACGCCTCTCAGTTCGGCCTTGGTGCCGCCTGTCTCCAGGTCCCTGACGGCCTACAGCTGCCTGTCTCCTTCGCATCCCGCACCATGACCACCACCGAACAGCACTACGTGCAGATCGAGAAGGAGCTACTGGCCGTGGTGTTTGCCTGCTCCAAATTCAAAGACAACGTCTTGGGCAACACTTTCACCATTGAAACTGACCACCAGCCGCTTGTCACCATTCTCAACAAGTCGATCCATGTCGCCTCATCCCGCCTGCAGCGCATGATGCTGCAGCTCCAACGCTTCACGTTCGATGTGGTTTATCGTAAGGGCAAGGACATGTTCGTGGCCGACACGTTGTCTCGCGCCCCGCTAATGTCCACCGTTCGCCACCCATATGAGATGTCTGATCTATTGGTGCTCCAAGTGAACATCGTCCCTTCACAACAGATGAAGTCCCTCGTTGAACACACTACCAATGACCCTGCCCTGCAACAGCTTTCTGCCGTCATCCAGCGGGGCTGGCCCGACCGTCGTTCCGCGCTGCCGGCTGGCGCCGTGCCCTACTTCCTGGTCCGTGACGGGCTCGTACTACACGATGGCGTGGTGGTGAAGGGTCACAAGGTGGTCGTGCGTGCTGCGCTGCACGACCACTATTTTCAGGTCGCTCACCGCGGACATCCTGGGGCCGAAGCCACCGTGTCTCTCGCCCGGAGCCAGTTCTATTGGCCGGGTATGGCCAAATACATCCGGGAGAGGGTCTCCTCATGTTCCACCTGCAACAGTCTCGCCCCCCACCAGCAGCGCCAGCCGCTTCTGCAGCAGCCTGCCCCCGAACTGCCCTGGATGGCGGTTGCCATCGACATTTTCGAGTGGCGAGGCAAACACTTCCTGGTTCTCGTTGACTCCTACTCCAGCTGGTTCGAGGTCGACCGGTTGCACTCCCTAACCTCTTCGGCCGTCATCGACAGGTTATGCCCTCATTTTGGCACTTTTGGCCCCCCGGCAAGCCTGCAGTCGGACAATGGCAGCCAGTTTACGAGCTCCGAGTTTAAAGCTTTCGCTTCCAGGTGGAACTTCCACCATTTCACCAGCGGCCCGGAGTACCCGCAAAGCAACGGTCTGGCCGAGCGTACCGTCCGCAGTGCGAAGAACCTGCTGGAACAATGTCGTGGTATTAACTCCGATTTCTATCTGGCCCTCCTCAACCTCCGCAACATTTCCCGCGACTCTGCCATGGGTTCCCCGGCTTAGCGGCTCATGTCTCGCGCTACCAGACTCCCGCTCCCTGTGGCCCAGCGCTCCCTCATACCGTCTGTCCTCACGCCTGCGGCGGTTCAGAAACGCATTGCCTTCAGGCACGATGTCCAAAAGCGTTCCCATGACAGGTCCTGCCACCCGCTGCCGCGCCTCTTCCCCGGTCAAGTTGTCCGTATGCAGACCCCTTCCGGTCACTCCAAGCTCGCTACCGTCGTCGGCTCTGCGGGGTCGCCCAGGTCTTATCTCGTCGACCATGCGGGAGCCATTTACCGACGGTCCCGCCAGCACCTTCGGCTCGTCAATGAGCCGCGTCCTCCTGCCGCGGATCCCTTTGCTCCCCCACTGCCGTTTTCGCGTCCGGGCGATGCTCTGCCCGTCCTTCCTAACATGCAATGGTCTACACCACCACAACTCCTTCCGTCCCACCCTAGTCCTCGCTCGCCTGCCCGCGCTCTGCCCGCTCCTGATCCCGCATCACCTCCGGTTTTGGTGCCGCTGTCTCCTCCGTCTCCTCCCGTTTCCCCCTTTCAGGTTCGTCTGCCCCCATCGGTGCCTCTTCTTCCTGCCGGAAGCGAGGATGGCGAGATGCGAACCCGGTCGGGACGTCTTGTCAAACCGCCTGTCCGCTATGGCGATTTTGTTCAACTGTCCTAGCGCATGAGCCGTGGTCGCCCTGTCACCATTGTATTTGCCTGTCGTTTCCAAGGGGAAGGATGTAGATGATATATGCATGTGCCTTTAACATAGTGACCTCATACCTACTGACCACTCCCCATATCACAAGTATAACTACAACCTCCCCACCCACAGATCATCCTCTAGTTCCTGTGACAGACCACGTACAGCTAGTGCAATATGTAATGCTCCAGTATGAATAAAGATAGTAAAGTAACGATGTGTCGTTATAGATTCTTTACACAGGTTTACACTAAAGATAGAAACAAAATGCTGGAGTAACTCAGCGGGACTGGCAGCATCTCTGGATAGAAGAAATGGGTGATGTTTTGGGTAAAAACCCTTCTTCTGAAGGGAAAGATTTAATATGAATCTGAGGGGTAGCCTCTTCTCACTAAAGATGGTGGCTGTATGAAACAAGCTTACAGAGGAGGTAGTGAAGGCAGGGACTATTGCAATGTTTTGGAAACAATTAGACAGGTACATGGCTAGGACAGGTTTGGAGGCATATGGACCAAATGCAGGCAGGTGGGACTAGTGTTGATGTGGTTGGTGTGGACAAGATGGCCCAAAGGGCCTGTTTCCACACCTTATGACACTATCTATCTATATTTAAAACTCTGTGTGTCTGTGTGTTTCTGGCTGTGTGTGTTTCTGCCTGTCTTGTGGGTGCCAGCCTTCCTTTGATTCGTTGCTACGCCAACACCACACGCAGAAACGCCGAGATTCTTTCCATTTCGGTAGAGATTTCACTTTTCATTCCAAGTATCCACTCCTGATTAAATTTCGTTGTGTTTATGTACACATTTTTAATAAAATTCTTCTCCCCCCCCACCCCCAAAATTTCAAAATGTTTTAAAAAAACAGTTCTCACCCATAGAATGTTGGTGAACGTTCCATCGTGTGATGTCACAATGCCCAATGCTCACAGATGTCCAATCGGAATGGATCCATTTACATATGCCTTTGCAGCAGCCCCAGCCCCAGCCCCTCCCCCCCAACCCCCGCAGCCTGTCTCGAAGGGCGTCATCACGTGTGCGGGAATATAGAAAGAGAATTGGGGGTGATAGGGAATGGGGAACAGATGGACTGTCCCTACCCCTCCCCCTACCACTCTCCCTCCCCACTATTTCCCCTCTCCCTCCACCCCTCTCCCCCTCCCTCCACACTCTTCCCCCTCCCTCCCTTACTCCATCTCCCTCCTCCCCTCCCCCCTCCCCACACCTCTCTCCCCTCCCCATCCCCCTCTCCCCCTCCCCCATCCCTCTCTCCTCCCCCTCTCCATCTCCCTCTCCTCACCCTCTCCCTCACCTACCCCTCCTCCTCCCACCCCATCCCTCTCTCCCCCACCCCCTTCCCTCTCCCCCCTTCCCTCCCCGACCCCCTTCCCTCTCTCCCACCCCCCTCCCCCCACCCCCTTCGCTCCCCCAACCCCTTCCCTCTCTCCCCACCCCCTTCCTCCTCCCCACTCTTCCCCCTCCATCCACACTCTTCCCCATCTATCCCCTATCCCTATCTGCTCTCTCTCTTTGATCTTTATCTTTTTCTCTGCCCTCTCTCTCTCTCTCTCTCTCTTCCACTCTGTCTGTGCACACTCTCTCTGCCCCCCCCCCTCTAGATGCACCTGAGAGGTGAGGGCTATTCGTCAGTGGATAGGGTGGAGATGAGATAAACGAAGCCAATTAATAAAATTAAGATAATATCTTGTGGGTGCTAGATTCCCACCCGGCAACCGTGCTTTGGAGGAACAGGTTAGCGTGATGCCGCAGCAGCACCCTCCCCCCCTCCCCCGCAAAACGCACATTGGGAAAACAGACCCAACGGGTCTGCACTTGGTCTAGTGACTCTATAAATGTCTTCACCCAGAGGGTGATAAATCTTTGAAACTCTTCATCAAAGAAGATTGCAAAGATTCAGTCACTGAATACTGTCAATACGCAGATTGCTAATTCCCTAAATATTATGGTGAGCAATAAATGTGAGAATAGGGTGGATCCTAAGGGTGGAACATTGGAGGTTGAGGGGAGACCTGGTAGATATATATACAATTATGAGAGGTATTAATAGGGTTGACAGTCAGAAGTGGAAAAAATCTAGAGGGCATAGCTTTAAGGAGGAAAGGTCAAAGTTTACAGGAGATATGCGAGGCAAGTTGTTTACACAGAGGGTGGTGGGTGTCTGGAATATGCTGCCAAAGATGGTGGTAGACGCAGGTATGATAGGGGTTTTTAAAGAGACTTTTAGATGGATATGCAGGGAATGGTGGAATATGGATCACGTATAGGCATGATAACCTGGCATCAGATTCGGCATTGATATTGTGGGCTGAAGGGCCTGTGGGACACTATTCTCTGTAGCCACAAGGAACTGCAGATGCTGGTTTCGAAAAAGAAAGATACAAAGTGCAGAAGTAACTCAGGCAGCATCTCTGGAGAACATGGATAGATGACGTTTCCGGTCGGGTTCTATGTTCGATGATCTATTCAGTAGTCCTGGAATGAGGGATAGCAGAAATGAATCTCATTTTCTTTACCTCCTCCGTTTCCTGGCCAGATAGCCGCGGTGTTTGGAGGGATTGTGATTAGACCAGGAGAGGTTGTCAGTTGCCTATTCATCTTCGCCAGAGATGCTGCCTGACATGGTGAGTTACTTCAGCACTGTCTGCTTTGCTCTATGTTCTATGGTGGTGTCATAGAATGGTAAAGCAGGAGACAGGGGCTGAATGGCATGTCCATTTTTCTACTTATATTCTTATGAATTCTAGTTATTCCAGAGCAACACAGTGGCACAGCTACTACAGTCACAGCCGCACCGCGCCAGAGAACCGGCTTCAATCCTGCCTATGTGAAGTTCGCACATTCTCCCTGTGTCCACATGGGGTTTCTCCGGGTGCTCCAGTTTCCTTCCACATCCCACAGATATGTGGGTTTGTAGGTTTTAACTACCCTCTGTAAAATTGTCCCTACCGTGAAGGCAGTGGACGAGAAAGTGGGATAACATAGAACTAGTGTGAATGGTGATCAATGTTCGGCATGGACTCGGTGGGCTGTAGGGTCTGTTTCCATGCAAAACCTAATTTTCCTTAGACACCTCAGACACTCTCTGATACTCTCCTCCGCCTAGCGGAGTTGGTCCTTACCCTCAATAACTTCTCATTTGACTCCTCCCATTTCCTCCAAACACAAGGCGTAGCTATGGGCACGCGCATGGGCCCCAGCTATGCCTGCCTCTTTGTCGGGTACGTCGAACAATCCTTGTTCGAGATGTATCAGGGCCCCATCCCCGACCTCTACCTCCGCTACATCGATGATTGCATTGGTGCTACCTCCTGCACCCACACACAACTAACTGACTTCATCCGCTTCACCACTAACTTCCATCCGGCACTCAAATACACCTGGACCATTCCCGACACTTCCCTACCATTTCTTGACCTCACTATCTCCATCGCAGGTGATAGACTTCTGACCAACATCCACTATAAACCCACTGACTCCCATGGCTATCTAGACTACTCTTCTTCCCATCCTGCTTCCGTAAGGACTCCATCCCCTACTCCCAATTCCTCCGTCTACGCCGCATCTGCTCCCAGGATGAGGTGTTCCACACCAGGGCATCGGAAATGTCCTCATTCTTTAGGGAATGGGGGTTCCCGTCCCCTACTATAGATGAGGCTCTCAACGGGGTCTCTTCCATACCCTGCAACACTGCTCTCTCTCCCCATACCCCCACTCGTAACAAGGGCAGAGTCCCCCTAGTCCTCACCTTTCACCCCACTAGCCGTCACATACAACAAGTAGTTATCCGTCATTTTCGCCTCCTCCAACGTGACCCCACCACTCTCCACATCTTCCCATCTCCCCCCCCCTGTCTGCTTTCAGCAAAGACCGCTCCCTCCGTAACTCCCTGGTCAATTCTTCCCTTCCCTCCCGCACCACCCCCTCCCCGGGCACTTTCCCTTGCAACCGCAAGAGGTGATACACGTGTCGCTTTACCTCCCCCCTCGACTCCATTCAAGGACCCAAGCAGTTGTTCCAGGTGCGACAGAGGTTCACCTGCGTCTCCTCCAACCTCATCTATTGTATCTGCTGCTCTAGATGTCAGCTGATCTACATCGGTGAGACCAAGCGTAGGCTTGGCGATCGTTTCGCCGAACACCTCCGCTCCGTCCGCATTAACCAACCTGACCTCCCGGTGGCTCAGCACTTCAACTCACCCTCCCATTCCGAATCCGACCTCTCTGTCCTGGGCCTCCTCCATGGCCAGAGTGAGCACCACCGGAAATTGGAGGAACAGCACCTCATATTCCGCTTGGGCAGTCTGCACCCTAGTGGCATAAACATTGAATTCACCAATTTCCGATAGCCCTTGCTGTCTCCTCCCCTTCTCAGCTCTCCCTCAGCCCTCGGGGTCCTCCTCTTCCTTTTTCCTTTCTTCTCCTCATCCACCCCCCACCCTACATCAGTCTGAAGAAGGGTTTTGGCCCAAAACGTTGCCTATTTCCTTCACTCCTTAGATGCTGCTGCACCCACTGAGTTTCTCCAACACTTTTGTCTACCTTAATTTGTAGTCAGTTGACATATTCTGATTCATCCATCCAAAGTGTGGCAGCTCTGATGATGAGAAAACCCAGCCTCTGCTTCCAACATGTCATGGAAGTTTGGCATGTCCCCAACTACTCTCACCAACTTCTACAGATGCGCCGAAGAAATAGACAATAGACAATAGACAATAGGTGCAGGAGTAGGCCATTCGGCCCTTCGAACCAGCACCGCCATTCAATGTGATCATGGCTGATCATCCCCAATCAGTACCCCGTTCCTGCCTTCTCCCCATATCCCCTGACTCCGTTATTTTTAAGAGCCCTATCTAGCTCTCTCTTGAAAGCATCCAGAGAACCCGCCTCCACCGCCCTCTGAGGCAGACTCCACAGACTCACCACTCTCTGTGAGAAAAAGTGTTTCCTCGTCTCCGTTCTAAGCTTTCATTCGGGATGCATCACAGCATGGTTTGGGAACAGCTCCTTCAAGAAATTGCAGCAAATTGTGGATGTAGCCCAGACCATCACACAAACTAACCTCCTCTACACTTTAACCCCGTCTATACTTCCCGCTGCCTCGGCAAGGCCACATGCATAATCAAGTTGCACCCTGACCACTCCCTCTTGCCATGCAGGTACAGCAGGCAGTGAAGAAAGCTAATGGCATGTTGGCCTTCATAACAGGAGGAGTTGAGTATAGGAGCAAAGAGGTCCTTCTGCAGTTGTACAGGGCCCTAGTGTGACCTCTCCTGGAGTCTTGTGCGTAGTTTTGGTCTCCAAATTTTTGTTATTGAGGGGGTGCAGCGTTGGTTCATGAGGGTAATTCCCGAGATGGTGGGACAGTCATATGTTGATAGAATGGAGCGACTGGGCTTGTATACTCTGGAATTTAGAAGGATGAGAGGGCATCTTATTGAAACATATAAGATTATCAAGGGATTGGACACGCTAGAGACAGGAAACATGTTCCCGATGTTGGGGGAGTCCAGAACCAGGTGCCACAGTTTAAGAATAAGGGGTAGGCCATTTAGAACGGAGATGAGTACAAACTTTTTCACACAGAGAGTTGTGAGTCTGTGGAATTCTCTGTCTCAGAAGGCAGTGAAGGCCTATTCTCTGGATGTTTTCAAGAGAGAGTTAGATAGAGCTCATAAAGATAGCAGAGTCAGGGGATATGGTGAGAAGGCAGGAACGGGGTACTGAATGTGGATGATCAGCCATGATCACAGTGAATGGCGGTGCTGGCTTGAAGGGTCGAATGGCCTACTCCTGCACCTATTGTCTATTGTCTCTCCCGTCAGGCAAGAGTTACAGAAGTGTGACAATGCGCACCTCCCGATTCAGGGACAGATTCTTCCCCGCTGTTATCAGGCGACTGACCAATCCTATGGACAATTGGAGAGCAGTCCTGAGCTTCCATGTACCTCATTGGAGACCCTCAGACTGCCTTGAATCGGACTTTACCTTGCACTAAATGTTATTCCCTTTATCGTTTAGTTTAGTTTAGTTTAGTTTAGCATATAGCATGAAACAGGCCCTTCGGCCCACCGAGTCCTCACCGACCAGTGATCACATACACTAGGTCTATCCTACACATTAGGGACAATGTGCAGAGGTTTATTAACCAATGCACCCGCACATCTTTGGAAAGTGGGAGGAATCAAGAAGGAACCCAGGTCTCTGGCACTGTAAGGCAGTCGCTCTACAGGGACTGATACACCATGCAGCACCTGATGTATCTGCACACCATGGATGGCTCGATTGAAATCATGCGGTCTTTCCACTGACCAGTTAGCACACAACCAAAGCTTTTCACTGTACCTCGGTACACGTGGTAGAGTCATGGGGTGAGTGGTAGAGTCATACAGCGTGGAAACAGGCCCTTCAGCCCAAATTGCCCACACGGGCCAACATGTCCCATCTGCACTGGTCTCGCCTGCCTGCGTTTTGACCCATATCCATCTATTGCGGGGTTGAAGAGCACCTGGAGCGGGGCTTTACATCGTCGCCCCGCGCGGCTTGGAGTGGCCGCGGTCCTTTGCGAGCGCGCGCCGGGGCTCTAACACCAAGACCCGGTGCGTGACCTTGCATTAACCGGCGTGGCTTTAATGGCCGCGGGATAATCACCATCGCCCGCCGGGGGCTTTGACTTTGACTCTGACATGGGAGGGGGGGGGGGGTGCAGTGGAGAGATATGTTTTTCTGCCTTCCATCACAGCGTTGTGATGGATGTATGTGTAAATTGTGTTGTGTCTCGGGTCTTCTTCGTTTTGTAATGTATGGCTGCAGAAACGACATTTCGTTTGGACCTCAACGGGGTCCAAATGACGAATAAATTGTATTGTATTGTATTGTAAACTAAACGAAACGAAAAAAAAGGTACCAATCATCGATGAAGCATTATTTATCAACGTTGGAAGAGTTCAGAGGGAGAGAGCGAGAGCCAAATAGGGTCAGGAGCAGCAGGGAGATGAAAGTCCCTCGCACCAACAAATCAGGATGCACGCCGACTTGCCGAGATCGGGACACGCCTGAGCCCGAGTCATTGCCACCTTCTCCGGCAGGGCATCCTTCAGCTCTCGCCTCCACACGACCTCGCCTCTCCAACCAACGACCAGGCGGCGATGTGCTGACAGACCGGCCAATTAATACAAGAGGAGGGAAGGGAAGTCAGGTTGTGCAGCGTGCGGCTGGAGGTTGATGGTGTTTGCTCGTGAAACAGGCAGGGTGAAGACGGTTGCTGGCTCTCCCTCTCCCTCTCCCTCTCCAACACACGGCGACCATGGATATGTTCATGAAGGGGCTCTCCAAAGCCAAAGACGGGGTGGTGGCAGCGGCGGAGAAAACAAAGCAAGGAGTGGCAGAGGCGGCGGGGAAGACCAAGGATGGGGTGCTTTACGTGGGTAGGTGGAAAAGCGATCGCGGAACACAGCTCCTACATCCCTCCGAGGTGATGTTTGTTTCCCGGAGCGGGGATGGCCGTGGAGGAGAATACTCCGTTGCGGGGAAATCCTAAGAGATAGTGTCGGAGAAGGAAGGCTGATGGTGGAAGTCATTGAAAAAAAGAGCATCAAGTGACTGGCGAGGATGGACAATATTGTCCATAGTATTTAGCTGAGAGTTCGCGCTTTCTAACTGCAAGCTGTTGGGTAATTGTAAATTGTAAATTGTAACTGCAAGCTGAAAGGTCATTGTAAGGAAAGAATGCTCCCTCTCCCCCCCTCGCTACCTGTGGTCATACACGATTTAGTCTCCCCCCCCCCCCCTCCCCTCGTCTGGAAAGACTGCATTGGGTGGGATAACAACTGAGATCCCAAGGTCAGGGCTCCTGGTTTAAGATCAGAGGGAAACTCGAAGTGAGTTACAGAAATTAATAAACAGGATTTTATTCCACCTAAAAGGGATTAAAATAAAATAAAACCTAATTTTCTTTCTTGGCCAATTACAATATTTAAAATGAAATCCTAGATTTCAATGTTAAGAGGGGTTTTGTGTTCCCCCCCCCCCCCCCCCCCCCACGTTGAACTGTGTGGGTTTTAACATTACTGCTCCCCGGCGGTGGTGCTTTGTGAAGGGGGTTCTGGAGGAATGTGGTAATGGCGCGTTTAACCCTTTGCTGTCGTGGCTGTGGGCTGTCTTTTTTTGTTGCTGACCCGAACGCGACACGACCCCCATCCCCACCCCAGCCCACCCCTCCCTAACCCGGCGGACCTTGGATCGCCGCAGTCACATCTGTCAGGGCGACCCTTACTACAAGTCCTGATCTTAATCTGTCTTCCGTCCTTCTCCACCCCTCCCACCCCGACCACCCCTCCCCTCCCACCCCACCACCACCCCTCCTACCCCACCACCACCCCTCCCACCACCACCACCACCACTACCACCACCACCACCACCCCTCCCACCACCACCACCACCCCCACCACCACCCCTCCCACCCCCACCACCCCCACCACCACCCCTCCCACCACCACCCCCACCACCACCCCTCCCACCACCACCACCACCACCACCACTACCACCACCACCACCACCACCACCACCACCACCACCACCCCTCCCACCACCACCACCACCACCACCACCACCACCCCCACCCCACCACCACCACCACCCCTCCCACCACCACCACCACCACCACCACCACCACCACCACCACCACCCCCACCACCACCCCTCCCACCACCACCACCACCACTACCACCACCACCACCACCACCACCACCACCACCCCCACCACCACCCCTCCCACCACCACCACCACCACCACCACCACCACCACCACCACCACTACCAGCGCTCACGCTTGCTTGCAGCGCCTTTGGGAATCTGATGGGGAGAAGGTGAAAGGTTGGGGGAAGGGGGAGAGGAATCAGTTCACTAATTTGTGACATTTTTCCAAAATGCTCTCGGGGCTCTTTCCTCATTTTGCTTTAAAAATGTATTTATTTTCAGGCTCCAAGACTAAAGAAGGGGTGTTTCACGGAGTGTCCTCAGGTATCACCGACTAATCGTTTATCGATGTCTGTGCTTGTCCCTTTGTGTGTGCTGGTCTCTTTCTTGGTGTTGGGGCGAACAGGATGGGGGAAAGTCCGTTCAGCCCATCTAGTGTATTCCCTCGATGAATGCTCATGGTTGCATTATCCCCATCAACCCGCCTTTCTTCCTTAGCACATCCATAACGCAAGATAAATCTATCTTCATCAAGTGATGAGAGGAATAAATAGGATAAATGCCTTTTACCCAGAGAAGGGGAATCAAGAACGAGAGGATATCGGTTTAATATGAGAAGGGGGTGAGATTTAATCAAAACATGAGAGGCAACTTTGTTTTTAGCTTCCAGAGGAGGCAGGTACTATCACAAAATTCAAAAATCATTTGGACAAGTATATGGATAGGATAGGTTTGGAGGGACACAAAAATGCTGGAGAAACTCAGCGGGTGCAGCAGCATCTATGGAGCGAAGGAAATAGGCAACGTTTCATAGATGCTGCTGCACCCGCTGAGTTTCTCCAGCATTTTTGTGTACCTTCGATTTTCCAGCATCTGCAGTTCCTTCTTTAACATTAGGTTTGGAGGGATATGGGCCAAATGCAGGCAGGTGAGACTAGTGTAGATATTGGGCTGAAGGGCCTGGTTCCAAGCTGTATGCCCTGATGACTCTGTGACTATGATCCCCACACACCGTAGGACCTTGGAGAAGGTTTCTCCCATACCATCACTACCAGAGATCATCTTGGGAAGCCTCACTCTAACATTGTACCTCTTCCCAAAAGAGAAATTCCTATTCCCTATCTTTCCATTCAGATCCTTTGATCATCCAACACCAATGACCCACATCCATAATTTACCCTGAAGGGAATATAAGCGGTGTCTATGCAAACTGACCTTGTAAATCCATTTCAAGTGCAAGGTGAGGCAGGTAGAGTATCGATTTTATTTCCCCACAGAGTTGCACAGTGCTTTTCTTCGATGTAGACTCTCACGTGGGGAAAGAGCTAACAAGATGTTCCAACGAGTCATATTGGACTTTGTAGCTCTTACAGTGTTGCTGTTGCAGATGTGAAATAAGGTTTCAAAGGCTCATTGGCCTCTGTCCTATCAGCAGAACCACATGTGTTCATCTTTGGTTTTTCACTGGTGTTGTGATCCATAAAGCAGGTGAGAAGGATGGATGTGTTGGGCTGAATTGCCAGCTGCTTGCTGTAAGATAGAAACATAGAGTGTTCTAGAGTCAATGGTTCGCTTGTCACGTATGCATAGAGTTGTACAACGTGAAAACAGGCCCTTCAGCCCAACTGGCCCATGCCGCCAACATGCCCCATCCACACTAGTCCCACCTGCCCGTGCTTGGCCCAAAGCCCTCTAAACCCATCCCATCAATGTACCTGTCCAAATGTCTCTTAAATGTCATGATAGTACTTTTTACAAGCATGAATTATATGTAATTCATTGTAATGCAGGGCACCACCAACATTAGTGAGATTAGAAGGTAAAGTGATTTGGATTAGTGCATTAAGATTGGATTTTAAAGTACATATGCACTGTGGAGGCAGCTCCCTGGCTGTGTGGAGCTCTCCATGGTACCAGTGCCAAACGAGTACTGATTAAATCAAGCCAGTAGGTCAGTTCTTTGATATTTATGTTTCATCTGTTAATTCCCTGAGGCCATGTCTTGATGTAAATACAAATTAAGTAAAAACAGACTGAAAAGAACAAACTTCAACAAAGATGACATTGCTCAGAATAATTAATTTATTAGATTTTGACTTTTCAGGTGGTGACCAGAATCAATGGGGCAGCATCTTGCAAGTCAGACCGTGGGTTACTGTGAAAGAATAATGTAGAGGGTCAGAATGGTGGTACATCATCTGCACTAGATGTTTGACATGGACACAAGGATCTGCAGATTCTTGGTTTCCTGGTCCTCCAAAAATATTCCAAATGGAATTTAAACTGCTGGTTTATTAGAAAAAAACACACAAGGATCTGCAGATGCTGGTTTATAGAAAAAAGACACAGAGTGCTTGAGTGGGCGTCACTGACTCTGTGAGTGAGGAGTGAGTCTACTCAGCGCACCCAGCTCTGCTCAGCTCCCTGATTGTTGCTGCTGGGGTGGGGGAATGGTGGAGGAGGGAGGGGTGTGGACAAGGCATTGCTGAAATGCCTCATTCCCACCCAGCAGAAGATGCCTGCAGCAGCGAACAAATCCACCCTCATCCATCGCACCAATCTCCCAAATGCTCAATCGTCAATCTAGGGTGTCCATAAGTCAGGCATTCATAACCCAGAGAGGACCTGTACCCCGGGCTAGAAATCCGAGTTCAAATCCGAACCAGAGAAGCTACAGACAGGTGGCACAGTAGAGTTGCTGCCCTGCAGCGCCAGAGTCCAGGGTTCAATCCTGAATACGGGTGCTGTCCCTACGGAGTTTGTATATTCTTCCCATGACTGCGTGAGTTTGCTCCAGTAGCTCCGGTTTCCTTCCACTCCAAAGATGTGCAGGTTTGTAGGTTAATTGACTTGGTAAAATTGTAAATTGTCCCGAGTGTATAGGATAGTGCTAGCGTCTGGGTGATTGTTGGTCAGCACTGACATGGTGGGCCAAAGGGTCTGTTTCCGCACTGTATTTCTAAAGTCTAAAGTTACCTATCGTTATTCTCCATAGATGCTGTCTGACCTGCTAAGTTACTCCAGCACTTTGTGTCTTTTTTCCCCCCCCCAACATTTGGCATCTGATTTGACCAAGAATGCTCTCAAATTAGAGCGCTCTGACTTTAACCCAGGCTGATCTGTATGATCCTTATAAGGTGTTGTGTGTGTGTGGGGGGGGGTGAAATGCTTCCTCACTCTCCCTCTTGCTGGCTTAATCATAGGTTATGTGACCAACTGCTGTGCAGAATAGTGGGCTCAATACTTCTATTTGGAGCAGAAGGATCGGTGTGTCAAGCTGTATCGGAGAATTAAGAGCTAACGAGACATTGACCTGAGGCAATGTTTCTCTTCGGCTTCAATCTGCCAGCTCTGCCCATTAACTTGGCCTCTCCACTCGCAAATTTGGAAGGTGGATGCAGTGGAGTTTATACAATATTCCCCATGTGTCTTCTTGCGATCGTTCTTCAGCAGAAACGCAGAATCCAGTTGATTTAATTTGAAATTAAATCCAGAGTACAGCACTGTGCAGTGAAGGGGAGATAAGAGAATATGTGAGCAATGCAAAATGATGTTATGGCGAAATGCAAAGCCTTTGCAAAAATCAAAGGAGTCTCTTTGCTTTTTTTTTCCCCCTTCATCACTGGGAATGGAAGTTATGATTTTGCTAAAGTGCCTTTGAGACAAACTGGATGCGCAAATTGTGAAGGTTTAAGCCACCACTATGTGCTGGTGCAACTTGGATTATTTTTCTGGAGCGCTGGTGGCTGAGGGGAGAACTAACAGAAGTACACAGAAGTATGAGATGCATAGATAGGGTAGACATTCAGAACCATGGTGGAACTGTTACAGCCTGGAGGCCACTGGTTTAAGGTGAGAGGGGCAAAGTTTAAAGGAGTTTTGCGGTGCACGTTTTTATGGGTGGTTGGTGCCTGGGACCCGCTGTCAGTGGTGGTGGTGGAAGCAGATACAATACTGGCGTTTAAGGGGCTGTTAGATAGGAGCATGGATAGACACACACACACATACCCACATACATATATAATATGTGAGAAAATTGAGGGAGAATATCTACAACCAGTAACTGTGTGACAAAGATTGTCTTGATCTGATAACTGTCCCATTAAATTATAAAATAGAAGTAACTTCATCCGCCAATTTTATTATCTGTGCTTTTGTCTCTAGTGTGAAAGCTCTCACAAAAAACCTTTCAGAGAAAGCAGAACATGAAACTCAGGTGATTGTAGATTTTTGCAGGGCATGTATAAGGGCGGCTTGATCTTTTTGTCAATGAGGCTGCTAATTGTGAATTTATTTCAAAGCTCTGGCAATAGGTTAAGAGTTAATGGCAACCAATAGATTTGATTCTCCCGCAGAGGACCAGGGCATAGAATTGAACGCAATTGTTTCTGAAGCAATGCAGATCAATATTTAAAGCATTTAGTTTAGTTTAGTTTATTGTCACCTGTACCGAGGTACAGTGAAAAGCTTTTTGTTGCGTGCTAACCAGTCAGCGGTAAGACAATACATGATTACAATCCCAGTCTGAAGAAGGGTTTCAGCCCAAAACGTTGCCTATCTCCTTCGCTCCATAGATGCTGCTGCACCCGCTGAGTTACTCCAGCATTTTTGTGTACCACATGATTACAATCGAACCATCCACACTGCACAGATACATGATAAAGGGAATATTGTTTAGTGCAAAATAAAATCCAGTAATGTTTGATCAGAGGTACTGTAGGTCCGAGGGTCTCCAATGAGGTAGATCGTAGCTTAGCACCGCCGTCTAGTTAATGGTAGGATGGTTCAGTTGCCTGATAACAGCTTGGGGGAAAAAAACTCTCGCTGAATCTGGAGGTGTGTAGTTTCACACATCTATAGCTCTTGTCTAATAGGAGAGGGGAGGAGCGGGAGTGAGCGGGGTGCGACTGGTTTGTGCTGCTGGCATTGCCGAGGCAGCGCGAGGTGTAAATGGAGTCAATCTATACAGAAACCAGTCTGGGGATTGGATCGTACAATTTTTCGTAAATATTCTTTTGTTTGTTTGTTGTTTCATATCTGAAACATAGAACAGATTATAGTAGCTTCAAAATTAATACGAGTCAGCCGGGATGAGGTAGCGTGAAGATTAGGTTACCGAGCTACCGTCCAGTTGTCTAGACTATTGATCCAGGGATGGAAGTTCAAATCCCAAAGCAGCAGCTGTGGAATTTCAGCCCAATTACTTGAATAAATATATCAATAATGGCAACCACAGATCCATTGGATTGCCATAAAAGCCTTAATCAGTGTAGATTTATTAACCACGGCCTACATGTGACTCCAGATTCATCAATGTCTCTTAATTCCGGGGTTGTTAGGGAAGGACAATAATTGTCAGCATTTCCAGTGAGGTTCAAAATCCCATGAACAAGTAAATATATCAAAGATAAGATACGCCAATGCTTGTTTGTCTGAATTTTCCTGTTCATAAGTCATAGGAGCAGAATTAGGCCATTTGGCCCATTGATTCTAATCCACCATTCAATCATGGCTGATCAATCTTTCCCTTTCGACCCCATTCTCCTGACTTCTCCCCGTAACCTTTGACACCCTGATGCCCCTGTCCCACTTAGGAAACCTGAACGGAAACCTCTGGAGACTTTGTGCCCCACCCAAGGTTTCTGTGCGGTTCGAAATGGTCGAAAATGGTTTCCGCTTCTTCTATGTTCCGGCGATTATTTCAAAAAATTCAAAACCGGCCGCGACTAAAAATAGGTTGCCGTTTTAAAAATCGGTAATTTTTTAGTTGAAGCCGGTTGCGATGCTAGTTGAAGGTGGTTGCCGGAGGTTGCAGGTAGTGGAAGGTAAGACCTTTTTTTCACCCAGTTTTATTCCACCAGGGAGGTCTTACCTTCCACTACCTGCAACCTCCGGCAACCACCTTCAAAGTCTCCAGAGGTTTCCGTTCAGGTTTCCTAAGTGGGACAGGGGCATACTGATCAAGAACCTGTCAATCTCTGCTTTACAATTACCCAATGACTCGGCCTCCACAGCCGTCTGTGGCAATGAATTCCACAGATTCACCACCCTCTGACCAAATGAATTCCTCCTCATTTCCTTTCTAAAGGTACGTCCGAACAATTGTACCAAACATTTTTACACAGAGAATGGTGAGTATCTGGAATGTGCTGCGGTTTCCTCCCACACTCCAAAGATCAGCACATTTCTAGGTTAATTGGCTGCTGTAAATTGCCCCGGGTGTGTAAGGTAGTGCTAGTGTACGGGGTGATCCGTTGGTCGGCACGGACCCGGCGGGCAGAAGGGCCTGTTTCCACACTGTATCTCTGAATTATGAGAGATACAGTGTGAAGTATCACAGGGAGAACGTACAAACTCCGTACAGACAGCACCCGTAGTCAGGATCAAACCTGGGTTTCTGGCACTGTTAGCCAGCAACTCTACCGCTGCACCACCATGCCACCTGTCTTCTGGTGCGGGTGGCAATTGTTTACAGGACGTACCTCCTTGTCACCCTTCATAGAGACGCCTCCAGTTGGCTCCACACCCTTTCAAAATAGGGCAGCCATTTAAAGGCAGCAACACTTCAAGCTCCCGACAAGGACCCATATTTTGGCCTGACCACTGAATATTCTTTCCCACATGTTTCAATACAAAAATGTTGATATCTCAACAACAAATGCTTACGCGGTTCTATTGTAATTATAGTGGGTAAACATACAAATACAATTATAATGGATAAATAGCTCAATAGGAAACAAGTATTTACCTCACCTATTGTCATAGAGAGATGGAGATAGCATGGAAACAGACCCTTTCGGCCACCAAATTCACATCAGCCGATAGCCATTCATTTACACTGATCACATTTTTTATTCTGCGCCTATTCTCATCAACTCTCTTTAGATTCTAACACTCACCTCCACAAATTTGGGGCAATTTGCAGTGTCCATTTACCCTACCAAGTGGCATTGGTGTTGGTATCAGTTTATTATCATCACTTGGACCATTTTAGATTAGTTTAGAGATGCAGCATGGAAACACGGGTCCATCGGCCCGGCGAGTCAACGCCGACCAGCGACCATCCGTTCACACTAGTTCTATGTTTTGCAATCACCTCCTCCACATTAGGGGCAACCTTTACAGAGACCAATTAAACTGCAAACCCATACTTCTTTGGGGTGTGGGAGGAATTCAGAGCACCCAGAAGAAACCCACGTGGTCACAGGGAGAACATGCAAACTCCACACAGGCAGCAGCCGAGGTCGGGATCACCCCGGGGGTTTCTGGCGCTGTGAGGCTGCAGCTCCAGTGCTGTGGGCGTAAAATGAACTGCCTGGGGAAACTCACACAATCACAGCAAACTCCGGGCAGATATTGCACCCAGGTTGCTGGTGTTGTCAGGCAGCAGCTCGACCAGATATGAAAGTACAGGTCCACCACCGATCTTACGTCAACTGATCATCCGGCACCGCCTTTAATCTGGACAAAATTACGAGAGCGCGCTTAAAATTCCTTGGGCGGCCACAGATGGCATTGTGTGTAGTGCGTGCTTTTTCAGGACATGTCCTTCCATCCCGATAGAGTTATTTATTTACTTCTGCATTTGTTGGTGGTGATCCCTCAGTGAGCTTATTTTGTTTATAATTATCCCTAGCTATGGCTTCTAAGCCAGGTCCAAGTGACAGTCATGATGTCAAGCATAAACGCATTTAATTTACAATTAATAGTTGTTTTATTTAAGTTTCTAGCAGTCCATGGTGCTTTGTTGACACGTTGGGGGGGTATAATTAGTGGGCCAGAGGTGTATTGTTGTATCATTATCATGAGGCCTCTGTTGGTCCGGCAAAATGGATAATCCGGCAAGCTCTGGAACCAAGGGTGCCGGGTAATCGGTGGTGGACCTGTAGGGATATTTCCATATTCCTGCCAGTCCTTCAAACATTCAATAAACTCAGTGCTGCGGCCCATCATGCTATATTTTGTTTGATTTTAAATTAAAAAATATCTCCTCAAGGGCATTCAGAGCTCTGGAAATAAGAAGTAATAATCTGCAACCATTTCTTCGCCAGTAACAGTCAGGAAAATATTGGAAGTTGAATGGTAGAAGATTGATTCGGGGAGAAGAGTGATTTGAGTTTTGGAGAACCATGCTCAGCGGAGGACTTGACAGCATTATCCTCTGTTGGGGATCCTAAAAAAGGGAACAATTGGTCTGTATGAAAGGTTCAGTGGCAGGAAGCAATTTTTCCAGATCCCCCAACCTGGTGGACACACATTTTTCCCACCATCTCCCACTGCCCGTCACCCTGTTCCTTTCCCCACCTCCTTACATCCATCTGCCACCTCTCCCTTCTCCGAGCACTCCGTTTTACTCTCTTCACTCTCCACCATGCCCCCATCCATTCATTTCCTTTCCTTGGGCTTTACATTTCATTCTATGTTTTCCTTATCTGATGTTGCTTTGTTTCCTTTCCATATCTATCCTTTGTCATTATCCACACCCATCTGCCAGTAACACCCCCGCCTCCCGCCTCCCCCTCACCTGTATCCACCTATTACTTGCCCGACTTTGCCTCTCTCTTCCAGCTTTCCTCCACCGATTCCATCTGAAGAAGTGTCCTGACCCGAAATGCCGTCTGTCCATTTCCCTCCACAGATGCTGCCTGGTCCACTTGAGTTCCTCCTGCACATTGTTTTTTTGCTCAAGATTCCTGCATCTGTGTCTCCAAACTTTCCAAATCATCACTTTGTGGGAATAATCCTGTTAGACATGAGCCAATACGATATGCTCAGTTATATTGCTATCTCAGTTGAGTTTGACTTGACGAGCCAAAAGCACTCCGTTCTCTGGTAGGACTTCACTCTGTATTGTTTCGACCACAAGAGCAATGTTCTGACCAACATACCAGTGTAGATAAGATGGATGTGGCTGAGAATGGCCTCAAGGTTGGATTGCAAGGAAGATCAGGGGCTATGGGGAGAGGGCAGGAGAATGGGATTGACAGGGAAAGATAGATCAGCCATGATTGAATGGCAAAGTAGATTTGATGGGCCGAATGGCCTAATTCTGCTCCTTTCACTTATGAACATGAACTATCTTGGGACTGTAGCCCATCTTGTCTTGAAGGGGGCTGATTATATATAACAACCTGAAGAGCAAAGGATAGTTCACAAAGAGGGACTTTAGGACTAAAGCAACACACCAGCAGAAGATGATATGTTTATGAAAAGACACAAAATGCTGAAGTAACTCAGCAGGTCAGGCAGCATCTCTGGAGAACATGGATAGGGTGACGTTTCATATCGGGACCCATCTTCAGACAGAATGTACGGCTGGGAAAAAAGAAAGCTGGAAGAATGGAGGGGCAGGACAATGCACGGCAGGTCATAGGTGAACACAGGTAAGGTAGGGGTTTCGATAAACAGATGGTTGGACAAATGCCAGAGATGAACACACACAAAGCGTGAAACAAAAGAATTATGGAGTCGCAAATTGTCAAACTCAGAGGAATGATGAGGCTTGAATTGTGTAGATAGGGGAAGGAATGGAGGGGGAGGGGAGAGATGGGTAAGGCATGTTTAAAATTGGTAAGACGGTAATGTCTGAGATGGTATGTGAATGCCAGGTCAAATTTTCAGAGCAGCCACCAATTGGGATGAAGTGGTAGATGCCCAAACTGAAACTTGATCGCGAGCCCATTTTCTAATACTTCAGTGGATCTATCAATTTGGGTGGATGAACTAAGCATGTTCATAAGTAATCGGAGCAGAGTTAGGCCAAGTCTATTATATCAAGTCTATCTACAATTCAATTCCATTCAGAGCATAACCTACAGTACACCTTACCACTTGTAGAGATATGTGTTGGGGCCAAATATGATGTGCTGAACTGCTGCACCCAACATCCCAGTTTTTAACGGTCGCATCAGCTGCCAACAAATCTATGACTAGAAATGCAGAATGGTACTGTACTGACAGGCCATTCAGCTCAAAGTACCCGTGCTGAAATTTGAAAAGCAGTGCTTGCATTATGCAACAACATCCCAATTGATCCAATTAGAATGGTTTTCAGTGAATGTGTATACATAGACATACTGTAGGTAGTTTAATATATAGAAATAGGTAAATGGCTATGGCGATTATGGCTCCACCCTTCCTTGGTCATCCGTTGCTGGCCCCGATTTGTTCTGGCCTTGTCTTACCACCAGTCCATTCCCTCCCCCATCCGCCCCCAACTTTAAATGTGAAGAAGGGTTCCGACCCAAAATGTCACCCATCCTGCTGGATTAACTGAGTGGGTCAGGCAACATCTCTTGGAGGACGGGTCTGAAGGAGGGTCGCAATCCTTAACGTCACCTATCCATGTCCTCTGTAGATGCTGCCTGACCCTCTGAGTTACCCCAGCACCTTGTGTTTATTTATTCCAGCATCTAGAGTTCTCCGTGTCTCCAAAATCAAAGTTATTTTAGACACGGAGAGACCCTTGTGGCTAAGGGTCCATTTTCATGGTAAGAGTAGTTTTCACAGATGTCTATGAAAAAGATAACATGATTGTTCTAGTAATGATTGGAGCTGTGGGATAGATATTGATCGACTGTCTTTGAGCAGCAATACTTGGAAAATCTCTCTCCACTCTCTCTCTTCTCTGCCCCCTTGAAACTTGTCTATCAAACCTTTGATCATGTGGCCTCATATCTGCATCACATTGCGTTTGTTAACGCACCTGTGAAGAGACTTGGGTATCATTACTGGGCTTAAAGCATTATATTAATGCAAGGTATTGTTGCTATGAGTATTTGTAAATTATTGCATTGTCAGAATCAGAGAAATTTATAACAGAGAAACAGGCCATTTGGCCCAGGCATAGTTATGCTAGCCCAAAAAACGAATTTAGGTTAAACCTACGTCCTATTCTGGGTTGGATTAAGTTATTTAAGTGTCAATATAGTTCTTTGTTTTCCCACCACCCTTCAAGGCAGTGAGTTCTGGACCCTCACCTCTTGTGGAGTGAATGAGTTTTATTTAAAATCTCCGCTCCGCTCTAACTCTTCTATCACCTAACATAAAGCGGCCCCACCACCACTGACACCTCTACCTGTTTTGGTTTGGCCTGCCTCAGTCTCTCACACAACTCAAGTAAATATTTCCTCATTCTCCTTTGTTGCAAAGAAACAAAGAACCCCCACTCCCCCCCCCCCCTCACCCCACCTCCACTCCACCAGTCTATAATTATAGCTATAATTCTGCAGCCACGGAGCCATTGTGAAACGGAAACAGGACCTTCAATCCAATGGAGCCAGCCACACTGACCATTAAGAACCCATTTACACTAATCCAGAACTACAAATGTTTCTGTTGTCCTCACATCCCCAACAAGTCCTCTAGATGCCATCACTCACAGACACACTCGAGGTTCATGAGTTCATAAGTCATAGAAGCAGAAGTAGGCCATTTGGCCCATCATGTCTACTCCGCCATTCAATCATAGTTGATCTACCTTTCCCTCTCAACCCCGTTCTCCTGCCTTCTCCCCATAACCTTTGACACCCTTACTAATCAAGAATCTGTCAATCCCGCCTTATAAATACCCAATGATTTGGCCTCCACAGCCGTCTGTGGCAATAAATTCCACAGATTCACTATCCTCTGGCTAAAGGAAATCCTTGTCATCTCCTTTCTTTAATTTACAGTGGGCAATTAACTTTTCATCCTGAATATCTTTGGGATGTGGGAGAAAACTGGAGCACACGGAGAAAACCCACACTGTCACAGTTGGCACTGGTGGTCGGAAATGAACCCAAGTGCTGGCGCTGTGAGGCAGCGGCTCGACCAGCTGTACCATGGTGTCACCCTGATAGTATTCCTGTAAAACTCCTCTGCACTCTCTCGTGCTGTTGCGACACTTACTAAAAACAAACCCACTGGATAAGTGGTTTTGACTCGTGCACGGAGCCATTTTTCTCTGTACAGATTACAACACAAGTGGATATAGTGGGAAAGTTGGGGGCATTGAGTATGAAAGTTAGGATGAAATGTTGCAGCTGCAGAAAACTGTGGTGAGGCCACATTTGGACGGTGGCGTGCAGTTCTAGCCACCCCATTACAGGAAGGATGTGGAGGCTCTGGAGACGGTGCAGAAGAGGTTCACAAGGATTTTACCTGGATTGGGTTGAATCAGCTACAAGGAGACATTGGACAAACTGAAGAATGATCCCGACCTGAAATGTCACCAATCTATGTTCTCCAGAGATGCTGCCTGGCCCGCTGAGTTACTCCAGCACTTTTTGTCCTGTTTGTAAACCAGCATCTACAGTTCCATGCATCTACATGGACAAACTTGTATTGTTTTCCCTGCAGTGTCGGAGGCTGAGGGGCTACCAGGTAGAAGTATATAAAATGCTGAGAGATACGGACAGGATAGATATTTAGTACCTTGTGCCCCAGGGTGGAAATGTGCATTATTAGAGGGAATATGTTTAAGGTAAAAAGGGTACATTTTTTTACATAGAGTGGTAGGTGTCCAGAACGCACAGCTAGGGGAGGTGGTGGAAACAGGACAAAGGGCATTTATTGTCACGTACACCATTTCTGGTGTAGTGAAATTTGAGTTGCCATTTGCAGCACACCAATAAAAGTAAGACACCACATTAAAGACGAATTTAACATAAAAAACATAAAAACATCCCCCCACAATGGTTCCCACTGTGAGGGAAGGCAACAAAGTCCAGTCCTCATCCTCTTGTTCACCCATGGTCAGATATAAAACATTTAACAGGCGTATCGTCACAAACATGAACAGTCACGGAATAGA
>CM075977.1:255452653-255677653 GCA_038087875.1 Malacoraja senta | reverse complement strand
GGCTAAACCTTGCTTGTGGTTGGCATTGAACCAATCCTGGCAGATGGCAGTCTGCCCCACAGTTCTCTACAGGGGCTGCGATGCGGTGGGAGGAGGTGCCACTCTGTTAGAAGCAGGGCAAGTTAAATCTGTCTGCTAGTGCCCTGACAAACTGTCCAGGAAGGAACTGCAGATGCTGGTTTACTCCAAAGATAGACACAAAATGCTGGAGTAACTTAGTGGCTCAGGCGGCATCTCTGGAGAAAAGGAATTTTTCCCAGCATTTTGTGTCTATCTGCTAGTGCGCTGATGAATAGAATAGAATAGAATAGAATAGAAACTTTATTTGCCACACGACCAGGGTTGGTGGTAATTGGGTTCGGTACATGATGGTACACTGCTTTAGCACATTAACACTAACAACAATAATAATAAAGCACATCACAAATCACAAATCTCACCAACAATACATAGTGCAAAAGAACAGACAAAAACCATAGACAAGACACTGTATACATCAAAGTCAAAAAGTTATTGGAGGGAATTAAGTGTTCTTATTGCTGAGGGGAAGAAACTGTTTTTAAAACGGGTGGATTTTGTAGCAAGTGACCTAAGGCGCCTCCCTGAAGGGAGAGACTGGAAAAGGTGGTTTGCTGGATGGGAGGGGTCCGAGATGATCTTTGTTGCCCGTTTTGAGGTACGTTGGAGGTAAATGGAATGGATTGAGGGGAGGGGAGAGTTGATGATCCTAGAGGCCTTGGAGACAATGCGCTGTATTCTGTGTAGTGAGTGACTGTCAGTGTTTCCGTACCAGACTGTGATTGAGGAGGTGATGATGCTTTCAATGATGGATTGATAGAAGCGTACCAGGAGGTGTTTGTGGACTCTGAACTTCTTGAGCTGTCTGAGGAAGTATAGGCGTTGTTGTCCTTTCTTAATGATGTGGTCAGCATTGATGTGCCATTTTAGATTATTGCAGATATAGGTGCCCAGAAACTTAAATAAGTTCGTGGAGGTTATGGGATGGGAGTTGACATGGACATTGAGGTTTTGTTTGCATCTGAAATCTATGATGGTTTCTAAGGTTTTTGAGGTGTTAAGCTGGAGGTTGTTTTCTGCGCACCATTTGACTGCGCTGTCCACTGTTTGATGATATTGTGATTCATTGTTGTCTGAGATGAGGCCAATTATTGTCGTGTCGTCTGCATATTTGAAAATTTTAACTGAGCTGCATTGGGATGTGAGGTTGTTGGTGTAAAGTGAGAAGAGCTGAGGTGACAGAACGCACCCTTGAGGGGCTCCTGTATTGATAGTCAGAGGGCTGGATAGATAGTCCAGTTTAAGGACTTTTCTTAACTTGACCCGAAACGTCACCTATTCCTTCGCTCCATAGATGCTGCCTCACCCGCTGAGTTTCTCCAGCATTTTTGTCTACCTTCGATTTTTCCAGCATCTGCAGTTCTTTCTTAAACAAGTTTACAAGCCAGGGACAGTCACCTACTTGGCAGTCATTGATTTCACATTCACTGCTCACCCATGTAGAGCCGTGACACAATCTACTAACTAATAGGGTGGCATGGTGGCGCAACGATAGAGTTGCTGCCTTACAGCACCAGGGTCCCAGGTTCAATCCTCACCACGGGTGGTGTTTGCACGGAGTTTGTACGTTCTTCCCATGACCTACGTGGGTTTTCTTCGAGATCTTCGGTTTCCTCCCACCCTCCAAAGACGTACCGGTTTGTAGGTTAATTGGCTTGATATAAATGTAAAATTATCCCTAGTGTGTGTGTAGGATAGTGTTAGTGTGCAGGGAGCGCTGGTCAGTGTCGACTCTGTGGGCCGATGGGCCTTTTTCTGCGCTGTCTCTCTGAACCAAACTAAACTACAAGCCCATCATGCCACAGAACATAGAACAGTACAGCACAAGGACAGGCCCTTCGGCCCACAGTATCTGTGCTAAACATGATGCCAAGATAAACAAATCTCATCTACCTGCAAATGATCCATATCCCTCCATTCCTGCATATCCATGTGCCTCTTAAACACCACTATTAAATCTGCCTCTACCACCACCTCTGGCAGTGCGTTCCAGACACCCACCACCGTCTGTGTTAAAAAAATTGGGTCAGGCAGCATCTCTGGAGAACATGGATAGCTGACATTTTGGGTCGAGACTCTTCTTCTGATAATGCTCCACATCTCTTTTGGGAAGCTCTCCAATGCAATGTTGTTCTTTTCCTGGAGTGGAGATGAACGGGCAGCTCATGGCGTGCAATGGCTACATCATTGTTTGCTGTGCATGTGCCCACATTTGAGCTCCCATTGCAATGCTAACTGGGACCAAGTCATGGTCCTAATCTGAGGATAACGCTGATTTATCAACACTGGGTTAGAAGTTTGCCCTTGCCACAGATGGCAAGAAACTCTGCATCTCGATACCTGCTGAGAGATTCTAACGGTGGTAGGTTTACGAACGTCTGCACATATGGTCTGCTGCTTGATCTGCTCTTGGCTTGCCTTCTCAACCGTAAGTACTGTAATCGAGGCACTGAAAAGCAAGCATACCTTAAAACATAGAGATAATACTCCACCGCCTTTCCAGCACAATGAACATTGAAGATTAAAAGTATTGGAAATAGGGAAGAAATGTAGACTTCAGACTTTAGAGGTACAGTGAGGAAGCAGGCCCTTCAGCCCATCCAGTCCATGCCGACCAGCGATCACCCCGTACACTAGCACCATCCTACACACTAGGGACTGTTTACAATTTACAGAAGCTAATTAACTTACAAACCTGAGATAGACACAAACAGCTGGAGTAACTCAGCGGGTCAGGCAGGCAGCATCTCTGGGGAAAATGGATGGGTGACGTTTCGGGTCGGGACCCTTCTTGAAACGATAAACCAGCATCTGCAGTTCCTTTCTACGCAACCTACAAACCTGCACCTCTTTGGAGTGTGGGAGGAAACCGGAGCACCTGGAGTAAACCCACATGGTCACAGGGAGAACGTACAAACTCCATACAGACAGCACCTGCAGTCAGGATCGAGTCGGGGTCTGTGGTGCTGTCAGCTCTACCGCTGCGCCACTGTGCTGCCCAACAGCAACTTGTTTTTCGAAATATGCTGTCGGTGTTTGTACAACAAATGCCTTTTGGATTTGAAGGGTTCCTGCAGTCACAGGCTTTAAAATGGTAAGAAGATGATTACACCATATCCTGCAGAGTTCAGCTTGGTATCCAGTTTATATGTGATTCCATGAAATCAGTGCATGAAGTGAACATAAACACTCCCGGATGTGTGTGGATACCAGAACCTGGTTGGAAGTTGGCACGAGATCTGTTGTTTCCCTGGGCAATTCTCCACGGTGTCCTGGCCAATATTCTTCTTATTGTTCTGAGAGTTAGGCAGATAAAAAAACATTTCTAATTAAGTCTTGGCACGCTGGCATCGTCTCAGCCAATATTTATTGTTCATTGAGCATCACGTAGACTACTCATGATCAACTTGCTTCTTGTTGGATCTTGTTAGGATGCAATTTGGATGCAATGTTTATTGGTATTGCTATAATGTGTGTTTTCATACCAGAAATTAGATATAATTCACTTGATGAATTATGAAATGCTATTTGTATTACGCATTAAGGGCAGCACAGTGGAGCCTTGTATTAAGGGTGGTGATGCGTTAGAGTTGCTGCCTTACGTGGCAGAGACCCGGGTTCGATCCTGACTACAGGTGCTGTCTGTATGGAGTTTGTACCTTCTTCCTGCGACTGAGTGGGTTTTCTCCAGGTGCTCCGGTTTGAATGAATGAATAAGTTTATTGGCCAAGTATGTTCACATACAAGGAATTTGCTTTGATGCTCCGCTCGCAAATGACAACATGACATACAGTGACAGTTAAGAATGACACATAAAACATTAAACATTATTAATAAAACATTATTGATTAAACATGTGAATTAAATAAAATACCAGAGCAAAAGGAGGCTACAGATGTTTGGTTATTGAGTAGAGCTGCTACTCGTGGGGAAAAAAAGCTGTTTTTATGTCTGGCTGTAGCAGCTTTGACAGTCCGGAGTCGCCTTCCAGAGGGAAGTGATTCAAAGAGTTTATGGCCAGGGTGAGAGGGGTCAGAGATGATCTTACCCGCTCGCTTCCTGGCCCTTGCAGTGTACAGTTCGTCAATGGAGGGAAGGTTGCAGCCAACAATCTTCTCAGCTGATCGGACGATTCGCTGCAGCCTCCGGGTGTCCTCCCACACTCCAAAGACGCACAGGTTTGTAGGTTAATTGGCATCAGTAAAAACTGTAAACTAATCAGACACCATTATCCCTTAAGAACGCAGTCTATCAATTTCACCACAGGTGTTCATTGAAATTAAGAATAATCACTTCTATTGGTACTTTATTAAACAATGTAACACACAGTCTTTAGTATTTTTATCTTGAAGCATCAAAAATAAACTTATTGCCATTAAAATGACTTTTATTTTTAAAGACTCTGCAAAGGAAAAAGACTGTTATTATGAGTCTTAAACTCTCTAACCCCTTACCCCGTTTTTCTCAATGACACAAGTGTCTTCATAATGTGCGGCACAGTGGCAGTAGCGTAGCGGTAGAGTTGCTGCCTCACAGCGCCAGAGACCCGGGTTCAATCCAGACTACGGGTGCTGTCTATACGGAGTTCGTACATTCTCCCTGCGACATCATGGGTTTTCCCCGGGTGCTCCGTTTTCCAAAGACGTGCTGGTTAGTAGGTTAATTGGATTCTGTAAATTGTCCCTAGTGTGCAGGATAGTGCTAGCCTTCGGGTGATCGTCTGTCGGTGTGGACTAGGTGGGGTTGAAGGGCCTAATTCCACGTTGTATCTCCAAACTAAACTAAATGTGATTTTCCGATAAGATGTGGTCCTTAGGAACCCAACTTTTGCATTAAAGCAGAAGTATTTTTACGTTTCAGTACCTTTAAAGCAGATTCTTTATATCCATTCAAGCGTGCCTTTTGAATGAATGAATGAATGAATATAACTTTAATTGTCATTCAGGTATACACATAGACACAGTGCACATTGAATGAAATTTCATTGCATTGACACTTCAAAGTAGCAGCAGAATATAACATTTACATCAGGCGATCAGTAAAAGTGCTTAGTGTGTCCATAAAAAGTGCTTCATGTGCATAGTTAAAAAAGGAAAGTTTTTCAAAGTGGCAATGTATAAGAAAGTTCTAGCATCGGTTTGATTGTGAGTTCAATAGTCTTATGGCCTGGGGGATGAAGCTGTTGCAGAACCTGGTTGTCCCGCTCTTCATGCTGCGGTACCTCCTCCCAGAGTTCAGCAGTGTAAACTGTGCTTGGTCTTCATAATATCACCTTTGTAGCTGCTATTTGGTTGGGCGTTCTATGCCATAGATCATAAGACACAGGAGCAGGATCAGGCCATTCGGTCCATCGTCTTTGCTGCTTGATCATGGCTGATCTATTTCTCCTTCCCAACCCCATTCTGCTGCTTTCTACCCGAAACATCTCTGATGACCTCTCTTGGACCCACAATACATCAACACTGGTCAAGAAGGCTCACCAGCGTCTCTTCTTCCTGAGGAGACTAAAGAAGGTCCATCTGTCTCCTCAGATTCTGGTGAACTTCTACCGCTGCACCATCGAGAGCATCCTTACCAACTGCAACACAGTATGGTATGGCAACTGCTCTGTCTCCAACCGGAAAGCACTGCAGAGGGTGGTGAAAATTGCCCAACGCATCACCGGTTCCTCACTCCCCTCCATTGAGTCTGTCCAAAGCAAGCGATGTCTGCGAAGGGCGCGCAGCATCGTCATGGACTGCTCTCACCCCAGCCACAGACTGTTTACCCTCCTCCCATCCGGGAGGCGCTACAGGTCCCTCCGTTGCCGAACCAGCAGGTTCAGGAACAGCTACTTCCCTGCGGCTGTTACACTACTGAACTCTGCACCTCGGTGATTGCCTGTCACCCCCCCCCCGCCCCCCGGACACTCCTTCCCCCAGAAAAATTGCACTACTGATACTGCTGTATATATATATATTTTACTGCTCATTATTCCTAAGTTCGCTCTTCTGGGTGAGATGCTAACTGCATTTCGTTGTCTCTGTACTGTACACTGCACAATGACAATTAAAGATTGAATTGAATTGAATTGAAAATTGAAACCTTTGACGCCCTACTGTGCATCTGTGGCTATCAGTAGACAAGTATGGACAAGTTAGACAAGTTAGACAAGTATTGCAGCCACGTGAAATGCACTGATTATACTAAAGTGATTCAAGTTTGTGATGTCCATGTGGTAGGTTACAGACAAATCAGTTGCAAATAAGCACCAAAGTAAATCACTTTAGTACAATCCACAAACATGACTGTGCCGGTAGACCCATTGTCTCTGCCTGTTCGTGCCCCACCGAACTCATCTCCACCTACCTCGACTCCATCCTATCCCCCTTGGTTAAATCCCTCCCTACCTATGTTCAAGACACCTCAGACACTCTCCGTCGTCTCCGCGCATTCCACTCTCTAGGCCCTCACCCCCTCATCTTCACCATGGACGTCCAGTCACTGTACACCTCCATCCCCCACCAGGATGGTCTCGAAGCCCTCCGTTTTTCCCTCGACCGTAGAAGCAATCTATACCCGGCCACTGACACCCTCCTCCGCCTAGCGGAGCTGGTCCTTACACTTAATAACTTTTCATTTGACTCCTCCCATTTCCTCCAAATACAAGGCGTAGCTATGGGCACACGCATGGGCCCCAGCTACGCCTGCCTCTTTGTCGGGTACGTAGAACAATCCTTGTTCAATGCGTACCAGGGCCCCATCCCCGACCTCTACCTCCGCTACATCGATGATTGTTTTGGTGCCACATCCTGCACCCACACACAACTGACTGACTTCATCCGCTTCACCACCAACTTCCATCCGGCACTCAAATACACCTGGACCATTTCCGACACTTCCCTACCATTCCTTGACCTCACTATCTCCATCGCAGGTGATAGACTCGTTACCGACATCCACTACAAACCTACCGACTCCCATGGCTATCTGGACTACACTTCTTCCCACCCTGCTTCCTGTAAGGACTCCATCCCCCACTCCCAATTCCTCCGTCTACGCCGCATCTGCTCCCAGGATGAGGCGTTCCACACCAGGGCATCTGAAATGTCCTCATTCTTCAGGGAACGGGGGTTCCCCTCCTCCACCATAGATGAGGCTCGCACCAGGGTCTCTGCCATACCCCGCAACACTGCTCTCTCTCCCCATCCCCCCACTCACAACAAGGGCAGAGTCCCCCTAGTCCTCACCTTTCACCCCACCAGCCGTCACATACAACAAGTGATCCTCCGTCAGTTTCGCCACCTCCAACGTGACCCCACCACTCGCCACATCTTCCCATCTCCCCCCATGTCTGCCTTCCGCAAAGACCGCTCCCTCCGTAACTCCCTTGTCAATTCTTCCCTTCCCTCCCATACCACCCCCTCCCCTGGTACTTTCCCTTGCAACCGCAAGAGATGCAACACTTGTCCCTTCACCTCCCCCCTCCACTCCATTCAAGGACCCAAGCAGTTGTTCCAGGTGCGACAGAGGTTCACCTGCATCTCCTCCAACCTCATCTATTGCATTCGCTGCTCTAGATGCCAGCTGATCTACATCGGTGAGACCAAGCGGAGGCTTGGCGATCGTTTCGCCGAACACCTCCGGTCGGTCCGCAATAACCAACCTGAACTCCCGGTGGCTCAGCACTTCAACTCCCCCTCCCATTCCGTATCTGACCTCTCTGTCCTGGGTCTCCTCCATGGCCACAGCGAGCAACACCGTAAATTGGAGGAAATGCACCTCATATTCCGCTTGGGCAGTCTACATCCTGGGGGTTTGAACATTGAATTCTCCCAATTCTGCTAGTCCTTGCTGTCCCCTCCCCTTCATCAGCCATCTGGTTGTCTCCTCCCCTCCCCCAGCCCTCGGGCTCCTCCTCCGCCTTTTTCCTTTTTTCCTTTCTTCTCCCCACCCCCTATCAGTCTGAAGAAGGGTTTCGGCCCGAAACGTTACCTATTTCCTTCGCTCCATAGATGCTGCTGCACCCGCTGAGTTTCTCCAGCATTTTTGTGTACCTTCCAAAGTAACGGGACTCTGTTTCATGTTGTTTCGATTGATATCACTGTTGCCTCTTAATCATAAGGTTGTGTGCTGTGTAAAACATGCTAAGGTGATTCGAGATTTCCTGAGGTCATGAAAGGTGATCAGCTGAATAAATGATTTTCTTTTTCTTTCATCTCTCTCGTTACAATGTACGTGCCATCTGGGAGCTTGGTTATTTTGCTCACGGTTACTTTGCCGCACATAGAAACGGATCTCAGCCAGACGCTGCTGACACAGGGAACTGCAGATGTTGGGTAACAAAAAAAGATGCAAAGTGATGGAGTAAGACACAAAGTGCTGGAGTAACTCAGCGAGTCAGGCAGCTTCTTCAGACTGAAAGATAGGCATGGGGGGCAGCTTCTCACCTCCAGTTTTTCCCCTGTCAATATCTGTCTTTAGGTCTGAAGAAGGATCCTGACCCGACATATCACCTATTCCTTTTCTCCAGAGATGCTGCCTGACCCGCTGAGTTACTCCAGCATTTTGTGTCAAACCAACATCTGCAGTTCCTTCCTGCACAAGTGATGGAGTAACTCAGCAGATCAGGTAACATCTCAGGAGGACATGGATAGGTGGGTCGGGACCTTTCTTCAGACCAATTGTAGACGAGGGGGAGAAAGTTGAGAAAATAAGTGGGGGCTGGACAAGGCCTGGCAAGTGATAGGTGGATACAGGTGAGGGGGGGCATGTTTTATTGGCAGGCATCAAACATTTGCATTTGGATTCACGTGTGCAGATATCTCGGGCAATCCTCAGAAAGTACAGAGAGCTCATGTGGAGGCATTTCATCACCTGAGAATACCCCAACACACTTTCAACCTGATGATATATTTTCTGAAGTAACATATGAAACGTTACTAAAGACACAAAATGTTGGAGCAACTCAGCAGTTCTGGAGAAAAGGAATAGGTGACGTTTTGGGTAGAGACCCTTCTTCAGACTGAGAGTCGGGGGAGAGGGAAACTAAAGGTACGAAAAGGTACAGAACAAAGCAGAACCGACACCGATGACTCAAGAAAGGTGAGCCCACAATGGTTCATTGTTGGCTGTGGAAGAGGTGACTGCCAATTTGCATATAGTAGACTCCCATGAAATAATGATTTGGTAATGACAGAACCATCAGGTTTAGCGCTGTTGATTATTGGATAATTATCGGGCAAGGTTTGTTAGTGCTACACAGGTGGCTTTAAAATAAAAAGTGGGAGGGTGGAGTTAACAACGTGGATGCGTATCCGTGCAGCTGACGGGAAAGAGAGTGTAGGAAAGTCATGTTTAAACTAACAGGGCAGGGGGACAGGACCCAATGCAAGGAGACAGAGGGCCATAAAAGGAGGACAGAAGTAGAAGGGAAATAAGAAGAGCTTTGAGTCTTAATGCGAGAAGCATTTGAAATAAGGTGGATGAATTGAATGTGCAGTTAGTAGTTAAGGGATACGATATCATTGGAATTACGGAGACATGACTCCTGGGTGACCAAGGCTGGGAGCTAAACATGCAGGGGTATTCGATATTCAGGAAGGATAGACAGAAAGGAAGAGGAGATGGGGTGGCATCGCTGGTTAAAGAGGAGATTAATGCAATAGCAAGGAGAGACATTTGCTTGGATGCTGTAGAATCAGTATGGGTAGAACTGCAAAAATAGCCAAGGGCAGAAAACGCTGGTTGGAGTTGTAGACAGACCACCAAACAGCAGTAGGGAGGTTGGGGATAGCATCAAGCAGGACATTAGGGATGCGTGTAGCAAAGGTCCAGCGGTCATCATGGGTGACTTTAATCTACATATAGATTGGGTCAACCAACTTGGTAACAGCGCTGAGAAGGAGGATTTCCTGGAATGTATACGGGATGCGTTTTTAAACCAATATGTAGAGGAACCAACTAGACTGGGTATTGTGTAATGAGGAACGATCAGGTAGCGATCTTGTTGTGCAAAGCCCCTTGGGCAACAGTGACAATAATATGGTGGAATTCTGCATTAGGTTGGAGAGTGACATGGTGAATTCAGAGACTAGGGTCCTGAACTTGAATAAAGGAGACATTGAAGGTATGAGATGGGAATTGGCTAGGATAGACTGGCAAATTATACCTAAAGGGTTGACAGTGGAGATGCAATGGCAAAGATTTAAAGACCGCATGGATGAACTCATGGATGGAAGAAATTGTTCATCCCTGTCTGGCAAAAAAATAAAACTGGGAAGGCGGCACAACCGTGGCTGATGAGGGAAATCAAGGACAGTGTTAAATCCAAGGAAGATGCATATAAATTGGCCAGAAGAAGCGGCAAACCAGAGGACTGGGAGAAATTTAGAACTCAACAGAGGAGGACAAAGGGGTTAATTAAGAGGGAGAAAAAAACTGCATGAAAGAAAGCTTGCGGGAAATATAGAAACTGACTATAAACGTTTCTATAGATATGTAAAAAGGAAAAGATAAGTGAAGACAAATGTAGGTCCCTTACATTCAGAGACAGGTGAATTTAAAATGGGAAACAAGGAAATGGCAGAACAGTTAAATGAGTACTTTGGTTCTGCCTTCACTGAGGAAGACACAAACAATCTCCCGGAAACACTAGGGGACCGAGGATCTAGTAGGAGGGAGGAACTGAAGAGAATCCACATTAGTCAGAAAATGGTGTTAGGTAAACTGTTGGGACTGAAGGCAGATAAGTCCCCAGGATGGTCTACATCCCAGAGTCCTCAAGGAGGAGGCCCGAGAAATCGTGGATGCATTGGTGTCCATTTTCCAATGTACTCTCGACTGGATCAGTTCCTGTGGACTGCAGCATAGCCAATGTAACCCCACTTGTTAAGAAAAGAGGGAGAGAGAAAATGGGGAATTATAGACTAGTTAGTCTTACATCGGTGTGGGGAAGATGCTGGAGTTGATTATTAAAGATATAGCAGCGCATTTGAAAAGCAGTGAAAGGATCGGTCAAAGTCAGCATGGATTTCATGCTTGACTGATCTTTTGGAATTTTTTGAGGATGTAACAAGTAGAATGGATAAGGGAGAGACAGTGGACGTGGTGCATCTAGACTTTCAAAAAGCCCTTGACAAGGTCCCACACTAGAGATTAGTCTGCAAAATTAGAGCACATGGTATTGGGGGTAGGGTATTGACATGGATAGAGAACTGGTGGCAGACAGGAAGCAAAGTGTAGGAATTAATGGGTCCTTTTCAGAATGGCAGGCAGTGGGGTGCCGCAAGGCTCGGTGCTGGGACCCCAGTTGTTTACAATATATATTAACGATTTAGACAAGGGAATTAAACTTAACATCTCTAAGTTTGTGGATGATACAAAGCTGGGTGGCAGTGTAAGCTGCAAGGAGGATGCTATGAGGCTGCAGGGTGACTTGGATAGGTTGGGTGAGTGGGCAGAAGCATGGCAGATGCAGTATAATGTGGATAAATGTAAGGCTATCCACTTTGGTGGCAACAACAGGAAGGCAGATTATTATCTGAATGGTGTCAGATTAGGAGCAGGGGAGGTGCAACGAGGCCTGGGTGTGCTTGTACATCAGTCATTGAGAGTAAGCAAGCAGGTACAGCAGGCAGTGAAGAAGGACTTCATTGCGAGAGGATTTGAGTTTACGTGCAAGGAGATCCTACTGCAGTTGTACAGGACTCTGGTGAAACCACACATGGAGTATTGCGTGCAATTTTGGTCTCCTAATTTGAGGAAGGACATTATTGCTATTGAGAAAGTGCAGCATAGGTTCACCAGGTTAATTCCCGGGATGGCGGGCCTGACATATGATGAAAGAATGGGTCGACTGGGCTTGTATTCACTGGAATTTAGAAGGATGCAGGAGGATCTTATAGAAACATATAACATTCTTAGAGGATTGGACATGTTAGATGCAGGAAAAATGTTCCCGATGTCAGGGGAACCCAGAACCAGGGGTCACAGTTTAAGAATAAGGGGTAGGCCATTTAGGACTGAGATGAGGAAGAACTTTTTCACCCAGAGAGTTGTGAATCTGTGGAATTCTCTGCCACAGAAGGCAGTGGAGGCCAATTCACTGGATGTTTTCAAGAGAGAGTTAGATTTAGCTCTTAGGGCTAAGGGAATCAAGGGGCATCGGGGGAAAAGCAGGAACGGGGTACTGATTTTGGATGATCAGCCATGATCATATTGAATGGCGGTGCTGGCTCGAAGGGCCGAATGGCCTACTCCTGCTCCTATTTTTATGTTTCTATGTTTCTAAATGTACATGGATTGGAAAGGTGTAGAGGGATGTGGACCAACAGCACTAGTGTTGATGGGGCTTCAAGGTCGGCATGGGCAGGTTGGGCCGAAAGGCCTGTTTCCACGTTGCATGACTCTCATTCTAAACCACAGGGGCAACTCTCCCATTTTCCTTCCATTTTCTTTCAAAACATACTGCAGGGTCTTTCATGGAGACACAGTCTGAAGAAGTGTCCCGTCCCGAAACGTTGCCTAACCATTCATTCCTTCCATAAATGGTGACAGACCTGCTGAGTTACTCCAGCACTTTGTGTTTTGTTCAGGATCTTTTAGGTACGTCTGAAAGATCAGAATCCGGTAACAGTGTGGGAAGAAGGATTGACGAGTGGAGATTCACCTTGTCGTGTTTTTCAAATGTGATTTTCCAGTTTGAAGGGCACCATTGCCGGCTGTGACAGCTTGCGTTCACCTCTACCTGTAACTGCAGGTTTCCTTGAGAAGTAATGAGCCAACCTTCGGAAAGGAGATGACTCACAATGTGGGAGAAAAGACACATTAGAAACAAGCACTCCGTAATTACCCTTCATCTGCTTGAAGAGCTGCTAAAATGTTTATAACCTATCTACTGATTCACCAGATTTATATTTTCAATGAAAATGTTTGTTGTATCCAGCATCTGAAATTTGTGAGGTTATCTGGATTTTCATACTTTTTCGGGGATTTTCATTTTCAGTAGTTTCGATGCACCATATATCAAGCACATTGTCTCCTTACCTTGGAGATACAGTGGAAACATGCCCTTAGGCCCACTGAATCCACCACAACCAGCAATCATCCCTCATACTTAATTACCTACTTAAGGGCCTGTCCGACGAGCATGCGACTGCATGCGGCAAGCGCAACCTAACGTGGTCGCGCTAGCCGTGCGGCCTCGCGGGGCCGGTCCCACTTCGATCGCTGGAGCCGCATGGAGTTGTGCGGAGCTGGTCCTGACATCGCACGGGGCTCCGAAAAACTGACAGCATGGAGGCCGCACGCACCGCCTCGACACCGTACGCAGCGTCTTGATGCCGTACGCACCATCCTGACGCCGTACGCAGCGTCTTGATGCCGTACGTCACGCGCGAACATCCCGCGGACTTCGCTCGAACTTCACGTCACTCACTCGACCTCCGCGCGGCCCCCGCTTCCGGTTTGGTCGCGCTCGCCGCATGCAGTCGCATGCTGGTGGGACCGTCCCAGTACGGGGATCACTCGACCTCTGCGCGGCCCCTGCTTCCGGTTAGGTCGCGCTTGCCGCATGCAGTCGCATGCTCGTGGGACAGGCCCTTTACTTACTTATCTTCAGATTAGCACTATCTTACACACGAGAGACAATTTGCAATTTTTACCAAAACCTGCAAACCAGCACAATTTTGTAGTGTATGGGGAAACCAGAGCACCCAGGGAAAACCCACGTGGTCACAGGAAAACGTACAAACTCCATACAGGCAGCACCCATAGTCTGGATTGAACCCGGGTCTCTAGCACTGTAAGGCCGAACTCTACCATGGCGCCACTGTGCTGCCCTTTTTAAGTCTCTATTTAAGGTCTATGAAGGTAAATGCAAGTCTTAGAGTCGTAGAAGTGTACAGCAAGGAAGCTGGAGTTACTCAGCAGGTCAGGCAGCATCCCTGGAGAAAAGGAATTGATGACGTCTCAGGTTGAGACCCTTCTTCAGGGAGAGAGTCAGGGAAGAGACACACTTGATGTATGAAACCGTACAGGGATTATGGGAAAAAAGCAGGAGAATGGGATTGAGAGGGAGAGATAGATCAGCCATGATTGAATGGCAGAGTAGACAAGATGGGCCGAATTACCAAATTCTACTCCTTATGAACTTCTGAACTACAAAGAACAAAAGAATGAAAGTTATGAAAAGGACATCAAGGACAGCAAGGATGATCAAGGAAAGGTGGAGCCCACAATGATCCATTGTTGGCTGTGGAAGAGGTGATAACGAGGGGGTACGAACAGTGAAACTAAGCAGGACGACAGTGAAACTAGTAGGACGACTAGGGTGGGGGAGGGATGAAGAGAGAGGGAATGCAAGGGTTACTTAAAATTAGAGAAACTAATATTCATACCGCTGGGTTGTAAGCTGCCGAAGCGAAATATAAGGCGCTGTTCCTCCACTTTGCGTTTGGCCTCACTCTGACTGTGGAGGAGGCCCAGGTCAGAAAAGTCAGTGTGTGAATGAGAAGGGGAGTTAAAGTATTTGGCAACCGGGAGATCTCGCGTAGGCCAAAGCATAATGAGCGGAGGTGTTCAGGGAAACAATCGCCCAGTCTGCGCTTGGTCTCGCCAATACATAGGAGTCAACACCGAGAGCAGTAAATGCTGTAGATGAGATTGGAGGAGGTGCAAGTGAACCTCTGCCTCACCTGAAAGGGGGGGGTCGGGGTCCCTGGATGGAGACGAAGGAGGAGGTACATGGACAGGCGTTGCATCTTCCATCTTGCCACCACTCTTTTTTCCAGCTCCACACACCCCCCCTCCCCCCTCTCCGCACAGTGACTATCCATACCCTCCACAGATGCTGCCTGACCCGCTGAGTTACTGCAGCACTTTGTGTCTCACTCATCGATGTAAACATACTGGGAAGACGACAAACGATGTTTTGACCAGACATTACACTAAGAATGGAAGATTATGTTATTAAATACAGGCGTGGGATGCGCATTCACAGTTCTCTGACTCAGAAGCCAGAGAGCTACCCGCTGAGCCAGGGTGACATTGCAAGGCAGAATGATCATTTCTTCAATCATTACTACAGTTGATCATTGCCTTCTCTTTGTGGTTTATACTTCCAGAGTCATAGAGTCACACAGCAGCAAATCAGGCCCTTCGGCCCAACTTTCCCATACCGACCCAGATGCTCCATCTTCATTAGTCCCACCTGCCCTGCAATTTGCCCAGATCCCTTAAATCTTTCCTATCTATGTACCTACACAAATATATTTTAAATGCTGTTACAGTACCTGCCTCAACTACCCCCTCTGGCAGCTCATTCCATCTACCCGCCACCCTCTTTGATAAAAAAAAGTTGCCCCTCAAGTTCCTATTATTCACTTTAAATCTCTGTCCCCTAGTTCTTCATTCCCCTACCCTGGGTAAAAGATTCTGAGCATTTACCTTTTCTATTCCCTTCATGATCTTATCCCCTCATCCTCCTGCACTCCAAGGAATTCAGACCTCCCCAACCCCTCCCTATAGTTCAGGCCCTCGAGTCCTGGTAATATCCTTGTAAATCAGCTAACTGGACTGCTTTTCTGCTGCTCTGCTTAATTCCATCGCGATGTTATCTTGGCAGACTCATCTCCACCTTTGCCGGCATTTCTGTTAGGGATTAGATAAATGCATCCTCCGAGAGCTCTAATCGTAGAGCCTGAAGATAATTGATGGATTGACTGAAAAAATACAGCATGGAAACAGGCCTTTCAGCCCATCAAGTCCACGACGACCATCGATCACCCGTTGACACTAGTTCTAAGTTATTCCACATTTACATCCACTCCCTCCACTCGAGGGGCAATTTTACAGAGGCCATTTAACCTACAAACCCGCGTGTTATATCGTTGTGTCGGGGGTTATGGGGAGAAGGCAGGAGAGAAAGATATTTCAACCATGATTGAATGGTGGATTAGACATGCCAATTGGCCTGATTCTGCCACTATAACTTATGACCTTATGAAACGGGAGGAAATCCATGTGGTCACAGGGAGAACGGGCCAACTCCACACAGGCAGCACCCGAGCTTAGGATTGAGCCCGGGTCCTGTCGCTATGAGCTGCATCACGGTGCTGTTTAACTGGCAGGTAGTCAAAGTTCACCTGGCACAACATTTTCTCCCTTTTCATGAAAGCTATTCATTTTGACGGATTTGCCTGTTTCCATTGCCTTCCACCGAACGTTATGCTGCATTGGCGGACAGTTAATTCAATATCGTTCAGTCTCACGGAGGTATATTTTCCACCTTCAAGAGCCTTCAAGAGCCCTGACGTCCACACACGGTTCACCTGCAACTCCTTAGACTTTAGAGATGCAGCACGGAAACAGGCCCTTCAGATCATTGGAGATGCAGCAACATTCTTGAATTTATGCCACGTTTAATAAGATTTAAAGAATACCACCAAGTTGAATCAAAAGATGGTTCGGACAGTTGACCAAAGGCTTGGTGCAAGAAGAAAAGTAACTATTTGTATCACAGAAATGGTGAAAACATAAAAGGACATTTGACCCATGGAATCCATACTGGTTTTAATAATGTGTACGAATGAACTGCAGATGCTGGTTTACACCGAGGATAGCCACAAAATGCTGGAGTAACTCAACGGGACAGGCAGCATCTCTGGAGAAAAGGAATAGGTAACGTTTCAGGTCGAGACCCTTCTTCAAACCAGGAAGGTCACACGCAAAGTGGAGGAACAGCACCCCATATTTCACTTGGGTAACTTACAACCCAACGGTATGAACATTGAATTCTCAAATGTTTAATGACTTCATCTTATCTATCACCCCCCCCCTCCCCTCCCTCCTTGCCCCCTTCCTCCACCCGTGCCATTTTACCAGTTCCACAGTTCTCCACGTTGTTTCCCTCTTGAGGTCACTCCTTCCATAACCAACAATGCCCCCGCCTGACCCTGATTGGTCCTGGTCTGCTCTCGTCTCCAGCTCTTCAATTTCTTTCAGACTGAAGAAAGGTGTTGGCATCACCCAACCATGTTCTCCATAGATGCTGCCTGACCCGCTGATTTACTCCAGCACTTTGTGTCCTGTGTTGGGAAACCAGTATCTGAAGTCCCTTGTGGCAAAAGAGATAAGATGGCAGGCTGTTTTATTTTTGTTTGCAATTGTGTGAAGATGATGAAGATAAGCCAAAGTCTCTCTTTCTTCCACTGAATCAGTCTGAAGAAGGGACCCAACCCTAAACGTCACCTGTCCATGTAGAACCAAAGAACTGCAGATGCTTGTTTATAACAAAGAGAGACAAAGTGCTGGAATAACTCAGCAGGTCAAACACTAGCTCTAGAGATAAAGGATGGGTGACGTTTCAGGTCTGAAAGAAAGTGTTTGAAGAAAGTACCCAGCACAAAACGTCACCTATCCTTTCTTCCAGAGATGCTGCCTGACCCGCTGAGTTCCTCCAGCACTTCGTTTTTTTCCTCTCCAGTTTTTTTCTTTTGCCTCTAGCACTTTGTGTTTATCGTCACAAAGTTTGGCAAAAGAACAAATCAGGGAAGGTAGTGCATCCGTGGATAACAAGGGAAATCAGGGATAGTATCAAAACAAAAGATGAAGCGTACAAATTACCCAGAAAAAGCAGCCTACCAGAGGACTGGGAGAAATTCAGAGTCAAGCAGAGGAGGACAAAGAGCTTAATTAGGAAAGGGAAAATAGATTATGAAAGAAAACTGGCAGGGAACATAAAAACTGACTACAAAAGTTGTTATAGATATGTGAAGAGAAAAAGATTAGTTAAAACAAATGTAGGTCCCTTGCAGTCAGAAACAGGTGAATTGATCATGGGGAACAAGGACATGGCAGACCAATTGAATAACTACTTTGGTTCTGTCTTCACTGAGGAAGACATAAATAATCTGCCGGAAATACCAGGGGACCGCGGGTCAAATGAGATGGAGGAACTAAGTGAAATCCAGGTTAGCCGGGAAGTGGTGTTAGGTAAATTGAATGGATTAAAGGCCGATAAATCCCCAGGGCCAAATAGGCTGCATCCCAGAGTACTTAAGGAAGTAGCCCCAGAAATAGTGGATGCATTAGTGATAATTTTTCAAAACTCTTTAGATTCTGGAGTAGTTCCTGAGGATTGGAGGGTAGCTAATGTAACCCCACTTTTTAAAAAGGGAGGGAGAGAGAAAATGGGGAATTACAGACCAGTTAGTCTAACATCGGTAGTAGGGAAACTGCTAGAGTCAGTTATTAAAGATGGGATAGCAGCACATTTTAAAGTGGTGATATCATTGGACAAAGTCAGCATGGATTGACGAAAGGTAAATCATGTCTGACGAATCTTATAGAATTTTTCACGGATGTTACTAGTAGAGTGGATAATGGAGAACCAGTGGATGTGTTATATCTGGACTTTCAGAAGGCTTTCGACAAGGTCCCACATAAGAGATTAGTATACAAACTTAAAGCACACGTTATTGGGGGTTCAGTATTGATGTGGATAGAGAACTGGCTGGCAAACAGGAAGCAAAGAGTAGGAGTAAACGGGTCCTTTTCAGAATGGCAGGCAGTGACTAGTGGGGTACCGCAAGGCTCAGTGCTGGAACCCAGCTATTTACAATATATATTAATGATTTGGACGAGGGAAGTGAATGCAACATCTCCAAGTTTGCGGATGTCATGAAGCTGGGGGGCAGTGTTAGCTGTGAGGAGGCTGCATGGTGACTTGGATAGGCTGGGTGAGTGGGCAAATGCATGGCAGATGCAGTATAATGTGGATAAATGTGAGGTTATCCACTTTGGTGGCAAAAACAGGAAAGTAGACTATTATCTGAATGGTGGCCGATTAGGAAAAGGGGAGATGCAACGAGGCCTGGGTGTCATGGTACACCAGTCATTGAAAGTAGGCATGCAGGTGCAGCAGGCAGTGAAGAAAGCGAATGGTATGTTAGCAATCATAGCAAAAGGATTTGAGTATAGGGGCAGGGAGGTTCTACTGCAGTTGTACAGGGTCTTGTACAGAGACCACACCTGGAGTATTGCGTACAGTTTTGGTCTCCAAATCTGAGGAAAGACATTCTTGCCATAGAGGGAGTACAGAGAAGGTTCACCAGACTGATTCCTGGGATGTCAGGACTTTCATATGAAGAAAGACTGGATAGACTCAGCTTGTACTAGCTGGAATTTAGAAGATTGAGGGGGGATCTTATAGAAACGTACAACATTCTTATGGGGTTGGACAGGCTAGATGCAGGAAGATTGTTCCTGATGTTGGGGAAGTCCAGGACAAGGGGTCACAGTTTAAGGATAAGGGGAAAATCTTTTAGGACCGAGATGAGAAAAATATTTTTCACACAGAGAGTGGTGAATCTCTGGAATTCTCTGCCACAGAAGGTAGTTGAGGCCAGTTCATTGGCTATATTTAAGAGGGAGTTAGATGTGGCCCTTGTGGCTAAAGGGATCAGGGGGTATGGAGAGAAGGCAGGTACAGGATACTGAGTTGGATGATCAGCCATGATGATATTGAATGGCGGTGCAGGCTCGAAGGGCCGAATGGCCTACTCCTGCACTTATTTTCTATGTTTCTATGTCACCTGTCCATGTTCTGCACAGATGCTGCCCGATCTGCTGAGTTCCTCCAGCAATTTATTTTCTTCTCCCAAGATCCTGGCACCTGTAGTTTCTTGTGTTTCTGCCACTTTCTACCAGTCATTATTTGCTGTGTCTCTGCTCTAGTGCGCTGGGGTTAGGTTGAACTGCAGAACTGGAAAACCTGCTGCTCTGATGCGCTGTAGTGTCAGCCTGTGGGTCTGATTGCAGCAACCCCATATCTCCATCCGTTCCCATGGTTTCACTTCTCAACTTGTGCAACCTTCCACCAGTACACAGTGTTCTCTTCTAGCTGTTGAACTTGAGATAATCAGCACACAATGTTTCTTTGCTCATGCCTCCTTCAGACCAGATCAATATTGGTATGGTTTTAGTTTTAGCTTCAGAGGTACAGTATGGAAACAGGCCCTTCGGCCCACTGAGTGCACAGCGACCAGCAGTCTCCCAGATACTAGTTCTATCCGACACACTGGGAACAATTTGCAGAAGCCAATTAATCTACAAATCAATAACGTCTTTGGCATGTGGAAGGAAACCGGAGCACCTGGAGAAAACACACGCGGTCACGGGGGAGAACGTACCAACCACATACAGACAACACCCATAGTCGGGGTTGAACCCGGGTGTCTTGCGCTGTAAGGCAGCAACTCTACTGCTACGCCACCTGCCACTGATCATATTTCCCTGCCCTTGCCCCAGAATCCTGTCAATTCTCTGAGCAGAAGTCAGGCTTTCTGTGCAGAACAGGAACAGTTTGCAGTTAGACGACTGAGACTCTTTGCCGCAAAGAGCTCTGAGTCCTGGCTCTCTGCCTCGTTGAGCGAGGGTACTGAGGCCAATTCAGCACAGCCACATTGACCTGTGTCCTCTCTGCCCGCACCCTCCATTGTGTACCTCCTCCAATTCCAATGCAAGGCACCAAGTTAGTTATAGAATCACAAAGCCATACAGCACAGAAACAGCCTCCATCGGCCCAACTTGCCCATGCCGACTTAGATGCCCCATACACCTGCCTACATTTGACCCATATCCCTCTAAACCTTTCCTATTCATGAATCTGATAAAATGTATTTTAAATGTTTTCATAGTACCTGCCTCAAGTGCCTCCGCTAGCTGCTCGTTTCATATACTCACCACCCTCAGCGTGAAATAGTTGTCTCCAGGTTCCGAATAAATCTTTCCCCTCTCACCTTAACTCAATGTTCTCTGGCTCTGGATTCCCCCACTCTGGTAAAAGACTCTGTGCATGTGCCCTATCCACTCTTCTCATGGTCGTATACACCTCTATAAGATCACCCGTTACAACAATGATCCCAGGAATGAGTGGATTAACATATGATGAGCGTTTGTCGGCACTGGGTCTGTACTTGCTGGAGTTTAGAAGAATGAGGGGGGACCTCATTGAAACATACTGAACAGTGGAAGGCTTGGATAGAGTGGATGTGGAGAGGATGTTTCCACTAGTGGGAGAGTCTAGGATTAGAGGTCATAGCCATAGAATTAAAGGACGTTCCTTTAGGAAGGAGAGTAGGAGGAATTTAATTAGTCTGAGGGTGGTGAATCTGTGGAATTCTTTGTCACAGAGGCTGTGGAGGCTGTCAATGCATATGTTTAAGGCAGAGATACATAGTTTCTTGAATAGTACAGGTGTCAGGGGTTATGGGAGAAGGCAGGAGAATGGGGTTAGGAGGGAAATATAGATTAGCCATGATTGAATGGTGGAGTAGACTTGATTGGCCGAATGGCCTAATTCTGCTCCTATCACTTATGACCTGAGACCCCACAGACTCCCGCACTTCAAGGAATATAGTCCTAGTCTGTCCAACGTCTCCCTAAAGCTCAGGCCCTGGCAACATCCTCATAAATCTTCTCTGCACTCCTTCCAGCTTAATGATATCCATACTATAGCGGGTTAACTAAAACTGGACACAATGTGCCAAATGCAGCCTCACCAACATCTTGTAAGATGTAAGGTAGCCATGTCAACGTTGAAGTAGTGACTCCACCCTCTCCTTCATCCTTGTGATACCATCTTCCATCCATTGAGAACATGCTCCAGGAGCATGCTCAGGAGTTGGGAATTGGTGGGAGGGGATGCAGAATGGGTGGGGGAAGGAAACCGGGTGTGGAATGGGGATGAGGAGGGTGCATAATGGGTGGGGATGGGAGACATGGTGTAGAATAGGTGCGGATGGGAGAGGGTGTAGAATGGGTGGGGTGGGGAACGGTGGAGACTGGGTGGGGGGTGTGGGACAAGGTGCAGAATGGGTGGGATGGGAAGGGGCGTGGAATGGGTGGGGTGGGGAACAGAGCAGAATGGATGGGGAACAGTGGAGAATGGATGGGGGAGGGGTGGGGATGGGAGCGAGTACCAAACTGTTGCCTTGGGGAACAGTGCAGAATTGTCACCAGCTGGACCCACCAACAATAGTTTCTGTGGATCCTTACATCAGCACAAGCAAAACAGCCAGGTATCGAGGCTGTTCGATGGTGCCTTCAAGATGCTGGTATAGGAATGATATGTCCAATGGCCTCTTACCAGACTGCAATTCTATCATTTAACCACAGTAATTAAACCTGGTTGACTTAGGATTTAGAATCAGAAAGCCTAATTGAAATAGGGAATGGATGTCTCACGGACCATGTTCTCCAGAGATGCTGACTGATGCAGCACGTTACTCCAGCACATTGTGTGCTATTTTGGAAACCAGCATCGGTAGTTCCTTGTTTCTTCAAAATGAGAATGGGCCGAGGACCAGACACAACAAACATCTGTATGGTGCCATGCAGCTGCTGAGCTCCAATCCAACCAGACTGAGCTCTGGAGTTGGCCGATATTGGAGTAGGCTGAGACGGCACAGTGGTGCAGCTGGGAGAGCTGCTGCCTCACTGCCAGGGTACTCTACTTCTTGAAATATTCTTAATAATCTGAGATAATCTTTGTTCATCTTTGTGTGTGCACACTGTATGTACTATTCATTGCAAAGATAGAGTACAATATGCTTTGATTGTGATTTCCAGGTTTCAACAAAATTTTGTATACAAAATTTTGAGATTTTAAAAATAAAGCATCCAGAGAACCTGCCTCCACCGCCCTCTGAGGCAGAGAATTCCACAGACTCCAAAGACCTACAGGCTTGTAAGTTCATTGGCTTTGGTTAAGAAAATTGTAAATTGCCCCTAGTTTGTAGATTAGTGCTAGTGCACGGGGTGACCACTGGTCGGCTCAGTCTCAGTGGGCCGGAGTGCCTGTTTCCACAATGTATCTCTGAAGTCTAAAATGTAAAAGTCTGAACATTCCTTTTATTCCTCTGGTCAGATCAGCCGTGCTATCATCCAGAAGAATTGCATGGGTATTGCAATTTACATCCCTTTTATGTACTCAGGACTGTTACAACATGGGCAAGCACGTTGTCCTTATTAATGATCCATGTAAAGGCAATTTACTTAGCTGTGAATATGAACTAATGTGATCAATGGGAAATTGGATTTCTCTACAAAGAGCTGAAAGGTGACCGATGGGCCAAATGGTCACTGCACTGTTCAGCACACTGTAACTTAGAGCATCAAAGAATGAGGGAAGACCTGGTAGATGTATATTAAATTATGGGAGGCATAGATAGGGAGGCATACAATATGCTTTGATTGTGATTTCCAGGTTTCAACAATCATTAACGGGGACACAGTTGGCAGAGTGGCTGTGCCACAGTGCCAGAGACTCAAGTTCAATCCCAACCTCGGGTGCTGTCTGTGTGGAGTTTGCATGTCCTCCCCACGACCGCATGGGTTTTCTCCGGGTGATCGTTTCCTCCCACATCCCAAACATGCGCGGGTTTGTAGGTTAATTGGCCCTCTGTAAACTGCCCCTAATGTGTGGGGAGCACATGAGACAGTGGGATAACATAGAACTAGTGTGAGTGGGTGACCAATGGTCAGCATGGACTTGGTAGGCTGAAGGGCCTATCTCCACGCCTTATAGTAGCAATGTTACAAAATTTTGAGATTTTAAAAATAAAGTCTGTAATTTAACCCATCAGATAAAGCATAAAAAGAAGTTTAATTTGACACCTAATTCACTTTCATACCTTCAGTATTAAAAAAGTTATGGCCATTTTCATACTCGGAAATTAGCATCTTGTTCCCTATTGCTTTTCCATTGACTTAACACAAAAGCTGTGATCGAGGACAGTCAAAAGCCCATAACTTTCTTAAAAATTAAGAGAACTGGAAGAAATTTTCAGTTATTATAGATTGAAGCATTCTGAAACAAATATGAAACAATTGACATCCATTCTTAGATGACATGAAATTAAAGCATATAATTAGTTAGTTACCTAATTGTAGCTAATTACAAAATTCAATTACTAGATCTAAACATCTATCAATTTCTTAAGAATAGATTAACATTTTTAAATAGCCTAAGTGTCCAAATAACATTCACACAAGAATTCACAATATAACATAATTTTTAAATCTCATCGTCATGGATTTACAGGCCAAATGGAAGAAATTTAATGTTTAATACCTGTAAATTAATAGGGCATTTAAATCATCTTGCAAGTGGAACGCGATCTTTTGGAACGTTGATTTGCGGTGAATTTAACCCCGTATCGGCATGAAAAATTCTGCCGTTAGTTTGGCGAAAAGAATCACCGTTTCGCATTAAACAATGCGAATTAAAGGCCTCTTAAGAAGCACTTTTATACAAAAAAATAAACTGCTTTCGTTTACCTGTCCCGTGTGTGAAATCCGTCCCCGTTGTTCAAAGCTGACTTTAAAATGACTCCAGCGCTAACATTGTCGATCGAATAAAAATAAAAAATACACAAAACGCCCATAGGAACGATTCTTCAGCAAAAGGTTGCACTCCAACGAAATATAATTCAGGACAAGGTAGGAGAAACCTGCGTTTTAACCCCGCCCACCCCTCAAAGGCGCCAAAATCGCGCACACGGCCAGTGGCAGAATTGCAGCGCCGCTGAAGGTAAGTATTGTAACATACCTAGTTATTGCTAAACTAAAGAGGCGGCACAGCGGTAGTTGCTGCCTTACAGCACCAGAGACCCGGGTTTGATCCTGACTACGGGTGCTGTCTGTATGGAGTTTGTATGTTTTCCTGTGACCACGTGGGTTTTCTCCAGGTGCTCTTGTTTCCTTCCAATAGACAATAGACAATAGACAATAGGTGCAGGAGTAGGCCATTTGGCCCTTCGAGCCAGCACCGCCATTCAATGTGATCATAGCTGATCATCCCCAATCAGTACCCCGTCCCTGCCTACTCCCCATATCCCCTGACTCCGCTATTTTTAAGAGCCCTATCTAGCTCTCTCTTGAAAGCATCCAGAGAACCTGCCTCCACCGCCCTCTGAGGCAGAGAATTCCACAGACTCCAAAGACCTACAGGCTTGTAAGTTCATCGGCTTTGGTTAAGAAAATTGTAAATTGCCCCTAGTTTGTAGATTAGTGCTAGTGCACGGGGTGACCACTGGTCGGCACAGTCTCAGTGGGCCGGAGTGCCTGTTTCCACACTGTATCTCTGAAGTCTAAAATGTAAAAGTCTGAACATTCCTTTTATTCCTCTGGTCAGATCAGCCGTGCTATCATCCAAAAGAATTGCATGGCTATTGCAATTTATATCCATTTTATGTACTCAGGGCTGTTACAACATGGGCAAGCACGTTGTCCTTATTAATGATCCATGTAAAGGCAATTTACTTAGCTATGAATATGAACTAATGTGATCAATGGGAAATTGGATTTCTCTACAAAGAGCTGAAAGGTGACCGATGGGCCAAATGGTCACTTGGCACTGTTCAGCACACTGTAACTTAGAGCATCAAAGAATGAGGGAAGACCTGGTAGATGTATATTAAATTATGGGAGGCATAGATAGGGTAAATAGACAAAACCTTTTCCCAGAATGGAATTGACAAAGACTAGAGGGCATAGTATTATCGCAAGGTTTAAAGGAGATGTAGAAACAGGGAATTGCAGGTGCTAGTTTACAAAAACATGACACAAAGTGCAGCACAATGGTGCAGCGGTAGAGCTGCTGCCTTAGAGCGCCAGAGGCCCGGGTTCGATCTTGACTATGGGTGCTGTCTACATGGAGTTTTTACTTTCTCCCTGCGACTGCATGGGTTTTCTCCAGGTGCTGCGTTTTTCTCCCACACTCCATGGACACATAGAAAAATAGGTGCAGGGGAAGGCCATTCGGCCCTTCGTGCCAGCACCGCCTTTCAATATGATCATGGCTGATCATATGAAATCAGTACCCCGTGCCTGCTTTTTCCCTTGCCCATATCCCTTGATTCCGTTAGCCCTAACAGCTAAATCTAACTCTCTCTTGAAAACATCCAATGAATTGGCCTCCACTGCAGAGAATTCCACAAATTCACTACTCTCTGGGTGAAGAAGTTTTTCCTCATCCCAGTTTTAAATGGCCTACCACTTATTCTTAAACTGTGACCCCTGGTCCTGGACTCCCCCAACATCGGGAACATTTTTCCTGCATCTAGGTTGTCCAATCCTTCAAGAATTGTATATGTTACTATAAGATATCCTCTCATCCTTCAAAATTCCAGTGAATACAAGCCCAGTCGACCCATTCTTTCATCATATGTCAGTCCCGCCATCCCTGGTGAATTAACCTGGTGAACCTACGATGCACTCCCTCAATAGCAATAATGTCCTTACTCAAATTAGGAGACCAAAATTGCACACAATACTCCAGGTGCGGTCTCACCAGGGCCCTGTACAACTGCAGTAGGACGTCCTTGCTCCTAAACTCAAATCCTCTCTCAATGAAAGCCAACACACCATTAGCTTTCTTCACTGCCTGCTTTACCTGCATGCTTACTTTCAGTAACTGATGTACAAGCACACCCAGGTCTCGTTGCACCTCCCATTTTCCTAATCTGACACCATCCAGGTAATAATCTGCCTCCCTGTTCTTGCCAACAAAGTGGATAACCTCACATCTGCAAGGAGATGTGCCTGTTAGATTTTTAAACGGAGTGGTGGGTGCCTGGAACACTGCCAGGGGTGGTGGTGGATGCGTTTCCAATGGAGCTATTTAAGAGGCTTTTGAATAGGCACATGGACATGCTGGGGTTATGGATCATGTGCTGGCAGAGGGGATTAGTATGACTTGGCATTATACTCGGCACAGACATTTATAGTCCACATATTCCCACAGACCAGCTGTAACTAAATTGCAGTGGAAGAAAACAATCTGTGGTGCTGTCCAATCTAGAAAGAAAATATTCAAATTCATTCATGAGAAACAAATTGATGAGATTAGCATTTATTATTTATCGCTAATTACTCCAGACCTAAGGCAGTTAGTTAATAGGAGGCGTGCCCAGAATTCCATGTGGGTCAGAGCAGGTAAGGTCCATACACTTCTTTCCCAAGGATATTAAGAAACCGTGTAGGTTTTTACAAGAAACTAGTGGATTCACGATCACCCCCTTTTTTAACTCCACATTGTTTAGTTTTGTAAATTTAAATTCTGCTCTCCCCAAATATGGAAGCCAACCCTGACCTACCCATGGTGGAGTGGACCCGATGTGCCAAATGGCCTAACGCTGCTCCTGTGACTTATGAACCTATGACCTTACCTGCCACTTTAATTCTCCATCTCACTCCCACTCTGATCCAGTGGTCTGGTCTCCTCTGCTGTTAAAATGAGGCCCAATTCCATGAGGGGTAGGACTTCATCTACCATCTTTGCACATTACAGCCAACTGGGTTCAATATTCAATTCTAACTTATTTCAGATAACTTGATTTTTCTGTTTGTATCAGTCATCCTTCCGTGATCTTATTGGTCTTCTCATTTCGTAACTCTTCAATCCTTTTGTCACGCACCTTCTGTATTTTCATCTCCGGACTTTGTCCAAACATCTGGCTATCAAACATATCCATCATCTGTATCCACCTATTGCTTGCCAGGCTTTGGTCTGCCCTTCCTCTATACCAACTCTCTTCCTCCCTTCCCCTCCTCCCCCTCACCTGCCTCCCCCCACCCCCCCAACTCCCATCCACAATCAGTTTGAAGATGTTCTCTGAACCGAAACGTCTCCTATCCATATTCTTGCTGTTTCCATGCCATATGTCGCTGTGACTCTCAATATCTGGTGAACACATTTGTGCAACTTCCTTTGATTCACTGCTCAGAAGAGAATTGTTTTTTTTAAGCCCAGGTTTCTCAGAGGAGAGATGAAGAGAATTTCCCTTCTCACAGAGAGTGGTGGCAAGATGGAATGCAGAACTAGAAAGGGTTGAAAATGATGAAACTTGGTTAGAAACTTTTTCAAAGGCAATTAGGAGAGCAGAATTGCAAAGGAAACACTTGCAAATAAGAAGGGAGAACAGGAGAGTGGGACTAATTGGATCGCTCATTCAAAGACCAGCACAGGCACGATCAATACATTGATCTTGTGTTGTGCTGTAAAATTCAAAGTGGTATAATTTTGATTCTGGGATTTATTGTGATTCAGTATTCTAAGTTTCTTGCAAAAATCTCTGAAAATGGGATGTGTGCGTGTGTGTGTGTGCGTGCGTGCGTGCATGCGTGTGTGTGTGTGTGTGTGTGTGTCTACATTTCAGGTCGAGATCCTTCTTCAGGAGAGGATGTTTCCACTATTGGGAGAGTTTAGAACCAGAGGCCATAGCCTCAGAATGAAAGAACGTACCTTTAGAAAGGAGATGAGGAGAAACTTCTTGAGTCAGAGGGTGGTGAATCTGTGGAATTTATTGCCACAGAGGCCATCAGTGGATATTTTTCCGGTGGAGATTGACAGGTTGTTGATTAGTAAGGGTGTCGAGGGTTATAGAGAGAAGGCAGGAGAATGGGGTTGAGAGGGGAAGATAGATCAGCCGTGATTGAATGGTGGAGTAGACTTGATGGGCCGAATGATTATGTAATTCTGTTCCTTGAACTTCGAACGTTAGACTGATTGTCAACGAAAGTGTGAAAACAGGGACTGTTTCTTCCAAGCTGTTATCAGACAAATGAACCATCCTATCACCAACTAAAAAGCAGTCCTCACCTCCCATGGACCCCATTGGAGGCCGTCAAACATTTCTTTAGTTGGACTTTATTGGGATCTATCTTGCATTGAACGTTATACCCATTATCCTGTATCTGTACACTGTGGACAGCTTGGTTGTAATCATGTATTGTCTTTTTGTTGACTGGACAGAACACAACAAAAATTGTACCACAAAATACATGTGACAATAATAATAAACGTAATTTCACACAGAGAGTGGTGAATCTGTGGAAGTCTCTGCCACAGAAGGTAGTTCAGGCCAGTTCATTGGCTATATTTAAGAGGGAGTTCGATGTGGCCCTTGTGGCTAAATGGATCAGGGGGTATGGAGAGAAGGCAGGTACTGGATACTGAGTTGGATGATCAGCCATGATCATTTTGAATGGGGGTGCAGGCTCGAAGGGCCGAATGGCCTACTCCTGCACCTATTTTCTATGTTTCTATGTAAACTAGCAAAGCAAAGGTTAGCCTGACTGGGATGTAGTCAACAGCAGAGGTGTCATTATCTTTTCTGAGAGGCAGGTGGGAGGGTCTTATTAATCACTCTGAGTGCAATAGCATCTCCTCGAGGTGGAGGTGTGCCGGGTGAGACGAGGGGTGGGGACCCTAATAATCTGCTCCCAAAGTCAAACAAGGGTCGTGGGATTAAAACCTGAGACATGAATATCCTCGTAATTAACCGAGGGATTCACCTCCCAGCCAGTGACTATGCTCATGGCAAACAAAATAAAAAATCAGAAAAGGCGCTACGGCGAGGCAGTGGCTCCACCAGCTGTGCCATTGTGCCGCCTTCTAAATCCTTCCTATCAATGTACTTGGCCAAATGTCTTTGAAATGTGGTTATTGTACCCGCTTCTACCAGATCCGCTGGCAGCTTGTTCCATATACCCCTCAGTTGCCCCTCAGATTCATATTAAATCTGTCTCCTCCCACCCTGAACCTGAGCCCTCTCCTTCTTGAGTCCCCTACCCTGGGAAACAGTGCAAGCCAGTCTCTGCATGGACAAGGTGAACACTAGGACAGCTGCAGAATACGATATTTCCACCAAACTCAAAATAAAACACATAAATCTGCTTTCAAATATCACACCATCACATCATTCAGTTAAAGAAAGTGTTCCCCGGGGATTACGTAAAGAAAGACCACAGAGCTGCTTTTTAATAATAGCTGGCATTTAATGAATTACTTATACTGCGGATGAAACCACCCTCCCTGGTAAGTCTTTAATTTGGACAGCTCCTGAAGGGTTGTTCCCTCATTTGTAGCAATAACGCATACACTTTACTCCTGGTCACGGGTGTTCGATGCTGGCAGAAAGAGCCTGATAAGTCGACAGTGGTACAATGTCTTGTGGCTTATATTTTACACCCTGCAAGAGCATCCATTATTAACTCCCCTGTTGATTTGACAACTTGTGCAATCACAAATGAGCAGCATCTAATGCAGCAGCAAGACGCCTACATTTATTACCGTCAATCCTAATGGCTTTCATGAGAAAGGCTGTCAAAGTGGCACCAATTAGAGTTCAAGCTAAGAGCAGTGTTTATGTGGCAGACTCTTATCCACTGGGACCGAGATTGCTCTAACTTCCTTCGCTTCAGATCCTTAATAGACATAAGTTTTAAAACCAGATTTAAAACAAAATTCTTCCAATCTTAAAGTTATGGCGGATTAGTTTTCAATGGTCAATGGTTCTTTATTATCAAGGTACAGTGAAATAGTTTTTTTGCATACAGGGCAGTAAGATTACTGCCATACATAAATACAATCCCCGCTTTGGTAGCGAATACATAGAGACAGCCAACCGAGTCCATTTGCAAGAGTGGGCAGGTTTTGGCACCTTTTTCTGACTCCAGATGCAGCTGGCCATGGAGGCCCGTTGCAGCCATCACCTCCATTCTGGATCACCAGCGAACCGTCGTCCCTCTGCTCGGCCGGCCGGCCACATTCAGCCTTCATGCCCCGGGGGCACATCCCAGAGCCGACCTTGAGGGAGTTTGTGGAGTGCCTCCGAGATGGATTCTTAGAACAGCTTGTACTGGAGCCTACCAGGGAGAAGGCAATTCTGGATTTAGTGTTGTGCAATGAACCGGATTTGATAAGGGAACTCAAGGTAAAGGAACAATTAGGAAGTAGTGATCATAATATGATGTTTCAATCTGCAATTTTGAGAGGGAGAAGGTAAAAATGGAAGTGTCAGTATTGCAGTTGTACAAAAAGGGGACTATGGAGGCATGAGGGAGGAGCTGGCCAAAGTTGACTGGAAAGGGACCCTAGCGGGGATGATGGTGGCAGGAATTTCTGGGAATAATCCAGAAGATGCAGGATAATTTCATTCCAAAGAGGAGGAAAGATTCTAAGGAGAGTAAGAGGCAACCGTGGCTGACAAGGGAAGTCAAGGACAGTATAAAACTAAAAGAGAAGACGTATAACATAGCAAAGATGAGCTGGACGCCAGAGGATTGGGAAACTTTTAAAGAACAACAGAAGGTATCTATAAAGGCAATACGGGGAGAAAAGATGGAATACGAAGGTAAGCTAGCCAAGAATATAAAGGAGGATAGTAAAAGCTTCTTCAGGTATGTGAAAAGGAAAAGATAAGTTAAGACAAATGTGGGTCCCTTGAAGACAGAAAAAGCTGCATTTATGATGGGGAACAAGGAAATGGCAGACGAGTTGAACAGGTACTTTGGTTCTGTCTTCACTAAGGAAGACACAAACAATCTACCAGATGCACTAAGGGACAGAGGATCTACGGTGACGGAGGAACTGAAGGAAATTCACCTTAGTCAGGAAATGGTGTTGGGTAGACTGATGGGACTGAAGGCTGATAAATCCCCAGGCCCTGATGGTCTACATCCCTGGGTACTCAAGGAGGTGGCTAGAAATCGTGGACACATTGGTGATAATTTTCCAATGTTCTATAGATTCTGGATCAGTTCCTGTGGATTGGAGTGTAGTTAATGTTATCCCACTTTTTAAGAAAGGAGGGAGAAAGAAAACAGGGAATTATAGACCAGTTAGGCTGACATCGGTGGTGGGGAAGATGCTGGAGTCGATTATTAAAGATGTAACAGCGGAGCATTTGGATCGCAGTAACAGGATCGGTCCAAGTCAACATGGATTTACGAAGGGGAAATCTTGCTTGACTAATCTTCTGGAATTTTTTAAGGATGTAACAAGTAAAATGGACATGGGACAGCCAGTGGATGTAGTGTATCTGGACTTTCAGAAAGCCTTTGATAAGGTCCCAGTCAGGAGATTAGTGGGCAAAATTAGAGCACATGGTATTGGGGGTAGGGTATTGACATGGATAGAAAATTGGTTGGCAGACAGGAAACAAAGAGTAGGAATTAACAGATCCCTTTCTGAATGGCAGGTGGTGACTAGTGGGGTGCCGCAAGGCTCGGTGCTGGGACCTCAGATGTTTTCAATATATATTAATGATTTAGATGAAGGAATTAAAAGTAACATTAGCAAATTTGCAGATGACACAAAGCTGGGTGGCAGTGTGAACTGAGCAGAGGATGCTATGAGGATGCAGGGTGACTTGGATAGGTTGGGTGAGTGGGCAGATGTAAGGCAAATGCATGTATAATGTGAATAAATGTGAGGTTATCCACTTGTACACCAGTCACTGAAAGTAAGCATACAGGTACAGCAGGCAGTGAAGAAAGCTAATGGCATGTTGGCCTTCATAATGAGAGGATTTGAGTATGGGAGCAAAGAGGTCCTTCTGCAGTTGTACATGGCCCTGGTGAGAACACACCTGGAGTATTGTGTGCAGTTTTGGTCTCCTAACTTGAGGAAAGACATTCTTGCTATTGAGGGAGTGCAGCGTAGGTTCACAAGGTTACTTCCCGGGGTGGAGGGACTGTCATATGATGAAAGAATGGAACGACTGGGCTTGTTTTCACTGGAATTTAGAAGGATGACAGGGAATCTTATAGAAACATATAAAATTATTAAGGGATTGGACACGCTCTATGCAGGAAACATGTTCCCAGTGTTGGGTGAGTCCAGAACCAGGGGCCACAGTTTACGACTAAGGGGTAGGCCATTTAGAACTGAGATGAGAAAAAACTTTTTCACCCGGATAGTTGTGAATTTGTGGACTTCTCTGCCTCAGAAGACAGTGGAGGCCGATTCACTGGATGCGTTCAAAAGAGAGTTAGATGGAACTCTTAGGGCTAGCGGAATCAAGGGATATGGGGAGAAGGCAGGAACGGGGTACTGATTGTGGATGATCAGCCATGATCACGTTGTATGGCGGTGCTGGCTCGAAGGGCCGAATGGCCTACTCCTGCACCTATTTTCCATGTATCTATGTTTTCAGCATTCTCTTTTTTCACCTCCGGTTCCTTGCATCTGCTGTATTCTGATTTTTGGATTGCCAAAGAGGCAATCTTACCAGGTAAATGAACCTGACTTGGATATTTTGAGCAGTGGTACTAATTATTCCAAGGATAGGAATGTGAAGAAATGGATTATTATGGTGACGTTGATAAAGGATGGAAGTACTGAGTTCGTAAACTCAGAGGGGCATCTCTGACATGGGCCCATGATGTTCTTAGAGGTTCTGTGCTGTTACAAAGACGTTTCCTTAACTATGGCCTGATAACGGCGAACAAAACTAATACTTAAATTTTGGAAACACACATCAGTCCCTACTGTGAAGATGTGGATTACAAACATGTCCGAGGGGCAGGTATATCTCCACTTTCTTTCTTTTTTTTTAAATTTCTTTCTTATATGTTTATTCACGTTCTGACCACACTACTTTGGTAGTCTAGGGGTCTTTTCTATGTGCTTTTTCGAGCTATCTTTTCACTTCTCACTTTTTCCCTCTCTTGTTCTTTCTCTCTTCTTGTCTCTCATTTTCAGGTTAAAAGGTTAAAATTGAAGCTGTACAATAATTTTACATGCCGAATGTTTTATCCTTAGAAACATAGAAACATAGAAACATAGAAAATAGGTGCAGGAGTAGGCCATTCGGCCCTTCGAGCCTGCACCGCCATTCAATATGATCATGGCTGATCATCCAACTCAGTATCCCGTACCTGCCTTCTCTCCATACCCCCTGATCCCTTTAGCCACAAGGGCCACATCTAACTCCCTCTTAAATATAGCCAATGAACTGGCCTCAACTACCCTCTGTGGCAGAGAGTTCCAGAGATTCACCACTCTCTGTGTGAAAAAGTTTTTCCTCATCTCGGTCTTAAAGGATTTCCCCCTTATCCTTAAGCTGTGACCCCTTGTCCTGGACTTCCCCAATGTCGGGAACAATCTTCCTGCATCTAGCCTGTCCAACCCCATAAGAATTCTGTACGTTTCTATAAGATCCCCTCTCAATCTCCTAAATTCTAGCGAGTATAAGCCAAGTCTATCCAGTCTTTCTTCATATGAAAGTCCTGACATCCCAGGAATCAGTCTGGTGAACCTTCTTTGTACTCCCTCTATGGCTATAATGTCCTTCCTCAGATTTGGAGATCAAAACTGTACGCAATATTCCAGGTGTGGTCTCACCAAGACCCTGTACAACTGCAGTAGAACCTCCCTGCTCCTCTACTCAAATCCACTGCCTGCTGCACCTGCATGCCTACTTTCAATGACTGGTGTACCATGACACCCAGGTCTCGCTGCATCTCCCCATTTCCTAATCGGCCACCATTTAGATAATAGTGTGCCTTCCCGTTTTTGCCACCAAAGTGGATAACCTCACATTTATGCACATTATACTGCATCTGCCAAACATTTGCCCACTCACCCAGCCTATCCAAGTCACCTTGCAGTCTCCTAGCATCCTCCTCACAGCTAACACTGCCCCCCAGCTTAGTGTCATCCGCAAACTTGGAGATGTTGCTTTCAATTCCCTCGTCCAGATCATTAATATATATTGTAAATAGCTGGGGTCCCAGCACTGAGCCTTGCGGTACCCCACTAGTCACTGCCTGCCATTCTGAAAAGGACCCGTTTACTCCTACTCTTTGCTTCCTGTTTGCCAGCCAGTTCTCTATCCACATCAATACTGAACCCCCAATACCGTGTGATTTAAGTTTGTATACTAATCTCTTATGTGGTACCTTGTCGAAAGCCTTCTGAAAGTCCAGATATAACACATCCACTGGTTCTCCCCTATCCACTCTACTAGTTACATCCTCGAAAAATTCTATAAGATTCGTCAGACATGATTTACCTTTCGTAAATCCATGCTGACTTTGTCCAATGATTTCACCACTTTCCAAATGTGCTGCTATCCCATCTTTAATAACTGACTCTAGCAGTTTATCCTTGTACAATTGCTTCTAATAAAAAACATTTTAAAAAAAGAGGTTCTGTGCTGTGTGTGCGTCAACACTAATCTTCAGCCTCCTACCTCTGCTGGGCACCAAAGGAAGACTTTCGGACCCGCAAAACCCTCAGCATAGGAGCACCGCAAGGCTGCGTACTCTCCCCTCTCCTCTACTCTCTCTACACCAACGACTGCACCTCCACTGACTCCTCTGTCAAGCTTCTCAAGTTTGCGGACGTTACACAACCCTGATTGGACTGATCCAGGATGGGGAAGAACCTGCCTACAGACAGGAAGTGACACAGCTGGTGTCCTGGTGCCATCGCAACAACTTGGAGCTCAATGCTCTTAAGACAGTGGAATTGATTGTAGACTTTAGGAGAGCTCCCCCTCCCCTCCCCCCACTCACCATCAACAACACCACAGTCACATCTGTGGAGTCTTTTAAGTTCCTGTGAACTATCATCGCCAAGGACTTTAAATGGGGGGCGACCATCGACTCCACAGTCAAAAAGGCACAACAGAGGATGTACTTCCTGCAGCAGCTGAGGAAGCACAATCTGTCACAGGCAATGATGGTCCAATTCTACACGGCCATCGTAGAGTCTGTCCTCACCTTCTCCATCATGGTCTGGTTTGGCTCAGCCACCAAGCACGACATCTGGAGGCTGCAGCGAATCGTCCGATCAGCTGAGAATGTTATTGGCTGCAACCTTCCTTCCATTGAGGAACTGTACACTGCAAGGGCCAGGAAGTGAGCGGGTAAGATCATCTCTGACCCCTCTCACCATGGCCACAAACTCTTTGAATCACTTCCCACTGGAAGGTGACTCCGGACTGTCAAAGCTGCCACAGCCAGACATAAAAACAGCTTTTTTTCCACGAGTAGTAGCTCTACTCAATAACCAAAAATCTGTAGCCTCCTTTTGCTCTGGTATTTCATTTAATTCACATGTTTAATCAATTATCTTTTATTATTAATGTCTAATGTTTTATGTGTCATTCCTAACTGTCACTATATGTCGTTGTCACTTGCGGGAAGAGCACCAAGGCAAATTCCTTGTATGTGACTACTTGGCCAATAAACTCATTCATTCATTCATTCAAAGACTTTCACATCTCAGGAGAACATGAATAGGTGATGTTTTGGGTCAGAACCCTTCTTCAATCTGATGAAAGGTCCAAACACAAAAGATCATTCTCCTGAGATACTACCGAACCCACTGAGGTGCTCCAGCATTCTGTGTCTTCTTCAGAAACATATTGGGGGTGCATGGATTAAACATCCAGAGAAAATAGTTGAGGCAGCTACTATAATAGCATTTAAGAAGTGGACACATGCATGGATAGTTTTGTTTAGTTTAGCTTATTGCCATGTCCACCGAGGTACAGTGGAAGGCCTTTGGTTGTGTGATAACCAGTCAATGGAAAGACTATGATTATAATCAAGCCGTGTACAATGCACAGATACATGGCAAATGCTGCTGTTGGAGTTGAGGTTTAAAAGAGTGAAGCGATTGTAATGAGTGATTGCAGATCCATTTCTGGAATCGGCACGCAGAGAGGCGCCTAGCTTGGGAACCATCTTGAGAGGAAAAGATTGGAGGGATAAGGGCCAGATGCAGATAATGAGGGACTGTTTCCGCGCTGTCTGAAATACTCTTTATTTTTCCATCGCCCTGATATTCAGGGTTCACCTGCTGTAGCTTCCTGGTACAATAGGTTGGACATTCGCCTCTCAGGGCCCAAGGGATGACAGTGAGACAAAATTGCCCATGCACATATCTAAAAAAAAAGGATTAAAGAGAGTAACCGCGTTCCTTCACTTGCTGTTTCTTCAATCTGTTCCAACTTCAAAAGAGCATTATTATCCTGTAATTCGCTGTTCCACGGTAAGAATCAAGGATTTGGCAGAGGTTCAGTGCTTGACTAGCTGAATTCTTTTAACTTGACACGGTCATAGCCACAGAACCTTCAGGCCGATTGCACTTCCAACTAAATATAGAAATCTCCAATTGTATTTGCACATACAAATTTCAACCTCACTCTTACCCGCATTTTCATTCTGCACTCTCTTATCGTGGTGTTATAAAGTGACGTCTCCTCACCCCTATTAATTGGTGATCTATTCAAGAGTAAAGAGTGTTTTATTGTAATATGTCCCACACAGAACTATGAAATTCTTACGCAGCAGCACAACAGAATATGTAAACATAGTACACTGGAAACTATATAATACATGAAACAAAAGCTCAATATACACACACACGCACACATATATATACACATATATACACACATATACACATTAGTTTCAATATAATTATGGAGAGGGTCAGAACTGGACCTAGGGTTGAGATTTTTGATTGGAGAAAGGCTAACTTTGAGGAGATGCGAAAGGATTTAAAAGGAGTAAATTGGGACGGTTTGTTTTATGGGAAAGATGTGGAAGAGAAATGGACGACATTTAAAGGTGAAATTTTAAGAGTACAGAATCTTTATGTCCCTGTTCGGTGGAAAGGAAATAGTAAAAATTGGAAAGAGCCATGGTTTTCAAGGGAAATTGGACACTTAGTTCGGAAAAAGAGAGAGATCTACAATAATTATAGGCAGCATGGAGTAAATGAGGTGCTTGAGGAGTATAAAAAATGTAAAAAGAGTCTTAAGAAAGAAATTAGAAAAGCTAAAAGAAGATATGAGGTTGCTTTGCCAAATAAGGTGAAAGTAAATCCAAAGGGTTTCTACAGCTATATTAATAGCAAAAGGATAACGAGGGATAAAATTGGTCCATTAGAGAGTCAGAGTGGACAGCTATCTGCAGAGCCAAAAGAGATGGGGGAGATATTGAACAATTTCTTTTCTTCGGTATTCACCAAGGAGAAGGATATTGAATTATGTGAGGTAAGGGAAACAAGTAGAGTAGCTATGGAAACTATGAGATTCAAAGAAGAGGAAGTACTGACACTTTTGAGAAATATAAAAGTGGATAAGTCTCCAGGTCCGGACAGGATATTCCCTAGGACATTGAGGGAAGTTAGTGTAGAAATAGCAGGGGCTATGACAGAAATATTTCAAATGTCATTGGAAACGGCAACAGTGCCGGAGGATTGGCGTACTGCGCATGTTGTTCCATTGTTTAAAAAGGGGTCTAAGAGTAAACCTAGCAATTATAGACCTGTTAGTTTGACGTCAGTGGTGGGCAAATTAATGGAAAGGATACTTAGAGATAATATATATAAGCATCTGGATAAACAGGGGCTGATTAGGAACAGTCAACATGGATTTGTGCCTGGAAGGTCATGTTTGACTAATCTTCTTGAATTTTTTGAAGAGGTTACTCGGGAAATTGATGAGGGTAAAGCCGTGGATGTTGTATATATGGACTTCAGTAAGGCCTTTGACAAGGTTCCTCACGGAAGGTTGGTTAAGAAGGTTCAATGGTTGGGTATTAATGGTGGAGTAGCAAGATGGATTCAACAGTGGCTGAATGGGAGATGCCAGAGAGTAATGGTGGATGGTTGTTTGTCAGGTTGGAGGCCAGTGACTAGTGGGGTGCCACAGGGATCTGTGTTGGGTCCACTGTTGTTTGTCATGTACATCAATGATCTGGATGATGGTGTGGTAAATTGGATTAGTAAGTATGCAGATGATACTAAGATAGGTGGGGCTGTGGATAATGAAGTAGATTTTCAAAGTCTACAGAGAGATTTATGCCGGTTGGAAGAGTGGGCTGAAAGATGGCAGATGGAGTTTAATGCTGATAAGTGTGAGGTGCTACATCTTGGCAGGACAAATCAAAATAGGACGTACATGGTAAATGGTAGGGAATTGAAGAATGCAGGTGAACAGAGGGATCTTGGAATAACTGTGCACAGTTCCCTGAAAGTGGAATCTCATGTAGATAGGATGGTAAAGAAAGCTTTTGGTGTGCTGGCTTTTATAAATCAGAGCATTGAGTATAGAAGTTGGGATGTAATGTTAAAATTGTACAAGGCATTGGTGAGGCCAATTCTGGAGTATGGTGTACAATTTTGGTCGCCTAATTATAGGTAGGATGTCAACAAAATAGAGAGAGTACAGAGGAGATTTACTAGAATGTTGCCTGGGTTTCAGCACCTAAGTTACAGAGAAAGGTTGAACAAGTTAGGGCTTTATTCTTTGGAGCGCAGAAGGTTAAGGGGGGACTTGATAGAGGTCTTTAAAATGATGAGAGGGATAGACAGAGTTGACGTGGATAAGCTTTTCCCATTGAGAGTAGGGAAGATTCAAACAAGGGGATATGACTTGGGAATTAAGGGACAGAAGTTTAGGGGTAACATGAGGGGGAACTTCTTTACTCAGAGAGTGGTGGCTGTGTGGAATGAGCTTCCAGTGAAGGTGGTGGAGGCAGGTTCGTTTTTATCATTTAAAAATAAATTGGATAGTTATATGGACGGGAAAGGAATGGAGGGTTATGGTCTGAGCGCAGGTATATGGGACTAGGGGAGAATACGTGTTCGGCACGGACTAGAAGGGTCGAGATGGCCTGTTTCCGTGCTGTAATTGTTATATGGTTATATGGTTATATACACACACACACACACACACACAGACACACACACACGCACACATATATACACACACACACACACATATACACACACCTATATACACACACACACACACACATATATACACACACATATATATACACACACACACACACATATATACACACACACATGTATACACACACGCACACACATATATATACACACACACACACACACACACACACACGCACACACACACACACACACACACACACACACACACATATATACACACATATATACACACACACATACCTGTACCTATATGTTATATATGTGTGTGTAGATATATATATATATATATATATGTGAGTGCGTGTGTGTATATTATATATATATATATGTGTGTGTGTGTGTGTGTGTGTGTGTGTGTGTGTGTGTGTGTGTGTGTGTCTATATTATATTATATATATATATGTGTGTGTGTGTGTGTGTGTGTGTGTGTGTGTGTGTGTGTGTGTGTGTGTGTGTGTGTGTGTGTGTGTGTGTGTGTGTGTGTGTGTGTGTGTGTGTGTGTATATATATATATATACATATTTGTTGGTAGACAAAAGTGCTGGAGAAACTCAGCGGGTGCAGCAGCATCTATGGAGCGAAGGAAATAGGCAACGTTTCGGGCCGAAACCCTTCTTCAGACTGATATATATATATTTGTTTGCAAGTATATATACTTGTTTATTTATTTGTTTTATTTGTATATAATATATTTATATATAGGCATTGGTCTTTGATCCAGCACCCAAACTCAGGAGCGAACCCAGGCTTCTGGCGCTGAGGCAGCAACTCTATCAGCTGTGTCATCCTTTACTTGGCTATTTTGTCAATATCAATGGCACAAATCTCCTCAACTCTTTAAAGTCAATGAATCCTGCAGATTAATTCAACCTATTTGTGATTCATTGATTTCTGGAAACTGTCTAGACCAAAAAAAAGTAAAGTCGTAAATATTTAAACAAAGGCATTGCATTAAATTGCTTTAGACTCTGCACAATGATAGCATTTAAATAAGTAACGTTTATTTTCAGAAACTTTATTCATTTTTAATTCTTGGAAATGTAATGAGGATAATTGTCTTCATTGTCTCATTTATTTGTTTTAATTGTAAAGTTCGATGCTTGAATTGAATACACATTTATTTAAAAAGTTTCCCCACTAGTCCTTAATCAGTGCTCCCAATAGACCTAAAAGCAGCTGGCTTTGTACATTGTAACTTCCCAAGTGATGGGCTTCTGGAGAATTAGTAATATTTGAGGTTCTATTACATCAATAGTTTTACTTCAGAACACCACAAAGTGAATAATTGTAGAAGTATGTCTCTTTGGTAACATTTGGATAATAAAAGATGGCATATTCAGTTTAGAGATGCAGCATTGAAACAGGTTCTTCAGTCCACGGAGTCTATGTTGACCATCGATTACCTAATGTAATCAAACATTAACCTACTTTCTTATCCACTCCCCACACACTCGTAGCAATTTAGTAACAATTGGCAATTAACCAACAAACCCGCAGGTCTTTGAGATGTGGAAACCGGAGCACCTGAAAAAAAAACATGCGGTCACAGGGACAATGTGTAAACTATGCACCGATAGTGCCCAAGTTCAGGACTGAACCCGGTTCTCTGGCACTGTGAGGCAGCAGCTCTACCAGCTGCACCACTTTGCCGCCCATCTGCAGATCCCGTGGCATTCAATTATCAACGGAAAAACTCAGTCACCTGTTCCTTTTCTCCAGTGTTGCTGCCTGACCTGTCGAGTTACTCCGGCATTTTGTGTCTATCTTCTGAATAAACCAGCATTTGCAGTTCCTTCCTAAACAGAAAAACACATCATTCTTATAAATGATATGCGTTCAAGGATACCCAGAACTGTGTATCGTTGTCATGGTGACAAACAGGCAAAAAGACTGAGGAGAATATTGACAAGGATTTTACTGCATCAGTAAAAGAGCAGGTTTATAAATGACTGCCATATATTACTCCTGCAGTTGGTAATTAGTTAATTTTGCTCATTCATTACAGCTCCCTTTACCAATATTTTACCGCTCAATGTTTCATGTCAATTGAGGGACATTGTAACTAAATTCCTGACATTTGGCTCAAGTTTGTCCTGGTGTCAAAAATGAGTATTTGATTACCCTCCCCTTCCACCTACATTCCTTCATCTTACTTCACGCTTCATTCTTCAATCCTTTTGTATCACACCTTCTGTCTCTTCATCTTTGACCCCTGGCCTAACCCTAACCCTAACCCTAACCCTAACCATTAACCATCTGCCTATCAAAAACCTATCCAAAAAAAAAAATATCTTCCTCACCTGTATCAACCAATTTTCTGTCAGGCTTTGTCCTGACCCTCCTATCTTCCAGCTGTCTTGCCACCTTGGGCAGAACTGTTCCCAAACCAAGCTGTGGTGCATCCCAACAGTATGTTTTATATGTCCCTTCACTTCCCCCCTCCACTCCATTCAAGGACCCAAGCAGTCGTTCCAGGTGCGACAGAGGTTCACCTGCATCTCCTCCAACCTCATCTATTGCATCCGCTGCTCTAGATGCCAGCTGATCTACATCGGTGAGACCAAGCGGAGGCTTGGCGATCGTTTCGCCGAACACCTCCGGTCGGTCCGCAATAACCAACCTGAACTCCCGGTGGCTCAGCACTTCAACTCCCCCTCCCATTCCGTATCTGACCTCTCTGTCCTGGGTCTCCTCCATGGCCACAGCGAGCAACACCGTAAATTGGAGGAAATGCACCTCATATTCCACTTGGGCAGTCTACATCCTGGTGGCCTGAACGTTGAATTCTCCCAATTCTGCTAGCCCTGGCTGTCCCCTCCCCTTCATCAGCCATCTGGTTGTCTCCTCCCCTCCCCCAGCCCTCGGGCTCCTCCTCCGCCTTTTCCTTTTTTCCTTTCTTCTCCCCACCCCCTATCAGTCTGAAGAAGGGTTTCGGCCCGAAACGTTGCCTATTTCCTTCGCTCCATAGATGCTGCTGCACCCGCTGAGTTTCTCCAGCATTTTTGTGTACCTAGTATGTTTTATATGGTGTGTCTGTAGGGGGTTGTAAGAGTCACCAGAAACATGCTGAAACTCCTCAGCCTCCGAACTAGAGGCTCTGAGTTTGAGTTTAGTTTATTGTCACGTGTACTGAGGTACAATGTCAAGTTTTTGTTGCATGCCAACCAGTCAGCCGTAAATCCCATAATAAACAACAACAAAAAGTTCAGTATATATATTAAAAAAACAGACAAATAAATAGATTCCATTTCTCCAGAGATTTTGCTTGACTCGCTGAGTTACTCCAGCATTTTGTCTCTATCTCCGGTGTAAACCAGCATCTGCAGTTCCTTCCTACACGAACAATAGATAATAATAGTGTGAAGTCAAAAATAATGTCTGGAGCCTATTTGGGGGTTGTAGTGTTGTCAGAAGATGCTGAATGTCCTGAACCTGGACATTACAGTTTTCAGGCTCCCATACCTGGCAGTAGTGAAATGAGTGTGTGGCCAGGGTGGTGTGGGTCTCTGATGATGCTGGCTGCCGTTTTGAGACAGCGACTTCTGTAGATCCCTTCAGTGGTGGGGAGGTCAGTACCCTGGATGAGAGATTAGAGATTAGAGATTCCTTTATTTGTCATTCAGACCTTTCGGTCTGAACGAAATTTCGTTGCCTGCAGTCATACATATAATAATAAATAACAAAACACACAATAAACACAAATTAACATCCACCACAGTGAGTTCACCAGGTACCTCCTCACTGTGATGGAGGCAAAAGTCTTAAAGTCTCTGTCTCTTCCCTCCTTGTTCTCCCTCTGCGCTGAGGTGATCCAGGCTTCTGATGTTGTGACCCCACCGGGTGATGGTAAGTAAGGCAATCCCATGGCTGAATCCGTGCTCCGTCCGCGACGGGCCGGTTCAAACTCCGCGGCCCGGGTTGGCCGAGGCTGCCGAAGCTGCCGCCCTCCAGTCCAGATGGACGGGGCAGTGTTGACCACTTTTTGTAATCTTCTTTATTTCTGCGGCGTTCGAGTTGCCGAAGCAGGCCGTTGTGCAACCAGACAATATGCTCTCTACTGCACACCTGTGGAAGTTCAAAAGAGTATTCCATGACCTACAGAACGGTGGGTACATGGAACGAGCTGCCTGAAGCAATGGTAGAGGCAGGTCTAATCACAAGAGAGTTTTAAAAGCATTTGGATGGGTACATGGATAGGAAATAAATAGAGGTATCTACACTGTCAAAAATTAAATGCAAAGCTTCAAGAAGACAGCAAGGGATAGGGATAGGTAGAGTGCCTAAAAATACTTAAAGTTCAATGAATTCTGTGCTTTAAGGAAAGTTGAAACTGAACATGTGTACCTGGCAGTCTACTTTAGTCAGATTCTGTTCTCTGTGGTCAGAGGACAAATGGCTATTGTATAACAATAAAATAAGGTCAAAAAGGTAATGGGACATTTGCTTATCTGTAATGGGGTGGAATTGGACTGTGTTTACTCTTCTGTGTCTTTTGGAGGTGCATGTTTTATAATTGTTATAAGATCATTGGGAAGAAGGAAAACTGCGTAAGTGCCTGCTACAGTGAACAACGCTTCAAAGGAAAATTCTGGATACAAGGAGCAGGTGAATCTTTGTTCGGCAAAACAATCTGCTAGATTGTTCCCAGTGATCAGTGTATTAAGCTCTCTTAAATAAAGTATTGATTGTCTTCCCCAATCTTTGTGTTGTGTTTAAAAGTTTTCTTTAACAACACCAAAGTGTTGTTAAAGAAAACAAAGGGGCAGTGTTAGCTGTGAGGAGGATGCTAGGAGACTGCAAGGTGACTTGGATAGGCTGGGTGAGTGGGCAAATGTTTGGCAGATGCAGTATAATGTGGATAAATGTGAGATTATCCACTTTGGTGGCAAAAACAGGAAAGCAGACTATTATCTAAATGGTGGCCGATTAGGAAATGGGGAGATGCAGCGAGACCTGGGTGTCATGGTACACCAGTCATTGAAAGTAGGCATGCAGGTGCAGCAGGCAGTGAAGAAAGCGAATGGTATGTTAGCTTTCATAGCAAAAGGATTTGAATATAGGAGCAGGGAGGTTCTACTGCAGCTGTACAGGGTCTTGGTGAGACCACACCTGGAGTATTGCGTACAGTTTTGGTCTCCAAATCTGAGGAAGGACATTATAGCCATAGAGGGAGTGCAGAGAATGTTCACCAGACTGATTCCTGGGATGTCAGGACTTTCATATGAAGAAAGACTGGATATACTTGGCTTATACTCGCTAGAATTTAGGAGATTGAGAGGGGATCTTATAGAAACGTACAAAATTCTTATGGGGTTGGACAGGCTAGATGCAGGAAGATTGTTCCCGATGTTGGGGAAGTCCAGGACAAGGGGTCACAGCTTAAGGATAAGGGGGAAATCCTTTAAGACCGAGATGAGGAAAAACTTTTTCACACAGAGAGTGGTGAATCTCTGGAACTCTCTGCCACAGAGGGTAGTTGAGGCCAGTTCATTGGCTATATTTAGGAGTTAGATGTGGCCCTTGTGGCTAAAGGGATCAGGGGGTATGGAGAGAAGGCAGGTACGGGATACTGAGTTGGATGATCAGCCATGATCATATTGAATGGTGGTGCAGGCTCGAAGGACCGAATGGCCTACTCCTGCACCTATTTTCTATGTATCTATGTAAATGCAGGAAAGTGGGGTTAACGTGGATAGGCATCTTGATCAGCATGGACTAGTTGGGCCGAAGGACCTGTTTCTGTGCTGGTTGACTCTATGACTCTTTGTCATTGTACTGTGTAAGGTTTGTCCAATGTGATTCTAGGGGTTGTCGATGACCTTGACATTGAGAAGATTAAAGTGCCCACAAGGTCACTGGGGATGTAAGGTCTGTCTGCAGGAGCAACTGGTGACTCTAAATATAAAGAAACATTAGATGTAAAATCCTCAACTTTCACTGAGGCCTTTATTTAATGACAGCATCAGGTTTGATTGCATGGAGCTACCAACAATGGTAAAGTTAATGCAAGAAATGCCACTCGGGTGAGACCCATTGTGTTCTCTATTGGACCAAAGGAGATATAATCACAAACTATACAGCAGGGATGATGTCTCACCAGCAGATAATTCCTACTTTGTCCATCATGCTATGCAACCTGCCACCAACACTGGGCACCATGCCAACTGAGAGGCTTACTCAAGAACAAGCTACAATTGACTGGCATCTAGCCAACTGCTCTTGGTCTTTCTGACGGCATCTTTTCATTTGCCATGTCAAACCCGATTCCTATCATTCAATGGACAACTCAGCCACTGATGTATGGAGTAATTCAGCAGGTCAGGCTGCCTGACCCACTGGTTACTCCAGGATTTTGTGCTTATCTTCAGTGTAAACCAGCACCTGCATCTCCTTCCCCCACTGATGTATGGCTTGCTTGCATTCTGTGATTATAGAGGTGGTCAGAAATAAATGGTTCACAGCTACAGTTTGAAAGGAAGAAAATAACACAGCAAGAAAAATAGTCCATTCAGCCCTCAATACCAACTTCCAGTCGGTTCAATCCTCGTCTGTGCTCTCATTAGCCTATCCAAGTACAAATAAATCAACACCAGTGTTGCATTTTATAGCTGGCTTAGCTTTGGCAGTTTTCTGGAAGAGTGTTCCTGACTTCTGTAGTTGAACTACTGCAGGGGTGGCACAGCAGTAAAGTTGCTGCCTTACAGCGCGAGAGACCCGGGTTCAATCCTAACTATAGGTGCTGTCTGTACGGAGTTTGTACGTTCTCCCTGTGACCGGGTGGGTTTTCTCTACGTGCTCCGTTTTCCTCCCACATTCCAAAGCTATGCAGGTTTGTAGATTAATTGGCTTAAGGTCATGTCAAAAGGGATAGGAGTAGGTAAGGCCATTCTGTACTTCGCCTACTCTGCCATTCAATCATGGCTGATCTATATCTCTCATCCTATCCTCAGCTGATCCAACCCCATTCTCCTGCCTTCTTCCCATAACCGCTGACACCTGTATTAAGGATCTCTGCCTTAAAAATATCCACTGACTGAGCCTCCACAGCTTTCTGTGGCAAAGAATTCCACAGATTCTAAAGAAATCTTTAGAATTCTGACTAAATAAATGTCTCCTCATCTCCTTCCTAAAAGAACATCCTTTAATTCTGAGGCTATGACCTCTAGTCCAAGACTCTCCCACTAGTGGAAATATCCTCTCCACATCCACTCTTTCACTATTCTGTATGTTTCAATGAGGTCCCCCCTCATTCTTCTAAACTCCAGTGAGTACAGGCCCAGTGCCGACCAATGCTCATTATAGTTTAACTTACTCATTCCTGGGATCATTCTTGTAAACTTCCTCTGGACCCTCTCCAGAGCCAGCATATCCTTCCTCAAATATGGTGTCCAAAACTCCTCACAATATTCAAAATCTGGCCTTGCCAGCGCCTTATAGAGCCTCAACATTACATCCCTGGTTTTTTTTTTTACAAGCCCTCTTGAAATAAATGCTAGCATTGAGTTTGCTTTCTTTACTGCCGATTCAACTTGCAGATTAACTTTTCGGGAATCCTGCACCAGCATTCCCAAGTCCCTTTGCACCTCCGATTTCTGAATTCTCACCCCATTTACAAATTAGTCTACGCCTTTATACCTACTACCAAAATGCATGACACCACACTATACATTATATTCCATCTGCCACTTCTCCGCCCACTCTCCCAACTGTCCAAGTCCTTCTGTCGAGTCCCTGCATTCTCTACACTACCTGCCCCTCCACCTATTTTCATATCACCCACAAACTTTGCCACAAAGCCTTCAATCTCCTCGTCCAAATCATTAATATAAAACATGAAGAGCAGCGGCCCCAGCACCGATTCTTGCGGAACTCCACTAGTCACTGGCAGCCAACCAGAAAAAGCCCCCTTTATTCCCTATCTTTGTCTTCTGCCATCCAGCCAACCTGCTATCCATGCTAGTATCTGAAATATAAATGTGGGTATTCACAGAATGTAGGTACAAGACATGATTAACATACTATGTGTAGGAAAGAACTGCAGATGCTGGTTTAAATCGAAGGTAGACGCAAAATGCTGGAGTAACTCAGCGGGATAGGCAGCATCTCTGGAGAGAAGGAATGGGTGACATTTCGGGTCGAGACTGAAGAGGGTCTCAACCCGAAACCCATTCCTTCTCTCCAAAGATGCTGCCTGTCCCGCTGAATTACTCCACATTTTGTGTCTACCTTTGGTGAAGATACTACCCCGCTGCTGCTCCACAATCGACAGTAACAGAATTATCATCAGAATCCTTTTCCCTCCAACTTAAGAATATTGAAAAACAATTTTGCTGAGTATGACAGTTGCTTTACTTTTGTTACTGTCTTTCCAGTTGTAATCAGGTAACTGAATGGATCACTCATCAGCTGGAGTGCAGTCCTGACCTCCTATCTACTGGAGATCTTTGAATTATCTTTAATCGGACTTTACCTTGTACTAAATGTTGTAACTTTTATCCTTTATCTATTAGCCGCGGACGATTGATTATAATCATATATGGTCTTTTATTTGACTGTATAGCATGCAAACAAAAGTTTTTCACTCTACCTCAGTACCTGTGAGAATAATAAATTAAACTGAAAAAACTAAACTAAATCCTATCTATTTAGAAGGTTCTGCATTGAACTAGAATCAAAGAGTCTTGTAACCTTTCACCATGTACATGTCAACCAATGAGTACTTATTATTTACTAATCACAAGGTTGTTAAGCTGGAAAGAGTGTAGTAAATACTAGACTAAGTGGGACCCGTTGGGTCCCATGTTCACACGGGAGGGCTGGTCCCCCGACGCAATATTCCACCTCTCCACCAATTCCAATATTGGTGGCCAGTGGGGGAGGGGGAGGGGGAGGGGGGGGGCTTTCTGGAGCGTTGGTATGGGTGTTGTTGGCTGCAGGGACTATTGGTCTGCAGAGGGCTAGTATGGACATTGTGGGCCAAATGGATTCTTGGGTGGCAGCTCAAGCCTGATGTGCTGGCAGCTCACACGGCTGGTGGGCTGGCAGTTGACACACGGCTATTCCTTGAAATTCCATTTCAAGCAGAGTGCAAGGCCACCAAATTCAAATCCATTTTCCTACCATTTCAAGCAGGGTGCAAGGCCACCAAATTCAAGTGCAGTTTCTTCCCTCTTCGAGCAGTGTGCAAGGCCACCAAATTCAAGTGCAGTTTCATACCACTTCAAGCAGGGTGCAAGGCCACCAAATTCAGGTTCAGTTTCCTACCACTTCAAGCAGGATGCAAGGCCACCGAATTCAAGTGCAGTTTTCAACCACTTCAAGTAGGGTGCAAGGCCACCAAATTCAAGTGCAGTTTAATACCACTTCAAGCAGGGTGCAAGGCCACCAATTTCAAGTGCAGTTTCATACCATTTCAAGGAGGGTGCAAGGCCACCAAATTAAAATGCAGTTTCATACCATTTCATGCAGGGTGCAACGACACCACATTCAAATGCAGTTTCATACCATTTCATGTAAGGTGCAAGGCCACCACATTCAAATGCAGTTTCACACCATTTCAAGCAGGGTGAAACCACCATAAAACCACCATAAAACCACACAAAACACCACACTCACAGTTCAGTAGACATTCTGTGTGTTCAGTTGATTCACAGCTCAGGCAGAGTCGTGACCTCTCCCTCCCCATCATGCAGAGACAGAGCCACACCCACACTTCCAGGTTTTATAATCTCTCCCCCTCCCACCGGAAAAGGTGTGGCCTTCATGGCATGATTGACAGGAGAGAGATTCTCAACATTTTTAAAACACTAATAACACTTATATTTTTCATTGATGGGAAGAATCCCCTGCACCTGCTGAGCGGAGGGGGACTGAGTAAGATGGCCAAAAATCACAGCCGTAAGTGGTAGCGTTTTATCTAAAATCAATATCGTGCAAACAGGAAGTTGTCAAGTTTAGACAAACAACCATTTGCAGTGCCTTTTTACTTCAACCTAAACAACCATTTGCAGTGCCTTTTTACTTCAACCCAAACCCCCCAAACAACCATTTGCAGTGCCTTTTTACTTCAACCCAAACCCCCCAAACAACCATTTGCAGTGCCTTTTTACTTCAACCCAAACCCCCCATACAACCCTTTGCAGTGCCTTTTACTTCAACTCAAAACCCCCCAAACAACCCTTTGCAGTGCCTTTTTACTGCAACTCAAAAAAAAAAAAAAAACCTTTGCGGTGCCTTTTTACTTCAACCCAAAAACCTCCAAACAACCCTTTGCAGTGCCTCTTTACTTCAACCCAAACCCCCCAAACAACCATTTGCAGTGCCTTTTTACTTCAACCCAAACACCCCAAACAACCATTTGCAGTGCCTTTTTACTTCAACCCAAACCCCCCAAACATCCATTTGCAGTGCCTTTTTACTTCAACCCTTTTGCTATGAATGCTAACATACCATTCGCTTTCTTCACTGCCTGCTGCACCTGCATGCCTACTTTCAATGACTAGTGTACCATGACACCCAGGTCTCGTTGCAGCTCCCCTTTTCCTAATCGGCCACCATTCAGATAATAATCTACTTTCCTGTTTTTGCCACCAAAGTGGATAACCTCACATTTATCCACATTATACTGCATCTGCCATGCATTTGCCCACTCACCCAACCTATCCAAGTCACCTTGCAGCCTCCTAGCATCCTCCTCACAGCTAACACTGCCCCCAGCTTCGTGTCATCCGCAAACTTGGAGATGTTGCATTCAATTCCCTCGTCCAGATCATTAATATATATTGTAAATAGCTGGGGTCCCAGCACTGAGCCTTGCAGTAACCCACCAGTCACTACCTTCCATTCTGAAAAGGACCCGTTTACTCCTACTCTTTGCTTCCTGTTTGCCAGCCAGTTCTCTATCCACATCAATACTGAACCCCCAATACCGTGTGCTTTAAGTTTGCATACTAATCTCTTATGTGGGACCTTGTCGAAAGCCTTCTGAAAGTCCAGATATAACACATCTGCTGGTTCTCCCTTATCCACTCTACTAGTTACATCCTCGAAAAATTCTATAAGATTCGTCAGGCATGATTTACCTTTCATAAATCCATGCTGACTTTGTCCAATGATTTTACCACTTTCCTGCAGTTACCATTGGCAACGCCGATTGTGATGTAATTGTGGTACTCGGCAGCTTGAGAGGCTATTGTGATTGGTGCACTGTGAGTGGCATTGCGGCATCATCACTGGAAGCTCCTGGAAAAATGTTCTCTGTGAGAAGCGTTTTTTGGCTTTTTTTTTAATGTAATCATTAAAAGCTTGTGAAATATAGGATGAAGTCTTAAGTGAACCTAATTATGTGTGGACGGGAAAAATGTGAGTAAGAAAATGGTGAAAATCGAAATGCTAGCGTGTAGCATTTTGAGGAAGATACAAAACATACAGACATTCACACTCATACAAGATAAGACTTTTATAGGTATATAGATATTTGTGCCAAACATGGGCAGGTGAGACTAGTTAGGTTGGTCATCTTAGTCAGCACGGGCAAGTTGGGCCGAAGGGCCTGTTTCCATGCTACTATCCACCATATCATGATCCTTATTTCATGTTTCCTTCTTTATATTTATGCTTCAATTAGAATATATTTGCCTATGCTCAATATTTGCACAATCATATTTTTGTGTTTATGCCAGGTTTGAAATGTGTTTTTGCCAGAAGCCATATATTTTCATTACAGCTCCAAACAAATGTTCAAATTATTGTCAGAATGCAAGTTTGCTTATCGTAAAGCTAAAGTTTCATAATTAGGTCAGATTCTAGTATAAAATATTGTTAATGTGTGTAGGAGGGAGAAGTGACTAATGTTTATTTACAATTTGCTTTCTGGAATAATAATAATAATAATAATAATAATAATAATAATAATAATAATAATAATAATAATATATTTTATATTAGTGATGGAGTAAATTAAAAATTCTAAACTTTTCACCAATTAGTTACTAATCATGTATGTACACTGTGACATATCTATAACTTAATGTAATAACAAGGAGGTCCAGATGCTGGTTTACTAAAGACAGACACAAAATGCTAGAGTAACTCAACAGGTCAGGCAACATCTCTGGAGAACATGGATAGATGACGTTTCGGGTGAGGGCCCTTCTTCAGACATCAGGGGGGGAGGGGGGACTGGTAGAGGTACAGAAATCTGGAAGGGAACAGGGGCAGGGCAGGGCAGAGGGGCTGGACAGAGCATGGCCAGTAACAGGTGAACAGAGGGAATGTTTTTTTTTTGATAAGCAGATTGGTGGATATGTAATCATCTCTGGTCTTTGTCCAACAATTTTATCAAAAACCTCCTCAGACTCAAGTACAATGGAGAGAGCAAAGAGGAAGATACAGAGTACAGAATATAGTTTTGAGCAGTGTAGCACATTGTAGTGCATCAGTTCCTCAGACAAAGTCCAATGTCCTCAGTGGGGAAGAGGTGAATCCAACAGTACACTAGCTTATGGGAGGACCATTCAGAAGCCTGATAACAGAGGGAAAGAAGCTGTTCCAGGGTCTGGTGGTGCGCACTTTCAAGTTTCTGTATCTTATGCCGGATGGGAGCAGGGAAAAGAAATGGCCGGGATGGAGACAAATCTTTCATTGTATGGGCTGCTTTTCCAAGGCAGTGCAAGCTGGTACCATTTGCCTGTGTTTGGCCCCTAAACTTGTAAACCTATCCTATCCATATTCCCTGGTCAATTCCTCCCTTCCCACCCAAACCACCCCCTCCCCGGGTACATTCCCTTGCAACCGCAGGAAATGCAACATTTGTCGCTTTACCTCCCCCCTCGACTCCATCCAAGGACCCAAGCAGTCTTTCCAGGTGAGGCAGAGGTTCACTTGCACCTCCTCCAACCTCATCTACTGTATCTGCTATTCCAGGTGTCAACTTCTCTACATCGGCGAGACCAAACGCAGGCTCGGTGATCGCTTCGCCCAACATCTCCGCTCAGTCCGTCTTCACCAACCTGATCACCCGGTGGCTCAGCACTTCATCTCCCCTCCCATTCCCAATCTGACCTTTCTGTCCTAGGCCTCCTCCATTGCCAGAGTGAGGCCTAGTGCAAATTGGAGGATCAGCACCTCATATTTCGCTTGGGTAGTTTATACCCCAGTGGTATGAACATCGACTTCTCTAATTTCAGATAGTCCTTGCTTTCTCCCTCCTTCCCCTCCCCCTTCCCAGCTCTCCCACAAGCTTACTGTCTCCGCCTCTTCCTTTATTTTTCCCGCCCCCCCCCCAACCCAACATGAGTCTGAAGAAGGGTCTCGACCCGAAACGTCACCTATTCCTTCTCTCCATAGATGCTGCCTCACCCGCTGAGTTTCTCCAGCATTTTTCTCTACCTATCCATATAAAGATGAGATTACAGGGACTTAAAATAAAAGCTTTAGTCATCCCAGTACTCGATTTGTCTTAATTTAACTTGATATTTGTATTATATGTAGTTCAACCCCACTTTCATATCAGAGACATGATAATCATGCTCCACTGTCTTGGAGTAGCTTTAGTGGGTCAACTAAGTATACTATTTGCACATCACATCAGTTTGAGATATTTAGCATATTTTGGATTCATTGGCTTTGTTAGAATACTTCTCATTATCAAGAATGATAGGAGTCCAACGAGTCAAAGAATGACTTACAATAATCCCAACTTCAAGAAGGGAGTTGATTGTAATTCTATTTGACAGCTCAGTGAGCCGTTCTTTGAAACTTAAGGTCATCTCACTCTCTGCTGCCTTTGTTATCTTTCAACGCACCATCCTTGCGTAAGTGCCCCACTTCAGTTCCCGGATAAACAAAGCCTCGGATTTAAAATTCCCATTGTAATTTTTTAATCCCTCCATTGCATCATCTCTGAAATGCCTTATTGTCATTCATCCTCTGGGATATCTGCATTCCACCATTCCTAGTCTCCGGAAAATCCCTGAATTCAACTTCCCACCGAATGCTGCTGCCTCACAATGCCAGAGACGTGGGTTCAATCCTGACCTCGGGTGCTGAACGTGTGGAGTTTGCACGTTCCTCCCTGTGACTGCGTGGGTTTCCTCTGGGTCCCCTGGTTTCCTCCATTGCCCAAAGATGTGAAGTCTGAATAAAGGTCCTGTCGCGAAAATGTCATCTATTCATGTTTTCCAGAGATGCTGCCAGGTCTGCTTACAAATGTGTAAGTTTGAAGTTTTAACCCAAAGAATATTGCCCCAAGGGTAAAACATACAACATGTTCTGTTTTAATATGTAGGAAGTGAATGGGAAAGTGGGATAACATAGAACTAGTGTGAACAGGTGATCAATGGTCAGGATCGATGGATTTGGTGAGCGGGAGAGCCTGATTCCATACTGTAACCCTAAACTAAACTAAACTAAACTAAATAGCCATACCTTCAATAGACAATAGACAATAGGTGCAGGAGTAGGCCATTCGGCCCTTCGAGCCAGCACCGCCATTCATTGTGATCATGGCTGATCACCCCCAATCAGTACCCCGTTCCTGCCTTCTCCCCATATCCCCTGACTCCGCTATTTTTAAGAGCCCTATCTAGCTCTCTCTTGAAAGCATCCAGAGAACCTGCCTCCACCGCCTTCTGAGGCAGAGAATTCCACAGACTCATCACTCTCTGTGAGAAAAGGTGTTTCCTCGTCTCCGTTCTAAATGGCTTACTCCTTATTCTTCAGCTGCTAAACCATCAAACTCTGGAATTACTTTCCCAAATCTCTCTATATCTCTCTTCCCTCCTTTTAAGACATACCTTAAAGCCTATCTCTTTCAATAATATTTGGTTTTCCGCCCAAAAGGCTCTGATGTTACAGGACATTAGATTTCATCGATAACATTGATAAAACACAGTGGGATTTTTCACTTGATTGAAGGCGTTATGTAAGCACAAGTTGTTGGTGTCATAGTGTTGACTTTCTAGTAACTCTGCCAAAACATAGCAAGGCCCTTTGACCTGTGAATTTAAAGCAACACAGTTTGAGAACTCCTCCATATTCTAAACTGAGGTAGAACAGGATGCCATAGAGTTAGGAAGTCATACTGCATATTAACAGGGTGGCACAGTGGCACAGCAGTAGAGTTGCTGCCTTACAACACCAGAGATTCAGTTTTGATCTTGACTAAGGGTGCAGTCTGTACAGAGTTTGTACATTCTCCCTGTGACGCATGTGTTTTCTCCGGGTGCTCTGGTTTCTTCCCACACTCCAAAGACGTGCAGGTTTGTAGCTTAATTGGCTTCTGTAAATGGCTCCTAGCGCGGGGCACGCGGGGTCGGTCCCACGCAGATCGCCGGAGCCGTATGTAGTTGGTCCTGACACCGCGCGGGGCTCAGAAAAACTGACGCTGTCCAAAAATCCCGTGCGGCAACGGCCTGCCGCCCCGCTGCCACCGCGAGCACCACCTGGACGCCGCGAGCACCACCTGGACGCCGTGAGCACCGCCTGGACGACGCGAGCACCGCCTGGACGACGCGAGCCGTCTCGACGGAGTAGGCTAGCACGATGCGTTGCACGCTGACGTCATCACCCGACGCCGCGCGACATCCATTCGTGCACCCCCCGCTTCCGGTAAGTTCGCGATCGCCGCATGCATTCGCATGCTCGTGGGACAGGCCATGCGGTGATCACCCGGCATCCGCGTGGCAAACGCTTCCGGTAAGGTTGCGCTTGCTGCATGCATTCGCATGCTCGTGGGACCGGCCGTACGGTGATCACTCGGCCCCCGCGCGGTCCCCGCTTCTGGGGACGCCGCGCTTACCGCCTGGAACCGCCTGCCCGTGGGACAGGGCCTTTACTTGCTGAGTTACTGCAGCTTTTCGTGTCCATCTTTGATTTATACCAGCATCTGCAGTCACTTACTACACTTCATGGCTTTAATGTTTAAGTCCACACTGACCATCGATTACCCAATGACACATTAGTTTCATGTTATTCATCTTTCTTATCCAATCCATAGACACCAGGGGTAATTTACAGAGCCACGTATTTTTGGAGTGTGGTAGGAATCCAGAGCACCTGGAGGAAAAACACACATTACAGGGAGAACGTGCAAACTCCGCACAGACAGTACCTGAGATCAGGATTGAACCCGGATCTCTGGCGCTGTGAGTTAGCAGCTCTACCATCCGTGCCACTGTGTCCTAATGCTCTTGTTCCTGAGTCTAGTGGTGCATTCTTTCAAGCTTCTGTGCCTTCTGCTCTTTGTAATAAACGGACATAGTCTGGGAACATTCATTATAATCTGATACTGGAGACAGAGAGTGTTTTAACGAACAATGACTCACTCTGACAATGACTCACTTTGTTGACAGGATGAAGATTTCTACCCGCAGGAAGGTGTGTTGGATAGCACAGAAGCGCTGCAGATGGATCCTGACGCTGAGGCCTATGGGGCAGTGCCCGGGGTAAGTGGAACCTGCTCTTGTTATGTCTCGAGGAGGTCAAAACGAAGGGATATGAACAGTGAAACTAGCAGGATGACTCAGGTGGGAGAGGGATGGAGAGAGAGAGGGGGTGCAAAGGGTTACCTGAAGTTAGAGAAATCAATATTCATACGATACGATGGAACTTTATTTATCCCAGGAGGGAAATTGGTCTGCCAACAGTCACTAAACACAACAAGATACATGAAACATGAAATTAAAGTGACGAGTGGAAAGTCCAGTATTGGGGATAACCAACGATTGGGGAGGGGAGTGGGAGGGGGGGGGAGTAAGGAAGGGAGGGAGGGAGGAAGGGAGAAAGGGAGGGAGGGAGGGAAGGGAGAGAGGTAGAATGGGAGAGAGGAAGGAAGGAAGGAAGGAAGGAAGAAGGAAGGAAGGAAGGAAGGAAGGAAGGAGGGAGGGAGGGAGGGAGGGAGGGAGGGAGGAAGGAAGGAAGGAAGGAAGGAAGGAAGGAAGGAAGGAAGGAAGGAAGGAAGGAAGGAAGGAAGGAAGGAAGGAAGGAAGGAAGGAAGGAAGGAAGGAAGGAAGGAAGGAAGGAAGGAAGGAAGGAAGGAAGGAAGGAAGGAAGTAAGGAAGTAAGGAAGGAAGGAAGGAAGGAAGGAAGGAAGGAAGGAAGGAAGTAACTCACTAACTCACTGACTGACTGACTGACTGACTGAGTGACTGCTGGGTGCAAAATATGAGGTGCTGTTCCTCCAATTTGCGTTTGGCTTCACTCTGACTCTATTGATCTGTCTAAATGCTGGAAAGTTGGCTCAGTTGAATGACTGTGCGGTCTGGTATAGCTAGTGGAGTTCCAGGCACTCGTGTAGTGGAGGCGCTAAAGAGGCTCTCATGAGGAATCCATCCCATGATATTGGATGTTTTTTTGAGTACAGAGTCAGGAATCGAAGAGCAAGTTTATTATGCAGGCAACCAAGCAACACGAAACAAGGATGAACTATGAGGAGGCAAACCCCTATGGATGATCGCTGGGTACCTGAGGTACCAGGCTACCTGATTCATGAGAGGAATAGATCGGGTAGATGCACTGAGTCTCTTACCCGAAGTAGGGGAATCGAGAACCAGAGGACATAGATTTAAGGTGAGGGAGGGGGAAGATTTAATAGGAACCTGAGGGGTAATTTTTTTCACACAAAGGATGGTTGGTGTGTACGTGGAACAAGCTGCCAGAGGAGGTAGTTCAGGCAGGCTCACAAGTTAAAGAGCAGAATTAGGCCATTCGGCTCATCTGGTCTACTTCACCATTCAATCATGGCTTCTCTATCTTTCCCTCTTTCAGTTTAGTTTATTGTCACGTGTACTCTCAACCCCATTCTCCCCGTAACCCCTGACCCGTACTAATCAAGAATCTATCAATCTATCAATCTCCACCTTAAAAATATCCATTGGCTCGGCCTCCACAGCCTTCTGTGCCAATGAATTCCACTGATTCACCACCCTCTGACTAAAGACATTCCTCCTCATCTCCTTTCTAAAGGTATGTCCCTTTTATTCTGAGGCTATGGCCTCTGGTTCTAGACTCTCCCACTAGTGGAAACATCCTCTCCACATCCACTCTATCCAGGCATTTCACTAATCGGTAAGTTTTAATGAGGTGTCCTCTCATCCTTCTAAACTCCAGTGAGTACAGGCCCAGTCCATCAAACGCTCATCACATCTAATAACCCAATCATCCGTGGGATAATTGTCGCAAACATCCTCTGGACCCTCTCCAACGCCAGCAAATCCTTCCTCAGATATGGGACCCGAAACTGCTCACAATACTCCAAATGTGGTCTGACCAGCGCCTTATAAAGCCTCAGCATTACATCCCTGTTTTTATATTTTTGTGTTAACATTTAAGAGACATTTAGACAGGTACATGGATAAAATAGTTTAGAGGGATATGGACCAAGTGTGGACAGGTGGAAGTAGTATAGATGGGGCATATGGATCAGCATGGGCAAGTTGGTCCGAAGGGCCTGTTTCAACACTGTATAACTTTATGACTTATAAGGAACTGCAGATGCTGCCTAGCAAAGAAAAACACAATGTGCTGGAGCAACTCAGTGGATCTAGAGGACATGGATAGTGTGCGGATGTGTCAGATCGGACCTTTTATTCATACTCTTTGTCATAGTCTACCCCCTACCTCAATCAGTCCGAAGAAGGGCGAATAGGGCAAAACGTGGCCTGTTCATGCCCTCCAGAGATGCTGCCTGACTCGATGAGTTACTCCAGCACTCTGTGTTCTTGGCTAGATTCCAGTATCTACCGTTCCTTGTGTGCAGACATCAGTTTTACGTGTAATCTAGTGAAAGAAATATGAGTGCAAATGGATCCGTTTTCTAAGTCTGGGAGGAGGCACAAGGAACAGCAGATGCAGAGAGTGGTGCCCCACTGCTGGCGATGGTTGATGCAGATTCGTTATTGGCATTTCAAAGACCTTTGGGCACATGGATATGCAGGGAATGGAGGGATATGGGTTAAGTGCAGGTAGATACGTGATGGTCTTGGCATCATGTTGGTCACAGACATAGTGGGCCGAAGAGCCTGTTCCTGCTCTATGTTCCGTGTTCTAGAACACGTGCAAGCATCCACTGCCGCGTCTTGGTTGAAACAGTTGGCAATGACATAGATAGGGTAGACAGTCAGAACCTTTGTCCCATGGTGGAAATGTCCAACATTAGAGGGGCAACGTTTAATCGAGATATGTGGGGGCCTGGAACGCATTGCCAGCGATGGTGGTGGAGGCAGATACGATAGTGGCATTTAAGAGGCCTTTAGATGGGCACACGGAAATCAGTTCAGTTTCAGTTTAATTTAGTTTATTGTCACGTGTACCGAGGTACATTGAAAAGCTTTTGTTGCGTGCTATCCAGCCAGCGGAAAGACAATACGTGATTACAATCGAGCCATTCACAGTGTACAGATACATGACAATGGAATAGCATTTAGTGCAAGGTAAAGCCAGTAAAATGCGATCAAATATAGTCTGAGGGTTGATAGTAGTTCTCTGGTCGCGGTAGGATGGTTCAGTTGCCTGACAACAGCTGGCAATGCAGGGAACAGAGGGGATATGGATCAAGTACAGGCAGATGAAATCAGTTTAACTTGGCATCAAGTTTGGGCACAAACATTATAGGCCGAAGGGCCTGTTCCTGTGCTGCCTTATTCTATGTTCTATGGTGTACCTAAGAAAAGGGTTGAAGGGTTACGGGAGAGGTATCAGGACAAAGGGGAGCAGGGCAGGATGAGGCAATTAACATGCAGCGGATGGAGAAGAGTCCAACTTTCCGCAGATGGCCTGTAATCCATGGAGATGACTCGGAGCAGATGATTGCAATGGTTATTGCGGTGTTGAATCAATGGAGCTCAGACAAGCAGCACCTGCTTTCAATAATTAACCTGGGGTGGGATGAATGCAGAGCAACCAGGGAGTGCTGGTCACTATGCAGGGATGCTGGGAATGGGACCTGCGACTGCTGCCTGAGCTGCAGGGTTCTCACTCCGCTGAGGACCATTGGGGCTCGTTCCACACGCAAGAAGAAGGGACAATTGCCGTCAACATCCTCTCACCAGTCTGCCGGCAATGGTTAGACTTTAGAGATACTTCAGAGATACAGAGCGGAAACAGTCCCTTTGGCCCACCGAGTCAGCGCAGACCAGCGATCACCCCGTGCACAAGCACTATTCTACACACTAAGGACAAATTTACAATTTTCCAAAGCCGAATGAATGTACAAACCTGTCCTATCCACTGGTTCTATCCTACACACTGGGGGGCAAATTACAGAGGTCAATTCGCTTACAGACCTGCATGTCTTTGGAGTGTGGGATGAAACTGGAACACCCAGAGAACGTGGGAGAACGTGCAAACTCCATGCAGACAGCACCTGCAGTCAGGGTCAAACCTGGCTCTTTGGAGCTGTGAGGCAGCAGCTCTACCGCTGCACCACTGTGCCACCCGCCATAGCCTTGATCGCTTGTGTCGCATTTGACAGGTGCACTTTCCATTTATTCACCCCAGGATAGCAGACAGTACTGGCAATGCCCATCCATAATTACCCTTGAGTAGATGTTAGTGAATCACTGAGTCAAACTGCTGGGCCCTTGAGGTAAAGATACTCAGGCTGAGTTGTTGAGAAGGGAGTTATAGAGTCATTGAGTCATAGTCAACCAGCATGGAAACAGGCCCTTCGGCCCAACTTGCCCACACTGACCAACATGTCCCATCTACACTAGTCCCACCTGCCTGCATTTGGCCCATATCTGTCCTAAACCTGTCCTATCCATGTACCCATCCAAATGTTGCAAACACTTTGGAGTTCCAGGATTTAGACTGAGGGAAATCTTACAGAGGTGTATACAATTTTGAGGCGAGCAGATATGTTAAATGCACTGATATTTTTCTCCATTTCCAATCTCTTCCTCTCTGTAGGACGAATATCAAGAGTATGAGCCTGAAGCGTGAGTATCAAAGGAACGGGCGCACCAAGAACTCTTTCCCCCTTTTACTCTTTTTCCATGTGGCAGTTCTTCAATTCAGATGTGACTAGTTGTAAAATTCTTTCTTTAATCCCCCGCCGAATGTGATTTTGTTCACGGCGTACTTTGAAGTCTTTCATTTGCTGCATTCGAGATTGTTGTGGGTTTGACCAGGCGCCATCCCAGAGATCATCTTCCAATGCAATGAGGATCTAGTAAAGGGAGCCTCCCTATTCTGTGGATATTCGGCTGAGAATCCATCCTTAGTCACTTTTACAATTAAACAACGCTGTCAATGAACAGCCGCGCTCTGTACCCTGCTTCCCAAATTCGGTTCTATTGAAGTCAATGGAACGGGATTTCAGACATGTAACACAAAATACCTTTATCACTGCAAAGCGCATAATTGAGGATGAATTTACACCCCACTATTTCTGACCTCCAACGTTACAAAACTGTCTGTTGTGATAATTCTACAAATGAAAGACTTTGTGTGTGCGTGTGTGTGTGTGCGTGTGTGCGTGTGCGTGCGTGAGTGCATGTGTGTGTTTGTCTGTATGTGTGCGTGCGTCTCCGTGTCTGTGTGCGTAACTTTGTGCAACCTATTTATCGCTATGTTCTCCATGTCAGATGACTCTGTTTGCTGAGGACTTTGTCTTGTGTACAATGTTTGCAATAGCCAGCATGGAGCTATGCACATAGGTATTCAAATGTCACACTGAAAATCAGTTTGTGCTGGTGTTTTGATGAGTGTATATAAATATCTGGTGTTTCTGTGAAACCAATTAAATGGAATGTACAAAACCTTTTCTGCTGTTGAGTCCGTTTCAATGTCTCCACAACTCACTAGGACGAGCACCATGGTGAATGCATACCTCTGTACATTGTGCTATGTGCAAACTTAAGCCAGTAGAATTGATGCACTAAAGTGCTTATTTCGGTAGATGTTGCTGAGAGTTGTTGGGGACATGCCAAACTTCCTAATCCTTCTCAAGATACATAGGTGTGCTTTCTTGGCCATTGCTTCGATATGGGCCATCCGACACCCAAAAGCACACCAAAGTCTCTACTTCCTGAGAAGGCTTTTTAAAGTTCGTCATGTCCCGAACAACTTTCACCAACGCCTACGAATGAACGTTTTATTGGGATGCATGGATTTGTATCTCTAAAGATATTGCCACAGGAGATATTGCCACATGCAGACGCAGCATCGTTTGGGAACAGCTCCATCCAAGAGCTCAAGAAATCGCAGAGAATTGTGGCTGCAACCCAGACCATCACACAAACCAACCTCCCATCCATTGACTCCACTTAGACCTCACGCTGCCTGGGCAAGGTCACCAGCATAATCAAGGACAAGTCTCACCCAGGTCACTCCCTCTTCTCCCCTCTCCCATCAGGAGTGAGGTATGGAAGTGTGAAAACGCACACCTCTAGATTCAGGGACAGTTACTTCCCAGCTGTTATCAGCCAACTGAGCCATCCTATAAACAACTCGAGAGCGGTCCTGAATTACTAACTACCTCATTGGAGACCCGTGGACTATCTTTCATCGGATTTTTCTGGACTTTATCTTGCACCATTATGCATTATTCCCTCTATTATGTATCTCTATGCTGTGGATGGCTCGATGGCCGGTTAACACGCAACAAAAGGTTTTCACTGTATTTCGGTACACATGACAATAACTAAACTAAACTATTTCAGTACATTCCCATCATGCTAGAGACACCGGATCTATCTCAAGGATGAAGGAAGGTGTCACTGGGAACAGGCAAACTTCACCTGTGATTGTCAGTGCTAAGAACCACCCTGAGGATGGATCCCATAAATGACAGGCGATCGATCTCAGCACACTGGTGGGGATAAGTGTCTTTGTGTCTGTCTCAGCCACGGAACAAACATTTAAAAAAGTACCGACCTCAACAACCTTTTCTGGCGGCTCGTTCCATATAACTGTGTGAAAACAATTGCCCCTCAGGTTCCTATTAAACCATTCCCCTCAGCTTAAACCTATGTCCTCCGATTCTTGTTTCCCTCGCCCTGGATAAAAGACCCATTCACCCTATCAATTCCCACCCGCTTGAAGCATCACCATTAAACCTGGCTGCTTGTTTTACAATCCAGATTTTGAGAGGGATATTTTACTGAGTCTTTAGCAAATGAGTCATTTTGAAAGTAAAACTTTTTGAAGACCGCAACTGTACCCAGTTCCTTATTTCCTGGTGCTTGTTTTATGTCAAATCATCACCATTCTCAATAGTCTGGGATGGGTCTACAACACACATTTGCGTCCTGATAGCAATGTACTTGGCTACAAAATGTCCATGGTTTGCCTTTGATTTCCCAGCAACATTTGTGATCTTGCATTTGTAATCTTTGCCTCATTTGTAATCGTGTATAGTCTTTCCGCTGACTGGTTAGCTAGCAATCAACCAAAATGTTTTCACTGTGCCTCGGTACACGCGACACTAAACTAAACTAAATTAAACATAAACCTTCCTTTAGTTTAGTTTAAGAAAGAACTGCAGATGCTGGAAAAATCGAAGGTGGACAAAAATGCTGGAGAATCTCAGCGGTTGAGGCAGCTCTTCGCTCCATAGATGCAGCCTCATCCGCTGAGTTTCTCCAGCGTTTTTGTCTACCTTTAGTTTAGTTTAGTTTAGTTTAGTGATACAGCGCGGAAACAGGCCCTTCGGCCCACAGGGTCCACGCCGACCAGCGATCCCCGCACATTAACACCATTCTACACCCACTTGGGACCATTTTTACATTTACCAAGCCAATTAACCTACAAACCTGTACGTCTTTGGAGTGTGGGCGGAAGCCAAAGATCTCAGAGAAAACCCACGCAGGTCACGGGGAAAACGTACAAATTCCGTACAGACAGCACCCGTAGTCAGGATCGAACCCGGGTCTCCGGCGCTGCATACGCTGTATGTCAGCAACTCTACCGCTGCGCCACCGTGACCTCTACCACTGCGCCACCGTGACCTCTACCACTGCGCCACCACCCTTCTGCAACTGTGACCATTGGAGTCCAGGACGGTAATCTTTTCCATCCCCAACTAATGATAAAGTGCAGGGAAACCCATCGCAATCAAACAGTCTTCTGTACTCTTCGTTGCAGACAGAGCACAAGCAAGGTTAGCACGTTTCCTTGTGGTATGTTGCAGCTCAGTAACATGCCCAGCCCATGCACATATCCTGACCTTGGGTGCTGTCTGTGTGGTCAATGCACGTCCTCCTTGTGACACTGTGGGATTCCCCTGGTTGCTCCAGACACAAAGGAGACCATGGTTGCAGGGCACAGGGTTGGGGTTTGCAGAATTATGGTCATGGATATGAAGCCAATAGAGATTGTTAAGGAATGGGCTGATGTGGAAACAGCATCTAATATTGTACAAAATCATAGGCTATGGGGTTCTAGGTAAGTTGGGGCATATGAAGAATGAGCCTTGAGAGTCCATTGCAAAGTCTAAAGTGGAGTCATTTCTAACAGGCCCTTCGGCCCATCTTGCCCACCCCAACTTGCCCATGCCCCATCTACTCTTTGTCCCACATGCCTGCGTTTGGCCCAAAACTAAACCATTACTATCCAACTCAAACTTCTTCCTTGGAAATTAGAGATCGGCAACAGGTTGCCGTCTACCCAGCCAAACCCACATCCTAGCACTTCCTTTAAACATCGGTGGGTGTTTTTTGGAGGGTGGTGCATAATGGTCCCACAATGGAAGACCTGGGGCTGGGTTATAAACCATTGGGAGTTGAGGTTGAAGACCATTTCGAGTTGGACTACCTGAAGAAAAGGCCTGACCCAGCTCCCTGCCAAGAGCAATCCAGTTAGTTCCAGTCTTTGAGGCTCGTTATACGAAGAGTGGGATGGTGAATAGCTGTACAATTCTCAGCTGTCTGGGATTCTGTGAAGGGGCAGTCTTCCGTTTTGGTGGGTTAATGGACGTGCACACTAATAATCAAACGCCGTTCAGAGCAACAGCGGAGAACATCCATGGTCGTCTGTTCCTGATGGGATGAAAATATGGATTGCCTTATCACGGTAAACAAATCAGAGTATGAAAACAACAAGCAGTTTGGTAAGAATCATTCAATAGATATAGTAGATCCAATCGTGCTTTATTTGTCACATATGCAACTGCACAGTGAAATTCTTTTTACGTACATTACACATGCAGGCGCCGCCATTTTGGCGTCATTATTCGAAGTCCAAAGTCTGGTCGGCCCAGATAATTCCAGCTTGCTTATGGAACTGTACAATTTTGCCATGGTTTACGGCTTCCGTCTAGAATCTAAGTTGGTTATGTGCTTGTGTCACGATAGTTCCCCAAGGTGCAGTGATATAACTTAACAGAGTCATAAAATGAACGGAATTGGTACACCCAAGCTTTCTCAAAAGACCTTGCGTTCTTGGATTATCATTTAATTAAATGTCAATGTTTTCTCAGCATTGTGATAAAAATAAACTTCAAATAAACTCCTTCTATGACCTGCCCCTCCTCCCTTCCAGTTTTCTTTCCAGCCCCCCCCCCCCCCCCCCCAATCAGTCTGAAGAAGAGTCACCTATCCATGCTCCCCGCAGATGATTTATGGCACATAGAGTTACTCCAGCACTTTGTGTCTTTTTTGTAAATCAGCATCTACAGTTTAGTTTAGTTTAGTTTAGTTTAGTTGAGAGATACAGTGTGGAAACAGGCCCTTCAGCCCATCAAGTCCATGCCAACCAGTGATGCCTGAACACAAGCACTGTCATACACACGGGGGCCAATTTACAATTTTACAGTTAATTAACCTCTTTGGAATGTGGGAGGAAACCAGAGTACCCGGAGAAAGCCCACACGGTCACGGGGATAACGTACAAACTCTGTACAGACAGCACGTGTACTCAGGATCAACCCTGGATCTCTGGCGCTGTGAGACAGCAACTCTACTGCTGCCGCCCCTCTTCCTTGTGTCCAAAATGTATCCCCTTTGTATGATCATGTCTATTTGTGTGTTTTTTTTATGTTGTAGAAAGAGGCCATTTGGCCCATCGAGCCCATGCAAGTTCTCAAGCAATTCCCCGTGTAATTTATTCTCCTTGCCTCCCTGTTTCCACATTCTGTCATATAGTTGAATGTAGAATGATTTGCAGTTAATTTGCCTTTCATATTCGGCTAATAAAGGATCTTCCCCAGAGTAGTCTTGAAACTCGAATAGCAAGGGCAATTATATTTGAATCCTAACCAGCAATACAACATTGCAAGTATCATCAGGGGCTAGTTTAAGTCTTACGATCAGCCTTGTTAACAGGTAAAATAAAAGTTGTGGGTACATTTGACTTTCTACAAACCTTTGGGAAAATGTTGTGATTACTTCCAGTTTGTGTCATAAAACTACACCAAGACAAGGAGGGTGGCAATATATTTTAGGGTGGCACGGTGGCGCAGCGGTAGAATTGCTGCCTTACTGAGAATGCAGTGCCGGAGACCTGGGTTCGATCCCGATTATGGGTGCTGTCTGTACGGAGTTTAATTTGATTTGATTTGATTTGATTTGATTTTAATTTATTGTCATTGTCTTCAATGAAGAGACAACGAAATTATTTTTCCCTTACAGTCATACAAAAAAACCCAACAAAAACCACAAAAGACAGAACACAGTGGTCCACAACACAAACATCCCCACAGCAGCACCAAAGTTCCCCACTGTGAGGGAAGGAACCAAAGTCCAGTCAACCTCTTCGCCGATGTTGCCCAATGTTCACCCGTGGTCGGGGACTCCCGAGCACCCCGTAGTCGCCGCTACGGGCGGCCCGATGTTCAGGCCCTCTCGCCGGGTACCTCTCGTCGGCCACCTTCCACCGGAGTCCGCGGCTCCCGATGTCCACAGGCGGTGATTCGCGCTGGCGACCCCCGGCAAAGGGTCCCAGGACACCGCGATGTTAAAGTCAGCGCCGCCCGCGTTGGGAGCTCCGCACCCAAAGCTCCGCGATGTTGGAGTAGCGGCCCAACACTCCGGAGCTCCAAGCGGCGATTCCAGGAAGGCCTCGTCCAGTCCGCGATGTTTCCAGCGCCTCGCTGCCGCTGCTGAAGCTCTGGTTTGGTCCGGCAGGAAAGGCCGCGCCAATCCAGCTGGTAGGCCGCGAGGGGGGGCGAGGACGCGACTCGGATAATAGCTGCATCCTCGCCAGGAAGCGACCGAAGGACGATTTCCCCCTTACCCTACCCGCTTCCTCCCACATAAAATACCGAAAAAACCTAAAAAACTAAAAAAACACACTCTAAACATAACAAAATAAAAAAAGACAGCCAGACCGTGGGCGGAGGCAGCTAGCAATAGTGCCACCGGATGTCCAGACCGTACAGAGTTTGTGCGTTCTCCCCGTGAACACGTGGGTTTTCTCTGTATCTTCAGTTTCCCCCCATACTCCAAAGACTTACAGGTTTGTACGTTAATTGGCTTGGTAAATGTAAAAATTGTCCCTAGTGGGTGTAGGATAATGTGCAGGGATCGCTAGTCGGCGCGGACCCGGTGGGCCGAAGGGCCTGTTTCCCCGGTTGTATTTCTAAACTAAACCAAACAAAACTAAATATCATAGGTGCTGGCTGCTATTATTTAGGATAGAGGTGTTACACCTTTTTTTGAGTAATAAGTTAAAATGCTAACCATGCTAACCACTTCAACTCCCCTTCCCCTTCCCATACCAACCTTTCTGTCCTGGTCTTTATCCATTGCCAGAGTGAGGCCATATGCAAACTGGAGGAACAGCACCTCATATTCCATTTGGGTCATAACCCAATGGTATGAATGTCAAACTCTCTAATTTTAGGTAACCTCTACCTATCTGCCTACAAACCCCCTCTCCACCTTCTCTCCCACACCCTCCCCCCAATCTGCCCCCACTTCCCTCCACCTGGGCTCCCACCTATTTCTCTCTTCACCCACCACCTAACCCCCACCCCGCTCATTTTCTCACTCTGGCTTCATAGTCCCCAACTCTTCAAACCACAACTTCTGCTCTCATCTCTGGCCTTTGTTCCAGCCACCAGCCTATCAGAATCCCCCTCGTCTGTATCCATTCATTACCTGTCACGCTCTGTCCTGCCTCTCCCCTTCTCCAGCTTTCTCCTCCCCACTTACAAACAGTACGAAGAAGGGTCTCAACACGATACGTCACTGATCCATGCACTCCAGAGATGCTGCCCGACCTGCTGGGTTACTGGGTTACAAAAGGTGGGAACATTTGTACCCCTGCACTGCACTTTCACAACTCCAGCAGTCAGAAGTGCACGGCACCCAATGGATTACAGTAAAAGACCCAAAGTGCTGGAGTGCTGGAGTAACTCAGCGGGTCAGGCAGCATCTGTTACCTTGTTGAGGAGTCCCAACCGTTGATTTTTGACTTGGAGAGTTTGCCTTCGATACAAGGTTTTCTGTTGGTGCGATCAAAGGACCATTTACAACTCACGGGTCCTCTCAATTGTCCCAACACAAAAAAAATTCCACAGCCGCACTTTTTACATTGGAAAAAACAATAGCAGATGCATGAAATCTGAAATAGAAAATGAAAACTGAAAAAAGTGGTGCAGCAGTAGAGGGAGGCACAGTGGTGCAGCGGTAGAGTTGCTGCCTCACAGCGCCAGGGACCGGGCTCAATCCTGACTACGGGTGCTGTCTGTACGGAGTTTGTACGTTCTTCCCGAGACCTTGTGGGTTTTCCCTAGGTGCTCCGGTTGGCTCCGACATTCCAAAGAAATGTAGGTTTGTAGGTTAATTGGCTTCTGTAAATTGTGCCTAGGATGGATCATTAGTCGGTGTAGACTGGGTGGGCTGATGGGCCTGTTTCTGCACTGTATCTCTAAATTAAACTACACTAAAATGTTAGAAACACTCAGCAGGTCAGGCAGCATCTGTGGAGGTCAGGCAGCATCTGTGGGGAAAGAGAAACAGTAGACGTTTTAGGTCCTTGACCCTTCATCAGAACATTTTCTACTTTCTACCTTTTACTTTGCTTTTCTTCCTGTTCAGACATTTGATGATTACAGCAAAACTTCCACAGTCTCTTCTCTGGTCAATTAAAGCATTTCAAACATATTATCTGAGTAAACTATACCGACCATGCCCCTGGTTACCTAAGAATTCAGATTCAGATCATTTTATTGTCGAATACACTAGGGTGCATTGAAATTCCTTGTTTGCATGCTCACAGAATGAACAGTATACATACAGAAATAATAAATACGACAGCAATGGCAAAAACAGCAAAATGGTGCAAGATTGCTGTGCAGAATCTAAGTAGTGCAAAAGGAATAAATGAATGAATGAATGAATGAATGAATAAGTTTATTGGCCAAGTATGTTCACATACAAGGAATTTGCCTTGGTGCTCCGCTCGCAAGTGACAACGACATACAGTGACAATTAAGAATGACACATAAAACATTAAACATTGATAATAAAACATTATCGATTAAACATGTGAATTAAATAAAATATCAGAGCAAAAGGAGGCTACAGATTTTTGGTTATTGAGTAGAACTACTACTACACGCGGAAAAAATCAGTTTTTATGTCTGGCCGTGGCAGCTTTGACAGTCCGGAGTTGCCTTCCAGAGGGAAGTGATTCAAAGAGTTTGTGGCCAGGGTGAGAGGGGTCAGAGATGATCTTACCCGCTCGCTTCCAGGCCCTTGCAGTGTACAGTTCGTCAATGGAGGGAAGGTTGCAGCCAACAACCTTCTCAGCTGATCGGACGATTCGTTGCAGCCTCCGGGTGTCGTGCTTGGTGGCTGAGCCAAACCAGACCATGATGGAGATGGTGAGGACAGACTCTACGATGGCCGTATAGAATTGGACCAACATTGCCTGTGGCAGATTGTGCTTCCTCAGCTGCCGCAGGAAGTACATCCTCTGTTGTGCCTTTTTGACTAAAAAAGTATAATGACAGAGTATCCATATGATGTAGAGTTGAGAGTATGTGGCAGTATCTCCAGGATTGGGAAAGAGGAATAATGTATCAAGTCATGTCGAGAGAAAGAAGAGAGGGAATCAAGAGTGTTTAAATGTCATAATTGTACCGAAAACCGAACAATGACATTCTTACTTGCAGTAGCACACAGGTCTGTGGACACAGTACCCAAGCATAACATAATGAACAAAAACAAAACATTATTATTTAAAACCCCAAATATGAATCCTAATATAAAAGCCTGAAGTCTCTGCAACAGATGAATGTACAATTGAGGAGCCAAGACTGAGTTTGGTAAACCATGACGAGTTTGAACAATTTCTGTCGGAAAGACCTCAATTAAATTCTTATAGACAATAGATACACAACAGACAATAGGTGCAGGAGTAGGCCATTCGGCCCTTCGAGCCAGCACCGCCAGGTAATGTGATCATGGCCTATCATCCCCAATCAGTACCCCGTTCCTGTCTTCTCCCCATATCCCCTGACTCCGCTATCTTTAAGAGCCCTATCTAGCTCTCTCTTGAAAGTATCCAGAGAACTAGCCTCCACCACCCTCTGAGGCAGAGAATTCCACAGACTCACAACTCCCTTATTCATATGTGGGCTTTATGAGGAGCAAAGACATCAGAGTTCATTATTCATTATTTCCTCACGGTGCAGCCAATAGGTCTGTATGAGGAAACAAGGAACTGCAGATGCTGCTTTACAAAAAATAGACACAAAGTGCTGGAGTAACTCAGCGCAACAGGCAGCACCTCTGTAAAACATGGATAGGTGACGGGACCCTACTTCTGGTCTGTGTGTATTCTTATGAAAGTCTTGCGGAGGTGACTTTTCCATGGCTGTTCGAGTGTAATCTGGAATTATTGGTTAGTCAACTTTTAATTCAAGTAATATACAGCAGAATAGTTTATTTTAGAGATACAGTGTGGAATCTGGCCCTTCAGCCCACCGAGTCCATGCAGACCAATGATCACCCATACATTAGTTTTATCCCACTTGAGGGACAATTTACAATTTACACAAGCCAATCAACCTGCAAACCTGCACGTCTTTGGGATGTGGGACAAAAACCAAAGAACCCGGAGAAAACCCATGCAGAACGTGCAAACTCCGTACCAACAGCACCCAAGGTCAGGATGGAAGTCAGGTTATTGACACTGTGAGGCAGCAACTCTACCGCTGCGCCACTCTGCTGGCCAGTATAAAAGTTGGAGGATTCACCTCAGAAGACTTATTGATGCATTGTTAACTTCATACGAGCTTGAGCTTACTGCTTGGCAGCTTGGAAGAGATAATGGGCGGCACAGTGGTGCAGTCGTAGAGTCGCTGCCTTACAGCACCAGACACCCGGGTTTGACCCTGAGTCCGGGTGCTATCTTTACGGTGACCTGTGACCACGTGGGTTTCTCCGGGTGCCCCGGTTTCCTCCCGCATTTCAAAGACATACAGTTTTGTAATTGTCCCTCGTGTGTAGGTTAGTGCTGGATGATCGCTGGTCGGTGCAGACTCGGTGGGGCCGAAGGGCCTGTTTCCACGCTGTATCTCTAAAGTCTCTAAAGTATCTCTTAAAAAAAAAGGCAATTGGAGGGAAGGTAACTGAAACAAAAGCAACGTTGTGATTGACATCCCAACCTGTTGGGAGGCAGCAAAGAAAAACGATTCAAAGAACAGAAGATAGTCAGAGAGAGGAAGATCGATGTGGAAGTGGAACACTGTAAGAATGTACAAGTGTGAAACAATAACTTGTTTGAATTGGAGAAGTCAAAAGTCTGGAAGCTAATCAATATTTTCAATGAGATACACATGAGGAATCAGGTGATGGTGTAATTATTACAGAATTGAATATGAAAGAAGACTCAGTTTAACAAAGGTAACTGTAGATCAGTATGGCACAGACACATCAGAAGTAATTATCTTAACATAGAAACATAGAAACATAGAAACATAGGTGCAGGAGGAGGCCATTCGGCCCTTCGAGCCAGCACCGCCATTCATCGTGATCATGGCTGATTGTCCCCTATCAATAACCCGTGCCTGCCTTCTCCCCATATCCCTTGATTCCACTAGCCCCTAGAGCTCTATCTAACTCTTTCATAAATCCATCCAGTGATTTGGCCTCCACTGCCCTCTGTGGCAGAGAATTCCATAAATTCACAACTCTCTGGGTGAAAAAGTTTTTTCTCACCTCAGTCTTAAATGACCTCCCCTTTATTCTAAGACTGTGGCCCCTGGTTCTGGACTCGCCCAACATTGGGAACATTTTTCCTACATCTAGCTTGTCCAGTCCTTTTATAATTTTATACCTTTCTATAAGATCCCCCCTCATCCTTCTAAACTCCAGTGAATACAAGCAGGAATTGTTTTTTCGGACTGGAGGCCTGTGACTAGTGGTGGCCTTTACTGTTTGTGGTTTATATCAACGATTTGGATGAGAATGTACAAGGCATGATTAGCAAGTTTGTAGATGAAACAAAAGTGTGTGGCATCGTAGAAGGAGCTAAGAAGGATATCAAAAATTGCAGCAGGATCTTGATCGGTTGGGCAGGTGGGCTGAGGAATGGTTAATGGAGTTTACTACAGAGGTGTTGCATTTTGGGACGCAAACCAGGGCAAGGTCTTCATAGTGAATGGCAGGTCTCTGGGTAGTGTTGTGGAGCTGCGGGATCCAGGAGGGCAGGTACATAGTTCCTTAAAAGTGGCGTCATATGTAGATAGGGTGGTCAAGAAGGCTTTGGCACATTGGCCTTTATCAGTCAATGTATTGAGTATAGACATTTGGAGGTTATGTTACAGTTGTATAAGACACGTTTGGAGTATTGTATTCAGTTTTGGTCACCGAAGCGCAGGAGGATGACGTGTGCTCTTATAGAGATGTATACAATCATGAGGGGAATAGATAAGGTAAGTGCACAGAGCATTTTCCCCAGAGGAGGGAACAAGTTAGAGGGGAAAGATATAATAGGAAATCGAGGAGCAACTTAATTTACACATATGGTTCTGTGTATATGGAACAAGCTGCCGAAGGAGATAGTTAAAGCAAGTATTATCGCACCATTTAAATGGCACTAAAAGGTACATGGATAAGAGAGGTTTGGAAGGATATGGGCCAAACGCAGGCTGGTGGGGTTAGTATAGATGGGGCATGTTGGTCGGCGTGGGCAAGTTGGGCCCAAGGGCCTGTTTCTATGCTGTATGACTCATAAGGTCATAAGGAATAGTAGAATTAGGCCATTCGGCCCATCAAATCTACTCCGCCATTTAATCATGGCTGATCTATCTCTCCCTCCTAACCGCATTCTCCTGCCTTCTCCCCATAACCTCTGACACCTGTACTGATCAAAAATTGATCTATCTCTGGCTTAAAAATATCCACTGACTTGGCCTCCATGGCGTTCTGTGGCAAAGAATTCCACAGATTCACCACCCTCTGACTCTATGGCTCTGTATGCAAAATTTTTCCCCAAGGCCCCCTTTAAATGTTTCCCTTCTCACCGTAAGAATACACCCTCTACTTGAGAGTATCCTACACTAGCAAAAGGACTGTAACCATTCACCTTCCCTTTATCCACGCCCCTCATGATTTTATATACCTCTATAAAATCACCCTCTTCTACATCCCTGATACTCCTGAAGGGATTTACTTGATCCCAACTGCCTATACTGGATATATGCCTCCTTTCCTGACCAGTGCCTCGATATACCTCGTCATCCAGGGTTCCTGAATCCTCCAGCCTTGCCCTTCACTCTAATGTTTCCAAGAGAGCGTTAGATATAGCTCTTAGGGCTAAGGGAATCAAGGGATTAGGGGTAAAGAGCAAGAACGGGGTACTGAATGGGGATGATCAGCCATGATCATATTGAATGGTGCCGAATGGCCTCCTCCTGCACCTATTGCCGAATGGCCTCCTCCTGCAGCTATTGTCTATGTTTCTATGTAACAGGTATACGCTGGCCATGAACTCCACCTATCTCACATTAAAAGCCTCCCACTTGCCAGAAATCCCTTTGCTTGCAAACATCCTCTCCCTACCAACATTTGTAAAGGGGCTGTCCCACTTGGGCGACCAAATTGGCGAGTTAAAAAGAGTTTGAAAAAATGACATGTTGAAGACCTCCTTCGACCTCCTTCGACCTCCTTCGACCTCCTTCGATGATGTTGGAGACCAGCTTCGACTAGCTATGACTAACTATGACTAACTTCGGGAAAATTGGACACCAAATAGTGGAGAGTGAAGACGACCTCCTTCGATCTCCTTCGACCTCCCTTCAACTATGATGAAGACTATGTACGACTACCTTTGACTACCTTCAACTACCCTCGATTACCTACGACTAACATGCTGACCCACCACGACCTACTGCGACCTATAGCCCTAGCTCAGAGGACGTCAAGAAAGGCTTGGGAGTATAGATAAGTTTTTAGTCTTGACTTAAAGGAGTCGATGGAGGGGCAGTTCTGATGGGAAGGGGGATGCTGTTCCACAGTCTAGGAGCTGCAACCGCAAAGGCGCGGTCGCCCCTGAGCTTATGCCTAGACCGCGGGATATTCAGCAACCCCAAGTCGGCCGATCTGAGGGGCCTGGAGGTGGAGTGGTGGGTGAGAAAAGTTTTTATGTAGGTGGGGGCAAGCCCATTGAGGGCTTTGTAGACATAGAGGAGGATCTTGAAATGTATACGGAACCGCACAGGGAGCCAGTGGAGAGAGGCCAGGATCGGGGTGATGTGGTCCCTTTTTCGGGTGCCCATCAGGAGTCTCGCTGCGGCGTTTTGGACCAGTTGCAGGCAGGACAGGGAAGATTGGCTGATGCCAGTGTAAAGGGAGTTGCAGTAATCTAGGCGGGAGGAGATAAATGTGTGGATGATCTTTTCGAGGTCATCAAAGTGGAGGAATTGTTTTATTTTAGCTATCGTCCGAAGCTGAAAGAAGCTAGCTTTTACCACGGCATTGACTTGTTTGTCAAATTTCAGTGCTGAGTCAAATATCACGCCAAGGTTTTTTAACGTGAGGTTTGAGTAGTGGGGTAAGGCTTCCAAGGCTGCCTGCTATCATTTTGATTGAGCCCAAGGGGCCGAGAAGGATGACCTCAGACTTACTCTCGTTTAGTTGGAGGAAGTTCTGGGCCATCCAACACCTAATATCCTCGAGGCAGCGGGTAAGGTTAAGCAGATTTGATTGGTTTTTGGGCTTCAGGGGGAGATAGAGTTGTGTATCGTCTGCGTAGCAATGGAAGGAAATGCCGTGCCTTTCAATGACTTGGCCTAAGGGGAGCATATACAGGGAGAAGAGAATGGGGCCAAGGATGGAACCTTGTGGAACCCCACAGCAGAGATTAGCTGGGGAGGAGAAAGAGTTGCCTATGTTAGTCAAGAAACTCCTACCTTTGAGGTAGAAGATGAACCAGCTCAGGGCAGTGCCATCAATACCAACCCCGTACCGGAGACGGTCAATTAGGATGGTGTGGTCGACAGTATCAAATGCTGCGCTGAGGTCAAGAAGGAGCAGGATTGCACAGTCGCCAGAGTCAACAGTAGGTCATTATGTACCTTCAACAAGGCAGACTCTGTGCTGTGGTGAGCCCTGAAACCTGATTGGAAAGTTTCCAAGATAGTGTTTTGGTGAAGGTAAGGCATAAGTTGACTTAAAATTACCTTTTCAATGGCTTTTGAGAGGAAAGGCAGGTTTAGAAATGGGTCTGTAGTTGCTTGGCAAGGTGGGGTCGAGGTTAGGTTTTCAAGAGAGAGTTAGATATAGCTCTTAGGGCTAAGGGAATCAAGGGATTAGGGGTAAAAAGCAAGAACGGGGTACTGAGTTTGGATGATCAGCCATGATCATATTGAATGGCGGTGCTGGCTCGAAGTGCCGAATGGCCTACTCCTGCACCTATTGTCTATGTTTCTATGTAACAGGTTTCTATGTAACAGGTATACACCATGAACTCCACCTATCTCACATTAAAAGCCTCCCACTTGCCAGAAATCCCTTTGCTTCAAACATCCTCTCCCTACCAACATTTGTAAAGGGGCTGTCCCACTTGGGTGACCTAATTGGCGAGTTAAGAAGCGTTTGAAAAAATGACATGTTGAAGACCTCCTTCGACTATGTAGAAGACCTCCTTTGACCTCCTTCGACCTCCTTCGATGATGTTGAAGACCAGCTTCGACTAGCTATGACTAACTATGACTAACTTCGGGAAAATTGGACACCAAATAGTGGAGAGTGAAGACGACCTCCTTCGATCTCCTTCGACCTCCCTTCAACTATGATGAAGACTATCTACGACTACCTTTGACTACCTTCAACTACCCTCGACTACCTACGACTAACATGCTGACCTACTACGACCTACTGCGACCTACTATGATTAAACCTACGAGTAAAAAAAGTATCGATTTTTTCCATGGCATATTGAAAAAAACGCCGCGACCTAGCTGAGGCCTCGAGTACGCGGAGACCACTCTCGAGCATGATGAAGAGCACTGGGAAGAAAAGTCAATGTTCAATAAAAATAATATTGACAAAAAGGCTATTAATTTTCATTAAATTTATTGATTGATAAAGCATTTGAAAATGTAGTAAAATCACAACAAATTAGACACCAAATAACACAGCATTAATTACTTTCCAAGCTCATTTGTTCGATTGTCTGTAAGATTGTAATTCAATTTTTTATCCTGCATGTTCTGGCAACCAGCGTCCATCAGTTTGTTAATTTGTTGTGTTTAATCATTATTAATCTGACCGTGAATGATTCTGTGAGTGTGTCGATCAATCAGAAGATGATGAGGACATTTCTAAAGGAGTCCATTGACTCTCTCACTCATTCCCTCTCTATTTGTTACTGAAACCTTGGCGAAGAAAAGACTAATTCAACTAATTCATGGTCGAATGAAGACTCTATTCCACCCAACCCCCGAGGCTGTGTACGTTCAAGTAAAGGCAATTACTGACACCAAGTCAAAGTATAGTTTGACCCAGATAATCACCAAGATAGTTGGCAGATAAAGCAATAAGAGGAACTAGACCACCACAAAGCAGTTTCAGAAAAATATTGGAACATAGAAGATACAGCACAGGAACAAGCCATCAATGTCCATGCCAAACATAATGGCAGTTTAATCTAACCTTCCTCTGCCTGCACATGATCCATATCCCTCCATTTCCATCTACCTACCTAAAAATCTCCTCAGTGTCAATATTGTATCTGTCTCTACCACCACCCTTGGTACTTCCCAGGATCCCACAGCCCCCTGGGTAAAAAACTTGCCCCGCTCTCATAGAAGATTCACCAGAATAATTCCTGGGATCAGAGGATAACTCTATGAAGAAAGGTTGAATAGATTTGGTCTGTGTTCTTTGGTGTTTGAGGTCCAAATGAGGCTTGGTAGGCTCAGATGTTGAGATAGTTTCAGTGGGAAAATCTTGAACGAGGGGACATATTTTCAAGAGTATGGGCTGGTCATTTAAAACACAGGTACTTAGAAACGTCTTCAAGCCAAGTTTATTGTCATAAGCGCGTATAGTGGGGAACAGATACAATGAAAAGCTCGCTTGCAACAGAATTACAGGCACCTAGACTCAGCCAACACTCAAACAAAAGTGTACATAAATTACACCTACATTCTTTAAACATTGCCCCTCTCACCATAAAGCTATGCCCCCTGGTCTTTGATATTTCCACCCTGGGAAAATGTTCTGTCCACCCTATCTGTGCCCACCTTTCTTCTATATAACCATATAACCATATAACCATTACAGCACGGGAACAGGCCATCTCAGCCCTTCAAGTCCGTGCCGAACATTTCCCCCCCCCCTTCTTTCTTCTTTCTTCCCCCTAGTCCCATCTACCTGCACTCAGACCATAACCCTCCATTCCTTTCCCGTCCATATACCCATCCAATCTATTTTTAAAGGATAAAATCGAACCTGCCTCCACCACTTCCACCGGAAGCTCATTCCACACAGCTACCACTCTCTGAGTAAAGAAGTTCCCCCTAATGTTACCCCTAAACTTCTGTCCCTTAATTCTCAAGTCATGTCCCCTTGTTTGAATCTTCCCTACTCTCAATGGGAAACGCTTATCCACGTCAACTCTGTCTAACCCGCTCATCATTTTAAAGACCTCTATCAAGTCCCCTCTTAACCTTCTGCGCTCCAAAGAATAAAGACCTAACTTGTTCAACCTTTCTCTGTAACTTAGTTGCTGAAACCCAGGCAACATTCTAGTAAATCTCCTCTGTACTCTCTCTATTTTGTTGACATCCTTCCTATAATAATATATTTCTAATAGGTCTCCTCTGATTTTGATAATAAGAAACTCAAAAAGGACTGGCCTGTACTTGATATTTCATTCAAACACTATAACCACTGGGCTCCCAGTTAAGTAAAGGCTTGATTTTCAAATCCTCTTTCTAGTTTTCAAATCTCTCCATTACTTTGCCCCTCCCTAAGTCTGTAAGCTCTTAAGGTATCTGCATTCCTACAGTATTGGCCCCTTGAGCATTTCCAGATTTAATTGGAGCCATATGGCCATACCACATGGAAACAGGCCCTTCGGCCCAACTCACCCATGCTACCATTATTCCACCATTGGTGGTTGTGGCTTCAGATGCAAAGTCCTTTCCTGGAACATTTTATTTCAGATTTCCTACACCTGCATTTTTGCTTTGTAAATATTCATTTATGAAGTCGTAGAACCTTCAACATGGATGCAGGCCCGTCGGCTCACCTTGTCCATGTGGACCAAGTTGACAAACTGAGCTAGTCCCATTTGTTTGCATTTGGCCCATGGCGGTCTGAAGGGCCTGTCCCACTTGGGCGACCTAATCCGTGAGTTCTGGTGAGTTTGCCCTCGACTCATGCTCGCAGCATGGTCGACACGAGGTCGTAGGAGGTCGTCGTAACTCTCCTTCATGCTCGAGAGTGGTCTCCGCGTACGCGAGGCCTCAGCTAGGTCGCAGCGGGTTTTTTTCAATGTGTTAAAAAATGCCCGCGAGTAAAAAAAGGTCGCCATGGAAAAAATCGATACTTTTTTTTACTCGTAGGTTTAGTCGTAGTAGGGCGTAGTAGGTCGGTATGTTAGTCGAACGTAGTCGAAGGTAATCGAAGGTAATCAAAGGTAGTCAAAGGTAGTCGTAGATAGTCTTCAACATAGTCGAAGGGAGGTCGAAGGAGATCGAAGGAGGTCATCTTCACTCTCCACTATTCGGTGTCCAATTTTCCCGAAGTTAGTTGTAGCTAGTCTTCAATATAGTCAAAGGAGGTCGAAGGAGGTCTTCTACATAGTCGAAGGAGGTCTTCAACATGTCATTTTTTCAAACTCTCCTAAACTCTTCTAAACTCGCCAATTAGGTCGCCCAAGTGGGACAGTCCCTTAAAGTCTTCCTATCCATATACATGGACAAATGTCTTTTAAAAGTCGTCATTCTGTAGCCTCCTCTGACAGATATTCCCGATGGTGCAGTGCTGCTGCTGGCAGACCTACTGCCTCACAGTGCCAGAGACCTGGCTTTGATCATGATCTCAGGTGCTGTCTGTGTGGAGTCTGCCCTTTCTCCCTGTGACTGCATGATTTTACATCGAGTGCTCCGGTTTCCTCCCACATCCCAAAGCCGTCCCATTTGTGGGCGCTAAACTTGTAAATTGTCCCTTAGTATGTGGGATAGTGTTAGTTAGTGTGCGGCGATCACCGGTTGGCACGGACTCGTAAGGATGTCAAAGGTTACGGGGAGAAGGCAGGAAAATGGGGTTGATAGGGAAAATAGATTAGCCAGGTGTAGAGTCGATGGGCTGAATAGCCAAATTCTGCTCCTTTGCTTATGGTCTAATTCAAGAAAATGATACATCACCACTTTTTCATGGCAACGAATGAGGAAGAATAAATGTGAACCTATCATTGCCAGACCACACCTAGTAGGCCTTACACCTCCAGGTGCTGTCTGTGAAGAGTTTGCATGTCCTCCCTGTGACCGTGTGGATTTTCCCCTGTGCGCTCCCATGTTTGAGGTGATCTGAAAGGAATGGGAAAGATGTCATAAAAACTCAAATCTTTGTATATTAAAAGTTTATATATTCAGATCTACTGATCTTCAGATCGACTTCCTCATCCACAGGTCACAGTCTGTTCGAATTGGAAGAACCACTTCATCCTCAGTAACAATTAGTACGGGAGCACCTCAAGGCTGCGTGCTCAGCCCCCTGCTTTACTCACCCTGTACCCATGACTGCGTAGCCGGTCATAGTGCGAACTCCATCATCAAGTTCGCCAATGACACCACTGTGGTTGGACGAATCACAGATGGGGACGAGTCGGAGTATAGAAGTGAGATCGACCAACTGACCAAATGGTGCCAGCACAACAACCTGGCTCTCAACACCAGTAAGACCAAGGAACTGATTGTGGACTTTAGTAGGGAAGGATGAGGACCCACAATCCTGTTTATATCAACGGGACGATGGTGAAGAGGTTCAATAACTTCAAATTCCTGGGCGTGCATATATCAGAAGATCTTTCCTGGACCCAGCACACTGATGCAATTGTAAAGAAGGCACATCAGCGACTCTACTTCCTGAGAAGATTGTGGAGATTCGGCATGTCGAAGAGGATTCTCCTAAACTTGTACAGGTGCACGGTAGAGAGCATTCTGACTGGTTGCATCATGGCCTGGTTCAGCAACATGAACGTCCAGGAGCGAAAAAGACTACAAAAAGTTGTGACCACTGCCCAGTCCATCACCGGCTTTGACCTCCCCACCGTCGAAGGGATCTATCGCAGTCGCTGCCTCAAAAAGGCAGCCAAAATCATCAAGGACCCCCACCATCCTGGCCACACACTCATCTCACCATTGCCATCAGGAAGAAGGTACAGGAGCCTGAAGACTGTAACGTCCAGGTTCAGGAACAGCTTCTTCCCCACAGCCATCAGGCTATTAAACAAAATGAATAAGCTCTAAGCTCTGAACTGCAAAAGACTATATTATTATTTGTTATTTGCACTATATTTGTTATTTATTGAACTTTTTCTTTTTTTCCCCGTTATATACAAGGTTTACATATTCACATAATCTGTTGTGCTGCAGCAAGTAAGAATTTCATTGTCCCGTCCGGGACATATGACAATAAAACACTCTTGACTCTTGACTCTTGACATCCTCACCCCAGAACTAAACATGGTACAACTCCCTCCCTCAATACTGCTCATTCTGCTGCCGTAAAGCTTAAATCAATTAGACACTGTCTTTCAAGAGCCACCATAATCCACACTCTTGTCAACCATGGTGGTACAGTATATTTAAGGCAGATCTTTCCCCATCAGGAAGTCACAACAGTAAACTTTAATTACCCTTAAGATTAGTCCCAGTGATTAATATGAACCATTTATCATTGGAATCTGATATTTAGACTTTAGAGATTTTAGTGATACAGCACAGAAATGGCCCTTCGGCCCACTGAGTCCACGCCGACCAGTACACAAACGCCATCCTACACACTAAGGACAATTTATAATTTTACCGGAGCCATTGACTTACAAACCTGTATGTCTTTGGAATGTGGGAGGATACCGAAGTACCTGGAGAAAACCCACGTGGTCACGGGGAGAACGTACAAACTCTGTACAGACAGCACCCGTAGTTAGGATCGAACCCAGGTCTCTGGCACTGTAAGGCAGCAACTCTACCGCTACGCTACCGTGCAGCCCGATATAATGATTATATCTAAGAGGCATTTAGACAGACACTTAAAGAGAAGGCATTGAAGGTTACAGTCAAAATTGAACCATATGGGGTTAGAGAAAATGGGCAAGGTTAGCATGGACATGGTGGGCAAAGGTGCCCGCTTCTGTGCTGTACAACTCTATGATTCAATGGTTCATTTAAAACTGTGGTGCATGACTTTTGATTTGACATTGGCTTTGCTCAAAGCATGGAGTGTTTGGTGTGGGTGTAGAATGTTCAGGTGCCCTTTACTACTTTGCCACATAACTGTTCTAAGCACTGATGTGATGAGATTCATACTGACAAGTTCTGCTCGCTCAGGTGATCCTATCAGTTTTACTTGGCTACAATTGAGAAATCAAGCTGCCCTAATCCAAAAACATTGGTGCATAGCCCCAAATAATGAAAGGCCTAGATTGAGTGGATGTGGGGCGGATGTTTCCAGTAGTGGGAGTGTCGAGGGCAAGAAGGCGCAGCCTCAGAATAAAAGAACGTACTTTTAGAATGAGGGTGAGAGGAATTTCTTGAACCAGCGTGGTGAGTCTGCGGAATTCATTGCCAGAGACGGTGGTTGCCCTACCATTGATCAGCGGAGTTGGCTCGGATTTGGAAACACTTGGGACCTCTCTTGACCCAGAACTAAGTCCCATGCTTTATATTCACACTGCCTGTGGACACAGTTTGGGGAAAGTTTCTGTCATGATCTTCCAGTTCATGCTCTGATCGCCTCAAAGAATGCAATACCCCCCAAACCTCAGTCACCCAAGATTGGTAATGACTTCATCATCGGCGGGTCACTTGAAATGAGTATGACTGTTCTCTCCTCTCCATAGGGTCGTCCAGTTGTGGGTCTGCAGATGTCTGATGTCAGATTTCAGAGGCCGATCCGCGATCCACACACCTTGGTGCAACGTGGGCAGTGGAGACTGGCGGTGGTTGGTAGTCGTCGACTTGTCTCTGCGACACGGCGTAGTTCCATTTCATGACGTGCAGCTCCTTCCTGCACGGATTTCCTCCAGGAGCTCCTGTCTAGTGCAATGTGCTCCCAGTTGCTCGATGTGATGTGGAATTTCAAAGGTTCAACGGTTATTTATTGGTCACATACACCATAGGTGTAGTGAAATGCTTATTGCCAGTGCAGCACATAAAAAAAAGAATACAGACATAACAATAATAAAGAGATTTAAACATAAAAAACATCCCCCCCACAATGGTTCCCATTATGAGGGAAGGCACAAAGTCCAGTCCCCATCCCATGTCCAACCGGGCCTATTGAGGCCTCCGCAGTCGCCTTTACGGAGGCCCGATGTTCCAGGCCGTTCTCGCCGGATGATGGTGCTCCGGCGTCGGGAGAATACTCTCAGCGGCTTGGGACACCTGGAACGGCCGCCTCCTTACTGGAGCCCGCGGCTTCCGAAACCGACAGGCTGCGCTGGATGGAGCTCCACCACTGGCGATCTTGGCGAGAGATCCCAGGCTCCCAATGAAATGTTCAGCGCCGCCGCTCCACAGTCCTGCAGCTCCGCGATGTTTCCTCGGCGGTTCCAGCGTGGCGACCCGGGCAAGGCATCGCCCACTCCGCTCCGCGATAGCGCTCCAGCGCTGTGCCGCCGCCGCCGCCAAAGTTCTGGCCAGGTCCCCTCAGGAAACACCGCTCCAGGCCCCGTTGGTAGGCCTCGAGGACGGGTCGAAGATGCTGCCCGGAGAAAAGCCGCCTCTCCGACCAGGTAGGGACCCTGAAAAGTAGTTCCCCCCCCCCCTGGGCAGCCATACCACACAGGATGGTGCCCCCCCTTTCTTCAGACTGTTCTTGATATTGTCCTTGAAGCGTTTCTTTGACCCCCGGGGGCTCGCCGACCTTCCTTCAATTGAGAGTACAGGATTTGTTTAGGGAGACGTGTGTTGGACATGTGGATGACATGGCCAGTCCATGGAAGTTGGTGCTGCATTATTGTGGTGGTGATGATGCTGGTCATGTTGGCTTCCTCCAAAACGCTGATGTTGGTGCGTTTGTCCTCCCAGCTGATAAACAGGCTCATGCTAAAGATTGGAATGAAGCTTTCCAAGAGAGAAGTTAAGAAATATTTCTTCATGGAGCGCCTGAGAAGTTTGGAAGTATTCTAAGCGTGGCAATGGACCTTGGGTCAAGTGTGAACTTGATGAGATTGCTGGACGTTTGTTATGTTGTCACAGATTCATGGAGATGTACAGCATGGAAACAAGGCCTTCAGCCCACCTTGTCCAAGCTGACCAAGTTGGTATTCTGGGCTGGTACTATTTACCTGCATTTGGCCCTTAGCCCTCTATTTTTTTCCCCTATTCATATATCCATGCAAGTGTCTTTTACAGTTGATCAAATGTGTTGAGGGAATTTGGCTACAGTGAACGTATGGAGTTAGATGCACATCAACCTTGTCAAAAATGACACAGAGTGCTGGAGTTAATCAGTGGGTCATTTCAGGAAAAAATGAATAGATGACGTTTTGGGTTGGAACCTTCTTCATGTCTTGCAGAGTTACTCCAGCACTTTTTTTTCTTTCTGTGAAGCAGCATCTGCAGTTCCTTGTGTTTGCAGTAACCTTTATGTCATTGAGTTAACCTTGATGACATTCAGATCCAGGCATCTGAAAGGTCTCCTCCAGTTGCTAGTTCGAGTTATCACCTCTATTCCTGAAGAATTCATCACTCCAGCCCCTCTCCCAAACATTTTCACACAGTAAAACACTTTCTTCCTTTCAAGACACTGAAAATTGCAATATATTGAGGCAAATGCTTAATGGTTTCCATTGTTTTTCACCCGAGTTGCTCAGCATGGAGGGCCTTTAATGTTCCAGTCCCAAAGATACCAGTAAAGTCTCAGAGTCTCGGCGACCATGCAGGCAAATGGGTTGCAGAGCTGTGTATCTGGTAGACCTGCTGCCTCACGGCAACAGAGACGCGGGTTCGATCCTGACCTCGGGTGCTGTCTATGTGGAGTTTGCACGTTCTCCCTTTGACCATGTGGGTTTCCTCTGGGTGCTTCGGTTTCCTCCTGCATCCCAAAGATGTGCGAGTTTGTAGATTCATTGGCCGATGCAATTTGTGCCTTCCACAAGAACAAGCCAGGAGCCCATTGACTTACAAATTCGAAGGAGAAAATGGAGTTGGATTGGACACACCCTCAGGAAACCTGCCACAAACATCACCCACCCGGCAAGCCCTGAAATGGAACCCCCAAGGAAAAAGGAAAAGAGGTCACCCCAGGAACAGCTGGAGAAGAGGTGTCCAGACAGAAATGTCTGAGAGTGGGCTCAACTGGGGAGATCTCAAAAAAACTGCCAACAAACCGAGTGCGGTGGAGGACATTTGTCAATGGCCTATGGTCCCTAGAGGAGAAAGGGCTTAAGAAGTAAAAAGAAGAATTTGTGCGTAAAATGTAGGGGATGGTTGAGAAAGAGGGATAACAGAACTATTGTGAGCGTGTAATCGATGGTTATAGATACATAGAATAGATACATAGAAAATAGGTGCAGGAGTAGGCCATTCAGCCCTTCGAGCCTGCACCGCCATTCAATATGATCATGGCTGATCATCCAACTCAGTATCCCATACCTGCCTTCTCTCCATACCCCCTGATCCCTTTAGCCACAAGGGCCACATCTAACTCCCTCTTAAATATAGCCAATGAACTGGCCTCAACTACCCTCTGTGGCAGAGAGTTCCAGAGATTCACCACTCTCTGTGTGAAAAAGTTTTTCCTCATCTCGGTCTTAAAGGATTTCCCCCTTATCCTTAAGCTGTGACCCCTTGTCCTGGACTTCCCCAACATCGGGAACAATCTTCCTGCATCTAGCCTGTCCAATCCCATAAGAATTTTGTACGTTTCTATAAGATCCCCTCTCAATCTCCTAAATTCCAGCGAGTATAAGCCAAGTCTATCCAGTCTTTCTTCATATGAAAGTCCTGACATCCCAGGAATCAGTCTGGTGAACCTTCTCTGCACTCCCTCTATGGCTATAATGTCCTTCCTCAGATTTGGGTTGGTGTGGACTTGTCTTGTCCAAAGGCCTTGTCTCCATGCTGTATCTTTCAATCAACCAAAACACTGGATTAGACTGTTTTCTTATATGTAGAATGAGTGTGGACGTGTGAGCAATTGTCAGAGTGGATTCGGTGGGCTGCAAGACTGGTTTGCTTGCTGTACCTCTAAATTAAACTAAACCATGGATGCACAAATCCTCAGAAATCATTTCTACAGTAGTTCCCGTCCTCGGAGGTTATCTCACAAGCATGTGAGCTGCCGTCTTTCACCTTGGCAAAGACTAACCTGAGTGTCAGAATCACAGATGGCCAAGATTTTCAGCAAGCAGCGAGCTACCAAATTGCATTTAATTATCGCCCCTCCACTGCGTCGCAGTTACTTTGTGCTTCTGCTCATCAGCAGTGTGAGTTACTCCTGAACAAAGCCAATAATGATCTGAATTTACCAAGTGCTGACTTCACCCATTCTGACTGAGGAGGAGTATATTTGAGTTAAGAATAAGTTAATTAAAAAAAAGGTGTTCTTCTGATATTAGCTCCAGGAAAATTGCCTTTTCACAGCCTCTGGTCGATGTGTTCCTGTATAAAGTGCCTGCAGCATGCGTTGCTATGGAAGAAGGAGGGACGGCACAGTGGTGCAGCGGTAGAGTTACTGCCTCCCAACACCAGAGACCCGGGTTCGATCCTGACTCTGGGTGCTGTCTGTACGGAGTTTATTCATTCTCCCTGTGACCGCGTGAGTCTTCTCTGGGTGTTCTGGTTTCCTCCCACAATCCAAAGATGTACAGGTCTGTAGGTTAATTGGCTCTGGTTCGTTTGCTCATGTGTCAGACGATGTTCTGCCATTGCTTTGCCACAGCCAGTGCCACATCTGTGCCTCTGCGGAGCTCATCCGCAATGCATGCCTCTCCGCCGCAAGTCAGTAGGTGGGCTGTTGTGTCTCCACAGTTGCACTTGTCAGAGTCCGAGAAGCCCCACTTCTTCAGATTGAGTCCACAACGTCGCACTCCAGTGCATAGGCGGTTAAGGGCTTTCCAGGTAGTATAAGGCAGGTGGTGTCCTGGTGCCATCTGTTCTTTGGTTTCGCTGCCTGGCACGGTTGGCTCGAGTTCCATAATAAAATTATATTTGTTATTTTATTAGAAGTATTGTACATCACAGTAATCTGCAATAACGTAAGTTTATACTTTTCTTGTACCACTTCTTATTTTAAACTTTAATAAGAGAAAAGGATAGAAAGAGTTAGTAAAGATAGTAAGTGTGAATGAAAGAGTGGTCCAGGAACACCCATATGGACCTAAACCACAAGAAATAGTTTTAAAAAAAGAGAAAAACCTAAAGGAGGAATAAGGAAAAAGAAAACATAAGATAAGGTAGGACAATATGAAAGGGATGTACTTACTTCATATCTTTACTCACCCCTCGCCAGGTCCTGAAACCATTTATTATCAACCCTGTTGCACCCTATGCCATAATTGTATAATATTAATAATAAAATTATACAAGTAAAATGATACAAGTCATTAATATTGGCATTTGTTTATTATTGTCACTCCAGTAAAATCTGTGGAGTGGCATAGTGGCGCAGGGGTAGAGTTGCTGCCCGACAGCACCAAAGACCTGGGTTCGATCCTGACTACGGATGTTGTCTCTCCATGTGACCGCATGGGTTTTCTCCGGGTGCTCTGGTTTCCTTCTGCATTACAGAGACATGCAGGTTTGTAGGTTAATTGGCTTCTGTAAATGGTCCCTATTGTGCAGGATGAAACAAGTCTGCTGGCAATCACTGGTCAATGCACACTCAGTGGGCTGAATGGCCTGTTTTCATGCTCCTAAACTAAACTAAACTTTGCTTTGCATGCTTGCCAGTAGAATTATCATATCATATCATATCATATCTATATTACTAAAAGTCTGATCTTGACCACTTCCTGGAGTTCTGTATATTGATTTTAGAAAAAACGCTGCCACTTACGGCTGTGATTTTTGGCCATCTCACTCAGAGTCCCCCTCCGCTGCACAGGACCATCTATGAAAAATAAAAGAGTTATCAGTGTTTAAAAAATGTTGAGATTCTCTGTTGAGAAAGGCCACGCCCCTTCCGGAGGGACTATAAAACCCGGAAGTGTTGAGTGCCTCAGTCAGTCTCTGCAAGATGGGGGAGCGAGTTGGTCACGTCTCTCAGTCTGAGCTGTGAAAAACACTGAACACATGTCTACTAAACTGGTTTGGTTTTACTGACCTTGGGTGCCCTTAATGTGGTTTGAAAATGAAAATGTGGTTGGTTTGAAATAAAGCACAGCAAATGGTTGGTGGTGGTTGGTTTGAACTAAAGCACAGCAAATAATAATAATAATAATAATAATGGATTTTATTTACGGGCGCCTTATACCGAGGTCTCAAGGACACCATACAGAGATTTATAGAAAACATATAATCAGAATTTTTAAAAAATAGGTTATAAAGACCAATACATAAATCAGGGACAGAATTCCTTCCAAAAACACACAAAAAAAGAAAATCAGAAGCACAATTTGAGGAGAGAGCAGCGGCAATTTAACGCCAGCGTCCACTCTCCCCTCCGACCGCCATCTTGAACACAGACTAACAAATACAATTACAAACAATTACATACAAAAATCATCCCCCCACAATGATTTCCATTGTGGGGGAAGGCACAATGTCCAGTCCCCAGCCCCAGTTCACCCAAAAAAAGTCAGGCCAAATGAAGCCCCCGCTATTGCCTCTACGGAGGCCCGATGATCCTGGCCGTTTTCGCCGGGTGATGTAGCCCCGGCGTCGGGAGAGTCCTCCAGCAGCTGGGCCACCTGGAACGGCCGCATCCCTCACCGGAGGCCGTAACTACGGCTGGAACGGCCGATTTCCCGCAGGGGTCCGCAGCACCTGAAGCCGACAAGGCCGCGCCGACTTGGAGCTCAAGGCTCCCGGTGTTGGAGTCGGCGCCGCCGCCCGCGAATGGTCGCTCCAGTCCCGGAGGTGTTGAGCTCGGCGGTCCAGCTCACCGGAGCTCCAGCGCGTCGGTCCAGCGCGGCGACCCAGGCAAGGCATCGCCCGCTCCGCTGCACAGTAGCGCTCCAGCGCCGTGCCGCCACCGAAACTGAGGGTGCTGTGCGGTTCCCGCCAGGAAACGCCGCTCCACGCCGCTCCACGCCCGCTGGTAGGCCGCGAGGACGGGTCGAATGGTTGAAAGTCTAAACTTGACAACTTCCTGTTTGCACTGTTTGTATATTGATTTTATATAAAACGCTACCACTTACGGCTGTGATTTTTGGGTATCTTACTCGGTCCCCCTCCGCTCATCAGGTGCAGAGGATTCTTCCCATCAATGAAAAATAAAAGTGTTATTAGTGTTTAAAAAATGTTGAGAATCTCTCTCCTGTCAATCACGCCATGAAGGCCACGCCCCTTCTGGTGGGAGGGGGGAGGGATTATAAAACCCGGAAGTGTGGGTGTGGCTCAGTATCTGCAAGATGGGGGAGGGAGAGGTCACGACTCTTTCTGAGCTGTGTATCAACTGAACACACTGATTGCCTAATGAACTGTGAGTGTAGTGTTTTGTTTGTGTTTCTGTGGTGTTTTGTGGTGGTTTCACCCAGCTTGAAATGGTATGAAACTGCATTTGAATGTGGTGGCCTTGCAGCCGGCTTGAAGTGGTATGAAACTGCACTTGAATTTGGTGGACTTGCACCCTGCATGAAGTGGTATGAAACTGCACTTGAATTTGGTGGCCTTGCACCCTGCTTGAAATGGTAGGAAACTGCATTTGAATTTGGTGGCCTTGCACCCTGCTTGAAATGGAATTTCAAGGAATAGCCGTGTCAACTGCCAGCCCACCAGCCGTGAGTGAGGTACCAGCACATCAGGCTTGATTGACTGAGCTGCCACCCCAACAAACCATTTGGCCCACAGTGTCCATACTAGCCCTCTGGAAACCAGTCCCTTCAGCCCACAACACCCATATTAGCGTTCCAGAAAGCTCCCCCCCCCCCCCCCACTGGTCACCAATATTGGAATTGGTGGAGAGGTGGAATATTGCATTGGGGGACCAGCCCTTCCGTGTGAACATGGGACCCAACGGGTCCCATTTAGTCTAGTAACTATTAAAACTCTGTGCGCGTGTGCGCGTGTGTGTTCCATATGTGATTCACATCTCCCCAAAAACCCGACAGGGTAGCGGTGACATTTTTACACATTCCGGTAGAGATCTACCTCATGATTTCAAAAATCCCATCATCTGAAAATTTGATTCATTATTTCTCGGGTTTTTGATAAAAATTGTTCACCAATCTGACATCTTTTTTAAACTAATGTGCTGAAGCGAGCTGGAAGACGTCACAATGTCTTTGCTCCTCGCGGCAAGCAAAGACATTGTGAGACGAGTTTTCATCGCCCAGCCGCCTCCCCCCCCCCCCCTCTGGGCTCTGGATTGAAGCCGTTGAACATATGCTCAAGTCATGCTGCACGCTCTGCTGGGCTCCTTCAAGTTCTACAACATGGCGGCGGTGGTCGTTATCGCAGCACAGCCACGGACAAGGGCAGTGGAAAATTGGCCGTGGCGGCTGTCACAGGGGACGACCTCCTCTCCGTCTCCCCCGCCCGATCGTCTGTCACGCTGGTGGGTGCGCTTCCCCTCGCGGAAGCCACGATCGGCCGGCCCTCCGCTGCTTTTCACCGTCCTCAGATGACCCCGGGCCTCGCTCTGGTCCACGCCGGCCGCAGCCTAGCTTGGGCCCGGCGCCTGGTGGGGAGGCCTGTTCTACGATCTGGGTAGGTGCTGCCTCTACCCCTCCCCCTCCCTCTTTACCCCCTCCCCAGGGCAGAGAAAGAGAGAGAGAGGGTGGGGAGGAGAGAGGGGGCGGAGGAGAGGGGGTGGAGAGGAAGGGATGGAGAGGAAGGGGAGGAGGGGGGAGGAGAGGGGAAGGATAAGGAGGAGGACGGGGAGGGGTGTGGAGAGTGAGGAGGAGGGGGGGAGGGGGCCCTTCCGCTCTGCCCCTCCTCCCTGCCCCCTCACTCTCTGCCCCCCTCCCTCTCTGCCCCCCCCTCCCTCTCTGACCCCTCCCTCTCTGCCCCCCTCCCTCTCTGCCCCCCTCTCCCTCTCTGCTCCCCCTCCCTCTCTGCCCCCCTCCCTCTCTGCCCCCTCCCTCTCTGCCCCTCCCTCCCTCTCTGCCTCTCCCTCCCTCTCTGCCCCTCCCTCCCTCTCTGCCCCTCCCTCCCTCTCTGCCCCTCCCTCCCTCTCTGCTCCCTCTGTCCCCCCCCTCCCTCTCTGCCCCACCTCCCTCTCTGGTGAGTGGTGAATATTGGGACCTACGGGTGAGTGGTGGAGTATTGCATTCGTGAACCAGCCCTCCCCTGTGAAGCCGTGCACCCCCCCCACACCCCTCAATCTCTACCCCCTCCCTCTCCATCTCTACCCCCCTCCTTTCCCTCTCCACCCCCCCCCCTTCTCTAGCCTCACCTGCATAGTTGGGGGTTATGCGTGAGTGGATAGGGCAGGGGATGGGGTAAAAGGAGCGAATGAATAATATTAATATAATATCAACGGGGGGTTAGTGTGTTAGTGTGTGCGTGTCTGTGTGATGCTGAAGGGCCCCCCCCCCCCGCAACCGCGCTTTGAGGGGACGGGACCCAACGGGTCCCCCTTGGTCTACTAACATGGTCTAGGAAAGGGATTGTTTCCATGAACTAAACTAAGCTAAACATGCATGTATCATGTCTGAAGAAGGGTTCTGACCCAAAACGTCACCCTTCCTTTTCTCCAGATATGCTGCCTGACCCGATAAGTTATTCCAGCACTTTGTATCTATCAACAGTATAAACCAGCATCTCCTTCCTGCACGAGTACATCAAGCATACATAAGGACAACAGGTAGAGCAAAGAGAAAAATAACCAGTGTTGAATTATAGTGCTACAGCATTACAACCGTTACAGCTACTGGGGAAGAACAGAATGCATAAAAGAAAAAGTGTAAGGGTCGAAAGTGTGGTAGGTTATGGAAGGACTGTTCAGTGTTCTGATAACAGTGGGTAAGAAGCTGTTTCCAAATCTGGTGGTATATGCTTTCAAACTTTTGTAAATTTTGCCCTATGGGAGATGGGAGAATATTGAATGCTCATGGTATAAATAATCTTTGATTATGTTGGCTCCATTTCCGAAGCAGTGTGAAGTATAGATGGGATCCATGGGGAGGGAGGTTGGTCTGTGTGATCGACTGGGTTGGTTCACAACTCTCTGCAATTCCTGGCAGTCAAGGGCAGAGTTGTTGCCAAACCTAGTTGCGATGCATCCTGGCTTTCATCAGTGAATAATAAGCTTGAAATTGCCCATGAGCAGAAGTGCTGTCTCACATTCATGTCCTTGTTGGTTGATCCCCCATTGCACCCACTTGCTCCATATCCCTTAACTCCTCCTCCCAAGTCAATTCCATATCTTTGAACCCTCAAGCCCGGGGTCCGGCTAAAGTATAGGGAACTAAATATGAATACATTCCCTCGTTTATGTCCCACTGATCACAGTGGGGAATATTAATGCATATTGATGATACATAAATATTGAGATACATCACCATTTCATAGACACAATAATGGTTAAGCTGTAACACAAAGGAAATCATTTGCAATATCCCATGGCATGCATGATAGGTGCGCGTGTGCATATGCGTGTGTGTAGTATGCGTGTGTGTGCACATGTATGCGTATGTATGCAGTGTGTGTTTGTAGGTGTGTGCACAAGCATGCAGGCGTGTGTGTATGTGTGTGTTTGTGCGAGTTTACATGCATTTGCAGATGTGTGTATACAATTTGTATCCGATTATGTCTGTGTGCATGTTCAATAGTTCAGTGGTACTTTATTTCCACATGTATCGAGGTAGAATTAAATCAATTTTTGTATAAGTATCAATATACATAAGCACATCTTAGATACAGTATAAAATGTATAGAAAAAGTAAACCGAGCCTTGCTAACCTACACTGGCTCCCAGGCGAGTATGACATTGATTAGAAAATTCTCATTAGTGTTGACATGGTTTTACCCCACACTGCTGCGTCCCCACCATCTCCCGGCCCATGCCTCTCCGTCTCTCTACGGCTTCACAAATCTCCAGGAACTCTGGAGACACAAGAGACTTGCAGATATTGAAATCCTGCAGAAAACACAAAGTGTTGGAGAAACCCAGCGGGTCAGGCAGCATTTGTGGATGGAAATAAGCAGACGATATTGCAGCCTGTGACTTTATTCTTTCATATCTGGCCTCTAGCAGATTCCCTAACTCAATCAGCTATCGTGGCCTAAATTCTGGAACATTCCAATAACGTTTTGCAATTTATTCTGATGTGTGGTTCGGGTGCAGATTGTTCAGCTGAAACCTAGTGAAAACCCTTTCCCACTGAGCTGTTGTTGTGTTTCCACCATTCAGACAGGAACTCCATTATTTTTTATTTATGCAAGGGCTGTATTCTGTTTTGACTCCTTAACTTCCCTATTTTGATTAACGGGGTTGCATCAGTTAGTTTTAAATTATTTTTGAGTGATTTATTCTCCAAATGCTGCCAAGCCTGTGACTTATTGGCCCCACATTCTGCCATTGTCACCATACTTGACTGTTCCTCTTTCAATCCTTGGGTTGGTGAAGCAACCAAAAGATGGCAACTTCCATAGTCAGTATTCCCTCAACGCAAGTATTTGCAAGAAAATAGAACTTGGATATTAGTGTCTTAACTCCAGTTAAAGAATGACTGAATTACAGCTAATTGCCACATGGGAAGGAAAGACTGAATTCGTAAGCATGAGATTGAGTCATGGCATCACACAGCCCGATCAGCCCAATTCGTCAATGCTGATCAAGATGTCCCATCCAAGGTTGTCCCATTTGCTTGCGTTTGGTCCATGTTCCTTAAAACCTTTGTTCTCAATGGGATTGTCAACAAAAATCCACAAAGAAATTGAGGGAAGATTTCATTAGAGAATGGCAGAAACTTGGATTCACTACCAGAGTGCTTGAGCCGATTAACATGGATGCACTTAAGAGGGTGGGAGATTGCAACCTTCACGTGGTCCGCCCTGTTTCAACGAATGCAATCAACCTGGCGTGCACAATCAAAGAAGATCAAATAGAACAATTTGTCCTCCAACTTTAGGCTGTGCAGGCCATATGCAAGAAGAAGAAGATGCATTTAAGGGGAAGTACATGATAGTGAGAGGAACATAAGGTTAGGAAAAGTGTGAGGAAACCCATGTGGGACTTAGCACGGATCAATTGAGCCAACTGGCCTGTTTCTCGGCAGTAAATTCTTCCTAACTTTCAAACCAAACATAGCAACTTGATCACTGGATTTTCACAGTGACATTCCACACAGTCATACAACACAGAAACGCCTTTTTCCCCCTCCAGTTCTTCACCCCCACCCACCCCTGCACCCCCTACTTTTAGTCTGAAGAAGGTTCTCAACCAAAAACATCACCTATTATTTTACTTCAGAGATGCTGCCTAACCCACTGAGTTACTCTAGCATTTTGTGTCTACCTTTGTCCCAACCTGCCCATGCTAACCAAAAATGCCCCATCTATGCTGGTCCCACCTACCCGCATTTGGCCAATATCCCTCTAAAACTTTCCTATCCATGTACTTGTCCATTTGTCTTTTAACTGTTGTTATAGTAACTGGCTCAACTACTTCCTCTGGCAGCTCATTCCATACACCCACCACCCTCTGTGTGAAAAGTTGCTCCTCAGGTTCCTATTAAATCTTTCCCCTCTCACCTTCAACTTATGTCCATATAACCATATAACCATATAACCATTACAGCACGGAAATAGGCCATCTCGCCCCTTCAAGTCCGTGCCGAACATTTTTTTTTTTTTTTAAATAAATACTTCCCCCTAGTCCCATCTACCTGCACTCAGACCATAACCCTCCATTCCTTTCCCGTCCATATACCCATCCAATCTATTTTTAAAGGATAAAATCGAACCAGCCTCCACCACTTCCACTGGAAGCTCATTCCACACAGCTACCACTCTCTGAGTAAAGAAGTTCCCCCTAATGTTACCCCTAAACTTCTGTCCCTTAATTCTCAAGTCATGTCCCCTTGTTTGAATCTTCCCTACTCTCAATGGAAAAAGCTTATCCACGTCAACTCTATCTAACCCGCTCATAATTTTAAAGACCTCTATCAAGTCCCCTCTTAACCTTCTGCGCTCCAAAGAATAAAGACCTCTGGTTTATGATTCCCTTGCACTGGGTAAAGCACTTTGTGCACTCACCCTATCAACCCCCCTCATGATTTCATACACCCTTATGAGATCACCCTTCACCATCCTGTGCTACAAGAAATAAATTCCTATCCTGCCTAACCTCTCCTTATAGCTCATGCCCTCTAGTTTTTGGCAACATCTTTGTCAATCTTCTCTGCATGCTTTCCAGTTTAATGACATCGTTCCTACAGAAGGGTGACCAAAACTGAATACCATACTCCAAATGCGACCTCACTAATGTGTTGTATAAGTCTAACATACATCCTAAATTCTATACTCAATACCCTAAGCCTAATGTTCCAAAACTTTCTTGACCACCCTATCTAGTTAGGAAAAGGGGAAGTGCAACGAGATCTGGGGGTCCTTGTACATCAGTCACTGAAAGTAAGCATGCAGGTACAGCAAGCAGTGAAGAAAGCTAATGGCATGTCGGCCTTCATAACAAGAGGAGTTGAGTACAGGAGCAAAGAGGTCCTTCTGCAGTTTTACAGGGCCCTGGTGAGACCACACCTGGAGTATTGTGTGCAGTTTTGGTCTCCAATTTTGAGGAAGGGCATTCTTGCTATTGAGGGAGTGCAGCGTAGGTTTACAAGGTTAATTCCCGGGAAGGCTGGACTGTCATATGGTGAAAGAATGGAGTGACTGGACTTGTATACACCAGAATTTAGAAGGATGAAAGGGTATCTTATTGAAACATTTATGATTATTAAGGGATTGGGCACACTAGAGACAGGAAACATGTTCCCGATGTTGGGGCAGAACCAGGGGCCACAGTTTAAGAATAAGGGGTAGGCCATTTAGAACAAAGATAAGGAAAAACTTTTTCACCCAGAGAGTTGAGAATCTGTGGAATTTTCCGCCTCAGATGGCAGTGGAGGCTGATTGTCTGGATGCTTTCAAGAGAGAGTTAGATAGAGCTCTTAAAGATAACGGGGTCAAGGGATATGGGGAGAAGGCAGGAACGGTGTACTGATTGTGAATGATCAGCCATGATCACAGTGAATGGAGGTGCTGGCTCGAAGGGCCGAATGGCCTCCTCCTGCACCTATTGTCTACCTGTGACGCCACTTTCAGGAATCTATGTACCTGCACTCCTAGATCTCTCTGCTCTAACACATTCCTCGGGTCCCTTCAACCCCCGACATTCCACACGGCTTTTAATGCCACTGAATCCACAGAGATATTACTGTCAGATCCAATAATGCAGTAACAGGAAAGGCTAAAAATGCAATTTTGCTTTCTTAAATCTTTCTTCAGTCATGCCACGCTATATTATTAAATAAATTTGACATTATTTACTGACCCCGCCAGCTCTGTCTAATAATTACTCATTGCAAGTGTTCCTTTAATTCGTAATGTCAGCTTCAATTGTGCCACATTTAGAGAGCTGGAGAGAATTGGAGATAAATCAAAAATAAACAATCTAATTTTTAGATGTGTCATCATTGCTTCCTGTAACTTCAAAACCCTGACTTTGTTTCCAAATATATTTGCATACATCAGATCCTGGTTGACGAAACTTCTCTTCATTTGTTAATATCCACTATTAACCACCACAGATGGGCATATCTTTGCCCACACATTGGCCTCGGCTGTAAATTGGAAAGTGTGTGACCTTGTCTGCACGCGGTGGTTAATTAAACAATGAAATGTCAACTTGTGCAATGAGTCAGTTTGCCTGTGAATGCCAACAAAATGCCTGGATTAAAGTGCTCAGTGCAATTAATTACTGTACACAAGAATAGCATAATTTCTTGATGAAATTAATTCTCATGTGTTGTGTTACGTCACACACGCATCTGTATGTTTATGGGGAAATAAGACGAAAGGCTAAATCAACACAACTGCCACTACAAAGGGTATTCTAATTGTTATAAAGCATTTAGGAACACACCAAGATCATGAGAATTGCAACATTATCATTCCCTTTCTTTTCCAGGCGTTTATCGGAATGCTGCCAAGATTAGAGGGTATTATCTATAAGGAGAGGTTGGACAAACTCTATGACTGTTTTCTCTGGAATGGCAGAAGCTGAGGGGAGACTTGATAGAAGTATATAAAATGTGACAGGCATAAATAGGGTAGATAGTCAGAACTGTTTTCCCCAGAGTGGACATGTCAAAGACCAGGGGCCATAGTTTTACGGTAAGAGGGGAAAAGTTTCAAGGTGATGTGCAGGGAAAGTTCTTTTACACAAAGGATGGTGGGTGCCTGGAACATGCTGCCAGGGGTGGTGGTAGTGGTAGTGTCAGATACATTAGTAGCATTAGAAGGTTTTAGATATAGCATATGAATGCAGGGATGGAAGGAATGGAGGGATATGGATAATAAGTGATGGGAGCAGAATTAGGCCAGTCGGCCCATCACGTCTACCCCGCCATTCAATCATGGCTAATCTACATCTCTCCCTCCTAACCCCATCTCCTGCCTTCTCCCCATAACCCTTGACACCCGTACTAATCAAGAATCAAGATCATAACCAGAGTCCGGAGGTATGAACGCACCACAATAATTAAGGTCATTAAAATTGGTAAAAATGCATGACGACAATCAAAAGAAAATAGGAGGAATCACATTATGTAGTTGGAATATAAGGGGGATTAATGAACCTATTAAAAGGGGCAAGATACTAGCTCAGTTGAAATCATACAACACGGACATAGCGTTTCTACAGGAAACACATCTTAAACAGCAAGATCAGACAAGACTGAGGGCGAACTGGATAGGCCAAACATTTCACTCTTCATTTACCTCTAAATCTAGAGGTACTGCAATTATTATTCGTAAAGGAATTCCATTTAAATCAAAGAACACTATTTTAGATAAGGAAGGGAGATATCTTATAGTAGCAGGGGAGATCAATAATATGCCAATCACGCTGGTAAACATATATGCGCCCAACTTTGATAACCCTCAATTTTTTAATAAAATTCTGAATATAATTGCAGAATCTAATTATCAAAATGTTATAATCGGAGGAGATTTTAATTGTGTTTTAGATCCTTATTTAGATAAATCGATGCAAAAACAAAAAGGTCAGACGAAATCTAAAACCAGTGAACTCTTACACACATATATGGAAAACACAAATATAACAGATGTATGGAGGATTGCAAACCCGACGGGAAGGGATTACTCGTTTTATTCAATGGTGCATAAAACATATTCACGGATAGACTATTTTCTAGTGGATACAAAATTAATCTCGCAATCTTTGAATCCTAAATATCATATTAATGCGATCTCAGATCATTCTCCGTTAACTTTTGTTCTAAAACTAGAAGGAATGTCTATGAATAAACCGTTCTGGAGGTTTAACTCACAAATTTTAAAAGACCCTCAAGGGAGTATCTATCTAAAAAAACAGATGGATCTATTTTTTGAGTTAAATGATACACCAGAGATATCCCCCACGTTATTATGGGAATCCTTCAAAGCATTTATAAGAGGAGTCATTATTTCATTTCAAGCTTATCAAAATAAAAAGAATAAGAATGAACAAAGACACTTAGAAGATCAAATAAAACAGTTAGATATAGATAATGCTAAAGACCCAACTATGGATAAACATAATAAAATACTACTACTGAAATTTCAGTTAAATAAATTACTGTCAGAGAAAGTTATAACATTATTTCAAATCACAAAACAAGAACACTTCGAATTCGGGGACAAACCCCACAAACTTCTAGCACGACAACTTAAAAAACGGGAAAAAGAGAATGCAATATTAAAGATTAAATCAGATAGAGGGGAAGTATTAACACTACCCAAGGATATTAATAAAAGATTTGCTCAATTTTACCAGAATCTATACACATCTAAAACGTCAATAGACAATAATAAAATCTCAGAATTTTTAGATAATTGTAATCTACCACAATTAGAACGCAGGGAACAAGAGGAACTGGGAGCACAAATTACTTCTAAGGAGATAGAAGACACAATAAAAACACTAAAAAATGGAAAAACACCAGGACCAGACGGATTCAGTAATGAATTTTATAAATCTTTTTATGATATAGTTACTCCACGATTACAAAAAATGTATACATATGCTTATAAAGAGCAAAACCTACCTGAAACACTAGCGGAATCAACGATCATATTAATACTTAAAAAAGATAAAAATATAGAAGAACCAGGATCATATAGAGCTATTGCTTTGTTAAATACGGATCAGAAAATAATAGCAAAAACATTAGCCAATAGATTAAGCAAGTATGTTAGTAGACTAATACATGAGGATCAAACAGGATTTATACCTAAGAGACACTCATTTAATAATTTGAGACGTTTGCTTAACATAATGCATTCACATAAATCTTATGACCAAGAGTTAGCTATCATCTCACTGGACGCAGAAAAAGCGTTTGATCAAGTAGAATGGGACTATATGATCAAAGTATTGCAAAAATTCCAATTGGGAGAAAACTTTATTGCATGGATAAAACTACTATATAACAAACCTACGGCTAGAATACTAACTAATAATATATTATCTTCAAAATTCGAATTATCTAGGGGCAACAGACAAGGATGTTCACTATCACCGCTGTTATTTGCTTTGGTAATTGAACCCCTGGCTGAAAAAATAAGAACACACTCGAATATTCACGGTTATAACACAAAATATTCAAACAACAAACTATCCCTATATGCTGATGATGTACTACTGTACATCACAAAACCACAAATTAGTATACCAAATATATTAAACTTAATTGAGGACTTTGGATCCTTTTCAGGATATAGAATAAATTGGAACAAAAGTGAAATTATGTCGATTAAACCAAAAGATTCAACACATCTCAGGAAATTCCCTTTTAAAATAGCTATGGAAAAATTCAAATATTTAGGAATTGAGATTACTAGAAATTACCATGATATGTTTAAAGCTAATTATAATCCCCTACTTAAGAAATTAAATAATCTGATTAAATTTTGGAAAACACTTCCGATGTCCTTAATAGGTAGGATAAATGCTATAAAAATGATTTTCTTACCACAAATCCTTTACCTATTTCAATCAATACCTATATATCTCCCAAAAAAGTTTTTCAAAAAACTGGACTCAGACATTACAAATTTTATATGGGATTACAAATCCCACAGAATACAAAGAACACACCTTAACAAACGAAAAGAGTTGGGGGGTCTAGCGCTCCCTAACTTTATGTATTATAACTGGGCAGTAAATATTAAAAATATGATTCACCTGCTGGACAATTCTGCCCAGCAGGTGGACTGGATTATAATGGAAAAAGGGGATTGCTCCCCGAATAATATAGGAGCGATTATTCTCTCTCCAATAAACTTGAATAATAAAAATTATAATAAAAATCCAATTATATATAGCACTATTAGAACATGGAAGCAAATAAAACAGAATCTAAAATTAAGAAACCTATCTCTCTTAATACCAATAGTCAATAACCCATCGTTTAATCCTTCAATCATAGATAAAGCATTTATACAATGGGAAAGAATGGGAATTAAAACGCTCGAAGATCTGTATGAATTAGAAAAATTACTATCATTCCAACAACTACAACTGAAATATAATTTGAAAAATAATCAATATTTTAAATATATACAAATCTGTGACTATTTGAAAACACACACAAAAGATTATTATAATATGCCTTCCGACTTACTAGATGAAGCAATGAAGACAAAGGCGGAATCAGCTAATTTAATATCATACTTATATAATATCATTTTAAATATAGAAATACCCACAACAGATGGAATTAGAAGAGATTGGGAACAAGATCTAGGTATAAAAATTTCAAAAGAGAGTTGGGATAATCATTTATTACAGGTGCATAAATGCTCGATCAACGTACGACATACGCTTATCCAATTTAAAACATTACATAGATTATATTATTCAAAAACCAAACTAAATAAAATCTTTCCTAACGTCTCACCAATCTGTGATAAATGTATATGTCAAGAAGCTACCATAGCACATTCTTTTGTTTTTTGTACAAAAATCCAAAAATTCTGGTTTGAAATATTTGATATTTTTTCAAAATTAATCAAAATAAAACTGGTACCAAAACCAGAATGGATTATTTTTGGAATATCGGAAGGTATTCCTGAATTAAACGTGTATCAGAAGAATTTACTCAATTATGGGCTAATAATGGGAAAAAAGCTTATACTTAAATTCTGGAAAAATGCGCCCACACCAACAATAAAAATGTGGACATCAAATATGTTGGAAACATTACATCTGGAAGAGATGAGATTCCTCCTAGTAGGCAAAGCAGATCAATTTCAAAAGACGTGGTCTACGTTTTTGGACCTATTACAAGCATGAGGTGCAATAGTAATTTAGAAAAACAAATAAATAAATAAAAGGTATCTGGACCTGGTAATGGGAGGTAAAATAAAAATAGACTTGGTTGGTAGTTCCTTCTCTATGAAGTATGGTATAAGAGTCATAATAGAGCGATTGTTCCTTCTTTCTTTCTCTTTTTTTTCTAGGGTCTATTTTCTAACTTTACTTCCTTCTCTAACCTCTTTTCTAAGGGGCTTTCTTTTCCCAACACTCTTTTGCACTTCACAACCTTTGCGCACTTTCTTCACTTTTCTTACTTCTTTCTTTTTCTTTTTTAAAGTTTAAAAAAGTGAAGCGGTACAAAAAAAAATGTATTAATATATACGTGTTGTACATTACTGTAATCTACCGTACTTCTAAAAAATAAAAAATTAAAAAAAAAAAAAAAAAAAAAAGAATCAAGATCATGTGCAGGCAGAAAAGATTAGTTTAACCTAACATCATGTTCGGTGTGGACATTGTGGGTGGAAGGGCCTCTTCCTGTGCTGTACTGTTCTATGTTCTGTTTTCTCTTCTCAAGGGCCAGGGGGATAGCCAGTTTGCAGGAACCTTTCCATCATCTTTTACAAATGTTCTCTTTCTAAGCTTCTTGGGACTTTTGACAAAGCACGACGGGTAAATCAGCCATTTGCTGCGCCGACATGTTGCATTATCAAAAAATTCCAATACAATTCAAATAAATTGTAGGGATCAATCACCTTTTGCCACTGATCCTGAGAAGCTGTTTGATTTGGGTTAGCCCCAAACCTCAATTAACTGTCTGTTAATTATGCTAGTTATCCAATTCCACTTTTGTTTTTAGTTGTCGCTATCTGATCAGTCAAAATTACAAGGTTCACATCAGTGCCATCCTTTGTTCATGGACCAACGACTGACTCAAACCACGCCCGCTCGCACATCCCTTTGGCGTTAGTTTGCTTTTAATTATTTTTAGTCAAAATCCCCCATTGTTACATACAGAAGCAAAATGAAACAAACAATGAACACCATCCAGCTAATGAGCCAAACTTCCACCAATGCATCCACAATAAACTTTAAGCTTCGATTTCTTCCAAGAATAACAACATTCTTGGAAACACACACTGACTTGTGAGAAACTGTTCCCATTTCCCGAATCCACCGTTTGCACTCTTTTATCTTCTCCTCTTATCATCTCCTTGGTTGTCGAAGATAGACACAAAACGCTGGAGTAACTCAGCGGGTCTGGCAGCATCTCTGGAGAGAAGGAACAAGTGACCTTCCGGATGAGAGCCCTTCTTCGGACTCCTTGGTTATCATCACCTTAGTTACTATCTCCACCTTTCTCGCCCCACTTGACTCATCTGCCAATCAACTGCTCTGCATTCGGATTCAGCGTTCTCTTTTTTCATTTTACTTTGGAGGTACACCACAGAAACAATCCCTTTAGCCCACTGAGTCTGTGCCGATCAGCGATCACCCCGCAAACTAGCACTATGCTACACACACCACGGACAATTTACAATTTTACCAAAGCCAATTAACGTACAATCCTGTACATCTTTGGAGCGTGGGATGAAACCAAAGCTCCCAGAGAAAATCCATGCAGGTCACGGGTAGATCGTACAAACTCCTTGGTCAGGATCAAACCCGGGTCTCTGCCGCGGTAAGGCAGCAACTCAACCGCCGTGCCACCCATTGCCCCACCTCTTCCCTACACCTCTTTATACCAGCTCTCTCCCTTCTGCTCCATCAGTCGGAAGAAAGGTCCCAACCTGGGTTCGATCCTCATTCCGGATGCTGTCTGCAAGGAGTTTGTATGTTCTCCCTGTGACCCTGTGGGTATTCTCCAGCAGCTCCGGTTTCCTTCCACATTCCAAAGACATGCTGGTTTTCTAGGTTAATTGGCTTCTGTAAACTGTCCCTAGTGTGTAAGATAGATCTAGAGCACCCGCTGGTCGGCGCAGACACGGTGGGTCGAAGGGCCTGTTTCCATGCTGGATCTCTAAACTCTAAACTGTAAACATGGGATGTTAAATTGGGAATAAGAACTGGTATTGATGGGCATGTGGAACTAGTTGATGTCAAAAAATCTGTTGTTCTTCAGGTTCAGAGTCACGTTGGAACATTAGAAATGGGTGTGGACAATTTAATCTCCTCAAACCTTCCATGTGCTTCAGTTTGTAAATGGATGATCTGTGCTATTTCACGAGTTTTCCATCAAGTCCCGTTTCCAACAAAAAATAACCAATCTCAGTCCTGAAAGGATCAATTGTCCTGCCATTCATAAAGTTAAGGAAGGGAGATCCCAATTTCACAAAGAGATTCTTCAGAGATTTGAGCTCAAAAGTTTCAGACTGATCCAGGTTCGATTCCATCACCAGTTGCTGCCTGTGTGGAATTTGCATGTTCCCCCTGAGACAGCGTGGGTTTCCCATGAGTGTTCTGGTTTCTTCCCACATCCCAAAGACATGTGGGTTTATAGATTCATTGTCCTCTATAAATTGTCCCTAAAGTTTTTTAGTTTTTCTTTTAGAGATACGGCATGGAATCAGGCACTTTGGCCCATCACGTCCGTGCATACCATCAATCACCCATTCACCAGTTCCATTCTACACACTAGGGACAATTTACAGAAGTCAATTAACATACAAACCTGCACGTCTTTGGAACAAGGGAGGTAACTGGAGCACCCGGAGAAAACCCACGCGGTCACAGGGAGAACGTATAAACTCCATACGGACAGCTCTTTGGAACCACGATGAGCCATAATGTATATTAGTTACAAAATAAAATGTAAATTCGTTAATAAATAAATAAATAAATAAAATGGGTACAGTGGCACAGCGGTAGAGTTGCTGCCTTACAGCGCTTGCAGTGCCGGAGACCTGGGTTTGATCCCGACTACGGGTGCTATCTGTACGGAGTTTGTACGTTCTCCCCGTGACCTGCGTGGGTTTTCTCTAATATCTTCGGTTTCCTCCCGTACTCCAAAGACCTACAGGTTTGTAGGTAAATTGGCTTGGTAAATGTAAAAACTGTCCCTTGAGTGTGTAGGATAGTGTTAATATGGGGGGGATCACTAGTCGCCACAGACCCATTGGCCGAAGGGCCTGTTTCCGCACTGTATCTCTAAACTAAACTAAACCATTTTGAAAGGGATATGACAATAGACAATAGACAATAGACAATAGACAATAGGTGCAGGAGTAGGCCATTCGGCCCATCGAGCCAGCACTGCCATTCAATGTGATCATGGCTGATCATCCCCAATCAGTACCCCGTTCCTGCCTTCTCCCTACATCACCTGACTCCGCTATTTCTAAGAGCCCTATCTAGCTCTCTCTTGAAAGCATCCAGAGAATCTGCCTCCTCCACCCTCTGAGGCAGAGAATTCCACAGACTCACCACTCTCTGTGAGAAAAAGTGTTTCCTCGTCTCCGTTCTAAAAACTAAGTCAGTAAAAAAAATCAAGTCTTCCTTTTTCAAAATCCATATCATTTTGCAGACTTGGTTTTAAGGGGGCAGCCCATTTTGTACGAGATATTTTCTAACAAAAGGAAATTAATTGTATGTGTTTATCTGATCCTATAGTAATATCATCAATCTTTCATAGACAAGGGGAAGCTTCAGGCCTTTTACACATGGATAACTAATTACTCTCAATAGGTAGAGGTCATCGGGTCTTGAACATAAATGGACAAAGAAACGCGTTAGTTTAACCTACATACATTCACAGCATTCTGCTTGGATTTTGTCATTGGATCTTTACTCTTAATTAATAACAATTTGAAAAAAAGACTTCTTACCTCTAAGTACTTGGCGGTATATGTAAGGTGCTAGAGACCTACATTAAAAGAAAGAGAACCAGGAAGATATCAAGTTCAGGATCGTCAATCATTTCATTGAGCAGAGCTGTAATCTGTAGCGCATCTTTAAAATGCAATATTTAATTTAATTACAGGGTGGTGAGGAGGTTGTCTTGTAGTTTAGCTTGGTTTTCATTTTAGATACAGCACAGAAACAGGCCCTTCGGCCCACCGAGTCCGCGCTGTCCAGTGATCACCCCGTACGCTAACTGTATCCAACACACACTCGAGTCAATTTTTACATTTTTAAAGTAATCGAAGGCGATTAACCTACAAACTTGTAGATCTTTGGAAACCAGAGCATCTGGGGAAAACCCATGCGGTCATGGGGAGAACATACAATCTCCGTACAGTCAGGATTGAACATGGGTCTCTGGTACCAATGGGTCTGAGCTGACCAGCGATCCCCCCATATTAACACTATCCTACACACACCAGGGACAGGTTTACATTTATCAAGCCAATTTACCTACAAACCTGTATGTCTTTGGAGTGTGGGAGGAAACCGAAGATATCAGAGAAAACCCACGCAGGTCACGGGGAGAACGCACAAACTCCGTACAGATAGCACCCGTAGTCGGGATCAAACCCGGGTCTCTGGCGCTGCAAGCGCTGTAAGACAGCAACTCTACCGCTGCGCCCGCCACCTTGCCACCCCAAATGTAGGCATTCTTGCACATGTCACAATGTACATCCTCCTGTCTGAAAGAAAAAACCACTCAAGAGGTGAGGAGCAACTGGAAAGCAGCAAACTAATTAATTCTGATAATAGAGATGAATGATACTGTATACAAATCACAGTAAGATTCAACTTAGTTTTAAGTACCATAAACTATCCAATGCAAACACGAGGAATTGCAGATGCTGGTTTACAATAAAAGACGCAAAGTGCTGGAGTAACTCAGCAGGTCAGGCTGCAACTCTGGAGAATATAGATAGGTCACGTTTCAGGTCAGGACCCCTCTTTCGACTTCCAACATAAAATGTTACCTTTCCATAAGCTCCAGAGATGCTGCCTGACCCGATGAGTTACTCCAGTACTTTGCTTCTTGAACAGTTCTGCAACAGTTGCACATATCTGAAGACATGATTCAAAATCATCTCATCCTAATATTAAACATTGCTTAAAATTATATTGAACAGAACTCGTTGCATCTGGATCCCACGAGCCTGTTCCCAAAAGAGGATTGTGGAAGACATTTTATGTTGCCAGGGCGATGGAGATTGCAGACAGGCGAGCAGAGGATATTCAATACAAGGGCGGCACAGTGGTGCAGCTGGTAGAGCTGCTGTCTCACGGTGCCAGAGGCCCGGGTTCGATCGTCACCTCAGGTGGTATCTCTGTGGAGTTTGCACGTTCTTATGTGAGAGGTGTTCAGTATTCAGTATTCAGTATTTACTTTAATGTCATTTCACTGAGTACTTACATACACAGAAGAAAAGAAAAATTGTTTCTCATCAGTTCCTGTCAGTGCAGTTAATAAAAGCAGAATAAATACATACAACTTTAAAATTAACATATCTAAAATAGACCTAAAAATTGAACTAAAAACAGACATTCAGACCAAACAGTGGCTTTACCACTGTCTGAAGAAGGGTTTCGGCCCGAAACGTTGCCTATTTCCTTCGCTCCATAGATGCTGCTGCACCCGCTGAGTTTCTCCAGCATTTTTGTGTACCAGTGGCTTTACCTTGACAGGTGTCTAGCTGACAAAGTATGGGCGAGGTTAGATGTGTTGGTGTATGATGTATGGGGAGGGGGGACACAGTCCGTTAACCAGTTTTATTGCCTGTGGGAAGATGTTTCCACTAGTGGACCAGAGGGCACAGCCTCAGAATAAAAGGTTGCCCCTTTAGAAAGGAGTTGAGGAGGAATGTCTTTAGTCAGAAGGTGCTCCATATTCCCCCCACATCTCAAAGACGTGCTTATTTGTAGGTTAATTGACCTCTGTAAATAGACCCTTAGTGTGTCGGGAGTGGACTCAGTGGGCTGAAGAGCCTGTTTCCTAGCTGTATCTCTAATGTAAACCAAACTAAATAATATCACCGGACAAATGCCCAAACTGTGAATAGGTTATGACCACCCTCTGTAGCATCTTCAGGACCTGGGAAGCGGCTCCTTTCGAGGCAACAACTGAAGCAAGCCAACATGCCTCGACACTGGTGCCCAGAAATTGGATATTGCTCCATCTACCATGTGTTGCATAGTTTCATCCAAATCCGTCTGGTGGGACATTAATTGGCCCACCAGCAGGCCCTGCACATGATGCATGAAGGGGCAGGTGTTAATTTAATCTGACAGCTCAGCAGGACAATTCGCTGTGCATGGAATTATGGAAAGGATAGGAGATGGAGTTGTCAGACGTGAAATCAGAACAAGTTTGTCAAATTGAAGTAAAAATGTTGAAGCATTCACAGTGCCGGTTTGCAGGCAGAATCGTACACTAAAATCCACCATTACAATTTCCATTAGAATGTAATGGAGCGATGGTGCCGTTGTCACCAGGAAACCTGCCAGACCTTAAAGTTCTCTACTCATGGCACTTGCAAAAGAGCAGCGCGATGGTTGTCATGGAGACGAGTGAAAGACCTGGGGTCTGGCATGAGATGGGATGAGGGGAGGGTGATGTTTCCACTAGTGGACCAGAGAGCACAGCCTCAGAATAAAAGGTTGCCCCTTTAGAATGGAGATGAGGAGGAATTTCTTTAGTCAGAATCTGTGGATTTCATTGCTACAGACAGCTGTGGAGGCCAAGTCAATTTTTAAAGTGGAGATTGACAGGTTCTTGATTAGAAAGAGTGTCAGCGCTTATAGGGAGAAGGCAGGAGAATGGGGTTGAGAGGGAAAGATAGACCAGCCATGATTGAATGGCAGAGTAGACTTGATGTGCCGAATGGCCTAATTCTGCTCCTACGATTCATGAACTAATGAACCTATGACACTCTCCTGTGTGTCTATGCAGGCACCCACACCACCCTGGCCACTCTCTCATTTCACTCCTGTCATCGGGAAAAGGGTATAGGTGCCTGAAAACTGTAACGTCCAGGTTCAGGGGAATCTTCTTCCCTGCAACCATCAGGCTATTATACACTATGACGTCCAACTAAACTCCAAATTACAAACTGGCTTGACTGGACAAGGAACTGGGGACTTTGTCTTTGTCTTTGCGGCAAATTTGTTATATATTGAACTTTTTTTTGTTGATAATGGTGTTTACTGAGTACTATGTTTACATTTATTTTAATATAGGTTAGAAATACAGCGTGCTACAGATGTTTCCACTTTTGTGAGAGTCTAGGACCAGAGCCCATAGCCTCGGAATAAAAGGACCTATCTTTAGAAGGGAGATGAGGCGGAATTTCTTTAGCCAGAGGTTGGTGAATCTGTGTAATTCATGGCCACAGACGGCTATGGAGGTCACGTTAGTGGATATTTTTAAGGTGGAGATTGACAGATTCTTGATTAGTACGGGTGTCAGAGGTTATGGGGAGAAGGCAGGAGAATGGGGTTCGGAGGGAAAGATGGATCAGCCATGATTGAATGGAAGGAGTAAACTTGACGGGCCGAATGGCCTAATTCTGCTCCTATAACCTGTGAACCCACCCTCTTGTAGGTACACAAGCATCATGATGGGTAGGAAAATGTGAAGATCATTTGATTAATAATTTAATCGCCATCTATAATTCTATCATTGAATCTTTCCTGTCCATCTTCCCTCTCTTTTCCCTCTTCCCCTCTCTCCCTCCCGTATGTGCTAAATGCATTTTGTCTCTAATGTTTCCCACTTTCGAGGTTGACTTGCAGCGTTAACGGGTTTCTCTCCGCCTGACCTGCTGAGCATTTCCAGCATTCTCTGCTTTTACTTACTATCATGCCTGCTTTCCTGTCCAATTTATACCATTGCATCTTAAACAGATTGAAAGAGAATTCAGTGGTTGCTATGGAGCCAGAAGTCCACCAACAATGCAGCGTGCCTTGAGCTGTTTAATTCAAGCCCACACGCTCCTAATGTAAACAGCATCTATCAACATGGCACACAATTTCAATCAATATGTGGTATCTCCGATTCAGGAACCCCATTCCTCTTAAACATGCAGATTTATTTCTTTAAGCTGTGATCCAAGCCATACAAAAATACGCAGCAGAAAATGATTGTGAGGCTCATTGTCAAAGCATTAATATCTTCAGACAGCTTGAAGCCTCGAGAAATGTCCAATTATCATACACTCAGGGAACGTAAAGTGTCCAAGGGAATTTTTTTAACAACGGATATTTAAAAATTTATGAACATCTAATGAATACTGTGGAGTCGCCAGCGCTAACAAATCTGATCGAGCCTGTAGGGGAATTACTGTCATCATCAAGTTCACATTAATAAAATTAAAATACTTTGAATTATGGTCTATTGCCGGGCTGTATGTTGGTTTAGCCTTAATGAATGCTCGCCGCCTCAGACCAAGTTGTCTAACCGGGATGGCCCAGATCCATCCACATCTTTCCCCTCCAAGTACATTGAAGCCATTTCTTCATCTGCACTTTCTCTGTAGCAGTAACGCCATAATGCTGCAGCACTATATTCTGCGCTCATGGTTTTTTTCCTTGCACTACCTGTTGTATTTTGATCTGGCTTGATTGTACTCATGCATAGTATGATTTGACTGGACAGCAAGCGAACAAAGTTATCCATTGTATCTCAGTACACGAGACAAAATAAAAACCCAACACCATCATGTGGTCACCAAGGTTGATTGTCTGAGGAATCATCTCCACTTTGCTGGTGTTGTCACCAAGTGCGGCCTTGGATATAATTTGTTCAGATGAGCAGCAGAAGTTTATTTCAGAAAGGGCAAGAGAACAGACTCAAGGGGAGTTTACCGACACTGTATTTGGCAGTATAGTTGTCGCATTGTGTTGGACTTCAAAAAATTACAGCCCTTTATTCTTCACTGACAATGACAACTATAAATACGCAGCACAGCTCGCATTCATTGTATTAACTGGCGGGGGAAAAAAAGAATTGATTTAGCGGTATTACTACAAAGGGCAATCTGGTTGCTATGCCAACTGTCCTGATCACCACAATCTTTCACGGTGCTCGGGACTCAGTGAGCATTCAAGTTCAGAAGTAATCATTCTTGTGGAATCCCAGTAATTTACCAAGGTCATTCAGCCCACCTTAGCCAGAATTTTTTAATCCTGACTAAACGTTTTATGCCATAGAAGACATTGGTGAGGCCATATATGGAGTATTGTGTTAGGTTTTGGTCACCCTGTAGTAGGAAAGATGTCGTTAAGTTTGAAATGATACAGATAAAATTTACGAGGATGTTGCCAGGACTCGAGGGCCTGAGCTCCATGGAGAGCTTGTGCAGGCTTGGACTCTATACCTTGGAGCGCAGGAGGATGAGGGGTGATCTTAAAGAGGTGTATACAATTATGAGAGGAATAGATTGGGTAGGTGCACAGAGTCTCTTGCCCAGAGTAGGGGAATAAAGAACCAGAGGACATAGGTTTAAGGTAAGGGGGGAAAGATTTAATAGGAGCCTGAGGGGGAACTTTTTTACACAAAGGGTGATGAGTGTATGGGACTTCATCTTCTTCTTGCGAATGAAACATAAATAAACCAAAGGAATAGTTAGATCTCAAGCCGGGTGTTGAGCAGCCAGGTTGTTGTCTCTGCGTCAATGTCTGCCAGGCCCTGAGCTCCATTTGGTGGGTGGTAGAGCGGGCACCCAGAGATGACATGGTTGGCTGCCTGTTGTTCTGCTCCGCATTCACAGGCTGGGCTCTGGAGGAACCCCATCTCCACAGGCTGGCATTGAAACGCCCAACTCCAGTACAAAGTCTGTTGAGCTTCACCCATGGGACGAGCTGCCAGTGGAGGAACCCTGCCGCATCCTGAAGCTCCATTTGATCGTGTACTGCTCCAAGTGACTGGCATGTGGAGCAGACACAGTGTGCAGCGGCACATAGTGGCGGAGCAGCGGTGAAGGACATCGACACATCACCCTGCCTGGATCACCCCTGCAACTCAAACTCAGTGCTGCCGCCAGGACAATGGGCCTTTATGTCCACGTTAACAATTTATTTTAATTTTCAGACTTGAAGGCTACACAATGACGATTCATGTGTTGTCGTCCACTATCTTACACTCTTATATTTAGGGTGATTTTTGTCTAATGTATAGTAGGATTGTCTTTGAATTGTGTACAAAATGAGAATTCCACTGTCCACATGAAATAGAGTCATAGTCAGAAAGTGTGGAACCAGGCCCCTCGGCCCAACTTTCCCTCACCAGATAAGATGCTCCATTTACACCAGTCCCAGCTGCCTGTATGTGGCCCTTATCCATCTAAATCTATCTTATCCTTGTACCTGTCCAAATGTTTCTTAAACATTATGAAAGTACTGCCTCAACTACCTCCTCCAACAGCCTGTTCTATATTCCTAACACCCTTCGAGTAAAAAAAGTTGCTCCTCAGATTCCTATTAAATCTTTACCCCCTCACCTGAAACCTATGTTTTTGATCGATATGTTGGGTAAAGACTCTGTGCTTTTACCCTATCTATTCCTCTCATGATCTTATAAGATCACTCATCCTCCAGCTCTCCGAGGAATAAGGCCTAGCCTGCTCAACATCTCCCTATACAGTAGCTCAGGCCCCTATAGACCTGGCAACATTCTCATACATCTTCTCTGCCCCACAGCGCCGGAGATGTAGGTTCAATCCTGACCTCGGATGCAGTTTGAGTGGAGTTTGCACGTTCTCCCTGTAACTGTGTGGGTTTCCTCCCACATCCCAAAGAAATGCAGGTTTGTAGATTAATTGGCCTCTGGAAATGACCTCTGATGTGTCGTCAGGAGTGGATGAGAAAGTGGGATAACATGGAGTTAGTGTGAATGGTTGATCGATGGTTGGCCTGGTCCCGGTGGTTTGAAGGCCCCATTTCCATGCTGTATCATCCAATTCAAACTATCCTGTCGTGGCTTTCGACAATTTTCCTTCCTAGCCACTAAACCACCAACTGTCATCCACAGACTTATTTATCACACCCCCTAAATAACATCTGAGTAGTTAATATATATCACAAATAGCATGTTCCAGCACTGTGGTACACAAACTCCTGCGGTACACCACTGCTCACCGACCTCTTTTCAGAAAAGCATCATTCCATCACTACCCAAATGAAAACAGGTAGATGGTTTAGTTTAGTTAAGTTTCAAGATACAGCATGGAAATAGGCTCTTCGCACGGAAATCGTTATCAAAATATGGAGGGGACCGGGGACACGGGGGACACAATTTCTTGGCGACACATACACGCACGCGCGCACACACGCACGCACGCACGCACGCACGCACGCACGCACGCACACACACACACCCACCCCCTCCTCCCCTCCTCCACATCCACATCCACATCTTCGGAGGCTCAATCCAGCGCTAAATGCAGCTCAACTCTGCCTGTCTCGCCGGGTTAACCTACAGCCCTGCTAGGACTGACGGGACACCAGCGCTGCTTCTCCGCGCTGGCTGTAAACCTGGGCCATATTTCCCGCAAGTCCTGGCAGGGCTGTAGGTTATCCTGGTGGGACAGGCAGAGTTGAGCTGGGTTTAACGCTGCTTCTCTGCGCTGGCTGTGGGCCTGGGGGCACCGCTCCCGTCTGACTCCCGACGTCTCTGGCCACCCCCGGGCGTGGGGGCGGCACTCGGGTGGGGGCGTGATAGCGCCGGAGAGCCGGGATCGATCCTGGTTGCGGATGAGGCGCAGGTCTGTGCCGAGAGTGTTTTGGCACGTCTCCCTCCTCCAATCACCACGCTCTAGCATCAGTCCCATCCCCCCCTACTTCTGCCTCTGACCAACACTTCCCTCCTCCAATCATCGAGATGAATTATCATGGCCCCGCCCCCATTGCCTGCTGACCGACGTCTCTCTCGTCCAATCGCCGCCCTCGATCATCAGTCCCACCCCCACTGTCTCGCGGAAAGCGGAGATTTCACCGGGTTTTAAAATCCGGATTACAAAAAATGGGAGGCGGATAGTCCACCACCTCTCAAAACAGGGGGGGACGTGTCCCACCTGGCCCCCCCGGGATTTCCGCCCTTGGATCCCTGTACACTAGCACTATCCTATGCACTAGGGACAAATTTCAATTCTTACCAAAGCCAATTAACTCTTTGTCTTTGGAGTTTGGGTGGAAACCGGAGCACCTGAAGGGAACCGGAGCAGTCACAGGGACAAGGTACAAACTCTGTACCGTCTGCACCCGTGGCCAGGATCGAACCCGGGTCTCTCGCGCTATAAGGCAGCAACTCCACTACTGCGCCAGCGTGCTGCCGGTTAAGGCATGAGATCAGCTTCCAAGGAGCTTGTGTGCTGCTTGTCCTAAGAAGACTGATAATGTGACCCACAGTTGCTTCAAAGAATCAAACTAGCATCACAGCAGGCTTTGAAGATCACATCAGAGCTTTGAGCCACAATGAGAACTGACTGAACAGCGCTGGACTGTCCAAGGGTTTCCAGCTATATGTGCTGTTGTATTTAAGGGCTGGACAGAGTGAATGTGGAGAGGATTTTATCCACTAGTGGGAGAGTCTAGGACCAGAGGCCACAGTCTCAGTATAAATGGACATACCTTTAGCAAGGAGGTGGAAAGATGGATCAGCCATCATGAATGGCGGAGTAGACCTGATGGGCAGGATGGCCTAAATCCTCTCCTAGAACTTATGATCTTGTGAACTTCTGAATGCCCGTTCCAGAGACTCCAACCCATGTTCCACTGGTACCTGGAGCAAAGCTATTCCATCTATGCTGATCTTGGTGATATAGTCATACAGCACAGAAACAGGCCCTTCAGCCCAACTCATCCATGCCGACCAAGATGTGCCATCTAAGCTAGTCTCATTTGGTTCATATCTCTCTCCAATCCATGTACCTGTCCAAGTGTCTTGTAAATGTTGTTATAGTACTTGTCTCAACTATCTCCTGTGGAAGTTCATTCCATATACCCACCACCCTCTCAGTGAAAAAGGTGTCCCTTAGGTTCCCATTAAATCTTTCCCTTCTCACCTTAAACCTCTGGTTCTTGATTCCCCTACCTTAGGTAAAATACTCTGTGCAGATACCCCTTGTGATTTTAAATCCCCTTGTGATTTTATACGCATCTATAAGATCGCCCCTCAGCCTCCTGTGCTCTGAGGAATAAAGTCCTAGTTTTCCAATCTCTTTGCTTTCGCGTTCAGGCTTTCGAGTCCCAGCAACATCCTTGCAAATCTTCTCTGCACTCTTTCCAGCTTCACAATATCCTCCCAATAGCAGGGTGACCAAAACTGAACACAAGACTCCAAATGGAGCACGGCCAACATCTCAAACAACTGATCGTTGATGAATAGCAGAAAATAAATAATATGAAATAAGTTGCTCTCAAATTGTTTTTAGTTTTAGTTTTTTAGTTTTAGTTTTCGATACAGTGCAGAAACAGGCCCTTCGGCCCCCCAGGACCGCACCGACCAGCGATCCCCGCGTATTAACACTATCCTACACACAGCAGGGACAATTTACACATTTACCAAGCCAATTAACCTACATACCTGTATGTCTTGTGGAGTGTGGGAGGAAACGGAAGATCTTGGAGAAAACCCACGCAGGTCACGGGGAGAACGTACAAACTCCGTACAGACAGCACCCGTAGTCGGGATCGAACCCGGGTCTCCGCCGCTGCATTCGCTGTAAGGCAGCAACTCTACCGCTGCGCCACCGTGCCGCCAGAATTGGTGAGAATTAAAGTCATGAAAGGACCCCAGGACATCCTGAGGCATCATGAAGCTAATTAAGTAACTTTGAAGTGGTCATTATTGTCAGTTACATTTGGCTTCACTATGTGTCTGTGACCAGTGTTGTAGCACTGGGGTATTGGGAACCTAGCTATTTAGACTTTAGTCTTTCGAGATACAGCCTGGAAACAGGCCCTTCAACCCACTGCGTCTCTGCTGACCCCGTACACTAACACTATCCTACATACCAGGGACAATTTGCAATTTACAGGATCCAATCAACCTACAAACCTGCACATCTTTGGAATGTGGGAGGAAACCGGAGCACCCGGAGAAAAACTGCGCGATCATGGGAGAATGTAAAGACTGTACAGACAAGCATCTGTAGTCAGGATTGAACCCGGGTCTCTAGCGCTGTGAGGCAGCAACTCTACCACTGTGCCACTGTTGTATGAGTTTAGAACAATCTGGATATGCATGTTATCAGTAAGTTAACAAATGATTACATTAAACAAATGATTACATTAAACTGAAGAAGGGTCTCGACCCGAAACGTCGCCTATTCCTTCGCTCCATAGATGCTGCCTCACCCGCTGAGTTTCTCCAGCATTTTTGTCCACCTTGAACATTAGTTAGGTCACAGCTGGAGAACTGTGCTGGGATCTCATCATCCCCGTATAGAACATGAGTAATAATAAGCCCCTCGGCCCCTGATACCTACCTCACTACTCAACATAATCATGGCTTCACCCAAAATATTATCTGTTCATTGCCTGCCCCGACAACAGTGACTGAATGCCAGAAGAACTTCATGATTATGTAGTATCTGGGGATGCTCTAAGATTGTCACCAGTGCTACAAAAATGAAAACCATTTCTCCCATCCAGCTGTCCAATTGTTCTAAACCTTAAAAGAGACTTGGGTGGCATGGTGGCGCAGTGGTAGAATTTCTGCCTTACAGTGCCAGAGACCTGGTTCCCATCCTGACTACTGGTTCTGTCTATATGGAGTTTGTACGTTCCCCCTGTGACTGCATGTTTTTTTTTCCAGGTGCTCCGGTTCCATTCCACATTCCAAAGGCGTGCAGGTTTGTAGGATTACAGACCTCTGTAAATTGCCCCTAATGTGTGGGGTGCGGATGTGAAAGTGGGATAACATTGACCCAGTGTGAGAGAGTGATTGCTGGTCGGCGTTTATTCAGTGGGCCGAAGGGCCTGTTTCCACACAAGATGGCGGACTGCAGGAGTGGGGCGCAGTTGTGTATGGCTGCTCTCCCTGCAGTCCGTCCTTTCACCCTTTTTTATTTTTATTTTTAGTCCTGTCAAATAACAAATGCTAGTTGGAGGTCTCTTATGTGGTGGGTGGGGGGAGGGGAAGGGGGAAACTTTATTTCTTAGTCCCTACCTGGCCGCAGAGGCGGCTTCGAGTTGCTTCTTCGCCCCTTCCTCGCCGCCTACCATCGAAGCTGGAGCGGCGTTTCCTGTCGGAACCGGCCGGGACTGCAGCTTCGGTGGCGGCACAGCGCTGGGACACCATCACGGAGCGGGCGATGCCTTACCCGGGTCGCCGTGCAGTAAGCTCCGGAGAGCGGTGACCGCCGACTCCAACATCGAGGAGCTGCGGTCTGCGGAGCGTCCAGCCACGCGCGGCGCTGTATTTAAAACACCGCGGAGCCTGGGATCCGAGCTCGCCAGAGTCGGAGCTCCAGCCAACGCGGCCTGAGGGCTACGGGGGCCGCAGTCTCCGGGGAGGGAGCGGCCGCTCCAGACATTTTCCAAGCCGCTGATGAGTATTTACCCGACGCCGGAGTTCCAGCTTTCCGGCAAAGAGGGCCTGAATACATCGGACTGGCTGCGGAGGCCACAAATAGGCCCCGACCTCGGGTGTTTCACAGAGGAAGAGGACTTCACTTTTTGTTGCCATTTCCCCACAGTGGAAAATGTTGATTCTGTTGTGGTGGGGACGTTCTTGTTGAATTCTATAATGTTATGTCATTTTTCTGATTTTTAATTTTTCTATGGATGTACGGAAACGTAATTATTTCTTTTATTGTCTCTTTTATGTAAAGCACTTTGGTTTCAACGCAAGTTAATTTAAACGTGCTATATAAATAAAATGTACTTACTTACTTACTCTAAACTAAACCACTGGGCAAATCATTACTGTTACTCTAATTGCAAATTCCCCCTTGCGTGTAAGGAGTGGATACGAAATTTCGATAACATACAACCAGTGTGCATAACAAGACACAATGTGCTGGAGTAACTCAGCTGGTTTGGAAGCATCCCTGGAGAACATGGATAGTTGATGTTTCGGTTCATGACCCTTCTTCAAACTAATGTGAACGTGTGATCAATGGTCGTCATGGACTCGGTGGACAGAGGAACCTATTTCCCTGCTGTATCTTTCGATCAATTTAATCTAACAATCAATTCTCTGCACATTTACTTCTGAATCTCCCGTTTTGCAATTACTGGCCACACCAACCTAACGTAGTAGGTAATATTAGCGTCACATTTCACTGACATGGTCCGACTGTTAATGAGAGGCAAGTCTGGTTACGGAAGGAACTATACAGAATGCAGTGTGCTGATCAAATAATGGGAGAGTCATTCAAAATCTCAGCAATGAGCAGCATCTGAACCTTTCATGCTTTTCAGATGTAAATAAGAAATATGCTCTGTGCAATGAATCAGTCCCTGACATACAACCCCAAAGCCTGCCATTGTATCCAGAAATATGAGCTTTTGAAGACAGTAGTCTCCAGAGAGGATGCTTTCTCAAGCAAACATGTCCTGCGCAGAATGTACGAACAATAATATATGACTGTTGAGCAATTGTCTCCAGATATATACTCTGGGCTAAAGTATGTGCAGTGCCTGCGAGGTCACCTCCAGTACGTTGTGCGGCTTGGAAGGTCTTTCAAAAGACTTCCCAAAGGGATAAATATTGATCTGCAGAACACTTACTTTCCCCTTCCTCGGTTTGAACAGGAAGCAGGTGTGAGCGCTGAATATTTTACGCCACATCTATTTCTGAGGTAACAAGAGAATTAAAGTTGAGCGCCATTCTCACCACGTTAAGGGATCAGTATCCTGCTGAAATTCTCACACTTCCAGCGCCACGAGGGCCATTCTGCCCATCTTGCCGCATGCCAGCCCATTGGGAGATCCAATCAATAGACCCACTCCCCAGCTTTATACCCAAGTCCCTGCGATTCCTTTACCCGGATGCCAGCAGCAACATTCAGCAGCACTCAGCCGCTAACCTTTGGCACAGCATTGATGTCAAACCAAATGTGAATGGAATATATAAAATAGGTGTCTGTCGTGAAGAAAATGCCCTGTGGTGCTACATAAAATTTTCATCGAAGTAGAAAATATCAAATCAAAGTTGAAAATATCAAATCAAAGGAATTTGCTCGGAGTGGAAATATTATCAAAGTAAAGGTTTATCAAAGTATTATCAAAGATATTCAATGGTGCTTTTATTGATAGATGTGCAAAGTGCATATGCGCAGTGAAATTATTTTCTTACAAATAGTCCAGCATAGGATTGCCATACCTAAGCACATCCGTGATTAGCAAGTGTACAGAAATAATCTAGTCCTTGCTCTAGGTATTATGAGTGATGCCCGTTCCAGGCGAGCCCCAGGCTGCTGCAGGCCTCCTGTCATCGTCTTCCTTGGACATGTGGGTCGACCTGTGAACCGGCGTCCCTCTCCTCACCCGTCCACTTTTGTGCCCCGGCGGAGCCTCCCGCAGCCGACCTCGAGGGCACGGTAGGCCAGACCCCGGTTCCCCTCTCCTCTCCTACCGGCCTCGGTCCTCGCCCGTCGCAGCCGTTATCTTCACCGCCTCCATCCTCCCAGCCTCTGGTTCAGTCTTGTCTGCATGTGGCGAATCCCCAGTACAGGCTACCCCCACATTACAAGGGGGGGTAGAGGGGCAGGGGGTGGGAATGAGACTCATAACATGAAGCCTGTGTGTGCACCAAGAAAGGCCAGCTGAATATAATATAATAATTGATGCGCAAGTACTAGGCTCATGCCGTCAGGGTAGGCAAGGTAGGCAGTGCCTACCCTAACTAAAATTATCAAATGGTAATTATTAAATATAGATAGTAAAGGCACGGGAGAATTATGCTTCCCTAAGAGATTGATCTCTTCGGTAGGTATAATTCTCCCGTGCCTTTCATCCGCAGTACATGTAACACGCGAAAGTATGTGCAACTCTCGTACCGTCGACACTGCTTCAAGCCTTCAATGACAACGGTCTATAAAGGCAGCTGAAATTCTACCTTTGCCCCGTGGACTGCGTACTGCGAATGCGCAGCAGCGTACTGCGAATGCACAGCCCGAGTTTCTTGGCGGGTTTTTCAAACGTGGATTGTCATTATCTTGAGAGTATCTTAAGAAACAAAGAGAGAGGAATGGAGTTCGTGAACAAATAATGTGGTAAGTAAAGTTCTTTCAGCTATATGTTTTTAAATATTTTATTAAGAGATAAGGCTTTTGAAGACAAATTACTTTATAAAAGTCGACTGACTGCCTACCGGAGAGGAGAACAATCTGCGCATGCGCGTTTTTTAAGATATTTAAAATCCGACTGACTGCCTACCCTGTGTAATTACTCACGCCACATGCCTGGCAAGTACCTAGAGAGCAAATTTCATTCTGTATCTCAGATTTTGAACATCAGTACCACACAGGAACCGGGCCCTCTGTCCACGATGTCCGGACTGAACATGATGCCATTAAACTAATCTCTGCCTGCACATGATCCATATCCAGAGCTGCACAGTGGCGCAATGGTAGAGTTGCTACCTTACAGCGCTACCATACAGCGCCAGAGACCCGGTTCGATGCTTACTATGGGTGCTGTCTGTACGGAGTTTGCATGTTCTACCTGTGACCATATGGATTTTCTCCGGTGCTCCCACATTCCAAAGTCCGTAGGTTAATTGGCCTCTGTAAATTACCACTGGTGTGTCGGGAGTGGATGTGAAAGTGCGTTAACATAGAATTAGGAGGAAAGGGTGACTGATGGTTGGCGTGGACTCAGTGGGCTAGAGAGTCTGTATCCATGGTGTATCAAATAAACAAAAAGTACAATTGGATGCTCATAACAATCCAGCAGTCATTGCGAAGATTGCCTTTTTTTAAAGAATCTCCAGATTATGAAGTTAGATTCCAAAGCCATCGAAGTGAGAAACTAAAGGTACACAAAAATGCTGGAGAAACTCAGCGGGTGCAGCAGCATCTATGGAGCGAAGGAAATAGGCAACGTTTCGGGCCGAAACCCTTCTTCAGACTGATAGGGGGTGGGGAGAAGAAAGGAAAAAAGAAAAAAAGGCGGAGGAGGAGCCCGAGGGCTGGGGGATGGGAGGAGACAACCAGAGGGCTGATGAAGTGGGAGGGGACAGCAAGGGCTAGCAGAATTGGGAGAATTCAATAATAATAATAATAATAGATTTTATTTATGGGCACCTTTCACAAAGTCTCAAGGACACCTTACAAAGTTTAACAAATAGTGTAGAAACATGTAAGCGGAACGAAATAAATAGCAAAGACATCACCAGTACACAAATTAAAATTAGAATTAAATCCAAAAACAAAAATCAAAAACACAATATGGAAGAGAGAGCAGCGGCTGCTAAAGCGTGCCAGCGTCCACTTTCCCTTCCGACCGCCATCTTGGACATAGACTAACATAGACACTACACATTACACACAAAATCATCCCCCCACAATGATTACCACTGTGGGGGAAGGCACAATGTCCAGTCCCCAACCCCAGTTCACCCAAAGTCAGGCCTATTGAGGCCTCCACAGTTGCCTCTACGGAGGCCCGATGTTCCTGGCCGTTCTCGCCGGGTGTTGTTTCCCCGGCATCGGGAGAGTCCTCACAGCGGCTGGGACGGCTGGAACGGCCGATTCCCTACCGGAGTCCGTGGCACCTGAAGCCGACAAGGCCGCGCCGATTTGGAGCTCAGAGGCTCCCGATGTTGGAGTCGGCGCCGCCGCCCGCGGCTGGTCGCTCCGCAGTCCCGCAGCCCGGAGGTGTTGAGCTCAGCGGTCGCAGCTCACCGGAGCTCCAGCGCGTCGATCCAGCGCGGCGACCCAGGCAAGGCATCGCCCGCTCTGCTCCATGATAGCGCTCCAGCGCTGTGCCGCTACCGAAGCTGAAGGTGCTGGGCGGTCCCCACAGGGAAAACGCCGCTCCACGCCCGCTGGTAGGTCACGAGGACGGGTCGACGGGGCAGCCCGGAGAAAAAGCTGCCTCACCGACCAGGAAGGGACCTAGAGATAGTTTCCCCCTGACCCCCCTACATTAAAAGTCAAAATTCCCCTAGACATATACGGGAAAAAAACTAAAAACTAAATAAAAAAGTGAATTGAACGGACGGCTGCTGGTTAGCAGCCGTTCCCCAAGATGGCTCCTCCCATGTTCAATGTTCATGCCCCCAGGATGTAGACTGCCCAAGCGGAATATGAGGTGCATTTCCTCCAATTTCCGGTGTTGCTCGCTGTGGCCATGGAGGAGACCCAGGACAGAGAGGTCAGATACGGAATGGGAGGGGGAGTTGAAGTGCTGAGCCACCGTGAGGTCAGGTTGGTTATTGCGGACCGACCGGAGGTGTTCGGCGAAACGATCACCAAGCCTCCGCTTGGTCTCACCGATGTAGATCAGCTGACATCTAGAGCAGCGGATGCAATAGATGAGGTTGGAGGAGATGCAGGTGAACCTCTGTCGCACCTGGAACGACTGCTTAAGGCTCTGTCCCACGGGTTTGCGGTCGTTGGCGGTGAAGCGCGGCGTCGCCGGAAGAGGGGACCGCATGGCAACCACGAGAGCGCCGCACGGATGCTGCGCGGGGGGCCAAGTATGGCCGGTTCAACGAGCTTGCGGTTTCGGCTGATGACGTCTTTCGGATCGCGGGGCCGTGCCGCACATGTACCTCACTGTCGGCGGCTGTGCCGCACACGTACCTCACTGGTGGTGGCTGTGGCGGCGGCCGTGCCGCACACGTGCCTCACTGGCGGAGGCTGTGGCAGTGCAGGTTCAACTCACGGCGCTCGTGCCTCACTGGCGGCGGCTGTGGCGGCGGCCGTGCCGCACTCGTGCCTCACTGGCGGCGGCTGTGCGGTAGGAACATATTTTTGGACAGTGTTGGTTTTTATTTAGCACCGTGCGGTGTTGGGAACAACGCCGCACGGCCCCGGAATTGTGCGTTCGACCGAGCCCGCGGTCTCTGGCGGCCCAGGAGCGGTAGATAGTTCCTGTTTCGCCGCCAATGACCGCAGACTCGTGAGACAGGCCTTTTAGGTCCTTGAATGGAAACTAAATTGGACATAAAGTGCTGGAGTAACTCAGCAGGTCAGGCAGCATCACTGGAGAACATGGTTAGATGACAATTCCTGTCAAGGTCCTTCTTCAGACTCTTCATTCTCCTGAGATGCTGCCTGACCTGCTGAGTAAACTCCAGTGCTTTGTGTCCATTTTGTGTATTTAACAGCATCTGCAGTTCTTTGCTTCTACATTGAGACACTGGATCACTGGTTCACCACCATGATACAATGATACAATGATACAATTTATTTGTTGTCATTTGAACCTATGTTCAAACGAAATTCTGTTTCTGCAGTCATACAAACAAGTAAAAAGAACCAAGACACAACACAATTTACACACAAACATCCATCACAGTGAATCTCCTCCTCACTGTGATGGAAGGCAAAGTCTTGTATCTCCCCTGCTCTCCTCATTCTCCTCCCGATGTCAAAGTCAAAGCCCCCAGCGGGCGATGGTAAGTAAGTCCCGCGGCCATTAAGGCCGCGCCGGGCGATGTAAGGCCACGCTCCAGGTCATTTTCAACCCCGCAACTCGGGCGGGAGAAGTTGCCGTTGCGGGAGCTCCGAAAAGCGATCTCCCACCAGAGACCCGCGAGCTCCAGGTGTTACCGTCCATCACACCACGTACAATCTTGTTACACATCCTTTCAGAGGCCACTGTTTGGGATGGGGTTCTGAGCACTCTGTATCTCAGGTGCTGGCATAGTGCAGCCATTGTTTACATTACAGTCATCAGTGAGGCTGATTTAATTGGGTGGAAAGCTTGCATCTTACACCTGGCTGATTCATTCATTGACAGCATTGTAATGAATAAATCTGTCTGTGCGTCATCTTTGAACTCGCGGGCTCCTTTTCTGTTTCTAGCTCATTTATTGTTCAATGTGTCAATGGTTTCATTATATGTGTGTGCAAATATTATCACTGCTCTTTTATTCTATTCATTCATAGACAATAGACAATAGACAATAGGTGCAGGAGTAGGCCATTTGGCCCTACGAGCCAGCACCGCCATTCAATGTGATCATGGCTGATCATCCCCAATCAGTACCCTGTTCCTGCCTTCTCCCCATATCCCCTGACTCCACTATTTTTAAGACCCCTATCTAGCTCTCTCTTGCAAATATCCAGAGAACCGGCCTCCACTGCCCTCTGAGGCAGAGAATTCCACAGACTCACCACTCTCTGTGAGAAAAAGTGTTTCCTCGTCTCCGTTTTAAATGGCTTACTCCTTATTCTTAAGCTGTGGCCCCTGGTTCTGGACTCCCCCAACATCGGGAACATGTTTCCTACCTCTAGCGTGTCCAAGCCCTTAACAATCTTATATGTTTCAATGAGATATCCTCTCATCCTTCTAAACTCCAGAGTATACAAGCCCAGCTGCTCCATTCTGTCAGCATATGACAGTCCCGCCATCCCAGGAATTAACCTTGTAAACCTACGCTGCACTCCCTCAATAGCAAGACTGTCCTTCCTAAAATTAGGGGACCAAAACTGCACACAATACTCCAGGTGTGGTCTCACTGGGGCTCTGTACAACTGCAGAAGGACCTCTTTGCTCCTATATTCGATTCCTCTTGTTATTAAGGCCAACATGCCATTCGCTTTCTTCACTACCTGCTGTACCTGCATGCTTACTTTCATAGACTGATGTGCAAGGACCCCCAGATCCCATTGTACTTCCCCTTTTCCCAACTTGACGCCATTTAGATAGTAAATGTGACATTTTTGCAGATAAGTTGTGACATTTTTGCAGATATATGCATAAATAATTTAGCTGGTTATTAATGTAATCAGATAAACCAATCTGTTATTACTTTGTTGATTGGGAATAAATCAATACATTTTGGGGCAGCACAGTGGTGCAGCGGTAGAGCTGCTGCCCTCCAACACCAGAGACCCAGATTCAATCTTGACAACGGGTGCTGCATGTACGGAGTTTGCACGTTCTCCCCATGACCACGTGGGTTTTCTCTGGGTGCTCCGGTTTTCTCCTACACTCCAAAGACATGTGGGTTTGCAGATTAATTGGTTTCTGTAAATTGTAACTAGTCCCTTGCATATAGGATAGCGCTAATGCAGGGGGTCAGCATGGACTCGGTGGGCCAAAGGGCCTGTTTTCATGCTCTATCTCTAAAGTTTAAAGTCCAAAGTCTAAAGTACAGCACAGGAACATGCCCTTGAGTGAGGGTTTACTCTCTGTGTATTCTTGTGTAACTAATGGGCCTGTAACGCTGCTAACCAGTAAGAATGTAATTGTTCCGTTGGCAGTCCATATGACAATTAAACACTCGTAACACTTCCTGGACTCTTGACTCTTGGCTATTGGTCAAACAATCAACAGATATTGACTACGGGTAGAGGTGAGCATTATACACTTCCTGTTTTACAACATGGCATTACAAAATTACTGTCCGAACATTTTGGTTGTTTGCTTTCTGTGCGTTTTCTAAAACTATTAAATGACATGGGCCACATCTACTCACAGAATGCAAGCAGGCTGAAGGATGGATCAGAGACCTGCTTAATAAAGTCAAGGGCAGCACAGTGGCGCAGCGGTAGAGTAGCTGCTTTACAGCGCCAGAGACCCAGGTTCGACCCTGACTACAGGTGCTTGTCTGTGCGGAGTTTGTACGTTCTCCCTGTGACCACGTGGGTTTTGACCACACTGGGTGCTCCAGTTTCGTCCCACACTCCAAAGGCATACAGGGTTTTATTTAATTGTTTCGTTTAGTTTAGTGATACAGCACGGAAATAGGCCCACTGAGTCCACGCCAACCAGTGACCCCTGTACACCAGCATTATCCTATACACTAGGAACAATTTACAATTTTTACCAAAGCCAATTAACCTACAAACCTGTACGACTTTGGAATGTGGGAGAAAACAGGAACAGCCGGTCAAAACCGATGTTGGGCGAGTCCAGAACCAGGGGCCACAGTTTAAGCATAAGGAGTAGGCCATTTAGAACGGAGACGAGGAAACACTTTTTCTCACAGAGAGTGGTGAGTCTGTGGAATTCTCTGCCTCAGAGGGCGGTGGCGGCCGGTTCTCTGGATGCTTTCAAGAGAGAGCTAGATAGGGCTCTTAAAGATAGCGGAGTTAGGGGATATGGGGAGAAGGCAGGAACCGGGTACTGATTGGGGATGATCAGCCATGATCACAGTGAATGGCGGTGCTGGCTCGAAGGGCCGAATGGCCTACTCCTGCACCTATTGTCTATTGTCTATTGTAAAACCCATGCAGTCACGGGGGGAACATACAAACTCTGTATGGACAGCACATATGGTCAGTTTTAAAGCTGGGTCTGCAGCACTGTAAGGCAGCAACTCTACCACTGCACCACCGTGCCGCCCCTGAAATTGGCTTTGGTAAATTGTTCCTAGTGTGTGAGTGTACGGGGTGATCGCAGGTCGGCGCTGTATCCCTGAAGTAAAGTTTAAAGTCTAAAGAAACCAATCTAGCAACACAGTGTCAAAAAGAACTCTGTACCCCAAGGAGAAAATGTGGCAAGCAGTCACTCAGCACAGGTACTGACCTCCCCACCATCGAATGGATCAATAGGAGTCATCGCTGCCTCAATAAGGCAGCCAGCATCATCAGAGACCCACACCACCCTGGCCATGCTTTCATTTCACTCCTGCCATCAGGAAGAAGGTATAGGAGTCTGAAAACCATGACCTCCAGGTTCTTCCCAACAACCACCAGGCTCTTGAACACTACAAACACCAATTAAACTTGTAGGAAAGAACTGCAGATGCTGGTTTAAATCGAAGATGCTGGAGTAACTCAGCGGGACTGGCAGCATCTCTGGAGAGAAGGAATGGGTGACGTTTTGTTTTTTTTTTTTTTTTTTTTTTTTTTTTTTTTTTTTTAATTTTTTATTTTTTAGAAGTACGGTAGATTACAGTAATGTACAACACGTATATATTAATACATTTTTTGTACCGCTTCACTTTTTTAAACTTTAAAAAAGAAAAAGAAAGAAGTAAGAAAAGTGAAGAAAGTGCGCAAAGGTTGTGAAGTGCAAAAGAGTGTTGGGAAAAGAAAGCCCCTTAGAAAAGAGGTTAGAGAAGGAAGTAAAGTTAGAAAATAGACCCTAGAAAAAAAAGAGAAAGAAAGAAGGAACAATCGCTCTATTATGACTCTTATACCATACTTCATAGAGAAGGAACTACCAACCAAGTCTATTTTTATTTTACCTCCCATTACCAGGTCCAGATACCTTTTATTTATTTATTTGTTTTTCTAAATTACTATTGCACCTCATGCTTGTAATAGGTCCAAAAACGTAGACCACGTCTTTTGAAATTGATCTGCTTTGCCTACTAGGAGGAATCTCATCTCTTCCAGATGTAATGTTTCCAACATATTTGATGTCCACATTTTTATTGTTGGTGTGGGCGCATTTTTCCAGAATTTAAGTATAAGCTTTTTTCCCATTATTAGCCCATAATTGAGTAAATTCTTCTGATACACGTTTAATTCAGGAATACCTTCCGATATTCCAAAAATAATCCATTCTGGTTTTGGTACCAGTTTTATTTTGATTAATTTTGAAAAAATATCAAATATTTCAAACCAGAATTTTTGGATTTTTGTACAAAAAACAAAAGAATGTGCTATGGTAGCTTCTTGACATATACATTTATCACAGATTGGTGAGACGTTAGGAAAGATTTTATTTAGTTTGGTTTTTGAATAATATAATCTATGTAATGTTTTAAATTGGATAAGCGTATGTCGTACGTTGATCGAGCATTTATGCACCTGTAATAAATGATTATCCCAACTCTCTTTTGAAATTTTTATACCTAGATCTTGTTCCCAATCTCTTCTAATTCCATCTGTTGTGGGTATTTCTATATTTAAAATGATATTATATAAGTATGATATTAAATTAGCTGATTCCGCCTTTGTCTTCATTGCTTCATCTAGTAAGTCGGAAGGCATATTATAATAATCTTTTGTGTGTGTTTTCAAATAGTCACAGATTTGTATATATTTAAAATATTGATTATTTTTCAAATTATATTTCAGTTGTAGATGTTGGAATGATAGTAATTTTTCTAATTCATACAGATCTTCGAGCGTTTTAATTCCCATTCTTTCCCATTGTATAAATGCTTTATCTATGATTGAAGGTTTAAACGATGGGTTATTGACTATTGGTATTAAGAGAGATAGGTTTCTTAATTTTAGATTCTGTTTTATTTGCTTCCATGTTCTAATAGTGCTATATATAATTGGATTTTTATTATAATTTTTATTATTCAAGTTTATTGGAGAGAGAATAATCGCTCCTATATTATTCGGGGAGCAATCCCCTTTTTCCATTATAATCCAGTCCACCTGCTGGGCAGAATTGTCCAGCAGGTGAATCATATTTTTAATATTTACTGCCCAGTTATAATACATAAAGTTAGGGAGCGCTAGACCCCCCAACTCTTTTCGTTTGTTAAGGTGTGTTCTTTGTATTCTGTGGGATTTGTAATCCCATATAAAATTTGTAATGTCTGAGTCCAGTTTTTTGAAAAACTTTTTTGGGAGATATATAGGTATTGATTGAAATAGGTAAAGGATTTGTGGTAAGAAAATCATTTTTATAGCATTTATCCTACCTATTAAGGACATCGGAAGTGTTTTCCAAAATTTAATCAGATTATTTAATTTCTTAAGTAGGGGATTATAAGGGGGGGGGGGGGTGACGTTTTGAATCGAGAGAAGGGTCTCGACCTGAAACCTCACCCATTCCTTCTCTCCAGAGATGCTGCCCGTCCCACTGAGTTACTCCAGCATTTTGTGTCTACCAACTAAACTTTGTTCTACAAACTGTTTTGGTCGCACCAGGGACTTTGGGCTATTGTTTAGTTTAGTTTAGAGTTTAGAGATACAGCATAGAAACAGGCCCCTGGGACCACTGAGTCCACACCGGCCAACCATCACCTGTTCATTAGTTCTACCCAACACACTAGATTCATTTTACAGAAGTCCACGTACAAACCTGCATGTCCTTGGAATGTGGGAGGAAACCAGAGCATCCGGAGGAAACCCATGTGGCAGAATGTACAAACACCATACAGACAGCATCCGTAGTCAGGATCAAAGCCAGGTCTCTGATGCTGGAAGGCAGCAGCTCTACCACTGTGCCACTGTGCCACCAACATTTTGTTTTACACTAATGGTAGGATATTTTTTTAAGGTATTGATCTTTCTTTTATTTATTGTGTTATCATTGAGTACTGTGTTTATTGATCTGTTATGCTGCTGCAAGTAAGAATTTCATTATTCTGTTTTCAGTACATATGACAATTAAACACTTTGATTCTTCAAGTTGAGCAGGATTCATCAGTTGCTCAGGACCCCGACCGAGCAAGAGAAAGGAAGTCCTCCAAACTTAAGGGCCTGTCCCACTTTCAAGACCTAATTCACGACCTCTGCCAAGTTTGCCCTTGACTCATACTCACAGCTTGGTCGTCACAAGGTCGTAGGAGGTCGTAGGAGGTCATAGGAGGTTGTAGAGGTCATATTAATGATCTGGATGAGGATATTAATGATCTGGATGAGGGAATTGAAGGCAATATCTCCAAGTTTGCGGATGACACTAAGCTGGGGGGCAGTGTTAGCTGTGAGGATGATGCTAGGAGACTGCAAGGTGACTTGGATAGGCTGGGTGAGTGGGCAAATGTTTGGCAGATGCAGTATAATGTGGATAAATGTGAGGTTATCCATTTTGGTGGCAAAAACAGGAAAGCAGACTATTATCTAAATGGTGGCCGACTAGGAAAAGGGGAGATGCAGCGAGACCTGGGTGTCATGGTACACCAGTCATTGAAAGTAGGCATGCAGGTGCAGCAGGCAGTGAAGAAAGCGAATGGTATTTTAGCTTTCATAGCAAAAGGATTTGAGTATAATAATAATAATAACTTTATTTATAAAGCACTTTAAACAACCACAGTTGCCACAAAGTGCTGTACATGAGAAATCATGAACAAAAAGCTATTACAAACAATTAAAAACCATTAAAAACCGTAAAACGAAGGACTATAAAAAACACACTAAAAATTAAAAGACATTAAAAGCACTAAAAACAGGGGCAATGCCTCAGCCAGTGTCAAAAGCCAAAGAATAAAAATATGTTTTTAGGGAGGATTTGAAGATGGACAGTGAGGGGGCCTGTCTGATGTGCAGCGGCAAGGTGTTCCAGAGTGCCGGAGCAGCAACAGAAAAAGCATAGGAGCAGGGAGGTTCTACTGCAGTTGTACAGGGTCTTGGTGAGACCACACCTGGAGTATTGCGTACAGTTTTGGTCTCCAAATCTGAGGAAGGACATAGTTGCCATAGAGGGAGTGCAGAGAAGGTTCACCAGACTGATTCCTGGGATGTCAGGACTGTCTTATGAAGAAAGACTGGATAGACTTGGTTTATACTCTCTAGAATTTAGGAGATTGAGAGGGGATCTTATAGAAACTTACAAAATTCTTAAGGGGTTGGACAGGCTAGATGCAGGAAGATTGCTCCCGATGTTGGGGAAGTCCAGGACAAGGGGTCACAGCTTAAGGATAAGAGGGAAATCCTTTAAAACCGAGATGAGAAGAACTTTTTTCACACAGAGAGTGGTGAATCTCTGGAACTCTCTGCTACAGAGGGTAGTCGAGGCCAGTTCATTGGCTATATTTAAGAGGGAGTTAGATGTGGCCCTTGTGGCTAAAGGGATCAGAGGGTATGGAGAGAAGGCAGGTACGGGATACTGAGTTGGATGATCAGCCATGATCATATTGAATGGCGGTGCAGGCTCGAAGGGCCGAATGGCCTACTCCTTCACCTAATTTCTATGTTTCTATGTTTCTATGTAGGTAGTTCGTAGCAGGCCGTGATGCTAGTCGTAGGTACTCGTGGCATCAAGTAGGTCAGGCCGTTTTTTCTAGCCTGATGAAAAATGTCCACGAGTAAAACAGGTCGTGAATTAGTTCGTGAAAATGGGACAGGCCCTTTATCCTCCTTTTACAAATGGAGTTGACCAGCCCTTAATAGTGCATTGCCATTTAAGTATATTACTGGAAATTTGCAGAAAGGTTAGGAAGTTTGGCACATCCCCAAAAACTCTCACGAACTTCTACAGATGCATCATGGTAAGCATTTTATCAGGATGCATCACAGCATGGTTTGGGAACAGCTCCATTCAAGACCGCAAGAAATTGCAGAGAATGGTGGACGCAGCCCAGACCATCACACAAACCAGCCTGCCTTCCATTGTCTCCATCTACACTTCACGCTGCCTCGGCAAGGCCGCCAGCATAATCAAGGATGAGTCTCACCGCAGTTACTCCCTCTTCTCCCCTCTCCCATCTGGCAAGAGGTACAGAAGTGTGAAAACACACACCTCAAGATTCAGGGACAGTTTCTTTCCAGGGAACTGAACCGTCCCATCAACAACTAGAGAGCAGCCCTGACCAACCAACATTTTTGAGACCCTCGGACTATCTTTTATTGGACATTGCTGGACTTTATCTTGCACTAAACATCATGCCCTTTATCCTGTATCTGTACACTGTGGACGGCTTCATTGTGAACATGTTTAGACTTTCTGCTGACTGGATAGCATGCAACAGAAAAGCTTTTCACTGTACGTCGGTACACGTGACAATAAACTAAACTAAACTAAATTATACAAAATGCAATCTTATAACATGTTTGTCTGAATTTTAAACCTCCATTTTTTCCTCATGCATATCCTGTGTACAAAACTCAGCATCTTTACATCCAAGGGTTAGTGTACTTTAGTTTAGTTTAGAGATACAGCGCAGAAACAGGCCCTTCGGTCCACCGAGTCCGTGCTGACCAGTGATCCCCGCACATTAACACTGTCCAATAAAGACTAGGGACAATTTTACAAGCTAATTAACCTACAAACCTGTACATCTTTGGACTGTGGGAGTAAACCGAAGATCTCGGATAAACCCCACGCAGGTCACAGGGAGAACATACAAACTCCGTACAGACAAGCACCCAGGTCTCTGGCGCTGTAAGGCAGCAGCTCTACTGCTACACCACCGTGCACCCAGGTCTGTGATGAAGCTGCAGATTTATTGAGAAAGTCAACATTTACAAATCTGCATCTGTTTCCATATAAAGGTCAATTGCCCTGAATCTACAAAAATGTTTCCAATAATAGGAGCTATTTTCAAAGCTGAGGTTGATAAGTTCTTGATTAGTAAGGCGTCAAAGGTTACAGGGAGAAGGGATGGAAATGGTGTTGAAAGGGAAAAAATAGATCAGCTGTGATCGAATGGCAGAGCAGAGTCGATGGGCCAAATGGCCTAATTCTGCTCCTATGTCTTATGTTCTTATGATTATAAGTCTGAAGAAGGGTCCCGACCTGAAACGTCACCTGTCCGTTCCGAAAAGATATTGCCTGACCCATTGAGTTCCTCCAGCACTTTATGTTTTGCTAGAGATCAGGTCTGCCTGAAGCACAACTTGGCCTTTTGTGCGCGCTGGACTTTGTAAGTCTCAGAGGAAAAACAGCTGGGGCAAGTGACTCAGCCCTGTTTTAATTAAGATTAACATTGTGTTCAATCCAGGAGGATTGGATATCCTGTACTTTCAGCTCTCCATCAACTCAAGTTTCCCCCGCTGTCGGGTTCATTAACTTCACATCATTGGCAACAACAACTTGTTAATGAAGGTTCCTTAATGGATTGAACTCTCCTGGATAATTCACTCCAGCAATATCACAGGAGAATATGGCTTTAGACTTCAGAGATAGGGCGTGGAAACAGGCCCTTCAGCCCACTGAGTCCGTGCCGTACACTAGCACAATCCTACACACTAGGGCCAATTTACAATTTTACCGAATCCAGTTAAGCCGTGAACTTGCTCATCTTCGGAGTGTGGGAGGAAACCGGATCAACCGGAGGAACCCCACGTGGTCACGAGCAGAACGTACAAACTGCTTACACATGGCACCCATAGTCAGGATCGAACCTGGGTCTCGCAGCAACTCTACCGCTACGCCACTATGCTGCCACTTTAAAAAAAACATTCAATGCCACGGATTTCTTTGCCTTCATTTGTTTTTTGTGATCTAGGTGCCACAGGCAAGACCAACATTTAATTCCCATCCCCAATTGCATTGGGGAGAAGCAGATGGCGGACACCTTTCTTGAACAGGTGTAGTAGATTAGTTTAGTTTAGTTTAGTTTAGAAATACAGCAGGGAAACAGGCCCTTCGACCCACTGAGTCCATACTGACCAACGATCACCCGTACGTTAGTTTTATGTTATCCCACTTTCCCATCCACTCCCTGCACTTTGGAGCAATTTTTCAGAAGCCAATTAATCTACAGACTCACACGTCTTTGGAATGTGGGAGGAAACCGGAGCACCCGGAGAAAACCCACACGGTCACAGGGAGAACGTACAAACTCCACACAGACAGCACCCGAGGTCAGGATCGAACCCAGATCTCTGGCGCTGTAAGGCAGCAACTCTACCACTGCACCACCGTGCCACTGTATTTCCACTGAATGGGCTTTCAGAGTGCACATAGGAAGGGAGTTCCAGGAATTAGTGCTGCTGGCAATGAAGTCCTGGATGTTACAGGTTGAGGAGAGACTTGACAAAAGTATATAAAATGATGAGAAGCATAGATAGGGTAGATAGTCAGAACCTTTTTGCCCAGGGTGGAAATGTCCAACACTAGAGGGCATAGCTGTAAGGTGAGAGGATGAAAGTTTAATGGAGATGTTGCGGGGCACGTTGTTTATAGAGAGTGGTGGCGGCCTGGAACACATTGCAAGGGGAGGTGGTGGAGGCTGCTCTCTGTGTGGAGTTTGTACGTTCTTCCTGAGACCACATGCGTTTTCTCCGGGTTCTCCGGTTTCCTCCCACACTCCAAAGCTTCACAGATTTGTAGGCTAATTGACTGTTAAAATTATAAATTGTTCCTGTTGTGTGTAGGATAGTGCGAGTGTACGGGATGATCGCTGGTTGGCTTGGACTCGGTGGACCGAAGGGCCTGCTTCCACACTGTGTCTCAAAAGTCTGAAGTCTGAGGGATAGGTTATACATTATTGGATAGACAAGGTCTGATCAGGTACAGTCAGCATGGTTTTGTACATTGGAGGTCGTGTCTCACAAATCTAATTGAGTTTTTTGAAGACGTGACCAAAAAGGTCGATGAGGGCAGAGCTGTAGATGTTGTGTACATGGATTTCAGTAAGGTGTTCGACAAGTTTCCGCATGGTAAGCTGCTCTGGGAGGTTACATTGCAAATATAGCAAATTGGCTGCATGGAAGGAAGCAGAGGGTGATTTTGGAAGGTTGCTTCTTGTACGGGAGGCCTGTGACTAGTGGTGTGCCTCATTTCATCACTGATTTGGATGAGAACAGACAGGGCAGGATTATCAAGTTTGCTGATGATACAAAAGTGGGTGGTTTTGTAGATAGTGAAGATGGTTGTGAAGGATTGAAGCAGGATCCGGATCGATTGGCCAGGTGGGCGGAGGAATGGTTGATGAAATTTAATACAGAGAAATGTGAGGTGTTGCATTTTGGGATGTCTAACAAGGGTAGGACCTACACAATAAATGGTAGGCCTCTGGGTAGTGTTGTAGAGCAGAAGGATCTAGGAGTGCAGGTGCATGGTTCCTTGAAGGTCGAGTCGCAGGTAGATAAGGTGGTCAAAATGGCTTTCGGCTCATTGCCTTCATCACTCAGAGTATTGAGTATAGAAGTTGGGAGGTCATGTTCCAGTTGTACAAGATGTTGGTGAGACTGCATTTAGAATATTGTGTTCAGTTCTGGACACCATGTTATAGGAATGATATTGTCAAGCTTGAAAGGGTTCAGAGAAGATTTATGATGATGTTGGTAAAACTAGAGGGTGTGAGCTATCGGGAGAGGTTGAGTACGCTGGGTCTCTATTCCTTGGAGCACAGGAGGATGAGGGGTAATCTTATAGAGGTGTATAAAATCATGAGAGGAATAGATTGGGTAAATGCACAGAATCTCTTGCCCAGAGTGGGGGAATCAAAGACCAGAGGATGTAGGTTCAAGGTGAAGGGGAAAAGATTTAATAGGCGGTCATGGTGGCACAGTGGTAGAGTTGCTACCTTACAGTGAATGCAGCGCCGGAGACCCGGGTTCGATCCCGACAATGGGTGCTGTCTGTACGGAGTTTGTACGTTCTGCCCGTGACCTGCGTGGGTTTTCTCCGAGATCTTCGGTTTCCTTCCACACTCCAAAGACGTACAGGTTTGTAGGTTAATTGGCTTGGTAAATGTAAAAATTGTCCCTAGTGGGTGTCGGATAGTGTTAATGTGCGGGGATCGCTGGTCAGCGCGGACCTGGTGGGTGTATGGAACAAGCAGCCAGATGAGTTAGTTGAGGCTGGGACAATCCCAAAGTTTAATCAAATGCTTTCTGAAAGTCCAGGTACACTACATCCACTGGCTCTCCCTTGTCCATTTTCCTAGTTACATCCTCAAAAGGTTCCAGATTAGTGAAGCATGATTTCCCCTTTGTAAATCCATGTTGATTCGGACCGATCCTGTTACTGCTATCCAAATGTGCCGCTATTTCATCTTTTATGATTGACTCCAGCATCTTCCCCACCACCGATATCAGGCAAACTGGTTGATAATTCCATGTGTGGAGGTTTGCGATGGCATTTCTTGCATCACCACTGTGATCGTTTCCCAAATGCCTTTCAGTGGCTGCAAAGCTGGGTCAGTAAATCAATAATACAAAGGAATGGTTTAGACTACACAGATACAGCATGGAAACAAGTCCTTCAGTTCACAGACTCCATACCAATCGTTAATGAACAATTCACATTAGTTCCATGTTATCCCAGTTTTGCATCCACTCCCTACACACTAGGGACAATTTACAGAGGCCAATTAACCTACAAACCCACACATCTTTGGGATGTGGGAGGAAACCGGAGCACCTGGAGGAAATCCACGCAGTCACAGGGAGACCGTGCAAACTCCACACAGACAGCATTCAACAGCATTGCCTAGGTTGAAAGTGATGTGATTTCATAATGTATATTATATGTTCCCTCACCTTGTCCACAAAAGATGTGAACAATGTCAACAGAATGCTAACACAAGCAACTGCAGATGCTGGTTTACAAAGAAAAGACAAAAAATGTTGGAGTAACTCAACAGGTCAGGCTGCGTCTCAGGAGAACATGGATAGGTGACGTTTTGGGTCGCGACCCTTCTTCAGACCGATTGTAGTAGTGGGGGAGAGAGCTGAAACAGTGGAGGGGGCAGGACAAAGCCTGGCAAGTGCAGCACGGTGGTGCAGCGGTAGAGTTGCTGCCTTACAGCGCCAGAGATCCGGGTTCGATCCTGACTGCGGGGTGCTTGTCTGTACGGAGTTTGTACGTTCTCCCTGTGACCTTTGTGGGTTTTCTCAGGGAAGCTCCGGTTTCCTCCCACACTCCAAAGACATACAAATTTGTAGGCTAATTAGCTTGGTATAAATGTAAAGGGCCTGTCCCACTTGGAACGACCTAATCCACGAGTTTAAAAGACCCTAGACGAGTTGAAAAAAATGTCAAGTTCGTGTTGACTCGCCGAAGTAAAAGACCTCCTACGACCTCCTATGACTATGTCTACGACCTCCTACGACTATGTCTACGACCTCCTACGACTATGTCTACGACCTCCTATGACAATGTCTACGACCTCCTACGACCCCCCTCGACCTCAGTCTTCCACACCTAAGACCAACTACGACTAGCTACGAGTGGAAAATGATCACATGATCAAATTATGTCATGTTTGCATTTTTTTTCTCGGGCCAGTTACCGACGACTACCTACGACTACCATCACGACCTACTACGACCTACCTATGACCTACCTACGAGTAAAAAGTGTCCATTTTTTCCATGCCAACCTTTTTTTTACTCGTGGACATTTTTTATCAGGCTGGAAAAAACGCCGCAACCTACTTGAGGCCACGAGTACGCGGAGACCACTCACGAGCATGAGGAAGAGTTACGAAGACCTCCTACGACCTCGTGGCGACCATGCCGCGAGTATGAGTCAAGGGAAAACTCGGCAGAGGTCGCCCATTAGGTCGTGAAAGTGGGACAGGGGCTTAAATTGTCCGTGGTGCGTGTAGGATAGTGTAAGTGTGCGGGGATCGCTGGTCGAGTGGACCCGATGGGTGAAGGGCCTGTTTCTGCTCTGTATCTCAAAACTAAACTAAACTTTAATAGGTGATAGGTGTATGCAGGTGAGCTGGTTTTTCACCTTTTCCAGCTCTCTTCCCCCCTACTGCAATCAGTCTGGAGAAGGATCCCGATCTGAAACATCACCTATTCATGTTCTCCAGAGATGCTGTCTGACCCGTTGAGTTACATCCATACTTTGTGCCAATAAAATGTTTACTGTCTGCTGTTTAGGATTATTTCTGTTGTCCTGACAACAAAGCTTCATTCAACAATGATAAATTGCAAAGGTTTTTCCACTCTCCCACTCACCCCTGAGATCACTGAACCACGACATTACATTGCGCTAGTTTCCCTCTCATTATCTTAAGCTGAAAGCAGTTTGTTTTACCTTTGACAGCTTTGTGCAGCCTTCCAAGAGAAGATTACAACATACTCGTGTCTGATTATAATCAGTCCAACGTTAGATTTAATATCCCTGTCAAATCCACAGCAGTAAATCATGCAGAACAGAAGAGAACAATGGTTCAATGGCAGAAACAAAGAGCTGCAGATGATGGTTTCTACCAAAGATAGACCGAAGATGAGTAAACCAAGGAGTTGCGGAGGGAGCGGTCCCTGCGGAAAGCGGAATGGGGTGGAGGTGGGAAGATGTGATTAGTGGTGGGATCCCTTAAGAGGTGATGGAAATGTTGGAGGATAATGTGTTGGGTAACGGGTAACCCTAGACACTAGGAGCAATTATGAGTGACCAATTAACCCACAGATCCGTACGTCTTTGGAATTTGGGAGGAAACCGGAGCACCCAGAGAAAACCCACATGGTCTCAGAGAGAACGTACAAACTCCACACAAACAACACCGGAGGTCTGGATCCAACCTGGGTCTCCGGCACTGTAAGGCAGAAGCTCTACTGCTGTGCCAATCTGCCACCTTGAAAGGTGAACGGGCTGTAGGTTGGCTGGATAGCAATGGGTATCGCATTGTACAATATCCTTGCTCAAGGTCTAAAACGTGCTCCAGAATAAGTTCTGGCCCAAATTCACCAGGTCATCTCCCTCCAGAGGAGGGTATGCCATAGAACCTCAGAGATGTGTTAACATTGAATTGTTTTCAAGACAGGACACGTACTGTAGAGAATAATTTAGTTGGAGCAGCCTGAAAATGGTATACCATTAAACATGTTGCATCATGGATCTGATCTCTGACCACTGCAATCTGAAGGCACTGTAATCTTTCCTAAATAAATGAAACAAAGACAGAAACTGCAGATGCCGGAATCTTTAGCAACATACAAAGTGCTGGAGTAACTCAACGGGTCGGGCAGCATCTAACTATTGGTTGTAGGATCTTGCCTGGGGAGCTCACTGGAAAAGTATTCCTCTGTTTGTGCCAAATATGATGCCAAGTTGAACTGATCTCATCTGCCTGTATATGATCCATTTCCATCTATTCCCTGCACTTCCATGTGCCCATGTAAAAATGACTTAAATGGCACTATCGTATCTGCCCGTTGTCAGGATGGAACCTGGGTCTCCGGCGCTGTAAGGTAGCCACTCTACTGCTGCACCACTGTGATGCCCCTTCTGCGCCACTGTGCCATCCTTGTGCTCTTCCTATTCATAGGAACCAAAGGGTGGTGGGTGTATGGAACGAGCTGCCGGAAGAAGTAGTTGAGGCAGGTACAATCACATTTAAAAAACATTTGGACAGGTACATGTATACGATAGGTTTAATGGGATATGGACCAAACACAGGCTAGGAGGACTAGTGTATATGGGACACGTTGATTGGTGTAGGCAAGTTGGGCAGAAGGGCCTCTTTTCCACACTGAATGACTCTATGGTTCTATATTACATGCTGATATCTCAGGAGAGACACTGGGGCTGTCTCTCAACCTATCACTGCAGTGAATCTGTCATGAACTGAAACTAGAACAGTTTATTGGGAGCAATAATCTTCCTGTCTTCTTTATTTATGTAATTTAATCAAACCAGTGATAGTTAGTCATGGACTGAAACCAAGTAGGAGACTCAATCTGCACACTGCCCATAGATGAGTGGAAAACTCTCTAAATTTAACCCTTAGAGCCTAGTATGACTATTTATGAGTTAGCTGCTCAACCCAATGTATTTTCACTGCAGTCATATACCTTCCCCATCCTTACTATTGCCTCTCTCAGGCCTCGTTTTAATTTGCCTGCATAATCATCTTAATTACATATACAGTTAATGGGGACCCTTAGCAGCATTGATGTACAGCGAGATCTTGGGGTCCAAGTCCATAGCTCCCCGAATCTAGCAACCAAAAGATGTTAGAGCAGTAAAGAAGGCACATGGTATGCTTGCCTTCATCAGTCAGAGTATTAAGAGTCAGGGAGTCACGTTGCAGCTTTCTAGGACTTTGGTTAGGTTGTATTTGGTGTGTTGTGTGTCATTTTGGTCATCCGGTTGCAGAAAAGATGTGGGCGATTTAGGGAGGGCACAAAGGAGGTTTACCAAGATGCTGCACGGATTGGAGTATATTGAGAATCAAGAGTGTGTTATTGTCATATGTCTCAAACAGAGCAATGATGTTCTTACTGTACTTGCAGCAGCACAACAGAATATGCAAACAGTGTTCTATAAAGAATACAATAGATGAAAGAAAGTTCAATATATAGAAATGTATATACTGAACTTTGTTTTGTTGTACACACACACATACTTATACACACATACATAGATGTATATACATGTATACATAATGATACACATTTCACATATACATACATATACATAAAACAAACAAATACAATAATAGTATAATAATAATAATATTAGTTATTTGGAGAAGTTGGACAAACTTGATTTTTTTTCTTTGGACATCGAAAGCTGAGGGGAGACCAAATAGAAGTTCATAACATTTTAAAAGGCATAAATAGGGTTGACAGTCAGAACCTTTTTCCCAGGATAGAAATGTCTAAGAGGAAATGGCTTTATGGTCAGAGCAGGGGGGAGGTTCAGAGAGGATATTGCTGGGAATGCACTGCCAGGGCTGCCGGTGGAAGTGGATACAATGGTGGTGTTTAAGAGGCTTTAAGATGGCCTCATGAATACGGGGGAATATGGAGCACAGACAGGCAGAAGAGATTAGTTTAAGTAGGCACTAACATTGTGGGCCAAAGTTCCTGTGCCGCACTGTTCCATCTGAACCAGTGTCAGACTTGGGTTGGCAAAAGTTCTATAAATGAGAGCAGTTTTAGTTTGAGGTCACATTGAAGGCATCTGAGCCCATAATGCAAATAATCACTTCAATGTTGTCGGAGCAAATGGAAAGGCCATGTGGAGTTGGTGTTTGAAGTAATAAGTGATTTATTAAAACTGGTGCGGACCAGGAGACCAGTCAAAACTGATCTGCTGAGCGTGACTTTGGTACAGCTTTTGAGTTCTCAGCTGACAAGATTACACAGAAACTTGTTTCACAGTAAAACAAGGTCTTGATTACAGAATGGAGTTTACAGAAAGACTTAATTAGGTAACAAACGAGGTCTCAATTACAGATTTAAATGATTATTATTTAATCAAGAATAGATCCATGTAGGAATAAAGGAAAAAATAGACTATTTTATAAATGGTGAGAGAATTCAAAAATTGGAGGAGCAAAGGGACTTATGAGTGCTGGTGCTGGATACAGTAAAAGTTAATTTTCAAGTCGAATCGGTAGTAAGGATGGCAAATGTAATGCTAGCATTTAGTTTGAGAGGACTAGAATATATAAACAGGGATGAGGCTTTATAAGGCACTGGTCAGACCGCATTTGGAGTGAGCATTTTTGGGCACCATATCTGAGGACAGATGTGCTGGCATTGGAGAGGGTCCAGAGGAGGTTTACGAGAATGATCTCAGGAATGATTGGGTTAACATATAATGAGTGTTTGGCAGCACTGGGCCTGTACTCTCTGGAGTTTAGATGGATTAGGGGGGGACATCATTGAAACTTACGGAATAGTGAAAGGCCTGGATAGAGTGGATGTGGAGAGGATGTTTCCACCAGTGGGAGAGTCTAGGACCAGAGGGCACAGCCTCAGAATAAAAGGACGTACCTTTAGAAAGGAGATGAGGAGAATTTTTTTAAATCAAAGGGTGGTGAATCTGTGGAATTCATTGCCATAGATGGCTGTGGTGCCGAGTTAATAGGGCGGCACGGTTGACGCAGTGGTAGAGTTGCTGCAGTAGGGTTGCTGCCTTACAGCACAAATGTGTCTGTCTGCCTTACAATGACGGAGAACCAGGTTCCATCCCGACTACGGGTGCTGTCTGTACGGAGTTTGTACATTCTCCCCGTGACCTGCGTGGGTTTTCTCCGAGATCTTCGGTCTCTTCCCACACTCCAAAGACGTACAGGTTTGTAGGTCAATTAGCTTGGTATAAATGTAAATTGCCCCTAGTGTGTGTAGGTTAGTGTTAATGTGCGGGCTTGGCTGGTCGGTGCGGACTCGGAGAGCCTGTTACTGTGCTGTATCTCTAAACTTAACTAAACTAAAAACGAAAGATATAAGGCGGATATAAGACAGATTCTTCACTGGTAAGGGTGTCCGGGTTTATGGGGGGAAGGCAGGAGAATGGGGTTGAGAAGGAATGATAGATCAGCCATGATTGAATGGCAGAGTAGACTTGATGGGCCAAATGGAATAATTCTGCTCCTAGAACTTATGATTTTATTATCGACAAATCTAACTTCGTTGACAGCAGGTCCATGCGGACAGCATCTGTAGTCTGGATCAAACCCGGGTCTCTGGCGCTGGACCTCCTGCCCGCGTTTTTCCATCTAAACCTTTCCTATCCATGTAACAGTCCAATGTACTTTAATTGTTGTTACAGTACCTGCTTCAAGCACCTCCTCTGGTAGCTCATGCCACACACCCACCACCCACTGTGTGAAGTAAGTTAGTGGTTCAGTCAGTCCCGTTAGGGTAGGCACTGCCCCCTTGTGGCAATAGTTTTCATGACCGGTCAAATTGTACAAAGCAGTGGCAAATGATTCTTATCGATAGCAGGAAAAGGATGATCAAACTAACACTCAAATTTACTCAGACAGCAGAAGACATGTTATACCACTGTATGAATGCACCTGACATCTTCTGCTTTACGAATGGGCTGTGAATTCAGAACGCAGGTGCAGGAAGAGATATTCCGAAGTAAGGCATATTCTTTTCCATTCCTCACACACTGCAAGTCATTGCCAATCTCAGCAAAACCACCTCGGACTGACAGATTTTCCACATTATTTGATATTATTTTTATTAATACCCAACATGCTTTTAATTTGCCTTTTTTCAAGAAATTACACAGAATTTTTTTTCCTGGGAGCCTGGTAAGTTTACGAGCAGAAGAAAAGATACAAACTGCTGGAATAACTCATCTGCTCAGGCATTATCTTTGGAGAACATGGATAGATGGCATTTTGGGTCAGAACTCTGCTTCAGTCTGAAGAAGGGTCCTGAATCAAAATGTCACCTCTCCATGTTCTCCAGAGATGCTGTCTGACAAGATGAGTTACTCCAGCACTTTGTATCTTCCATGTAAACCAGCATCTGCAGTAATGGTACAATACGTTTATTTAATCCCAGGAGGGAAATTGATCTTCCATCAGTCAAAAAAGCACAAACCACACAAAATACATGAAACATTAATTTAAAGTGACGAGTGGAAAGGCTTGGGGATGTGCAATGATTGAGGGGGGGGGAGGTGAGGAGTCAGTCTCAGTCTACCCAATGACAGAAGGGGTAGGAGTTTTAAAGTTTGATAGTTTGATAGTTTGATTGTCAGGTGCATCCACAGTTTGAGGAGCATCCTCCCCTCCAAGACCATCTCCCATGAATCCAACTCCACCCCCAGGATGGAGCCAGCCTTCCTGATGAGTTTGTTATAGTGATGTTGTCCTGATGAGTTCCTTGTATCTCCAAGTTTAAAGGAGTGTGGAAAATAGGATCCCAGTGGGTTTTGATGGAGGTTGTAAAATATCTTCACAGCACCAAGACCCGGGTTCGATCCTCATGACAGGTGCTGTCTGTATGGAGTTTGGACGTTCTCCTTGTGATCACGTGGGTTTCCTCCGGGTCCTCAGGATTCCTTCCACATCACGCGGTTAATTGGCCTCTGTAAAATTGCACCTCATATGTCGGGAGTGGATGAGAAAGTGGGATTACATAGAACTAGCTTTCATAGCAAAAGGATTTGAGTATAGGAGCAGGGAGGTTCTACTGCAGTTGTACAGGGTCTTGGTGAGACCACACCTGGAGTATTGCGTACAGTTTTGGTCTCCAAATCTGAGGAAGGACATTATTGCCATAGAGGGAGTGCAGAGAAGGTTCACCAGACTGATTCCTGGGATGTCAGGACTGTCTTATGAAGAAAGACTGGATAGACTTGGTTTATACTCTCTAGAATTTAGGAGATTGAGAGGGGATCTTATAGAAACTTACAAAATTCTTAAGGGGTTGGACAGGCTAGATGCAGGAAGATTGCTCCCGATGTTGGGGAAGTCCAGGACAAGGGGTCACAGCTTAAGGATAAGGGGGAAATCCTTTAAAACCGAGATGAGAAGAAATTTTTTCACACAGAGAGTGGTGAATCTCTGGAACTCTCCGCCACAGAGGGTAGTCGAGGCCAGTTCATTGGCTATATTTAAGAGGGAGTTAGATGTGGCCCTTGTGGCTAAAGGGATCAGAGGGTATGGAGAGAAGGCAGGTACGGGATACTGAGTTGGATGATCAGCCATGATCATATTGAATGGTGGTGCAGGCTCGAAGGGCCGAATGGCCTACTCCTGCACCTAATTTCTATGTTTCTATGTCTATGTTTCTAGCGTGAATGGATGATCGATGGTTGGTGTGGACCGAAGGACCTGTTTGCATGCTGTATTTCCAAACTAAATATAATCACAGCTCTCACTTGACTAATACCTACTCTGACTTATTCTAACTGTTGCAATATCCGAGGGATTTATACTTGCACTACTCTTTGCATTTAGTAACATTCAACAAGTTTCTGCAAATCCTCGGGCAAATCCCAGCAGTTGGACTGACATCTGGTCTTCAATGTGTCTCTTGAAAGATATAACATTTTTAGTCATATAGTACAAAAACACGTCCAGGCCAACTGTAGAAAATATTTTATCAGGTTGCATCACAGCATGGTTTGGGAACAGCTCCATCCAAGACCACAAGAAATTGCAGAGAATTGTGGACGTAGCCCAGACCATCACACAAGCCAACCTCCCTTACATTGTCTCCATCAACACTTTGCGTTAGAATCATAGAAACATAGAAACATAGAAAATAGGTGCAGGAGGAGGCCATTCGGCCCTTCGAGCCAGCACCGCCATTCATTGCAATCATGGCTGATCGTCCCCAATCAATAACCCGTGCCTGCCTTCTCCCGATATCCCTTGATTCCACTAGCCCCTAGAGCTCTATCTAACTCTCTTTTAAATCCATCCAGTGATTTGGCCTCCACTGCCCTCTGTGGCAGGGAATTCCACTAATTCACAACTCTCTGGGTGAAAAGGTTTTTTCTCACCTCTGTCTTAAATGACCTCCCCTTTATTCTAAGACTGTGGCCCCTGGTTCTGGACTCGCCCAACATTGGGAACATTTTTCCTGCATCTAGCTTATCCAGTCCTTTTATAATTTTATATGTTTCTATAAGATCCCCGCTCATCCTTCTAAACTCCAGTGAATACAAGCCTAATCTTTTCAATCTTTCCTCATATGACAGTCTCGCCATCCCAGGGATCAATCTCGTGAACCTACACTGCACTGCCTCAATCACAAGGATGTCCTTCCTCAAATTAGGAGACCAAAACTGTACACAATACTGCAGATGTGGTCTCACCAGAGCCCTATACAACTGCAGAAGAACCTCTTTACTCCTATACTGAAATCCTCTTGTTATGAAGGCCAACATTCCATTAGCTTTCTTCACTGCCTGCTGTACCTGCACTCCAATTTTCAGTGACCAGTGTACAGGTCTTGCTGTACCTCCCCCTTACCTAACCTGACCCCATTGAGATAATAATCTGCCCTCTTGTTTTTGCCACCAAAGTGGATAACCTCACATTTATCTATATTATACTGCATCTGCCACACATCTGCCCACTCACTCAACCTGTCCAGGTCACCCTGCAACCTCCTAACATCCTCTTCACAGTTCACACTGCCTCCCAGTTTAGTGTCATCCGCAAACTTGCTAGAGTTGCTCCTAATTCTCTCTTCCAAATCAATAATATATATGGTAAACAGTTGGGGCCCCAACACCGAGCCTTGCGACACTCCACTCGCCACTGCCTGCCATTCTGAAAAGGACCCATTCACTCCTACTCTTTGCTTCCGGTCTGCCAAACAATTTTCTATCCACGTCAACACCCTACCCCCAATACCATGTGCTCTAATTTCAGTCACCAGTCTCCCGTGCGGGACCTTATCAAAGGCTTTCTGAAAGTCTAGATATACTACATCCACTGGCACCCTTTCATCCATTTTACTTGTCACATCCTCAAAAAATTCCAGAAGATTAGTCAAGCATGATTTTCTTTTCATAAATCCATGTTGACTTGGACTAATCCTTTTACTGCTATCCAAATGCCCCATTATTACCTCTTTAATAATTGACTCCAGCATCTTTCCCACCACCGACGTCAGGCTAACTGGTCTGTAATTCCCTGTTTTCTCTCTCGCTCCTTTCTTGAAAAGTGGGATAACATTAGCTATCCTCCAATCCACAGGAACTGATCCTGAATCTATTGAACATTGTAAAATGATCACCAATGTGTCCACTATTTCTAGAGCCACCTCCCTGAGGACCCTGGGATGCAGTCCATCAGGCCCAGGGGATTTATCATCCTTCAGTCCCATTAGCCTACCCAATACTATTTCTCGCCTAATGAAAATTTATTTCAATTCCTCGACCCCCTTAGATCCTCTGTCCACCAGTACTTCTGTGAGATTGTTTGTGTCTTCCTTAGTGAAGACAGATCCGAAGTACCTGTTCAACTCTTCTGCCATTTCCTTGTTCCCCATAATAATTTCACCCGTGTCTGCCTTCAAGGGACCCACATATGACTTTGCTACTCTTTTTCCCTTAACATATCTAAAGAAGCTTTTACTGTCCTTCTATATATTCCTGGCCAGCTTCCCTTCGTACTTCATCTTTTCAGCCCGTATTGCCCGTTTTGCTTCCTTATGTTGTCCTATGAAAGTTTGCCAATCCTCTGGCTTCCGGCTACTCTTTGCAGTGTTATACATCTTTTCTTTTAGTTTTATTCTATCCCTAACTTCTCTGGTCAGCCACGGTTGCCTCCTACTCCCCTTAGAATATTTCTTCCTTTTTGGAATGAAATGATCCTGCGTCTCCAGGATTATGCCCAGAAATTCCTGCCATTGCTGTTCCACCGTCATTCCTGCTAGTATCCCTTTCCAGTCTACCTTGGCCAGCTCCTCTCTCATGCCTTCATAATCCCCTTTGTTCAGCTGCATCACTGCCACTTCCGATTTAACCTTCTCCTTCTCAAACTGCAGATTAAAACGAATCATATTATGATCACTACCTCCAAGCGGTTCCTTTACCTCGAGTTCTCTTCTCGCGTTGCCTCGGAAAGGCCAGCCGCATAATCAACGATGAGTCTCACCCCAGCCACTCCCTCTTATCCCCTCTCCCATCAGGTAAGAGGTACAGAAGCATGAAAATGCACACCTCCAGATTCAGGTACAGTTTCTTCCCAGCTGTTATCAGGCAACTGAACCATCCTCTTAGCAACCAGAGAGCAGTCGTGATCTACCATCTACCTTAATGGAAAACCTTCGAACTATCTTTAATCGAACTTTATCTTGCACTAAACATTATTCCCTTTATCCTGTATCTGTACACTGTGGATGGCTCAATTGTAATCATGTATTGTCTTTCTCTGACTGGATAGCACACAACAAGAAAGCTTTTCACTGTACCTCGGTACACGTGACAATAATAAAATGAACTCAATTAAACCAAACCAAACTAAACCAAACTAAGCTCACAACTAAGTTTATTTGTGAGTGGAGTTATTGTGTTGCCCTGGGGAAGTGTTCCGTCAATGTTTATGTAGCTGTGCTTCAATCTTTGATGGAATCTGTTCTGCTGGCCGTACAAATTGTATTGTGCCAAATGTCCCCAGTTTATTGCAGGCAGGGAAACAACCAAAGGAAAATATTAGACAATGCAGGATGTTCTGGAGAAGCTGTAAAATAAAAGACAATACAGTATTTAAAACCAAATAGATAATCTGGGAGACAACAGCTTTGTAAGGACGCAAGAAGGAAAAATTGTATTATTCCAAAGGAAACAGCGCAGTGGAACTAATGAGAAAAGATTTGTAAAAAAAAATCAAAGTGGGAATTAACACACTCGCAAAGTAAATGTTCTTATTTGTAGAAGTTGAAAGAAAACCCTTGGCTTGGAAGTCAAAGAGTGAGAACGAGTGGGAAAAGAGATGAACGTGCATGTTTAGGTTAGTTTAGTTTACCGTCACATGAACTGAGGTAGCTTTTTAGTTTAGTTTAAAGACACAGCCTGGAAACAGGCCCTTTGGTGTCCTGAGTGCACGCCAACCAGGGGTCTCCATACACTAGCCCTATCTGACACACAATTTACAAATTTTACCTGCAAATTAACCCACAAACCTGCACCTCTTTGAAATAGAAACATAGAAACATAGAAACATAGAAAATAGGTGCAGGAGGAGGCCATTCGGCCCTTCGAGTCGGCACCGCCATTCATTGTGATCATGGCTGATCGTCCCCTATCAATAACCCATGCCTGCCTTCTCCCCATATCCCTTGACTCCACCAGCCCCTAGAGCTCTATCTAACTCTCTCTTAAATCCATCCAGTGATTTGGCCTCCGCTGCCCTCTGTGGCAGGGAATTCCACAAATTCACAACTCTCTGGGTGAAAAGGTTTTTTCTCACCTCTGTCTCAAATGGCCTCCCCTTTATTCTAAGACTGTGGCCCCTGGTTCTGGACTCGCCCAACATTGGGAACATTTTTCCTGCATCTAGCTTGTCCAGTCCTTTGATAATTTAATATGTTTCTATAAGATCCCCCCTCATCCTTCTAAACTCCAGTGAATACAAGCCTAGTCTTTTCAATCTTTCCTCATATGACAGTCCCGCCATCCCAGGGATCAATCTCGTGTGGGTGAAAACTGGAACACACGGGGAAAACCCACAAGGTCACGGGGAGAATGTACAAACTCCATCCAGACGGCATCTGTAATTAAGATCGAACCTGGATCTTTGGTGCTGTGAGGCAGCAACTCAAGCACTGCATCACCGTGCCTGACAAACATTTGATGCATGCTAACCAGTCAGTGGAAAGTCTATACATTGATTACAATCCTGCCATCCACATTGTTCAGATACATGATAAAGGGAATAACCTTTAGTTCAAGATATAGTCCAGTAAGGTCTGATTAAAGATAGTCCGAGGTCTCCAATGAGGTAGATAAGCTTATGCTTAATATCCTCTGACTTTCAATTGATCAGTGATACACCAATGAAAGCACCTTATTTGGGTGCATCAGAAACTGGTTTGGCATCTGCTCGGCCCAAGGCCACAAGAAATTGCAGAGAGTTGGGGGACACATCCCAGTCTAACACATCAGACCATCCTCACCACCATTACCACCATCTACACCACGACGTCTCAGGAAAGGAGCAATAATAACCAAGGACCACTCACACCTTGGGTCATTTTTTTCTCTCCTGTTTAATGAAAGATCCACAGCAACACACACATAGTGAAAATCAATCTTTATTCCGTAGGCAAACAGGAACATTCAAACAGCCAGCCATTCTCATCTAATTCCGTTGGCTTGTGAGACAGAGAGAGAGTGAGCTGGCTGACCCTGCTAGTGTAAAGCTGTGTAGTACCGCAATACCATGTAATGGGTAGCATGCTCATATGTGTAGTGGTGATTATAAATGGCATGAATTAATAAGGGTTAATCTACATCCTTCCTCTCCCATTCCTCTCCTGTACATCCTTCCTCTCCCGATAGAATCAAGAACAGCTTCTTCTCCGCTGTTATAAGATATTGAACAAACCTCTCATAAGGAAGTATTTCTGCTCTACTAATCTAACTATTGGCAGCCATTGCACCGTATCTTAATCTGCAAGTATCTGTGACTGCAACACGATATTCTGCGTTTTGTTTTCTTTCTCATTTTTCTGGGCAAGAGATTCTGTGCGTCTACCCGATCTATTCCGCTCATGATTTTATACACCTCTATAAGATCACCCCTCATCCTCCTGTGCTCCAAGGAATAGTGACCCAGCCTACTCAACCTCTCCCTGTAGCTCACACCCTCTAGTTCTGGCAACATCCTCGTAAATCTTCTCTGAACCCTTTCAAGCTTGACAATGTCTTTCCTATAACATGGTGTCGAGAATGTATTCAAGCTTGGTATGATATGCCTGCATAGCACCAAAACAACGTTTTACACTGTATCTCTGTACATGTGACTATGATAAACCATTACCATTACCAAACGTTCATATGGTCCATTACAGTCTGAAGAAGGGTCCTAACCTGAAACATCACCTATACTTGATCAGTCTGTAGAAGGGACCTGACCCAAAACATCACATCTAAATTTTCTCCAGAGATGACTTGAGTTACTCCAGCACTTTGTGTCCTTTTGGTCCATCCCTTTGTTGTTGGTGGATTTTGTTTGTACAGAAAATTGATGGATGTAGAATTCCTCTCCCTAAAGTAGAACAGGTTAATGTTTATGTATATGTTTAGAGATACAACCTCGAAACAGGCCCTTCGGCCCACTGAGTCCGCACTGACCAGTGATCCCTGCACACTAACACTATCCTATACACACGTATATGCCAATTGACATATAAACCTGTATATCTTTGGTGTGTGGGAGGAAACCAGGGAACCTGGAGAAAACCCACACAGGTCACGGGGAGAACGTACAAACTCCATACAGACAGCACCCGTAGTCAAGATCCAACCCGGGCCTTAGGCGCTGTAAAGCAGCAACTCTACCGCTGTGCCATCTTTCTAGCATTGATAGTGCTGGAGGAAGAGTTATTTGCCACAGTTTCCCAAGTCTGTCCAAATTTTGTTCATAGGGTGTTGCTGTGATGTTGAAAGGTTCTTTCGAAGAGGAATTGAAACCAGATTTGGAAACATTTTGGGAGATGTTTTGGAGAGAGAGGAGCAAGAGGTTGGGACTATTTATTTAACTCTATTACAGAGTTTGAATGTCCTCTTTCCATGCCCTGATCTTGAAGTTTCATCTTCAATTATTTATTTGTCCATTAGTACAGCCCAAGAGATTCCTATGTTTCACAAGATGAATCATATTCCCAATTGAAAGTTGACGTTTAGTTATGGAGCTCTGGATAAGGCAAGTGATTAATGTTTGTGGTTATTTCCACATCAGTGCCACTCATAAATCAATTCCCCTTTACTGTCCCCAGTCCTATGTTTGTGAGGAAGAGTGTTGACTCATCATCACTAAAAGGAAACTGTTGCTGTCGTCATGTTCAGTCTGTCAGGAGCGACACTGAACGCACACCTTGTGTGTGTGTTTGTGTGTGTGTGTGTGTGTGTGTGTGTGTGTGTGTGTGTGTGTGTGTGTGTGTGTGTGTGTGTGTGTGTGTGTGTGTGTGTGTGTGTGTGGGTATACTGTGTATGTGAGTGTGTGGTTGTGTATGTGTATGTGTGTTCAATCCATGTATATGCATGTGCTTTGTGTGGGTGTGTGTATGTGCAGCATGTACATGCGTTTGTGTGTGTGTGTGTTTGTGTGTGTGTGTGTTTGCGTGTGTATGTGTATGCATGCAAGTACATATACATACATGTGTGTGTGCATGTGTGTGTGCATGTATGTGTGCATGCGCGTGTATGTGTGCATGTGTGCGTGTTTGCGTGTATTCGCATGTGTATGTGTGTGCATGTGTGTGTGTGCGTGTGTGTGTGCGTGTGTGTGTGCATGTATGTGTGTGAGTGTTTGCGTGCATGTGTGTGTGTATGTGTGTGTGTGCGTGTGTGTGTGCGTGTGTGTGTGCATGTGTGTGTGTGCGTGTGTGTGTGCATGTGTGTGTGTGTGCATGTGTGAGTGTTTGCGTGCATGCGTGTGTGTATGTGTGTGTGTGCATGTGCGTGTGTTTGCGTGCATGCGCGTGTGAATGTGTGTGGGTGTGTGCATGTGTGCATGCATGTGTGTGTGCATGTTTGCGTGCATGCGCGTGTGTGAAAAGTCTGATATCAAAATCCATCATTTCTGCAGGGCGGGCCGAAAATGAAACCCCAAAAACGGATGCAGTGGGGAAAGGTTAAATCTTCCTTTCTCAACAGTGGCACAGTAGCGCAGCTGATCATGCCACTGCCTCACAGCGCCAGAGACCCGGGTTCGATACTGACCTCGGGTGCCGTCTGTGTGGAGTTTGCAAGTTCTCCATGTGATCGTGTGGGTTTCTTCTGGGTGCTCCAGTTTCTCCCCTACACCCCACTACCCAAAGACATTTGGGTGTTGGTAAGTTAACTGACCGTTGTAAATTGCTCCTGGTATGTGGATGAGTTGCAGATTTAGTAAGATTAAATGAGAACTTACCAGTTTGAAGTTTGATCTTTATTTTATGAGGAGTTACGATGAGGGACTACGTGAAGAAGACCCCGGTCGTCCGCATGCGCGTCAATCTTCAAAGCAGCGGTGTGAAATCACAGATAAAAGTAATTGAAGTAACATAGTAAGATTAGAGAAGACTAGAACTACCAGATGACCTTTGTGAGGGTTGGGAGCAGAGGGCACGTAATCCCTCATCGTAACTCCTCATAAAATAAAGTTCAAACTTCAAACTGGTAAGTTCTCGTTTAATCTTCGTATTTTACTTCGGAGTCACGTGAGTGACTACGTGAAGATTTCAAAGCTCTGCGATTTCATGCCGTGGGAAACGAGTCTACACAACCACAACTGCTTCATTGACAGATGAGGGAAACATTCATAATGCATACAGACATGAGATAGATTTAAAACATGCTGATGCTGTCAAATGAAGTAAAAATAATAGTAACACTTCTCATCCAGATGGAAACTATGAATAGAACGTAAAATAGAGTTGACAAATACCCCTGGTCTGGCAATGGGTTATTATAAAATGTTTGGAAATTCGTTCGTTTGACCATGCTGCAGCCGTTAGGATGTGGTCCAGCAGAACGTAAATAACCCTTGCTGCTAATGTTGTAGCAGCCCAGGTGGAGTGAGATCTGGAAATCAGTATCTACTCCTGCATAAATCGAACTCCGTTTATTACCTGGAAATGGTCTGAACGGATACGTTCTTACAAAGTTTTTTGTAACTAACAAGCATTGCTAGTTCAAGTCAAGTCAAGTGAGTTTATTGTCATGTGTCCCTGATAGGACAATGAAATTCTTGCTTTGCTTCAGCACACAGAACATAGTAGGCATTTACTACAAAACAGATCAGTTTGTCCATATACCATAATATAAATATATACACACATGAATAAATAAACTGATAAAGTGCAGATAACAGATAATGGGTTATTAATAATCAGAGTTTTGTCCGAGCCAGGTTTAATAGCCTGATGGCTGTGGGGAAGTAGCTATTCCTGAACCTGGTTGTTGCAGTCTTCGGGCTCCTGTACCTTCTACCTGAAGGTAGCAGGGAGATGAGTGTGTGGCCAGGATGGTGTGGGTCTTTGATGATACTGCCAGCCTTTTTGAGGCAGCGACTGCGATAAATCCCCTCGATGGAAGGGAGGTCAGAGCCGATGATGGACTGGGCAGTGTTTATTACTTTTTGTAGTCTTTTCCTCTCCAGGGCGCTCAAGTTGCCGAACCAAGCCACAATGCAACCAGTCAGCATGCTCTCTACTGTGCACATGTAGAAGTTAGAGAGAGTCCTCCTTGACAAACCGACTCTCCGTAATCTTCTCAGGAAGTAGAGGCGCTGATGAGCTTCTTGATAATTGCATTAGTTACAAACATAGGGTGCAAAAGTACTTTAAAAAAATAAAAAATTGAGGTCGGGTAAGGGGGGATGATAGTTGAAGAGTTGGTATGTCCTATTTACGTGATGCTCAAAAAAAACATTTGTTTTTCTTTTTTTCTCTTTCTCTTTTCTTTTCTTAGGGCCTATTTCTTAACTCTTTTTCTTTTTGTTTTTAATTTCGCTCTCATAGGGTCTTCGTCCTTTTTTGTTGTTACATTTTCTACACTTTTCTACACTTGCACTTTTTCCTTCACTTTCTTCTCTCTTTCAATCTTTTCTTTCTCTAGTGTAAAAAAATAAATAAAGGGAGTACATTAATTGTAAGAAGATATAAATGACGAGTATTAATGTATGTGGCTGTGATGTAATGTACTTCTAATAAATAAAAATTTTTAAAAAAAAATTAAAAAAAAAAGATAATTGCATTAGTGTTCTCGGACCAGGAAAGTTCTTTAGAGATGTGCACCCCCAGGAATTTGAAGCTCTTGACCCTTTCAACCATCGACCCGTTGATATAAACGGGACTGTGTGTCCCCATCCTACTCCTTCCAAAGTCCACAATCAGTTCCTTGGTTTTGCTGGTGTTGAGGGCCAGGTTATTGTGCTGGCACCATATGGACAGTTGCTCGATCTCTCTTCTATACTCTGACTCATCCCCATCAGTGATACGTCCCACCACAGTGGTGTCATCAGCGAACTTGATGATGGAGTTCGCACTGTGACCGGCTACGCAGTCATGAGTATAGAGTGAGTACAGCAGGGGACTGAGCACGCAGCCTTGAGGTGCTCCCGTGCTGATTGTTATCGAGGCTGACACATTTTCACCAATACGAACAGACTGTGGTCTGTGAACGAGGAAGTCGAGGATCCAATTGCAGAGGGATGCGCAGAGACCCAGTTCTGCGAGTTTGGTAACCAGCTTGGAGGGGATGATTGTGTTAAATGCCGAGCTGTAATCGATGAATAACAGCCTGACATGTGAGTTTTTGTTGTCCAAGTGGTCCAGAGCGGAGTGGAGGGCCAGAGAGATTGCATCCACCGTTGATCTGTTGTGGCGGTAAGCAAACTGCAGTGGGTCCAGGTTTTTGTCGAGGTTGGAGTTGATAGAGCCTCGAAGGCTCTTGGTGACCTTGACATATTGTTGTATATGTGTGCCCTCACATAACCAAAGGTCCCTGGGTATGCCTTGAACTATTTTGAGACCTGCCACCCCTTCTGCTCTGCTTACTTAAATTATAAACATAAAATATTATATATATTATTTACAGATGTAATCATCCTGTCCCGTCGCAATTATGTAGCGACTGAACCTGTTGCGCTAAAACCAGCGCCAGGAGGATAACTACCTTATGAGAGCCGGCCAAAGCTAAGGACGTAGCTGGAGCCCCCTGGTGAAATAGTGTACACACAATGTCAACATCCCATACTGCATTGTACTTATCCTGGGAGAACTTGTGTTAAAGATATCCTTTACAAACTCGATATCCGGGGGTGAACCCGACAGAGTGGGTCCCGTTTGCTGCAGCAAATATGATGGGAAGGCACGTTGGCACAGTTAATGGCCCTATAACTCAATTATTGTCAAAAGACCATTAATAATTGAACCCCAAAACATCAGTAATCTCTACCATTTTAAATGTAACATTAGCATTAAACAAAACGCTTCCCATCTCCTGAAGAAGAAATGTACTGCTATATTTTTTGGTGCTATCCCAGCACTCTGCAGTGAACACATACAAGGATAGGTTTGACAACCCAAGCCATAGGGACAGTCTATTAAGAATCTGCAGAACATAAATTGATTTTATCATGCAAAGGCTGATTTCCCGAGCCACAGGCTGAACCAGCAAAGTTTAAGTTTAGAATAACCGTATAAGGTTGTATTATTATTCCCGACAAAAGCGGGAATCAAAGCTGCATAGGCCAATCAGACAGTAGGAAAACCTAAAGCGGGATCTTGATGACTTTATTTGAAGACCCGACTGATGAGGCAAAATGGAGGAAGACATAAAAGACCATTCCTCCTCCTTGTAGCGAGAATGTATCTTTCGCCACTGTTATGCCACATATTTTTGCAACCTGTGAATAAGCATGAAAACCAACATATCGATATTCGGTGTTCCATTGAACCAGCATTTCATAAATACTGTGTGATCCAACACCCATTCTGTGTTGTCATTGATCTGTACTTGATGATACACCAGTGGCAAGTGAGATTAGGTAAACTATTACAGGATACTTTTACTTGATTGCACCCATGTGACTAACATATGCCACCATCATAGTGTATCAACCTGAAGTTGAGCATGCAGAATATACATATTCGCTCAGTCACTCTTTAACCCATAGAATGCACGTAGGGTCTATAGATAGTTGATACCAATAACTGAAGAATTGGTAACTCGTGCAAATCTCCTCCACCTCCAAACTAGAGATGACATTCGCAATTTCCCACGTAGTAAGGGCCCTTAGCATCAGTTTGCAATATAACTGAAATTTTACTGACCAAACTACTGGAGCAATGCTGAATACTGTTTGTCCATCATTGTGACCCTAGTAGCCTCAGCTGGTAATAGCATAGGTGTGTTAACAACCTACATGGCACTTTAGAGTTTGACATTTAGCATGATGTCAGCTCTCCCACTTGCACAGCTGAATCACAGCTATTATATTGCCAATTAGTCTTAATGAATAGAAGGCTGCTTTATAACAACAAGGCTGTTACAGGTTTCTATTAACTCCAATCGTTGCCCAGGGCGGAGTCATAGGCCAATAAATAGCTAAAGGTAAATCCCAATGACCAACAAGTCTATTTGGTAAAACTTAATTTTTTACTGGCTAGAGGAGCCCAATTTCTCAAATATAGTTTGAAACAGTGGATTTTAGCAAAATACAGCGTTAAAATATCACCCAGTTAAGACATAACAAGTGTTTTTTAACTGAGTAGTCCGCTTTGAATGCTTTATTGTCATCACACTGTTATTATTGCCTCATTATAGCAATTGCCTCCTCCAAATCTCTCCAATTATCCCTGTAAATGGGAACACACTATGAAATCAGTTGTTAATCAGCCATCTTTCATAACGAACAGGCCACGCCTGCCATCATTTCGTGCCTGCCTTGAACGACAACTCTGGCCCGATTTCTGAGTCTGTTTTGCAAGACAATCCTGGCCATAATACTGAGCCTATCTAATAATTCTGACCTGTCTCAAAAGACAACTCTGGCCATAATTCTGAGCCTGTCTCGAAAGGTAATTCTGGCCACAATTCTGAGCCTGCCTCGAAAGACAACTCTGCCCATATTTCCGAGCCTGTCTCGAATGCAATCCTGGCCAAAACACTGACCCTGCCTCAAAACACAATTCTGGCCCAATTCCAACCTGCTTGGAATGCTAGTATTGTCCAGTTTTACATGGTTAGATGCCTCTAAGTAGATGACGATGTCTTAATCATTTGTGTATTGTACAACCAAGTGTAAATCTTACCAACTTGTAAGTGGTCCCTTAGTTGTAGAGTAGAACTGGTAGAGTGCATGGAACCTCTGGCCAGCTTTCATGCTGCCACCAGCTTCAGTGAACCGCTTACTGCCGATGAAGACGTGGGGTGCGTTGTCCCCGAAACTATGAAGCTTTGCTCGTCATTGGCCTTAATTGGTCCAACAGCTTGTGCTTCGTCCTCCAGGTTTTGCCTGTTGAATAGGTCTTACCTGAATAGAAGATTCTGCGGCTGGCTCTAATGTCCACTGATAGCGGTGTTCACTGCATTGTGTTGGGATGGCAAACCTTGCTGGCAGGAATGGTACCTCTGACACGTGCCCTTCATCCCTTGGAGTATGCTCCATGGCTAAACCCTCAGACTCGGCGTCAGATTTACACTGACCCGGCATGCTCTCCTCCTCCATAAGGGAGACATTAAGCAGCCCTGTTGCAAGGCGCTGCTGGCACGGCCTCTCCCATAGGCCGACGCTGGCATAGACTCGGCGTCAGACTAATACTGACCCAGCAACTTCCATGCCTTGGGGTATGCTGCTCTGCAATACCTCCAACCTCAGGGTCAGAACAAAACTGCCCCGGTAAGCTCACCTCCTCCATTATGCAGCCCTTCTACAGGTGCTGCTGCCATACATTAAGCAGCCCGTTTACAAGGCGCTGCTGGAGTGGCCTCTCCCATAGGCCGGCACTGCCACAGACTCGGCATGAACATGGAGCAGCCATGCCCAAGGCGCTGCTGGCGCGGGCTCTCCCACAGGCCCGGCGCTGCCATAGACTCAGCATCAACATTAAGCAGCCCTGTCCAAGGCGCTGCTGGCGCGGGCTCTCCCAAAGGCCCGCGCTGACACAACTCCTGCTAGTGTATCTAGATGGAGCATCCTCTCCATTAGGAGCTCCATCCTGGCCAACCTCCAAATTTAGATACATTACCAGCGGGGAACCCTCCCGGCACTCAGGCTGACCGTTCTGGTCGGTTTTACCCCATATCCTGCGGACCACTGCGGTCTGGGCACCGCATTGCTGCTGGATGTTCTCCTCCCCGGGAACCACAGTGTCTGGAAGTCACTGACCGTCTTATCAGTGACTGCGATCGCGAACCCGACATTCGCCAGCTACCCGCTTCCGCAGCCGGACCCGGGTTTCCCCACAGCCCACAGCTGGTTTCCCTCGTCAGCCTTCGCGAAGTATCGGACAGGAAACCTCTGTAACAAGAGGTTCCTGCAAAAAATCAAAAACAGGTAAGAAATACAACCTTACCTGAAGTTTAAACTTACCGCTGGCAGGAGCGACGCGCCTGCCAGTCCGGTGCTTCACCATGCGAGCGTCGTAATGACGCGCATGCGGACGACCGGGGTCTTCTTCACGTAGTCACTCACGTGACTCCGAAGTAAAATCAGGGATAATCGCTCACAACATGGAAAGAATAAAGTTGGTTTAGATTAGCATAGGATGAATGTAATTGGCAGGTTGATGGTCAGTGTGGATTAGGTGTGGTGAAGGGCCTGTTTCCATGCTGTCTCTCCCTATCTATCCAACATGCCTGCAATAAATGCAATTTAAATTATTAAATGATCACTTAAGTAATATTATGTAATATGATATGTAATATTTCCTAGGATTGTGAAACCTGGGAGATGATGGGTCAGAGACCAAGGTGCCTTTCCAGCACTGTATATGAGGAGACATCCTTTCTCACACTCCACCCAAAACAACCTGATTCTCCCTCCCCTCCTTTTCCATTTGTCTCCTCCCCACACTGATCTCAGTCGACTCCACTGACAACCTCCCCTGTCCTAAGCACAATCCCTCCAAACTCCAGGAAACGGAGGAGATAGATAAAATGACATTAATTTCAGCTATCCCTCATTCCAGGTCTACTGAATAGATCATAGAACAATAAACACAAAGAAAGATCCCGACCTGAAACGTCACCGATCCACTTGAGATGCTCCCTGACCCACTGAGCGACTCGAGCACTTTCTGTCACTTTGTGTAAACCGGCATCTGCAGTTCCTTTCTACATAGAACGTAGAACAGTACAGCACATGAATAGGCCCTTCGGCCCACAATGTCTGTGCTGAACATGATGGCCATCCACTGCACGGTATACTCTAAAACAAAATTATCCTCACTGACTATTCACTCCTATAGCTCTGTAAAAATGGATGCATGTTCAGCTAAAAGCCTAGGCAGAGATTTATAATACTTTTTGCATTACATCGTTGCTGTCTGAAACATGGCTCTATTTTGTGAAGCTGTACTTTAGGCAGCTTTATTAAGATGTCTCATATTCAAAGATTTATGTAATTGTTAGTTTATAATAATTTCCCACCATCCAGCGCATTTCCATTCCTATCCATTCCATAGAGAGGGCAATTTAAAATGAATCATTACTGGCATGATTCCCCATGATACAGCAGCAAGCACGATTCATTTTAAGGTGATTTTATTATTTCTTCCACTGACATCCTCGGCAGCAACTGTTTAACTGTGGATGCTGGAGACTCTCTTACTTGCTGTAATATGCCACCTGTTTCTGGCCCTTGGAACGTAGATACCACCTAGTGCTTCCTGTGATGTGGAAAAAAAAATTAAGCTGATCCTTATGTGTATAGAAGGAACTGCAGCTGCTGGTTTAAACCAAAGATAGACAATAGACAATAGACAATAGACAATAGGTGCAGGAGTAGGCCATTCGGCACTTCAAGCCAGCACCGCCGTTCAATGTGATCATGGCTGATCATCCACAAAATGCTGGAGTAACTCAGCAGGTCAGACAACATCTCTGGAGAAAAGGAATAGGTGACGTTCTGGGTCGAGACCCTGATGACTCGTCATCTACTCCTTTTCTTCCGAGATAATCTCTGACCCGCTGAGTTATCCCAGCTTTTTTTGTCTATCTTCCTGTTAATCCTTCCTGCCTGCACATGATGCATATCCCTCCATTCCCTACACATTGCTGTGTCTGTCTAAGATCCTCTAAGCCACCACTATTCATCTACTACCATCACCATCCCTGGCAGCATGTTCCAGGCACCCACCACCCTCTGTTAAGAAACAGCCACTGCAAACCTGTCAATGATAGTGGCGTTGAAGAGGCTTTGAGATAGGCTCATAGACATGGAGGGACGGAAGAGATTGGTTTAGCCTGGCATCAGGTTCGCCACAGATATTGTGGGCTGCAGGGCCTGCTCCTGTGCTGTATTGTTGCATGTTCTACACATGCTGAAAGCATTAGAGTCATAGAGTCAAACAGTGCAGAAACAGGCCCTTTGGCCCAACTTACCCACAACGACCAACATGTCCCATCTACACTAGTCCCACCTGCCGGCGTTTGCCCCATATCCCTCTAAACCCGTCCTATCCAAGTACCTGGTTCCTAAACGTTGCAATAGTACCTCTCTCAACTACCTCCTCTGGCAGCTCGTTCCATACACCCACCACTCTTTGTATGAAAAAGTTACCCCTCAGATTCTTATTAAATCTTTCCCCCTTCACCTTAAACCTATGTCCTATGTAGTGGCTGTACTAGCTGGGCCCCTGTGCTGCCACAATGGAGAATGAAGCGTTTGGTAGAGTAGACTTGAGAAGATTTCGTTCATTAGCGTAAAATTGTTAAGTACATGAAACAGAAAAAGATGCGGTTGTGGGAAGAGTAGGTTAAGTTCTGCATTCCCAGGCAGGTGGTTTGGAGGGCTCCATCTGTGCTGTAAGTGACAGGTTAGAACTGCTGTGTAGTAAATGTAACCTCACTGAAGCAGCAATGACTATCCGTCTTCAATCCCCCGCGGGGAACAGTCGAGTCCGGTTCCTGTGATGTGCTCTCTTCCCCATGGATTTGCCTGTTTGAACTTTAGCTGACCCAGTTTTCTGACCTGGAGCTGCTTCATCTTGGGGCTGCATGGTGGCGCAGCGGTAAAGTCGCTGTCTTGCAGCGCCAGAGACCCGCTGTCCGCACAGACTTTGTACATTCTCTGTAACCGCGTGGGTTTCCTCCCGGTGCTCCGGTTTCCTCCCACATTCCAACAACGTGCAGGTTTGTAGGTTAATTGGCTTCTGTAAATTGTCCCTCGTGCGTAGGCCTGAACTAGTGTATGGGTGATTGCTGGTCAGCACGTACTTGATAGGCCTAAGGGCCGGTTTTCACACTGTTCCTCTAAGCTAAGCTAAGCTAAACCTCTCACTTCTGAGGTCCGAGGTTCCCACCTGCTTTAAAAGGGCATCAATAATACCGGTGCCCAAGTAGAGCAAGGTGACGTGCCTCAACGACTATCGACCAGTGGCACTAACGTCTGTGGTGATGAAGTGCTTTGAGAGGTTGATTATGGTGCATATCAACTCCTACCTCGACAAGAACCTCGACCCCCTGCAGTTCGCTTGCCGCCACAACAGGTCAATGGTGGATGCGATCTCACTCGCTCTCCAATCCGCTCTGGACAACAAAAACTCATATGTCAGGCTGTTGTTCATAGAATACAGCTCGGCGTTTAATACCATCATCCCCTCCAAGCTGGTTACAAGGCCTGTCAAGGCGCCAGGCGGAAGAGGGCTTTGCCCGAGCCAGAAGCTTGCCCCTTTACCGGGGTTGTACAGTAGTTATTAGAATATTTGTAAAATAGTTGTTTGATGATTTTGTAACATGGTGGTGGGTATGTCACCACGGTTTGGTATTTTTTTGGTTTTGTATCATGTTGGAATTTAAATTAAAAAAATTTTGATACAAAAAAAAAGCTGGTTACAAAGCTCACGGATCTGGGTCTCTGCGCATCCCTCTCCAATTGGATCCTCGACTTCCTCATCCACAGACCACAGTCTGTCCGTGTTGGTGGAAATGTGTCATCCTCGATAACAATCAGCACGGGAGCACCTCAAGGCTGCGTGCTCAGGCCCCTGCTGTACTCACTCTATACTCATGACTGTGTAGCCAGACATAGTGCGAACTCCATCATCAAGTTCGCTGATGACACCACTGTTGTGGGACGAATCACTGATGGTGATGAGTCAGAGTATAGAAGTGAGATCGACCGATTGACCAAATGGTGTGCCAGCACAATAACCTGGCTCTCAACACCAGCAAAACCAAGGAACAGATTATGGACTTTGGAAAGGGTAAGATAGGGACCCACAATCCCATTTATATCAACGGGATCGATGGTGGAAAGGGTCAAGAACTTCAAATTCCTTGGCGTGCATATTTCCGAAGATCTTTCCTGGTCCCAGCACACTTATTCAATTATAAAGAAGGCACATTAGCACCTCTACTTCCTGAGAAGATTACGGAGAGTCGGTATGTCAAGGAGGACTCTCTCGAACTTCCACAGGTGCACAGTAGAGGGCATACTGACTGGCTGCATCGTGGCTTGATTCGGCAACTTGAACGTCCAGGACAGGAAAAGAATGCAGAAAGTTGTGACCACTGCCCAGTCCATCATCGGCTCCGACTTCCCCACTATCGAAGGGATCTATCGCAGTCGCTGCCTCAAAAAGGCTGCCAACATCATCAAAGACCCACACCATCCTGGGCACACACTTATCTCGCCATTGCCATCAGGAAGAAGGTACAGGAGCTTGAAATCCTGAACATCCAGGTTTAGGAACAGCTTCTTCCCCACAGCCATCAAACAAGCTCTGAACAATAACAGCATATTGCACTTTATCTGTTTATTTATCATGTATATATATATATACGGTCTATGGTATATAAACACAGTGAACTTTTATCTCCTGTTCTGTATTATGTTCACATATTCTGTTGTGCTGCAGCAAGCAAGAATTTCATTGTCCTATCTGGGACACCTGACAATAAAACTCTCTTGACTCTTGACCAAACTAAACTAAAACCTTAAGATGATGAGCACACTTAGGTCGGTACAGTGGAGCAGCTGGTAGAGCTGCTGCCTCACAGCGCCAGAGACACAGGCTCCATCGTGACTGCGGGTGCTGTCTGTACAGTTTATTCGTGCTCCCTGTGATGGCATGGGTTTCCTCCGGGTGCTCTAGTTCCTCCCACATCCCAAAGAGGTTTAATTGGCCTCTTGTTCCGCTGTTTCCATGCTGTATCTCTAAACTAAACTAAGCCTGCTAGAACTCTCAATGCAACTTGATCAATATTCTTTTATCACTTTTAGCCTTGACAAACTTGGTTTTTTCCCCTCTGGAGCATCAGATGTTGAGAGAGACTTGGTAGAAGTAGATAAAATTATGAAAGACTTATGCCCTGTCCCACTTAGGCGATTTTTTAGGTGACTGCCGGTGACTAGGCTGTCGCCACATGGTGGCCGGGGATGTCGCCTGTATAGTCGTGAGTCGTCTCCTCAGTCGCCCAAAGAGTCGTAGCGTCTTTCTGGTCACCGCTGGATTTTTCAACATGTTGAAAGATTTTCGGTAACAGTAGGTTTGACGCCAATGAGCGTAGCTTCACTTCTCCTGACCTAGGTGCTGTCGTAGTTGTCGCCAGGTTAACGTAGGTTGTTGCCAGGTGACGTAGGTTGCGCCGGTGCTGACTTTGTTTTTTTGTTGTTGTTAAAGTAATCATTCTATTTCAAATTTTATGTCGAAGGGGGGTCCAGTTGCCGGTTTTATGACAACCTGCTACGACTATGACAGGCGCCGGCAGTCGCCTAAAAATAGTCTAAGTGGGACAGGCCCATAAGATAGAATAGATAGTCACAACCTTTTTCCCAGGGTTAAAATGCCAAACACTGGAGGTATAGCTTTAAGGTAAGTGGGGCAAAGTTTAAAGGAGATGTGCAGGCAGATCTTTTACACAGAGAGTGGTGGGGGCCTGAAATGTGCTGCCAGAAGTGATGGTGGAAGCAAATAAGATGGTGGCGTTTAAGAGACTTTTAGATGGCCATGCAGGGAATGGAGGGATATGGATTACGTGTAGGCAGAGGAGATGGGTTTGACTTGGCATCATGTTCAGCACGAACATTGTGGGCCAAATGGCCTGTTCCTGTGCTGTATTGTTCTGTGTTCTACTTTCTTTAAGAATGACGACCAAAGTTCACTCCACAACTTGGGGCAGCACAGTGGCAGAGTTGCTGCCTTACAGCGCCAGAGACCTGGGTTTGATCCTGATTATGGGTGCTGCCTGTATGGAGTTTGTACGTTCTCCCTGAGACTGCGTGGGTTTCTTCCAGGTGCTCCGGTTTCCTCTCACGCTCCAAAGACGTACATGTTTGTAGATTAATTGCCGTTGGTAAAATTGTAAATTGTCCCCAGTGTATATGATAGTGCTGGTGTACGGGATGATCGCTGGTCGGCGCGGACTCTGAGGGCCAAAGGGACTGGTTCCACGCTGTATCTCTAGTTTAAAGTAGTCTAAAGCAGTTCGTCTTGCCATAAAAAATAGGAGGTGCAATTGCCCTTTGATGGTTCAGCCTACAAGCTGCCGCACCTGAGGACTATAATATTTGTAGAGCGGTTGAGAATGTTGAGCTCTACCATGGAGACATCAGTCTGAAGAAGCGTCCACAACCCAAAACGTCATATGTCCATTTCCCAACACAGGTATTGCCTGGCCCATTGAGATCCTCCAGCCATTTGTTTTTCACTGAAGACTGAAGAGATCAATACTCCTAATGAAAGCTAATTTGATTAAATAGCATTATAATACAAAGCTTTTCATTGTCCCTCAATGGACTAAATCTAAACCAAAACGTTATATCTTCAGCTGCTGGTTCAATAACTTAACCTCAACTCTACATTGCCACCTTCTGGCTTATCTGAACATTTGTTGGGATAGCGTTTGAGGCTGGGTACAGAGAATTTAGATTGGGGACACAAGAAACTGCAGATGTGGGAATCTTGAACAAAACACAAATGCTGGAGGAACACAACAGGACAGGCAACATCTGTGGAGGAAAAGGACAGACAACGTTTTGGGTCCAGACCTGCATATTAATGTGACAATAACTACAAGTTTAAAATTATGCCTACTCGCTAAAAAAAAGTTCAGAAAAGTAGTCTACCAGGGAGAAGGATATTCTGGATTTAGTGTTGTGTAATGAATCGGATTTGATAAGGGAACTTGAGGTTAAGGAGCCATTAGGAGGTAGAGACCACAATATGATTAGTTTTAATGTACAATTTGAGAGGGAGAAGGGTAAATCGGAGGTGTCGGTATTACAGTTGAACAAAGGGGACTATGGAGTCATGAGGGAGGAGCTGGCCGAAGTTGACTGGAAAGATACCCAAGCAGGGATGACAGTGGAACAACAATGACAGGTATTTCTGTGAATAATACAGAAGGATCAGTTCATTCCAAAGAGGAAGAAAGATTCCAAGGGGAGTAAGGGGCGACCGTGCCTGACAAGGGAAGTCAGGGACAGTATAAAAATAAAAGAGAATACAACATAGCAAAGATGAGCAGGAAGCCAGAGGATTGGGTAATGTTTAAAGAACAACAGAAGATAACTAAAAAGGCAATACGGGGAGAAAAGATGAGGTACGAAGGTAAGCTAGCCAAGAATATAAAGGTGGATAGTAAAATCTTCTTTAGGTATGTGAAGAGGAAAAAATTAGTTATGACCAAAGTTGGACACTTGAAGACTGAAAAGGGTGAATTTATTATGGGGAACAAGGAAATGGCAGATGAGTTGAACAGGTACTTTGGATCCATCTTCACTAAGGAAGACACAAACAATCTTCCTGATGTACTAGTGGCCATTGGAGGGTAGCTAATGTTATCCCACTTTTTAAGAAAGGCAGGAGAGAGAAAACAGGGAATTATAGACCAGTTAGTCTGACATCAGTGGTGGGGAAGGTGCTGAGGTCAATCATAAAAGATGAAATAACCGCACATTTGGATAGCAGTAACAGGATCGGTCCGAGTCAGCATGGATTTACAAAGGGGAAATCATGCTTGACTAATCTTCTGGAAAATTTTGAGGATGTAACTAGGAAAATGGACAAGGGAGAGCCAGTGGATGGAGCGTACCTGGACTTTCAGAAAGCATTTGATAAGGTCCCACATAGGAGATTAATGGGCAATGTATATTTAGGGCAAAATTAGGGCACATGGTATTGGGGTTAGAGTGCTGACATGGATAGAAAATTGGTTGGCAGACAGGAAACAAAGAGTGGGCATTAAGAGGTCCCTTTCAGAATGGCAGGCAGTGACTATTGGGGTACCGCAAGGCTCGGTACTGGGACCGCAGCTATTTACAATATATATTAATGATTTAGATGAAGGGATTACAAGTAACATTAGCAAATTTGCAGATGACACAAAGCTGAGTGGCAGTGTGAACTGTGAGGAGGATGCTATGAGAATGCAGGGTGACTTGGGTGAGTGGGCAGATGCATGGCAGATGCAGTTTAATGTGAGGTTATCCACTTTGGTAGCAAAAACAGGAAGGCAGATTACTATCTAAATGGCGTCAAGTTGGGAAAAGGGGAAGTACAACGGGATCTGGGGGTCCTTGTTCATCAGTCAATGAAAGTGAGCATGCAGGTACAGCAGGCAGTGAAGAAAGCGAATGGTATGTTGGCCTTCATAACAAGAGGAGTTGAGTTTAGGAGCAAAGAGGTCCTTCTGCAGTTGTACAGGGTCCTAGTGAGACCACACCTGAGTATTGTGTGCAGTTTTGGTCTCCAAATGTGAGGAATGACATTCTTGCTATTGAGGGTGTGCAGCGTAGGTTTACAAGGTTAATTCCCGGATGGCGGGACTGTCATATGCTGAGAGAATAGAGCAGCTGGGCTTTACTCTGAAATTTAGAAGGATGAGGGGATCTTATTGAAACATATAAGATTATTAAGGTTTGGACGCACTAGAGGCAGGAAACATGTTCCCGATGTTGGGGGAGTCCAGAACCAGGGGCCACAGTTTAAGAATAAGGGGTAAGCCATTTAGAACGGAGATGAGGAAACACTTTTTCACACACAGAGTTGTGAGTCTGTGGAATTCTCTGCCTCAGAGGGCGGTGGAGGCCAGTTCTCTGGATACTTTCAAGAGAGAGCTAGATAGGGCTCTTAAAAATAGCGGAGTCAGGGGATATGGGGAGAAGGCAGGAACGGGGGTACTGATTGTGGATGATCAGCCATGATCACATTGAATGGAGGTGATTGCTCGAAGGGCTGAATGGCCTACTCCTGCACCTATTGTCTATTGTCTGTTGTCCATTGTCACCTGCCTATACTTTGCCTCCTGTTCGAGAGGGATCCGTGTGATTAGTAGCAAAGACAGGTTGTCAAGTTGAAAGGAGTAGAGGTAAATTGTGGTATATTTTCACACACTAATAGTGGTCTGAAACATATTGACTGTACGGTGCCGCAGCGGTAGAGTTGCTGCCTTACAGCGCAAGACACCTGGGTTTGATCCAGACTACGGGTGCTGGCTGAATGGAGTTTGTATGTTCTCCCTCTGACCACGTGGGTTTTCTCCGAATGCTCCGGTTTCCTCCCACACTCGAAAGAGGTACAGGTTTGTAGGTTAATTGGCTCTGGTAAAGATTGTAAAAAAATTGTCCCTGGTGTGTTAGATAGTGTTAGTGTATGGAAATCGCTGGTCGGTGTGGACTCGGCAAGTCTGTATCTCTAAACTAAACTAGACTAAACTAAAATAAACTAAAGTAAATGTTCAGTTTAGGTATGGAAACAGGCCCTTTGGCCCACTATGTCCACGCTGACCAGTAATCATCCGTTCACACTAGTTCTATGTTGTCCCATTTTCTCATCTATTCCCGACACACTGGTGGCATTTTACAGAGGCCAGTTAACCTAAAAACCCACACGTCTTTGGGATGTGGGAGGAAATCGGAGCACCACGCGGACACAGGGAGAACATGCAAACTCCGTCAGGATCGAACCCATGTCTCGGGCACTGTGAGGCAGCAGCTCTACCAGCTGTGCATCAGTCTCATTATAATAGTGGTTGGCTGAGTCATTGCCTTTAGAGAAAGTACAAATCAAAGTAGGGCTAACGTGGACTTCCAGTTTGTTCCCACACATTTGTCATCATTGCAGAAAGACAAGATGTATCTTAAAAAATCAGCTTATAAGTCCAAACGGTGTACATGTTGTTCCTTTCTTTCAAGGGCTTCAATTTCAAGAAAACACCCCTCTTCAATTCAAAATGCAGTTAGCTTTTTATCTGTAAGCTTTGGATTGATAATGATACGAACATTCAAGTTTTGAGACTCTTTTAAGTACTTTATTAAATTTTACAATTTCACTGTTTCATTAAATTGGAAAACACAGATATTTTATCACTGATACAGCCAATTGTAAGAATAGTGGCATAAATCCTAATATTCAGCTTACATTTTTAAGGTAATTTATAGTCATAGACTGATACAGTGTAGAAACAGGCCCGTTGGCCCAACCTGCCCACACCATCCAACATGTCCCAGCTACACTAGTCCCACCTGCCCGCGTTTGGTCCATATCCCTCCAAACCTGTCCTATCACTGTACCTGTCTAACTGTTTCTTAAATGTTGGGATAGTCCCTGCCCCAACTACCTCCTGCGGTAGCTTGTTCCATACACACACTATCCTTTGTGTGAAAAAGTTACTCCTCAGATTCCTGTTAAATCTTTTCCCCTTCACCTTAAACCTGTGTCCTCTGGTCCTCGATTCACCTAATCTGGCAAGAGACTCTATACAACTACCCGATCTATTCCTCTCATGATTTTATACACCTTAATAAGATCACCCCTCATCCTCCTGTGCTCAAAAGAGTTCCATCCTGCTCAACCTCTCCCTATAGCTCAGACCCTCTAGCCCTGGCAACATCCTTGTAAATCTTCTCTGTACCCTTTCCAACTTGACAACATCTTTCCTATAACATGGTGCCCAGAACTGAACACAATACTCCAAATGCAGCCTCACCAGCAACATGACCTCCCAACTCCGATACACAATACTCCGACAGATGAAGGCCAAAAGCCTTTTTGACCACATTATCTACCTGCGGCTCGACCTTCAAGGAACCATGCACCTGCACTCCTCGATCCCTCTGCTCTACAACACTCCCCAGAGCCCTGTGATTCACTGTGTAGGTCCTGCCCTTGTTAGACTTCCCAAAATGCAACACCTCACATTTCTCTGTATTAAATTCCATCAACCATTCCTCTGCCCACCTATCCAATCGATCTCAAGATCCTGCTGCCATTTTTCACAACCATCTTCACTATCTGCAAAACCACCCACTTTTGTATCATCAGCAAACTTGTTAATCTTGCCCTGTATGTTCTCATCCAAATCATTGATATAGATGACAAAGTGACGGGCCCAGCACCGAACCCTGAGGCACACCACTAGTCACAGGCCTCCAGTCTGAGAAGCAACCTTCCATCATCACCCTCTGCTTCCTTCCATTAAGTCAATTTTCTATCCATTCAACTATCTCTCCTTGGATCCCATACGATCTAACCTTCCAGAGCAGCCTACCATGCGGAACCTTGTTGAATGCTTTGCTGAGAAAGATGAAAAGCATTGCGTTATTTAAGATCACAAACTTTAAATTAATATACTTGTGGAATAGGGCCACGCACCAACATGTACCCAAAAACCCATAAGACCATAAGACAAGAGCGGAATTAGGCATTTTGGCACATCAAGTCTACCCTGTCATTCAATCATGGCTAATCTATTTAACTCTCTCAACCCCATTCTCCTGCCTTCTCCCCATAACCTTTGGTGCCAGTACTATCAATCTTTTTTTTTAAATGCTCAAAGACGGCTTCCAGCACCGTCTTTCGGCAATTAATTCTACCGATTCACCACCCTCTGCAGGGCGGCACAGCGGTAGAGTTACTGCGTTGCAGCACCAGAGCACGGGTTCCCACCTGACCACGAGTGCTGTCTGTACAGAGTTTGCACCTTCTCCCTGTGACCGCAAATATTTTCTCCAGGTGCTCCGGTTTTGTCCCACATTCCAAAGATATGCTAGTTTGTAGGTTAATTGGTTTCTGTAAATTGTCCCAAGTGTGTAGGCTAGAACTAGTGTGAATGTTGGTCAGTGTGGACTCAATGGACCAAAGGGCATGTTAAACTAAACTAAACTTCCGCTAAAGAAATTCTTCTTCATCTCCATTCTAAAGGTGTCCTTTTATTCTGAGGCTCTGCCTTTGCCACTATGAGAAACATCCTCTCCACAACCATTCTTTCTAGGGCTTTTATTATTCCCTAATTAACACCCTTTTTAATCCCTTCTATAATGATCATGATAGTCATTTAATACACCAGTCTTTGTGGACCTTCACAATAAGGAGTTTTCAAGAGGTAGAAAGTTGCATTGTTCTCCGCAAAAGGAGGAAATTGATGTCAAAGATAAGTAGGACATAATAATTCTGGATTTTACTTAATGTGTTTTCAAGATCCAGAAGACATAGGTTTAATGTGAGAAGGGAAAGAGTTAAGAGCAACCTGAGAGCAACTTTTTTACTCAGAGAGTGGTGTGCTGTCAGGCGGGGTAGTTGAGGCAGGTACCGTAACAACATTTGAACGACATTTGGACAGGTACATGGATAAGACAAGGTTAGAGGGATATGGGCCAAACGTGGGCGGGTGAGACTAGCGACAAAGGGGCATCTTGGTTGGCGTGGGCCAATTGGGCCAAAGGGCTTGTTTTTGTGCTTATGGCTTTATGACACTATGAGTTTGGGACTTGCTAAATCACTAATGAATATGAGGAATAATCTTTTGAATTCATTGTTATAGAGTCATAGAGTCATACAGTGTAATAGGCTGTTCGGCCCAACTTGACCACGCCAATCAACATGCCCCATCTACACGAGTCCCACCTGCCTGCTTTTGGCACCTCTACATGATTACCCCTCATCCTCCTGCGCTCCAAGGAATAGATTCCTAGCCTGCTGAAGCTCTCACCATAGCTCAGGCCCTCGAGTCCTGGCAACATCCCCGTAAATCTTTTCAGCACCCTTTCCAGCTTAACAATGTCTTTCCTATAACAGAACACAATACTCTTAATATGGCCTCAACAATGTATTGTACAACTGTAACACGACCTCCCAACTTCTATACTCAGAAGGATCTGAAGACCCCAAATGTCACCAATCCTTTTCCTCCAGAGATGCTGCCTGAACAGCTGAATTACTCCAGCACATTGTGCCTGTCTTTCAATACTCAATGGAATCTATGGAATTCATTGCCATAGAAGGCTGTGGAGGCCAAGTCAATGGATATTTTTAAGGCAGAGTTTGGCAGATGCTTGATTTGCAAGGGTATCAGGGGTTATGGGGAGAAGGCAAGAGAATGGGGTTGAGAGGGAAAGATAGATCATCCATGATTGAATGGCGGAGTAGACTTGATGGACCGAATGGCCTAATCCTGCTCCGATAACCTTGCCCTTCTGCCCTCAGGAATGCGTTACAGGTCCATCAAATCACACACACCACAAGATTAACAAACAGTTTCTACCCCAAGGCCATCACCACTCTGAATTCTGCACTGAACACCCAGCCCCCATAGCCAATATTTTGTACTGCCACAACACTATACTGTGAAATATTGCACATTGTACATCATGACGACGATGTTTTCTTGCCGTTTTTATTATTCATTATTCGTTATTTGTTATTATTTATCTGATACTTTGGAGCTCCGCTCAGGCAGTGCGCCTGAAGTTTTGTTGTTTGTATTTACAATGACAATAAAGTGTATTATTATTATTATTATTATTATTAATATTCTGACTGAAGAAGGCCTATGTGCCAAAAGCCTCTTGACCACCCTATGTACCTGTGCTGCCATTTTCAAGGAACTATATACCTGTAGTCACAGATCCCTTTGCTCTACAACACTATCCAGAGCCCTGCCATTCACTATGTAGGTCCCACCCTTGTTTGACTTATGTGGATCTTTGAACGTTGTAGTTGGTGAGTAAATAATTTGGTGTACATCAGTAAAGATATTGCTCAGTCTGAACACCAGATGGCAATGTAGAGGACCATGTCAAAGCTGCACTCTGCTAATAGCTCACCCTGCCACTTGTCTGTTATCCATATGTTAGGACATGGCAGTCAGATATATTCAGGTACAAAGGGGGTGCACTTGCCAAATTAACCTTCAGCGTCATAAAAGGCAGTATCATAGCATTCTGATTACTGGGAGTTTACAGAAATTATGCCAGCAATTGTGACAAAGTTTCTACGGGAAAATTAACCCTTTGATTCCCATTTGCCCATCACAATGCATAAATAAATGGTGCCCAACACATCATTTACTATGATATTATTTCATCAATGGGGTACTTTAAAGGATATGTGTGGGGCCTGTTTTTTTTTACACTTTGGATTGAGGGTGCTTGGAAAGTACTGGCAGGGGTGGTGGTGGAGGCAGATATAAAAGTGGTGTTTAAGAAGCTTTCAGGTAAGCACGTGGATATGCAGGGAATAGAAGGATATGGATCACAGAGGAGATCAACTCCATAAGAGGAAATATCTGAAGAAGGGCCACAACCCAAAACGTCACCAATCCATGTTCTCCAGAGATGCTGCCCGACCCACTCAGTTACTCCAGCACTTTGTTCCTTTTCAGAGGAGATTAGTTTATCTTGGCATCATGTTTGGCACAGATAGTGTGGGTTCAAGCAGGGTACTGTGCTATATTCTATGCTCAGCCAAGGTCAAAATGATTGGCCATTTCAATTGGGTGGCATGGTGATGCAGCGGTAGAGTTGCTGCCTTGCAGCACCAGAAACCCAGGTTTGATACTGACCACAGGTGCTGCCTGTTCGGAGTTTGTACGTTCTCCCTGTGACCTTGTGGGGTTTCTCCGGGTGCTCCGGTTTCCTCCCACATTCCAAAGTGGCCAAGGTTACGGCAAGAATTGTAAATGGTCGCTAGCGTGTAGGATAGTGTTAGTGTACTGGGTGATTGCTGGTCGGCGCAAACTCAGTGGGCTGAATGGTCTGTTTCTGCACTGTATCTCTAAAGTCTAAAGTAGGCAAGTCCCAGCAGTCAGCCAAGCTCTTAGGCAGTGCTATCAATAGGTACTCTTTATCTCAGATTCTATGATTGCACATTCTCCCTGTGAGCGCACTCCGGTTCTCTGGTTTACTCCCACATCACAAAGACTTGCAGGTTAATAGATTAATTGGCTTCTGCAAATTGTCCCTATTGTGTAGGGAGTGGATGCGGGATAACATAGTAAGGGTGATCGATGGTCAGCGCGGTCTCGGTGGTCCAAAGCCCCTGTTTCCACGCTTTATCTCCAAACTAAACTAAACTCTCCGACACTGCAAACAAGAGTCATCTTCCATTTTTCCTCTCAAATTTCTGGAGCGGGCTTTTAAGGCCACTCGATTTGATTCAAGAACAGGTGTGCTAATGATTGCACAACACTTTTCCATCCAGTACTCAGTTTAGTTAGCTTAGTTTATTGTCACAATATTGTTATTATTATTATTGTTATTAATATTCTGTACAGTCTGGACATCCGGTGGCGCTGTTGCTAGCTGCCTCCGCCCACGGTCTGGCTTCCTTTTTTAATTTTGTTATGTTTAGAGTGTGTTTTTTTTAGTTTTTTAGTTTTTTTCTGTATTTTATGTGGGGGGAAGCGGGTAGGGTAAGGGGGAAACCGTCCTTCAGTCGCTTCCTGGCGAGGATGCGGCTATTATCCGAGTCGCGTCCTCGCCCCCCTTTCCTGCCGGGACCGGACCAGAGCTTCAGCGGCGGCGGCGAGGCGCTGGAAGCATCACGGAGCGGGCGAGGCCTTCCTGGGATCGCCGCTTGGAGTATTGGGCCGCTGCTCCAACATCGCGTAGCTGTGGGTGCGGAGCTCCCAACGCGGGCGGCGCTGACTTTAACATCGCGGAGTCCTGGGAGCCTTTACCGGGGGTCTGTGGACATCGGGAGCCGCGGACTCTGGTGGAAGGTGGGTGGCCGAGAGGTTCCCGGCGAGAGGGCCTGAACATCCGTAGCAACAACTACGGGGTGCTCGGGAGGCCCCGACCACGGGTGAACATTGGGGAACATCGGCGAGGAGGCTGACTGGACTTTGGTTCCTTCCCTCACAGTGGGGAACTTTGGTGCTGCTGTGGGGATGTTTGTGTTGTGGACTACTGTGTTCTGTGTTTTGTGTGTTTTTTTGTTTTTTTTGTATGACTGTAAGGGAAAAAGAATTTGGTTGTCTCTTCATTGAAGACAATGACAATAAATTAAATCAAATCAAATCAAATCAAATCGAAGATACCATGGGAAAATTAGCCTTTGGTACTCGTGTTGTTCGACAATGCAATCTAAGGTGGGGGGGGGGGGTTCAAAGCAAGGAGGATGGAGGATAACAAATAGCTGTCCTGCGAGAAGATGTGGTCAATTGGCCTCTACAAACTACCCCTCTTGTGCAGAATTCCAAGGTGGGATAACATAGAACCAGTACACGGGTGATCGTTGGTCAGTGTGGACCCGGTGGGCCGGAGGACCATGTTTCCACGCTGAATCTCTAAGCTAAACTAAGATAGACAACATCTCTATTTGTTTTTTGCAGGAAACAAAAAATCCTATGAATGAAACATGACCTTTATGGCATTAAAATTTAGTTTAGAATTTGATTTATCTCAACCAGAAGACGACTACAAAGAAAACCATTATATGACTGGAGCATTATTCAAAGAACGCACTGAACCAGGTGAATCTCAGGAACACAGTGTTAATTTTATTATCCAGGCACAGTGGAGTGTAATTACACCAATCACTCTTGGAATTTCAGTCACCGTACAAAAGAACTAACCTCCTGTGTGACTGTTTAATTAATTAATTTTAGTGAACAAGTATTATATGAAAGAAAGGTCATATTTTGTTATAGTCCAAGGTCTCATTATGTTATTGTCCAATGAGATTATACACTACAGCTGAAAAGTGAAATAGGATGCGTGTGTGTGTGTGTTTTTGTCTCAGCCACTGAAAAATTGAACTGAATAGGCAGAAGAATATCCCATTTTTTAATACATTTGCATTGATACAGGATATTTTATGCGGTAGAAATTGTCCCATACAGACTCATTAGAGAAAACAAACTGGTCGTAAAGGAAAGGAAAGGAAGGTCGGAAAGGTTTTGATTCTGCAATGTCAGGCCTCGCTGAGAGGAGACTGATTAGTGACTGCATTGGGCTTCAGTGGTCTTCTGGCACCAATAGCAAGGAATGGTCATCATCAATTCTAGCGTCTAACACGCCAAGCAGAGTGAACGTGAGTTAGGGCAGAGCTGTGCAGTGTACCACTGAAAGGGGCCAATGCTATGCATTAGATACAGCCGTACCAAACAGAAATTTGTACAAACATGCCAGTGACTTTAACCCCTGATGCCAACATAACCATGGGTAGGAGGCAAGTTGATTCAAGGGAAGCAAGGGATTCAGGCAGACATCATTTTCCAACTCGCACACCTCCATTCTCGATGGAAACATGACACACTGGCGAAGCCACCAGCATAATCACAAAAAACCTCTCACCCTCTTCTCTCCTCTCCCATCAGCAAGAGGTATTGCAGTTTGAAAAGGCACACCTCCAGATTCAGGAACAGTTTCTTCCCAGCTGTTATCAGACAACTGAAGGGTCCTCTCATCAGCCAGAGTGCAGTCCTGACCTCCCTTCTACCTCACCAGAGACCATTGAACTATCTTTAATCAGACTTTATCGGACTTTAATGTTATATCTTTGCACTGTCTCCTATCTGTATCAATGGTGTGGATGTGCAGTTTACCAGGGACTACAAATATCTTGGAGTTTACCTTGGAGGCTGGACAAAGCATGAGAAGTGATAGGTGGATACAGGTGAGGGGGAAGGCTTTTGATAGATGGTTAGACAAAGGACAGGAAACTGGACTGGTCAAGGAACGGACAAGAGCCGGCTGTACTTTGTGAGAAGGCTCTGCTCCGTCAACGTCTGCAGCAAGATGCTGCAGATGTTCCACCAATTGGTGGTGGCCAGTGCCATCTTCTTTGCTGTCGTGTGCTGGGGCAGCAGGCCGAAGGCCATGGACGCCAACAGAATTAACAAGTTCATCAGGAGGGCTGGCTCCATCCTGGGGGTGGAGTTGGATTCTCTGGGGATTGTCTTGGAGGGGAGGATGCTCCTCAAACTGCGGAGCATCTTGGACAATACAGCTCGCATCTTTGTACATCCCCAATCCTGGACTTTCCACTCGTCACTTTAATTTCATGTTTCATGTATCTCGTTATGTTCTATGACTGTTGACAGACCAATTTCCGTCCTGGGATAAATAACGTTTTATCGTATCGTAAATGTATCGTACCTTTTATCCTTCATCTGTGCACCGTGGGCAGCTTGAATAGTATTCATGTATAATCTTTCCTTTGACTGGATAGCACCCAAACACCTCGGTACGCATGACAATAATAAACTAAACAGTTACTGACTTCATTTGTATCAACAGGTTCAACTGAGACAAGCTTACTTCCAAGTCAGAAAGCTGTGTGAGCTTTTGAGGGACTACTGATCAAAAACCGTCAACTGACACTGGTGACATAAGAAACTGCAGATGATTGTGAAAAGACATTGAGTGCTGGAGTAACTCAGTGGGTCAGGCAGCATCTCTGGAGAACATGGATAAGTGATGGTTCGGGTCAGGACCCTTCTTCAAGCTGATTGTGGGGGTGGGGGAGAGAAAGCTGGGAGAGGAATGGAGGCTGGACAAAACCTGGCAAGTGATAGGCGGATGCAGGTGAGGGGGAAGGCTTTTGATAGGCAGGTGGTTAGACAAAGGCCAAAGATGAAAAAAATAGTGTGGGATGAAGATTAAAAATATGGGAATTGTGGAGCAAGAGGAAGTGGCAAGGGGAGGGGGAAGAGGAGAAATGGGTGAGGATCCAAGTGGGGAACAGGGAAGAGAGGGTGAGTGGGGGAGGGGGGGGGGTGGGGTTGATTGTAGGTTAGTTACCTAAAATTGGATAATTCAATGTTCATACCGAAGATGGGCACAAAGTGCTGGAGTAACTCAGCGGGTAACTCAGGCAACATCTCTGGATGGGTGACATATCGAGTCGGAACCCCTCGTCAGACCGCTGCTCATACCGTTGGGTTGTAAACTAGTCAAGTGGAAGATGAGATGCTGTCCCTCCAGTCTGCGTGGGGAGTTAGAATGGTTAGCAACCGGGAAGTCCAGCAGGGTTTAGCAGATCGAGCGCAAGTGTTCAGCAAAACGGTCACCTAATCTACTCTTTATCTAGACGTTATAAAGGAATTCAGCAACTTGACTGCCGGTTTGATTATTTGTGAGAGCTTTCTGCATGCAAAATATCAGGGATTAACTCTACATTAGGTCAAAGGAAAACTACTTGAGAGATACACCTTTTCATTCATACTGTCAAGCACAGTGGCGCAGTGGTAGAGTTGCTGCCTTACAGCGCCACAGACCTGGGTACAATCCGGACTGCGGGTGCTGTCTGTGTGGAGTTTATCTGTCCTCCCTGTGACAATGTGGGATTTCTCCGGGGGCTCCGGTTCCCTCCCACAACCCGAAGAATTGCAGGTTTGTACGTTAATTGGCTTCTGTAAATTGTGCAGGATGAGAAAGTGGGATAAGACAATAGACAATAGACAATAGACAATGGACACTAGGTGCAGGAGTAGGCCATTCGGCCCTTCGAACCAGCACCGCCATTCAATGTGATCATGGCTGATCATTCCCAATCAGTACCCCGTTCCTGCCTTCTCCCCATATCCCCTGACTCCGCTATCTTTCAGGGATAAAATAGAACTATTGTAAATGGGCAGGCTCAGTGGGCCGGTTTCACCCTGTTCTCCGGGTGCTCCGGTTTCCTCTCACATCCAAAAGACGCGCAGGTTTGTAGGTTAATCGGATTCTGCAAATTGCCCCTAGTGTGTAGGATGAGAAGATGGAATAAAATAGAACTCGTGTGAATGGGTGATCGTTGGTTGGCGTGGACCCGAGTGGGCTGATTTCACGCTGTACATTTAAAACTAAAAACTAGTGAAAAAACTGCTCACAAGGTATTATCAGATTGCTCATCCTTAAAAAGTACAGAATAATATTATTCCAAGCATTTGAGAAAACTGTAAACAGAAATCCTTTCTGCATATCTCAGGTTTATTCCAATTTTTTAACAGAAATAAATGACACTTTCAAAAATGCAAAGCATAGCAGTTAATAACATTGAAATGCTTTCTTCAGAGTAAAGGAACATACATAATTAGGTCCCCAATGTAAAGAAGCATGAGGTAACAATTATCAACTTACATAACTTAGGTGTCAACAAATATAGGAACAAATTGGTTAATTATAGAAATTATTATCTGCAGAAGCCAAGAACAGCACAGTGGCGGCACAGTGGTGCAGCGGTAGAGTTACTGCGGTACAACGCCAGAGACCCAGGATCGAAATTGCCTACGGGTGCTGTCTGTATGGAATTTGTATATTCTCCCTGTTGCTGCGTGGGTTTTCTCCTGCCTGGGTAATCTCCAAAGATGTACAGGTTTGTAGATTAATTGAGTTTGTGAATTGTAAATTTGTCCCTAATGTGGAGGATGGTGCTTGTCGGCGTAGACTCAGTGGGCCGAAGTGCCTGTTTCCACGCTGTATCTCCAAGGTCTAAATCTAAAGACAGCAGATAAACTCAAGACTCCTGGTCTTAATTGTGCATTGTGTATTAAGAACGTACAAGAGACTTTAGCCCCAGATTTAATCCACTCTTGGGAACATGAGCAGCTAAAATAAGACCAAATCTCTTGTCAGCCTTGATCCTACAGCCATCGCACTCCCTCCTGGCCTACAGAGGAAGGGAAATTTGCAAAGAGGAAGCAAGCCCCTTCGTTCAATAACCACATAGAGTTGAATGGCATCACTAGGATGTGAGGTAGAATAAGAGTTGGAGCCTTTGTGGCAGTTCCCTTGTCAAACCATTCTTACTCCTACCCACCAGGCAGTGTGGATCTGGCCAATCTAGTGCAGGACACTGACAATGCATATGCAAAAGGGGCATAGCCATTAAGTTCCAGATCCTCATCACTCCTGGATATATGCACACCATATCTATCACCCCATCCCTCATTCTTTGTATATCTCAAATTTCCATGTAATCATTTGGATTATCGTTAAATCCAATACATTTTTGGGCTGCACGTCATTTCATTCTGGGTTTTCATACAAAAGAGATTATTTCCAAATCACTTTCTTGTATGATATCTCAAATCAGGTTCCCATTCACTTATCAAACCTTTGCAGACAGTCTTACATTTGTTCCTGGTTTGGCAAAGATTCAATTTAAAATTCTCATCCTTGTTTTCAAATAGAGTCATACAGTTTGGTTCCTCCTAAACAACTTGTCATTTAAATTATTCTGTGCTACATTCCAAAGATGTGCAGGTTCACGGGTAAATTGCCCCTTGTGCGAAGGGAGTGGATGCAAAAGTGGAATAGCATAGAACTAGTGTGCGGCTGATTAATGGTCGACGTGGACTCCATGGGTCGTTACCACGATGTATCTCTAAAAAATCTCAGTACAGGGTATTGTCGCTTTAACTGTTTGTTCTCTTCAAGCTGAACGATTAGAGTCTTGGGAATGGATCAGTCTTGTTCTTTGTCCCTTTGTGCACCACTAATTACTTTCCAATCAGTTACATGAAGCCTTCTATACTGTCCCAACCATTATGCCCAATATCTATTCAGAAGTTGAACAAGAGCAGGTGCCCAGTGATATCAAGAAATGTAGCACCGTCACCTGCCTGCATTTGGTCCATATCCCTCCATACCTGTCCTATCCGTGTACCTGTCTAATTGTTTCTTAAAACATTTCCTACACTGTATGACATGGCCAATGCATTTGTCTGCCTCCATCTAACAGTCCTGCCATGCATGACTGTTGGTCATCCATCATACACTACAGTTGGTGAGAATATCAATTCTCATTATGATGTATGGTTGGCAATGTTGCAAGCAGTTCATTTTTTGTGTTATGGCAGTGATAAATTGGGTCTCAGTAGTGGAATGGTTATTCACCCAGAGAGTTGTGGATCTGTGGAATTCTCTGCCATAGAAGGCAGTGGAGGCCAATTCACTGCATGTTTTCAAGAGAGAGTTAGGGCTAAGGGAATCAAGAGATATGGGGAAAAAGCAGGAACGGGGTACGGATTTTAGATGATCAGCCATGATCATATTGAATGGCGGTGCTGGCCTGAAGGGCTGAATGGCCTACTCCTGCACCTGTTTTCCTATGTTTCCCATTGCAATAAATAGTCCCTGCCTCAACTGTCCTTAGCAAAACTTTTATTTGTACAGACTAATATATTTTTATGTGGCTTGAGGTGCAAGTTACTTTTGTTGCATGAAAAATAGTGTCCTAGACAAAACTAGCACGGACAGGCCTTTCAGCCCACCGAGTCCGAGCTGAACATCAATCATCCATTCACAATATTCCAGCGCAACTCCTCCCACACCTCCAGATTCTACACACTCGGGACAATATACAGCAGTCAGTTAACCTCCTGACCAGCACATCTTTGGGGAAAACTTGTGTCTAACATGTTGTAAGGCAGTGGCTCCCCTAGCTGTGCTACTGTGCACCAAAATCACCCCTTTATCCAGAGTAGGGGAATCAAGAACCAGAGGACATAGGTTTAAGGTGAAGGGGGAAAGATTTAATAGTTACCCAAGAGCAACCTTTTTTACACAGAGGGTGGTAGGTAAATAGAAAGAGCTGGCGGAGCAGGTAGTTGAGGCAGATACCATCACAATGTTTAAAAAATACTTGGACAGGTACATGGATAGGATAGGTTTAGAGGATAGGACAGGTACATGGATAGGATAGGTTTAGAGGATAGGACAGGTACATGGATAGCATAGGATTGGCATATGGGCCAATTGAAGGCAGGTGGGACTAGTGTTGGTCAGTGTGAGCAAGTTTGGCCGAAAAGCTTGTTTCCACACTGTATTACTTTATGACTCTAAAATAATAATATATCTGGATGATAATTTAGAAAGTTAATTGGTATTTACCAGAAAATTGACATTTTTGCTGCAAGACCATCAAACGTGGGCTCTTTCCAGTTGACTTTACAAACTAATTTATTTGTATTCACTGCTTAAATGACATGATTTGCACCAAAGGGCAAATTTGGCATTTCTCCATACATTGGCATTGGTTTCACAAAGAACTCTCATACCTCCTAACCAACTTGGCATTTAAGTTTAGTTTAGAGATACAGCGTGGAAACAGGCCCTTTGGCCCACCAAGGCCAAACCGACCAACGATCACCCGTACACTAGTACACTAGTACTACGTTATTCCAGTTTCCCATCCTGCACAGTAGGTGTAATTTAGAGAAGCCAATTAACCTACAAACCTGCAAATCTTTGGAGTGTGGAAGGAAACCAGAAAATGATCCTCTAGTACAAAACTCAGTATCTTCACGTTAACTGTTTATTCTCTTCAAGCTGATTGATTAGTCCTAGAAATGGATCAGACTTGATCTTTGGCCCTTGATGCCACCATTAATTACTTTCCAATCAGTTACTTGAAGCTTTCTTTACTGTTCCAACCCTTCTTTCCAATTTCTATTTCCCTTGTTGTTCTTAGTCTTCAAAAAAATCTATCGATCTTGTCCTTAGTTATCGATCTCACCAACTAAGCATTCACCGCCCACTGGAGTCGAGTCCAGAGATTGGCAGGCTTTTGCGTAAAGAAGGCATCATAATCTAGAGATATCTGCTCAATTCAGTTCTAAATTTACAGACTGTCCTAATATTACAGTCTCATGTTTTAGTCTCCTTGACTTAAGATAAACGTTTCTCATCATTTACAGTATTCTGTCAAACCCACACCGAATCTAATAGTGGAAACAGCCACGTCGACAAAATTTGCCCACGCCGACCAACATGCCCCATCTACACTAGTGTCACCTGCCTGCTTTTGGCCCATATCCCTCTAAACCTACCCTACCCATGTACCTGTCTAAATGTTTCTTAAACGTTGCAATTGTGCCTGCATCAACTACTTCCTCCGGCAGCTTGTCCCATGCACCCACCACCCTTGCAGTGAAAAAGTTAACCCTTCATGTTCTCATTAAATCTTTCCCCCCCCTCACCTTTAACTTATGTCTCTGGTTATCAATTCACCTACTCTGGGCAAGAGATTCTGTGCGTTTTCCCTATCGATACCTCTCATGATTTTGTACACCTCTATGAGATCACCCCTCATCTTCCAGTGCTCCAAGGAATAGAGCCCTAACTGATCAATCTCTCCCTATAGTCAGTTCTTCGAGTCCTGACAAATCCTTGAGTCCTGGTTACTCTTCCGTACACCCTTTCAAGCTTGACAATACGTTATAATGAGATCTCCTTTGATCCTGCTTATCTTCATTGAACATCAAGCAACCTTAATGTTTCAACGCAACTCTTAAAGAGCTAGAGGAAATGAACAATGTAAGTGGGTAGGAAGCGTAAGTGATTGAAATACTATGGCACTGGGAGGCACCTCATGGCTACAACAAAGCAGCAACGTCTCTGCTGATCACTTTCCATTTCAACAATGGGACCTAATATGGTTTTAGCTCCCATAACAGCTTCACTGGATTTCCAACCTCTGGAATGCGAACAGGCTCTTTGGCCTACAATGTCTGTGCCAAATATGATAGTGTAGTGGCGCCTACTGGCGCACGCAGGTATCGAACCCGGCGTTCGGAAGCCGCGGTCACGTGACTCAGGAGGGGCTGCTTGTTTTCGAGCGGTTTTGCATTTCGCGCGGCAGTTCAGCGCTGACCACCGATGTGGCCAGACGTGTCGAGAGAACCTGTTTACTGAAAAGTGAATTTTCGAATAAAGATTTGTTTAAAAGTTCAGTTGTCGTTCTTCAGACCGCCAAAATGTCACTATGATACTAAACACAACTGCATGAACATAATCCATATCCCTCAATTCCCTGCTAACCCATATCCCGATCCAAAAGTCTCTTAAATGCCATTCCCATATCTGCTTCCACCACCACCCCCCAGTAGCACGTGGCAGGCACTCTCTGTTGAAAAAAATGTGCCCTGCACATCTCCTGTATCGTGTACTCCTCTCATCTTAAAGCCATGCCTCCTGGTACTTGAGAGTACAGGCAACTGCGAGGTACTAATCATTTATTACTGCCGATCACTCTCTAGATTGAGGGGAATGCAATAGAATGCGTTTTAATAGGAAACTGCATCCAGGTTTAGTAAAATACAATAACTCACGTTAATAACACAGTACAAAAAGATTAGCAGAAAATTTGGCGATTCTTAGTTCTGTCATGAAATTTAATACACACAGTTATATACCACCTAGGAAGGTGAGCTACGATGCATAATATTGATATTTCTAGTCATATATTTATACAATAAAACATTTTCTGGTTTTCTAAATATCGCACACTAATCCAAGTGACATGAAAGGGAAGAAGTACTATGTTCCTTTCTTTAATGAATGTAGGAAACGACTTAATACCCTGTGCTACCAATGTACACAATAACCCTACTGTTGGCTCAATCTCAAGATGTTTCAATACTTATTTGCTTTTCAGATGACATTCTGGAGGAAACACAGAACCATAAACGTCATGGGCTGCTTATGTAAACTTTGCCCCTGAAAGCACGAACAAACACCAAAGTATATCAAAACCAGAGCGTGCTGGAGGCACTCAGCAGGCTAGACAACACCAAGGTGGGAGGGGAACAAAATGGCATTTCAGATCAAGGACCGTCCATAAGAACTACTAAGGTGAAATGGCACGGGTGTTTTACGTTTACCAGGGGCGTGGGTACGATTGGGGTTCGGCTGCGGAGTAGCATTGGGACAACAGAGGAAAGTGCCTGTGAAAAGGTGCAGATTAAAAGTTGTCAAGGCAACAATAACTTACGAAATGACAATTGGTAAGGTAAAAGAAAAAGAGAAACAAATTCTATAATCATATCTTTGGAGGAAAAGAGATTAAAAAGGAGTGGTTATTCAAAACTCATAGTGCAATATTAAGTCCCAATGACAACCACGTGTCCACAGGGATAGCTTACATTGGAGATAAGAATTGGACTTTAGTTTAGTTTATTTTATTTTACAGATACAGCGTAGAAACAGGCCCTACGGCCCACCTCGTCGGCCAGTGATCACTTAACCTGCAAACGTGTACGCCTTTGGAGTGTGGGAGGAAAATGGAGCACCCGGAGAAAACCCACATGGTCACGGGGGGAACGTACAAACTCCATTCAGACAGCACCCTTAGTCAGGATCGAACCGGGAGTCCCTGCCCCTGTAAGGCAGCAACTCTACCACTACGCCCACTGCGCCAGCTGATTGAGAAGGGAGATTTCAAGACAGGATGGCTGGAAGCTCGGGGGCTGTCCATGTGGACAGATGTTTTCAAGAGAGAGTTAGATTCAGCTCTTAGGGCTAACGGATATGGATAAAAAGCCGGAAAGGGGTACTGATTTTGGATGATCGGCCATGATCATATTGAATGGCGGTGCTGGTTTGGAGGGCCGAATGGCCTACTCCTGTTCTATGTTTCTATGTTTCTATGAAGGAGGTGCCTTGCGAAGTGGTGCGCTATTCTGTGAATGGTTTCTTAAGTGTGGAGGAGACCACACTGTGAGCATTGTGTGTAACACACAAACCTGGAAGAAGAGCGTGTGTGGAATGTCTCCTGCATTTTCTGATTTTGTTTCAGATTTCCCACAGCTGGAGTTGTATTGCTACAATCAAAATATATCAAATGTTTTCATGCATTGTAGGCCATAGAGTGAAATTCATGGGCTTCAAAATGACAGATACATTTTATTTTAGTTCAAGAATTTCTGAACAACATTTTCACACACCAGTCATCTCTATATATTAATATAATCTTTATGAAATAATAACTACCAACTCATTTTATCTACAGATAGTGAACATTATTGTCTAACATCCAATCTACGTGTAAAAACAAGGAACTGCAGATGCTGGTTAATACACAAAAGGATACAAAGTGCTGGAGTAATTCAGCAGATCAGGCAGCATCCCTGGAGAACATGGATGGGTGACGGTTTGGGTCGGGGGAAACCCGATGTTCCGGGTCTGAAAAGGGGTCCTGACCTGAAGTGTCACCGATCCATATTTTCCAGAGATGCTGCCTGGCCAACTGAGTTACTCCAGCATGTTGGGTCTTTTTTTAAAATCAAACCTACATGGTTCCTTGGGAAAGAAGTGATACACGATAAAATGTGCATGTCCACGTATGTTAAGAAAAAAAATCTGAAATATAGTATCCATAAATGTGTCCAGGAAGAGAAAAAGCAGAAAGCTAGAGGGAATCAATTTGAAGAGTTCTTGACATATTACTAAATTAGTTTCAGTCAATCACAGATGAAGGTTCTGGCCGAACACAGCATTGTGGAGACCTCATGTTCTGTAGAACTGTCCTGAATATATTTTGCTGCCTCCGTTTATTCGGTTTATTGCTCCCAGGGGTTGCGCTTATCGACGCTGACCTTTTGCTCTGGTTGTTTCCCATGATTTGCTTCTCGTACTCTACGATCTGTCTCTGTAAATGGCACTGGATGGCGAATCCCAATGATTCAGGGTCAAGGGAAGCTCCGTACACCTCCCAGGTCATTCCCTGCTCATCCCAGATCACGTCACGGACATTCTTCTCTTTCCCTGCGTCACTGGCCACCTGCTCTTGTTCAACTTGCACATCGATCATCTCTTTTCCTTTCCCTCTCTTACAACGGTCAGATTGCTTACTGGCATGGTGAGTTTTCTTTGATGGCACAGATTGCTTCTTTGTAACATCGCCTGCTTTCGACCGGGCTATTCCCTTACAGTTGTCGGACGAAGGTATTGGCTGGCCAGATTCTTTGCCTTTTTTCAAATCAGTCTTCAATTGGCTGGATTCTTTCTTGACATCGCAAGCAGCTTGTGACTGGTCCAATCTCTGGTTGATACCGTGTGTATCGTTCGATAGGTGGGATGCTCTCCTTGTGTTCTGGGCAGTGTCTGGATCATTAGTTTCCTCTGAGATATTGTACGGACTCCGCGATTGACCAGATTCTGCACCAGCATCACGCGTAGCTTGTGGATGGACGGATATTTTGTTGATACCATCTTTAGATTGCTTGCTTTCCTCTTTGAGGTCATGGTGTATTAACTGAACACGCTCTCTTGGTACATCTTGCGATTGAACAGAACTAGTTATCCTGTCACCAGCCATTTTCATTGATCTACAATCCTTATCAGCTATATCAACAACGGGTGATGTATCACATACCTTCTGAATGTCTTCAGTAAAGTTTGAGGATTTGGTTGGCTTACTAAAGTCTGAGCCTATTTTCAATTCATCAGACTCATTATGGATGTCCCTTGGTTGACCAGATGGCCTGCTTAGTACTTTTTTTGGTTGCTCAAATCCTTTACTGCTTCCATGCGGTAGAACTTCTACATTGACATCAGCAGCAACGCTTAATTGGCTTGTATGGTGGAGAATGGTTTCCGACTCATTGTATTTGTTATTGGAGCAAGCAGCATCACTGTGGTGTACAGATGCCTCAGCTACACAATATGGTGTGGTGAGGCGGGAAGGCTTTGGTCTCAAGCTATTATTTATATAGGATTGTTCGGAATTCCCACCATCGTCACCAGCAATCTTTGACCGCTTAGGTCCTTGGTGCAGCTTTGACGTGGTATTTGAATAGTCAGCTTCTGCTTTGAGCTGCAAGTGTTCAAAGGGTCCAGTTCCAATGGGTTTTGATTGATTAATGATAGCATGAGATTGCTCCTGTCCAGGTTCTGGAACTTCAGTAACCGGCCGCCCAATGCTCTTGTTACCGGTCATTGTTACCTGATGATAATCTGGTCCTTTCGGGGATTCCTGCTTGTTTTGTTTTTTACCTCCATGTGATTCCACTCCCGGTGTCTCCTCACCAAGTTCGCAAGTGATACTCGACTGCTCTGAGCCCTCTGTGAATGTGCAAGTGATCTTCAGTTGTTCCGAGCCCCGTTGATCATCACTGATGCACACCATGTGATCACTGGCTGCGTAGAGTTTGGAGGAACTGCTCTCTGTAGAGTCCATCACAGCACCCTGGCAATGACTCAGTAAGCTTCCTGCCAATCCGGGCACTGGGCTCTTGGGACTGGTTGCAGTTGACTTGCACTGAAAGCTCTGCAGAACTGCCTGGACCTCAGCATCCCGGCAGGACTTACCCCAGTTGGAAGCAAAGGAGCTGGCTGGAGACTGGGACGTCATTGTCTCTGCATCCTTAAATCTGGACTCATTTTGTTGGCATTTTCCATTTTGGTTTGGCTCAGTACCCAATGGTTGCATGGGTGGCTGCTGCTCTGCGCTGCCGTTGTGGATGGATGGTTCATTTCCCTTTGATGCAATCTGTAGTCCATGAACTTCTTCAGGTGAATCTGGGCTTGTTTTGTTAATGGCATCTCCCTTCTTTCCAGATCCCAGTTGCTGATCACAGTTTTCAGCTTTAGATTCAGCCTCGGTGATTTTTCCACTTCCGTTGGCAAGTAAAGCATACTTTACTGCTGGGTCATTCTTACTGCCAATGTCCTCTCCCTCTCCTCTTTCAATTACACCCGGTTCAGGTTTTTGGATCTGGGAAGCCTTCTGGAGGTGCAAGTCCAGTCCTATCTCTTGATCGGGTTCTGAACCCTTCTCGTTTCCTGATAGATCTTGACTGTGGATCTCCACATTTTTTGCTCCAAAAGGTACTGCCTCCAAAGCCATTGTCTGATGACCATCAGTCCCAGAAGATCCAGATTCCCCATCCATGGTCCATTCACCCTCAGCTCTAGAAACTCGTATGTCCAAAGTCTTTGCTTTCTGACCATGAGGTATGGTAGGTCCGCTATTTCCAACAATGGCCAAATTATTATCAGTCCCAAGAGGTCCTGTGTCCATACCTTTCGTTTGTTGATCAACCGACCCAGGAGATCCTGTGTTCACACCCTTGGCCTGTTGACCATCAGGCCCAGGAGATTCTGTATCCATACCTTTTGTCCATTGACCATCAGTCCCGGGAGGTTCTTTGTCCACTTTCTTGGCCTGTTGACCATCTATTCCAGAAGGTGGGGCATCTGTACCCTTGCTGCAATGATTATCAGCCCCAGGAGGTCTTGTGTCCATACCCTTGGGCTGTTGGCCATCAGCCCCAGGAGGTTTTGTATCTCCATCCTTGGTCCAATGACTATCATTCCTATTAGGTCCTGTGCCCACACCCATGGTCTGTTGATCATTAGTTCCAGGTGGCTCAGTATCCACGGCCTTGGTCAACTGACCATCAAAACCAAGAGATCTTGCATCTACACCCTTGGTCCACTGACCACCATTCCCAGGTGGTCCCGAGTCCATACCCTTGGAGTGTTGACCATCAGTCACAGGGGGCCCTGTGTCCACATCCTTCGTCAACTGACCATCTGTCTCAACAGGTTTTGTGTCCATATCCTTGGTCCAGTGACCTTCATTCCCAGGATGTCCTGTGTCCACACATTTGGTCCACTGACCATCAGTCCCAGCAGGTTCTGTGTCCATACACTTGGTCCGTTGGCCATCAAACCCAGGAGGAGGTTTTGTGTTCTCACCTGTAATCTGATGACCAACAGTCCCAAGTGGTCCAATGTCAACATCCTTGGTCCATTGACCATCAGTCCCAGGAGGTCCAGTGTCCACGCACTTGGTGTGTTGACCATTTGACGCCTTAGGTTCTTTGTCCACATCGCTGGTCCATTGACTATCAGCCCTAAGTTGACCAGCGCCCACACACTTGATCCGCTGGCCGTCTGCCCCACTTTCCACCTGTATTCTTGGGGCTATTGTTAACTGGCTTGGAACCACGCCTGTGCTGTCCCGGCTGTCGGTCGTGGCAATCGCTGCACTGATCTGTTCCCCTTCCGCTCCTCTGCACCCATCGTCCTCAGCTTGGCCCGGTGCGCTGGGAGTGAGAGTGGAACTGGTGACGGCCACGTTTGTCTCAGGGCATGAACCCAGCGGCTTCTGATGGTCTGGAGATACTGGTTTCTGTTGACTATTGGTGCAGAAACATCCTCCAGGGTTTTCACCGCCCACCACCAGTCCTTGCACTGTCTGTGCATCCACATCTCCTGCTATTGTCCCCATCAGTCCTACAGCCTTGTCTCAGGAGGGTGTACTAATGCAGCCTTCTGTTTAGATTCACTGTGCAAGATTCATTAGGAGCCCATGTACTTCTTAAGAGTTCATCATTCCCTGTGTCACGGGAGAGAAATGCATACATGAATTATATCTTGCACCAGAGGAAGATAATTCAAAACCACCTCCTGCCCAAAACTTTTCTTTTGTTTCTTCCCCTTCCAAAAAAAATGTATGGATAAGTAAGGTTCACTGTGATATGGGCCAAATGCTGAAAAATGGATAGGAAGGAACAGCAGATGCTAATGCTGGTTTACACCAAAGATATACAAAATGCTGGAGTAACTCAGCGGGTCAGGCAGCATCTCTGGAGAAAATGAATAGGAGATGTTTTGGGTAGAGCGAGAGTTAGGGGAGAGGGAAACTAGAGCTATGAGTAGGTTTCGGACAAATCAGAGCTGGTACCGATTGTGGTATTATGGAATAATAGAGTAAGGAATGCCTTTATTCTGCTGCCAGTGGTCAGGCTGCAGTGACAGCATCCGGCCTGAAGGTGGGGCTGTGGGCGTAACCGGAGAGAGGCCTGGCAGCAGGGCCTGGGGATGCAGCACGAGGCAGCTGCTGTAGTGAGTTGCTAAATAAAGACAGACTCCGATTACGTCGTTGTACGAGCCTCATTATAAGAATAATTCGATATGGTGTCAGAAACAGGATACTTGTAAGCGAAAAAAAAAAGAAGAAGAGGAAAGTGTATCGTTTTGGCGGAGAAAGGTGAGATGAGCTGGCAGATATGGCGCAACCTACACCAACTGCTACGTTCACAATACAACCTCCAGAGCCATTCGATTTTACCAAGCCTCAAGAATGGGAGCGTTGGATCAGGAGATTCGACCGCTTTCGGCTTGCAAGCAACTTAAACGCAACGTCGGAAGAAAACCAGGTGAACACGTTAGTGTACTGCATGGGTGATGAAGCCGAAGATGTGCTAAAGGGGCTAACGCTAACTGCAGATGAGAGGAAGGTGTACACGGATGTTAAGGCTGGCTTTGATGCATTTTTTGTGCCTAAAAAGAATGTAATCTACGAAAGAGCCAAGTTCAATCAGCGTGTGCAACTGCCAGAAGAAACGGTGGATTCCTTCATCACTGCTCTATACGGATTAGCTGAACACTGCAACTATGGACAGTTACAGAACGAGCTGATCCGCGACAGGTTAGTGGTCGGGCTGAGAAACGTCTCATTGTCAGAAAAGCTACAGCTAGACAGAGACCTAACCCTTGGAACTGCGATAACAAAGACAAGGCAGTCTGAAGAAGTTAGACGACAGCGGTCTGACTTAAGAGGAGAAAATGGCGGTGCTAGCAAGTGCTCTAATGTTGATGCTGTGCATGCTAAAAGCTACAGAAAACCCAAATTTCCCTCAAAGCCTCAGCCACAAGCAGAAACACCAGGCAAAAATAAACTTAATACACGGCCACAGCCAGGTTCAAAGGCCTGTTATAGATGTGGAAAAATGCCCTCGCATGGAAAATGGGAATGCCCTGCTAAAGATGCTGTGTGTCACAACTGTGGCAAAAAGGGACATTATGGCAAAGTATGCAGAAACAGTGCAAAATCTCTGAATGCTGTCACTACAGAGGAAGAAGAGAGCTTTTTCCTGGGAGCCGTGGATGCTGGAAAAGACCCGTGGACGGTGCAGCTACAAGTGAGACAAAAAAAAGTGTGCTTTAAAATAGACACTGGTGCTGATGTCACCGCCATGCCAGCCGAGGTGTACCATGACATTACAGGGGGGCATGATGTGAAGCGCCTGGCAGTGCCGACACGCCCGTTGTTTGGGCCAGGGGGCAATGCACTCTCTGTCCTAGGTGTAGCCAGAGAAACACTGCGCAGAGGCAAAAAGACAGCCATAGAGAACATTTATGTAGTAAAAGACCTGCACACTGCACTGTTGGGAAGGCCTGCCATAGAACAGCTTCAGCTTGTGTGCAGGGTTGACAGCATCACCATGGAATCAATGAAACAACAATATCCGAAGCTGTGTAGCGGCTTGGGTCTTGTTCTGAGGCCATACTCAATTAAATTAAAGCCAGAGGCTGTGCCCTTCTCTCTCCACACACCACGCAGAGTCCCTCTGCCGCTTATGGGAAAAGTGAAGGAGGAGATAGACCGTATGGAGAAGATGGGCGTAATCACCAAGATTGAGGAGCCGACTGATTGGTGTGCCGGGATGGTGGTGGTGCCGAAAAAGCTGGTGATGTTCGCATTTGTGTGGATTTCACAATGATGAATGAATCAGTATGCAGAGAAAAGTTTATCCTGCCTTCTGTCGAGCACACTCTGGGCATGCTAGCTGGCGCAACAGTCTTCAGCAAATTAGATGCCAACATGGGCTTTTGGCAAGTACCATTGACAAAAGAGTCTGCCAAATACACCACCTTCATCACGCCTTATGGGCGCTACTATTTTAACCGTCTACCCTTTGGCATAGCATCAGCCCCCGAGCACTTTCAAAGGATGATGGTGACAGAAGTGACCGGTGGCCTGGAGGGGGTACTGTGTCACATGGACGACATCCTGGTCTGGGGACAGACGCAGGAGGAGCATGATGTGCGGCTACATGCGGTGCTAAAGAAGGCACAAAAGGCCGGCATTACGCTCAACATGGACAAATGTGAGCTCACACGCCACACAGTCAGATTCCTGGGTCATGTGATTTCAGCAGATGGAGTGAAGCCAGATCCAGAGAAGACGAGAGCAGTACAAGAGATGGATGCACCCAAAAATGTCAGCGAACTCAGGAGTTTTCTGGGCATGGTCAATCAGCTGGGCCGCTTCTTGCCTAACCTGGCTGAAAAAGACAAAGTGCTACGAGACCTGCTGTCCAAGAAGAACCACTGGTACTGGGGGACAGAGCAGCAGGCCGCCTTTGATCAGTTAAAAACAGAGCTGTCATCCACACCAGTGCTCACATTATACAACCCAAACAGTGCTTTAAAGATCTCTGCTGATGCTTCTTCCTTTGGCCTGGGGGCAGTCCTGCTGCAGAAGAGCGATGCCATGTGGTCACCTGTGGCATATGCGTCCAGGTCAATGACGCCAACAGAGCAGCGCTATGCTCAAGTAGAGAAGGAGGCATTGGCTGCAACGTGGGCATGTGAAAGGTTCAGCTGTTTCATCCTGGGAAGACCATTCGAGCTGGAAACTGACCATAAGCCGTTGGTGAGTCTGCTGGGAAGGAAAGCTTTGGATGACCTCCCACCAAGAATCCAAAGATTTAGGATGAGACTCATGAGGTACAACTATACAGTCAATCATGTCCCTGGCAAAAGCCTGTGGACAGCCGACACCTTATCTCATGCTCCTCTGAGAGCCGCAAGAGCACACACAGACATAAGCCTATTAGAGGACACCAACATCTATGTAGACTCTGTCATCAGCAACATTCCTGTCAGTGGAGATTATCTGAGCAGCCTACGTGAGCACCTGAAGGCAGACAGCACATGCTCTGCACTGATGGAGTACTGCACAGACGGGTGGCCCGACAAAAGCCAACTGCAGGGAGTGCTGAGACATTACTGGGCTGATAGAGCAGTGCTGACTGTGCACGATGGGCTGCTGCTGCGGGGCACGAGACTCGTCATCCCAACAGCCTTACAAGGTGATGTGCTGCAGAGACTACATGAGGGACACCTGGGGGTGACAAAGTGCAGGGGCCGGGCCAAACAGACGGTATGGTGGCCAGGACTCAGCAGCCAGCTGAATGACATGGTGCTGAAATGTAGAACCTGCATCCAAGAGAGAAGGAACGTCAAAGAGCCGCTGATGCCAACGGAGATGCCAGACAGGCCTTGGCAAACCTTGGGAGCTGACCTGTTCACGCTGAAAAACAAGACTTATCTACTAGTAGTAGATTATTTCTCAAGGTATGTGGAAGTTGCGCTGCTGACACACACAAGGTCCACAGATGTGGTGGTGCACCTGAAATCCATGTTTTGTCGTCATGGAATTGGGGAATTTCTTAAAAGTGACAATGGGCCCCAGTTCTCAGGTAGCCACTTTAAAGCCTTTGCAGCAGAGTATGGCTTTGTGCACATCACGAGCAGCCCCAAGTTTCCTCAGAGCAATGGGGAGGCGGAACGCGCTGTACAAACCGTGAAAAACCTGCTAACAAAGGCATCAGACCCATATCTTGCATTGCTGGCCTACAGAGCAACCCCTCTACAGAACGGCTATAGCCCGGCCGAGCTGTTGATGGGGCGCCGCCTCCGCACTACAGTTCCTGCCCTTCCAACCCTGCTGAATCCAGTTTTGCCTGACTACAACGCGCTGGGGGCCAAAGAAAGGGAGAAGAGGAGGAACGACGCAAGATCCTTCGACAAGAGGCACGGAGCGAGAAACCTGGAGCCACTCGTACCTGGGGAGGATGTGTGGATCACCGATGCACGAGTCCAGGGCACAGTGCTATCTACACACAACACCCCTCGCTCTTATATCGTCCAGGTGCCTCAGGGCACACTGAGGAGGAACCGGCATCACTTGGTGCCGCTGCAGACCAACAGTGGGGTAGTCGATGCTGATGAGCCACCGGTGGGAGAAGATTCACCTACACCAGAGCCAGCTCCACCAGTGACAACATCACCCAGCAGAGAGGGCCCCACCACAGAGCCTGTGCGGACCAGGTGTGGGAGAGAGGTTAGAAAGCCGCAGAGACTTGATTGGTGATTTATTGATTTGTTTGATCAGGGACAGGTCTTTCAGCAAAAGGGCAGAATAAACCCCTTAAGACCTGCAGAGACAAAGGTAGTCCACCCTTTGTTCTCAAAGAAAGGGAGATGTGGTATTATGGAATAATAGAGTAAGGAATGCCTTTATTCTGCTGCCAGTGGTCAGGCTGCAGTGACAGCATCCGGCCTGAAGGTGGGGCTGTGGGCGTAACCGGGGAGAGGCCTAGGAGCAGGGCCCGGGGATGCAGAACGAGGCTGCTGCTGTAGTGAGTTGCTAAATAAAGACAGACTCCGATTACGTCGTTGTACGAGCCTCATTATAAGAATAATTCGATACCGATGACCAAGGAAAAGGGGAGCCCACAGTGGTCTGTTGTTGGTTGTGGAAGAGGTGATAACAAAGGGTGGATGCGAACCGTGGAACTGGCATGATGACTAGGGTGGGGGAAGGGCAGAGAGAGAGGGAAAGCAAGAGTTACTTGAAATTAGAGAAATCAATATTATTACCACTGGGTTTGAAGCTGCCCAAGTAAATATGAGGTAAAATGGGACTATCTTAGACGGGGCATCTTGTAGATGCCCCATCTACAAGATGCCCCATCTAAGATAGTCCCATTGGGTTTTTTTGTAATGTGTTAAAAAATTGTAGTAATGATATTTCGTTCAAGCCTAGGCTTGAATGACAATAAATAGCATTCAATAAAATCACGAGAAGAATAGATAGGTCAATGTAAAGAGTATATTACCTGGAGTAGGGAAATCAAGAGCCAGAGGGACATAGGGTTAAGGTGAGAGGGGAAAGATATAATAGGAATGTGAAGGGCAACATTTTCACAGAGGGTATCTTGTACAAGCCACCAGAGAAGGTAGTTGAGGCAGGGATGATAACAACATTTAGAAACATTGGACGTACATGGATAGGAAAGGTTTAGAGGAATATGGGCCAAAACAGGACAAATGGGACTCGCATAGATGGGCCTTTTGGTCGGCATCAGTAAGTTGAGCCAAAGGGCCAGTTTCTGTGCTGTACTATGACTCTATGACCTTAGGTTGGCATGGACAAAATGGGCTGTAGGGCCTGTTTCCGTGCTGTATGACTACGAGTCCAACACATTTCCCCTATCCCCACCCCATACCAATCTAAACAAATCAACTTTACTGAAACACTATTTTTATCCAAAATATTTGACACATAGATTCATGATATTGATTATATATTCAAGCTGTGTAAGGTGCCAAAGTAATAGTTGAAGTGGATCATTTTAACAATCATGGCTGTCAATATTAGTTGCCAAGTATAATATTAATGATTGAAATAACTGGCAACATCAATTAATAAGATTTTAAAATGTCAGATATCATTCAGTTTTTGGAATCCACATCATCATTGACTATTTCAAGAATACAAGCATGAAAACCACATTTTGTCTAAAATGCTGTCAATTGGACAAAATACTACGTGTAATCAAAGAGCAAAAAAACTGCTGATGCTTTATCTCCGTAACAAACACAGATAATGTTCAGAATGCTCAGCATTTCTGGCACCATCTACGGTGTGGAAAAAGAATCAATGTTTCAGGTTGACGACCTTCAATCAGAAAAATTGGATTTGTTTTCAAATGATCTTACCCTCAATCACTACTATAAAAACCAGGCAATGCCAGTGAGCTAATCCCAAACGGGCTGATGTGAGTGAGCACCATGAATCAATGTGCATTGAATGTTAATCAACCTTTGTACAAACTCTTGCGTACACAGTCACTCCAGAACACACACATTGATGTATACATGGGCAGGCAAGCAAACACACTCAGAGGCACAAACCGGTAAAGACACCCACTCACATACAGACCCACATGTCCACACACTCACATTCACACAGGTAAATAATAATAATAATAATAATACATTTTATTTGTGGGCGCCTATACAAAAGTCTCAAGGACACCTTACAGAATTTAACAAAGAAACATATAATCGGAGTAAAATAAGTTATAAAGACATCACCAATACACAAATTAAAGACAGAATTTGATCCAAAGACAACAAAAAAAATCAGAAACACAATGTGAAGAGAGAGCAGCGGCAGCTAAACCGCGCCAGCGTCCACTCTCCCCTCCGACCGCCATCTTGGACACAGACTAAAATAGACACTACACACAAAAAAATCATCCCCCCACAATGGTTACCACTGTGGGGGAAGGCACAATGTCCAGTCCCCAACCCAAAGTCAGGCCTATTGAGGCCTCCGCTATTGCCTCTACGGGGGCCCAATGTTCCTGGCCGTTCTCACTGGGTGCTGTTGCCCCAGCGTCGGGAGAGTCCTCTCAGCGGCTGGGCCACCTGGAACGGCCGCATTCCTTACCGGAGGCCGCGGCTTCCGAAGCCAACAAGGCCGCGCCGGTTTGGAGCTCCCAGGCTCCCGATGTTGAAGTCGGCGCCGCCCCCTCCTCTCCGCAGACCCGCAGCCCGGAGGTGTCGAACTCGGCGGTCACAGCTCACCGGAGCTCCAGCGCGTCGATCCAGCGCGGCGACCCAGGCAAGGCATCGCCCGCTCCGCTATAGCGCTCCAGCGCTGTGCCGCCACCGAAGCCGAGGTGCTGGGCGGTCCCCGTCAGGAAACGGCGCTCCATGCCCGCTGGTAGGCCACGAGGACGGGTCGACGGGGCAGCCGGGAGAAAAAGCTGCCTCACTGACCAGGTAGGGACCTAGAAATATGGTTACCCCCTTCACCCTACATTAAAAAGTCGATTTCTCCCACAAACAAAACGCAGGACTCACTAAAATTACAACAACAAAAAGTGAATTAAACGGACGGCTGCTGATTAGCAGCCATTCCCCAAGATGGCTCCTCCTCCTGACTCTTACACATGTACATAAGGAGATATGTACACAGACTCCCATCCAACCATAGACATATCCCCAAGCGGGCAACCCCCCCCCCCCCGACACACGCGCATCCAAACACACACACGTCACGCACACATCTACACAGAGGGACACAAAAAGTATGTTAGGACACAATTATACACACAGTCCCTCACACACAATTAGATACACACATAAAGGCAGAGTGAGACACACATACAGATTTACACAAATACACAGACTGACACACACACACTCACAGTTAGATATGCACACACACAGACACACAGCAGACATGCACACAGCTAGATACAGGCAGACACACAGAGTCAGAGATACACACACATAGAGTTAGACACACACACACCCACACACAGTTAAAGATAGACACAGACAGAGAAACAGACACACAGAGTCAAACATACACACACATAGAGTTAGACACACACACACACACACACAGTTAAAGATAGACACAGACAGAGAAACAGACACACAGAGTCAAACATACACACACCCGAGTTGAGACACACACAATTAGAGACACACACGATTAGACGTATCACTCACACCGAGTGGGGCAAATACATGCAGAGACAGACACGCAGTTAGACATCACAGAGAGTTTGACACACAGACGTACACAGGATTCCCATGTTATGCCTCTTTTACATATTGTTCACTGTTTCACTGTTCACTGTCAATACTGACCCTCCGGCGAAGTGGAAGCCAGCGCCGGACAGCAGTCTGCTGGACTCATTCCCCAGCCTATTTCTGACAGAGTATTGTTCAGTCGGTGTGTTGGACACACGCTCCAAGCTGACACCGAGCTGACTGACACACACACCATGGGGAGCAACATTGCGGCTTCCCCTGCCTGCCACTACCCCACCCACACTACCCCACCCACACTACCCCACCCACACACACACAGCCACACACACACACCCGTGCCCGGGGTGACATCCGACGGTGCCTCTTTGCCGGGGACTACCGCGGGTGGACAGACCCTTGCATTGAGGGGAGGGGAGGGGAGGGGGTACACGACAGCATTCGCAATTGGGGGCAGGTGTGGTGCAGCGGGCTAGTGAGAAGGAGAGTGCGGGACCCCCCGGCAAAGCGACCACCCACCCACCCACTCCAGTACATCCAGCCCCCTGTAAAATGCCCCACTGGGTGACTAGGGGGGGGGGGGGGGGGGTATTTGCCACTGCGGAGAAGTACGGGGGGAGGAAATGTAAGGTCATCGAGACACACTCACCGACTTCTCAATCTCTTTCCCCCCTGTCTCTCTGTCTCTCTGTCTCTCTCTGTGTGTCTCCAGCCGTCTTGCCCGCTGTCTGTATCCAACACACAGCACCGATCCCCAGGTCTATCCCCGCCGCCTCCTCCTCCTCCTCCTCCTCCTCCTCCAAATGAAATCCTGTCTGTCGGCTGCCCCAGCCCAGAGCAGCCTGCAAATCCAATGGCGGATGTAATAGCACTCAACGCAAGGACAGGCAGAAAGGCTGGGCTTCTTTGCAACGCGATCTCCGGGTGCAATACAAGAGAGGGAGAAAGAGAGAAAGAGTAGAGGGGCGAAAAAGCCAAGGCGCGCCTCCGATGGAGAGGTCCGGGGCGAAGACGTCAAGTGAAACGCACCAACACCGGGTTCGCCTCCACCTCTGCAGAGAACTTCTGGGCTGCTGCTCCCTGTGCTGCCGCATGAGAAGTATGAGAAACACCTCGTTGAAACTTACCGAATAGTAAAAGGCATTATCCTACACACTAGGGACAATTCGTTTACAATTTACAGAAGCCAATAAACCTACAAACATGTAGGTCTTTGGAGTGTGGGAGGAAACCAGAGCACCAGGAGAAACCCCACACGGTCACAGGGAAAATGTGCAAACTCTGTACAAATAGCACCCATAGTCAGGATCGAACCCAGGTCTCTGGCGCTGTAAGGTAGCAACTCTACTACTGCACCACTGTGCCGCCCTATATAGGATTGCTATTTAGTTCCTTGTCATTCACTCAGGTGATGGAGCGAGCTGCCAAAGAAGGTGTTTGGGGCAGTAACAACATTTAAAAGACACTTGGACAGGTTCATGGATAGGAAATGTTTAGAAGGATATGGACCAAACGCGGGCAAATAAGACTAGCTTAGATGGGGCATCTTGGTTGGGATGGATGAGTTGGGCCGAAGGGCATGTTTCTGTGCTGTACAACTCAACGACATCATAATAAATAGGTCAGACCATTGGCAAAACACAAAGTGCTGGAGTAACTCAACGGATCAGGCAGCATCTCTGGAGGACATGGACAGGCAACCCTGCTTCAGATTGATTGTATTAGGTATGGGAAAGTTGGAAAAGGAGAAATGGGGGCAGGACAAAGTCTGGCAAGTGATAGGTGGATACAGGTGAGGGGGTTGATGGCAGATGGGTAGAGTAAGTGGCCAGAAGAATGAAAAAAATTAAATGTAGTAAAATCACGTTTTTCAAGTACAGGGCATGTTGCATAGACTTGGGCAGGAAAGGTTTAGAGGGATATGGGCCAGACGTGGGTAAACTGGACGAGTGAATGTCCCATCTAGGTCTCCATGGATACGTTTGGCCGAAGGGCCTGTTTTCATGGCTCTGAGTATAGATGGTGGCACTCCAATGCAAAACTGTGAGGGGGTCACACCAGCAGGCTTGCCATGGTGTTCCTTAGGTCCAACTACTGCAAGCTGGAAAGGCTACAGAGAAGATTTACGAGGATGTTGCCAGGACTCGAGGGTCTGAGCTATAGGGAGAGGTTGAGTAGGCCGGGACACTATTTCTTCGAGCGCAGGAGGATGAGGGGTGATCTTATAGAGATGTATAAAATCATGAGAGGAATAGATCGGGTAGATGCACAGAGTCTTATTCCCAGAGTAGGGAATCAAAACCAGTGAACGTAGGTTTAAGGTGAAGGAGGAAAGATTTGATAGGAATCTGAGGGATAACTTTCTCATACAAATGGTGGTGTGTGTATGGAGCGAGCCGCCGGAGGAGGTAGTTGAGACAAGGACAATTGCAATGTTTAATAAACAATTTGACAGGTACATGGATAGAACAGGTTTAGAGGGATATGGGCCAAATGCTGGCAGGTGGGATTAGAGTAGATGGGACATGTTGGTCGGTACGGGCAAGTTGTGTCAAAGGGCCTGTTTCCATGCTGTATGACTCTATGACTCCATGGGACCAAAGGAGATTGGATTAAACATTATACATCAAACAGAATTACTAAAATGTGTAATCATTATCATATTCTGATTGTGGGACCTGATGATGCATGTGCTGTACTGAAAGGAACAGATGTTTTGCAAAGATATACACAAACTGCTGGAGTAACTCATCGGGCCAAGCAGCAACTCTGGAGAAAAAGGATGGGTGACGTTTCGGGTCGGGACCTTTCTTCAGACTGTTTTGCAATGTGGCCTCACCAACATCGGGGAGATGAAGCATAGACGAGGCGACTGTTTTGCCAAAGGCCTGCTGATTCTCCCGGTTGCCGACTATTTTAACTCCCCTTCCCATCTATGTACTAATCTTTCTGTCCTGGGATTCCTCCATTGCCAGAATGAATCCACACACAAACTGGAGGAACGGCACCTCATATTCCTCTTCGGTAGCTTACAACCCAGCGGTATGAACATTGAATTCTCCAATTTTAATTAAGTAACCCCTCTCTCCTTCCTGTCTCCTGCCCCCACCCCGGTGATCGCATATTTCTTCCTCTATCCTCACATTAGAAAATAGGTGCAGGAGTAGGCCATTCGGCCCTTCGAGCCTGCACCGCCATTCAATATGATCATGGCTGATCATCCAACTCAGTATCCTGTACCTGCCTTCTCTCCATACCCTCTGATCCCTTTAGCCACAAGGGCTACATCTAACTCCCTCTTAAATATAGCCAATGAACTGGCCTCAACTACCTTCTGTGGCAGAGAATTCCACAGATTCATCACTCTCTGTGTAAAAAAATATTTTCTGATCTCGGTCCTAAAAGACTTCCCCCTTATCCTTAAACTGTGACCCCTTGTTCTGGACTTCCCCAACATCGGGAATAATCTTCCTGCATTTTGTAAGTTTCTATAAGATCCCCCCTCAATCTTCTAAATTCTAGCGAGTACAAGCCGAGTCTATCCAGTCTTTCTTCATATGAAAGTCCTGCCATCCCAGGATCGTACCTCCCGCCCCCCCCCATCCCCATCTACCTATATCCCTCCCTCCAGCTTTACATTTCACTTTTCTCCTTATCTGACACCATTTGGTCTCATTTTCATATCTAGCGTTTGTCAGTTATTCCACCCATCTGGCAATCAAACCTTCCACCCCCCACCCCCACCCCCTTCAGCTCTATCCACCTATCACTTGCCAGGCTTTGACCTGCATTCATCTCTCCTTTCCAGCTTTCTCCCTCCTACTGCAATCAATCTGAAGAAAAGTCCCGGCCCATAGTATCTGTCCAGTTGCTCCATAGATGCTGCCTGACCTACTGAGTTACTCCAATACTTTATGAATTGGTGATGCTTTGTTTTACAATGAAAAGGAGCCTGCTGTAGCAATCCCATGAGGCCCTTCCCCTTTACCCCCCCCCCCCCCTACCCTTGCACAATATTCTTTCTTGCACAAACACATACCAATCAACATACCTTTGATTCTGCTTCTCATTGAACTACACCACTGGGTAAATTTACATCAGACAATTAACCCACCAGCACATCTGTGTGATGTGGGAGGAAACTGGAGCCGACCAAAGGAAACTCATGTGGTCACAGGGAGAAAGTGCAATCTCCGCACCTGTGGTCAGGATTGAACCCAGGCCCTTGGAGCCACAAGTCGGTCGCTGTAACAGCTGTACATCTATATTCATATCATCCACATCTCAAAGTTATTTCACTGATTGCAAAGCATCTGAGACTGTGAAAGCTGTTTGATGCATTCATCTTCTTTATTTTCATCTTTTATTCATACAGATATGAGAATTAATTATCAGTACAGATCAAGAAAAACGTGATTTTACTACATTTAATTGTTTTCATTCTTCTGGCCACTTACTCTACCCATCTGCCATCAACCCCCTCACCTGTATCCACCTATCACTTGCCAGACTTTGTCCTGCCCCCATTTCTCCTTTTCCAACTATCCCATACCTAATACAATCAATCTGAAGCAGGGCCGCCTGTCCATGTCCTCCAGAGATGCTGCCTGATCCGTTGAGTTACTCCAGCACTTTGTGTTTTGCCAATGGTCTGACCTATTTATTATGATGTCGTTGAGTTGTACAGCACAGAAACATGCCCTTCGGCCCAACTCATCCATCCCAACCAAGATGCCCCATCTAAGCTAGTCTTATTTGCCCGCGTTTGGTCCATATCCTTCTAAACATTTCCTATCCATGAACCTGTCCAAGTGTCTTTTAAATGTTGTTACTGCCCCAAACACCTTCTTTGGCAGCTCGCTCCATCACCTGAGTGAATGACAAGGAACTAAATAGCAATCCTATGTAGGGCGGCACAGTGGTGCAGTAGTAGAGTTGCTACCTTACAGCGCCAGAGACCTGGGTTCGATCCTGACTATGGGTGCTATTTGTACAGAGTTTGCACATTTTCCCTGTGACCGTGTGGGTTTTCTCCTGGTGCTCTGGTTTCCTCCCACACTCCAAAGACCTACATCTTTGTAGGTTTATTGGCTTCTGTAAATTGTAAAAGAATTGTCCCTAGTGTGTAGGCTAGTGCTAGTGTACGTGATTTGCTGGTCAGCACAGACTCGGTGAGCTGAAAGGCCTATTTCCATGCTGTATCTCTAAAATCTAACGTCTACAGTACCCCCATGACCTCTTTATGCTCTTTAATTTCCTGCACCTTTAGAAAATATTTTGTCTCTCACACACAGGTCAATCAACACACCTTTAATTCTTCTTCTCGTTAACCTACACTACAGGGTAAATTTACAGCAGACAATTAACCCACCAGCACATCTGTGTGACGTGGGAGGAAACCGGAGCCGACCAAAGGAAACCCATGTGGTCACAGGGAGAAAGTGCAATCTCCGCACCTGAGGTCAGGATCGAACCCAGGTCCCTGGAGCCACAAGTCGGTCGCTGTAACAGCTGTACATCTATATTCATATCAAAGAAAGACGCAAAATGCTGGAGTAACTCAGTGGGTCAGGCAGCATTTCTGGAGAGTACGGATAGGTGACGATTCGGGTCGGGACACTCCTTCAGACATTTTGTGTCTTTCTTTAGTATCCAGCATTTTATGTCTATCTTTGGTACTCCAGTGATGCTGCCTGACTCGCTGACAAGCATTACTGCAGCATTTTGTGTCTTTCTATGGTAAACCAGCATCTTCTTACTATATTCGTATCAACCGCATCTCAAAATTATTTCATTGACTGCAAAGGCCCTAAGACTGTGAAAGGTGCTTTATGCATTCAAGTTATTTATTTCCATTTTATATTCCACAAAAATGAAATAATTAATTATAAGTACTGAACTAGAATAAATGTGATTTTACTACTTTGAATATTCTTCTTTCTCTTGCCTAGCTGTTTACTCCAGAGCCTACAGACACACTACCCCATCCATTCTTCCCCCCTCTTCCCTGTGCCCCCCCCCCCCGAATGCGCACCCATTTCTCCTCTAATCCCATTCCCCTTTCACCTCCCATTCCCTTCCATCTATATCCCATCCTCTGGCTTCACATTTCATGCCTTTTCTATCCTTGCCTGAGAGCTTTCTGTCTTTACATATCTGCCCTTTGTCCAACCATTTCCTTATCAACCCAGATAAACTAAAACTAGAAATCTCAACAGTAAGGTACAATAATTTCAGGACAAGAAGGTGAACACATAGACAGGTAAGAGGAACGTATTCACTTAAAGAGTGGTGAATCTTTGGGTGTCTCTGTCTCAAAGGGGTGTGAGGGTTTAACTGTTTGGATGCAAACATTTATACTGAGGGAGAGATCAATAGTCTCAGAAGACCATGTGTCCTACATCTGTTCCTAGTTTGTGTGTGTTAATGTTAGTGAACCATGCTTTAAACACGTGTGTTCTGCATCCCTGCCTCTTTAGCACTCGTCTTAGTTTAGTTTACGTCTACCGAGGGACAGTGAAAAGCTTTTTTGTTGCATGCTATCCAGACAGCGGAAAGACAATACATCATTACAAATAGTCATGCCATAGTGTACCATTATACTCATGACAGGAACCTTTTATCGCAGGTAGGGGAATCAAGAGCCAAAGGGTATAGGTTTAGAGAGGGGAAAGATTAAATAGGAATCTGAGAGGCAATCTTTTCACTAAATGTGGTGGATATATGGAACGAGTTGCCAGTGGAAGTAATTGAGGCAAGTAAAGGGCCTGTCCCACTTACATGTCCTTGGCACGCAAATTACGCGACCTCGTGGTCGCGTTGAGCCGCGACAGTCCTGCGAAGGTCGGGCGCGATTTCATGCGTATGCACAGCCGTCTAGAGCGAGTGACGTCATTTGAAGATGGACACAAAGCTGGAGTAACTCAGCGGGACCGGCAGCATCTCTCGAGAGAAGCAATGGGTGACGTTTCGTGTCGAGACTCTTCTTCAGTCTGAAAAGAAGGGTCTTGACCCGAAACATCACCAATTCCTTCTCTCCAGAGATGCTGCCGGTCCCGCTGAGTTACTCCTGCATTTTGTGTCTATCTTCAATTTTCTTGGCCCCGCTCTGGGAGTAGAAGTGGGGGCGGATCCGGATCTGCAACGGCCGTGAGCCCCAGGCCGAGCTCGGCGATCGTTTGCCCGCTTCTGCTGCTGTTGGAGGTGAAACGTTGCGTCGTGCCAGGGTCTTGGGCCAGTCCCACTTTGGCCGTCAGTTCCGCGACAGGCCGTTGGCGCGCGAAGATTTTGTTCACTAACTCTTCTGCTCGACATCGGAGCCCCGCGCGATGTCGAGCACAACTCCATACCCCTCCGTGCTTCTAAGTTGGACCGGCCCCGCGCGACCATACGATGCCCGTGCGCCTCAACGCGACCACGAGGTCACGTAATTTGCGTGCCAAGGACACGTAAGTGGGACAGGCCCTTAACATTTAATAGACATTTGGACGATTAGGAAAGGTTTAGATGGATAGATAAAGGGCTTGATTAACTCAGGGGGTCAGGCATCATCTCTGGAGGTCAACATCATTCTGAATTTTTGGTATAAACAAGCAGCTGCAGTCATTTGTTTCTACATTAAGGATTAGAGGGATATGGGCAAACATGGGCAAATGGGACTAGCTTAGATGGGGCATCTTGTTCGGCATGGACGAGTTGGGCCGAAGGGCCCTTTTCCATGCTGTATGACTCTAGGACAAAGATTGAGATTCACCAACTCAATCACATTTTACAATTCCCTCTGGTGGATATTCCTTAAATAATGAAAGGTTGCCTTAGAAACCATTGTACTAGCTATTGATTACATCTACTGTATTCACGCATCGCACAACGGTATCGCTAATGTACAGGAATCCCCAAAGAAGCACTTTGGGATTTTTTTTTGTACTTCAGGAAACAAAGGGAGTTGTTAAGGAAGGTGATTCTGAAAGTTCGCAGTGAGCCAAGAATGATTTGACTATCACCACTCTGCATTCTCTAACACAAGAATGCAATACAGAGAACCGTAGGGAATGACACTACAGGGATGCAGATTTCATAAGTTAGAGAGAGGCACTGTAGGAGGTGACCGATTGAAGGGGTGGCCAACCTGCTACCACATGTGCCGGCAGGCCTAGTTCGCAGCTGTGGCGAGCAGAAGTTAAGACTGTTCGATGAACATTTTTAGTTTAGTTTAGATTAGTTTAGTTTAGGGATACGGCGTGGAAACAGGCGTTTCGGCCCACGGGTCCGCACTGACCAGTGATCCCCGTACATTAACACTATCCTATACCCACCAGGGACATTTTTACATTTACCAAGCCATTTAATCTACAAACTTGTACGTCTTTGGAGTGTGGGAGGAAACCGAAGATCTCGGAGAAAACCCACGCAGGTCACAGGGAGAATGTACAAACTCCGTACAGACAGCACCCCTAGGTGTATCGAACCTGGGTTTCCCGGGGCAGCATTCGCTGTAAGGCAGCAACTCTACCGCTGGGCCACCCTCTTGTAACTAAAGCACAGGTGGCTCTAGCATGGATTACAGGAGCTGCTGTGCTCTGAGAAAGGGGTGCAGGGGATGAGGGAGATATGACAACAGAAGAGAGAAACAGAGAAGATATGGTCAAAATCCTTGTCAATATTGATCGGTGGTGATCATTACTTCTTGAAGGCATCCTTTTTATTAGATTTTTTTAGTTTAAATCTCGAAAGAGAGTTGTGATAAACACTTGTTATATGTGCATAAATGCTCGATTAATGTAAGACACATTCTAATTCAATTAAAATTTTTACATAGATTTTACTACTCAAAAGCTAAAATAAGTAAATTTTACCCAAATGTCTCTTCTATCTGTGATAAATGTCTAACCCAAGAAGCAACTATAGCACATTCTTTTGTTTTTTGTATAAAAATTCAAAATTTTTGGAAGGAAATCTTTCACGAAATTATTTAAAATAAAACTGAAACCGAATGTAGAACTGATCATTTTTGGAACAATCGAAGCCAGTTTGGAGCTGACCTCGTTTCAAAAGAGCTTCCTTAATTATGGCTTAATAACGGCAAAAAAACTGATACTGAAATTTTGGAAAAACGCTCCCACACCAACGATAAAAATGTGGATTTCTAATATGTCGGAACTGTTACACCTAGAAGATATGAGATTCCTCTTAGCAGGTAAACCAGACCATTTCCAAAAGATTTGGTCTCCATTTATCGACTTATTACAAATATAGGGTGCAACAAAATGTTGAACATAAATGGTTTCAGGACCTGGTGAGGGGTGAGTAAAGATATGAAGCAGGTACATCCCTTTCATATTGTCCTATCTTATTTTACTTTTTTTTCTTTTTCCTTCTTTTTGGTTTTTCCTTTTTGTTTAACTATTTCTTGTGGTTTAGGTCCATATGGGTGTTCCTGGACCACTCTTTCAATCACTCACTTACTATCTTTGCTAACTCTTTCTATCCTTTTCTTATTAAAGTTTAAAATAAGAAGTGGTACAAGAAAAGTATAATTTTATGTTTGTTTGAGATCACTGTACTTCTAATAAAATAAAAAAAAAAGATTTTCTTAGTTTAGAGATACAAGTGTGGAAACAGGCCCTTCGGCCCCGCAAACTAGCACTATCCTACACACCAGGGACAATTTACAAATTTTACTGGCCAAACTAACCTACAAACCTGTACGTCTTTGGAGTATGGGTGGAAATAGGAGCACCAGGGAAAACCCACGCGGCCATAGGGCGAACGTACAAACTCCGTACTGACAGCACTCGTAGTCAGGATCGTACCCAGGCCTCTGGCGCTGTAAGGCAGCAACTCTACCGCGGCACCACCATGATGTATGACTCTATGAATTCACTGGAGTTTAGAAGGATGAGGGGGAATCTTATAGAAACATATAAAATTATAAAAGGACTAGACAAGCTAGATACAGGAAAAATGTTCCCAATGTTGGGCGAGTCCAGAACCAGGGGCCACAGTCTTAGAATAAAGGGGAGGTCATTTAAGACTGAGGTGAGAAAAAACTTTTTCACCTAGGGAGTTGTGAATTTATGGAATTCCCTGCCACAGAGGGCAGTGGAGGCCAAGTCACTGGATGGATTTAAAAGAGAGTTAGATAGAGCTCGAGGGGCTAGTGGAGTCAAGGGATATGGGGAGAAGGCAGGCACGGGTTATTGATAGGGGACGATCAGCCATGATCACAATGAATGGCGATGCTGGCTCGAAGGGCCGAATGGCCTCCTCCTGCACCTATTTTCTATGTTTTTATGTGCCGCCCTAAAAGCAGGTATGAAAGCAGAAGCTGGAGAGATGATCATTACTTCTTGAAACGTTGTGGTTTGCATTGTGATTTTTCATCATAGTAAATATGAACGTCGTATTTCCATCATGTTAGATATTAACATTGAACATTATATTTAATTAGGATGATTTTCTCTTAATCTATTTTCTGTTCGCTTGATCACGCTTGTAATGGCTTTTCAGTCTCCCCGGCCTCCTCTACCCCAGAACGAGTCTCAAAGTGTTGGAGTAATTCAGCGGGTCAGACAGCGAAGTTTTGAGTCGGGACCCTTCCTCCATTCCCTGCATATCCATGTGCCCATCTGAAGGCCCCTTAAATGCCACGATGGCATCTGCTTCCACCACCACCACTGGCCAGCACCCAACACCCTCTGTGTAAAAAAACTTGCTCTGTACATCTCCTTTAAACTGAGTCCTTCTCATCTAAAAGCTATGCCCTCCAGTCGTTGATATTTCCACCTTGGGAAAAAGTTCCCCGGGTATTAAAAAAGATTTAAAAGAGTTTGTGCCAAATACAGAGACAATAAATAGGGAAACAGGACCAAAGAACAAAGGTGCCAAGGTATTTCAACTGTCGACAATGGTTCTGTTATCTAGTTGTGCATTAGCAAAAACAGGCCATTCAGCCCATCACGTTCATGCTGACCACGACATCTATACCAATCCCACTTACTTAGTTTGTAGCATTCTAAGCTTTAGTGGGTCTAGTGCATGTCTAGATACTTCCTAAATGTTGCAAGAGTCTCTGCCTCCACCACACATTCAGACAGTGCATTCTAGAGCCAACCACCCCCTGGGTGACAAAGGTCTTCCTCAGATCCCCTGTAAACCTCTTATCCGTTCCTCTAAACAAACGTTCTCTAGTTTTACACACCTCTGTTATTGGTTTTTGCATCTTCTGAGGCCATTTTCTATTTCTTTACACATCTCATTACCAGTGTCTTTTGCCTGGCCCTTGCCTTTCAGTCTATATAACCCTCAATAACTTCTCATTTGACTCCTCCCATTTCCTCCAAATACAAGGCGTAGCTATGGGCACACGCATGGGCCTACGCCTGCCTCTTTGTCGGGTACGTAGAACAATCCTTGTTCAATACGTACCAGGGCCCCATCCCCGACCTCTACCTCCGCTACATCGATGACTGTTTTGGTGCCACCTCCTGCACCCACACACAACTGACTGACTTCATCCGCTTCACCACCAACTTCCATCCGGCACTCAAATACACCTGGACCATTTCCGACACTTCCCTACCATTCCTTGACCTCACTATCTCCATCGCAGGTGATAGACTTCATACCGACATCCACTACAAACCTACGGACTCCCATGGCTATCTGGACTACACTTCTTCCCACCCTGCTTCCTGTAAGGACTCCATCCCCCACTCTCAATTCCTCCGTCTACGCCGCATCTGCTCCCAGGATGAGGCGTTCCACACCAGGGCATCCGAAATGTCCTCATTCTTCAGGGAACGGGGTTCCCCTCCTCCACCATAGATGAGGCTCGCACCAGGGTCTCTGACATACCCTGCAACACTGCTCTCTTTCCCCATCCCCCCACTCACAACAAGGGCAGAGTCCCCCTACTCCTCACCTTTCATCCCACCAGCCGTCACATACAACAAGTGATCCTCCGTCAGTTTCGCCACCTCCAACGTGACCCCACTACTCGCCACATCTTCTCATCTCCCCCCATGTCTGCCTTCCACAAAGACCGCTCCCTCCGTAACTCCCTTGTCAATTCTTCCCTTCCCTCCCGTACCACCCCCTCCCCGGGTACTTTCCCTTGCAACCGCAAGAGATGCAACACTTGTCCCTTCACCTCCCCCCTCGATCCCATTCAGGGACCCAAGCAGTCGTTCCAGGTGCGACAGAGGTTCACCTGCATCTCCTCCAACCTCATCTATTGCATCCACTGCTCTAGATGTCAGCTGATCTACATCGGTGAGACCAAGCGGAGGCTTGGCGATCGTTTCGCCGAACACCTCCGGTCGGTCCGCAATAACCTACCTGACCTCCCGGTGGCTCAGCACTTCAACTCCCCCTCCCATTCCGTATCTGACCTCTCTGTCCTGGGTCTCCTCCATGGCCACAGCGAGCAACACCGGAAATTGGAGGAAATGCACCTCATATTCCGCTTGGGCAGTCTGCATCCTGGGGGCATGAACATTGAATTCTCCCAATTCTGCTAGCCCTTGCTGTCCCCTCCCCTTCATCAGCCCTCTGGTTGTCTCCTCCCATCCCCCAGCCCTCGGGCTCCTCCTCCGCCTTTTTTCCTTTTTTCCTTTCTTCTCCCCACCCCCTATCAGTCTGAAGAAGGGTTTCGGCCCGAAACGTTGCCTATTTCCTTCGCTCCATAGATGCTGCTGCACCCGCTGAGTTTCTCCAGCATTTTTGTGTACCTTGCCTTTCAGTCTTTGATCTAACACTCAATTTTTCTGAACACCACAGTTGCTTCACCTGTTAAATCTCTCATATTTTCTAGTTCTAATTATTATTATTTGCACTGACATTTTCATCAACATCTAATTAGCTACTTGTCTGTTTTCATTTTAATCAGTAGTCTAAGAGCCAGGTCATATTAGAAGCAGCATCAGACATTGAGCCCTTTCAAAGTCTCTTTCACATTGCTACTGATGTTTCTTTTATGCAGATCTTGGTGCAAAGAAAGGCTGTTTTAAGTCTGGCTGTGGCTCCTTCAGCATTATAATCCCCACGTCAAGATTGCAAGTCTCACTCTATGGATTTGAGTACATAATCCTGACTCACACACCAGCCCAGATGGGTGTGCCATCTTTCCGATAAAGCACTAAACTAAATCACCATCTACTCTCTCTGGATTAATATTAAATATCCGACATCATCGGGTGGCGCCGAGATGGCAGCCTCTCCAGCAGCCTGTGTGTCATTACGTCTTTTTTGTTATTTTTAGTGTGTCTAAATTGTATGTTTTTATGTGGGGGGTGAGGGGGGGGGGGGGAGAATAGGAAGAAACTGTTTTCAGTCACTTACCTCGACGGAGATGTGATCTTTCTCTGTCTCCTCATCGCGTCCTAACAACTGGATTGGCGCGGCCTTTCCTGAAGACCGGCCTGGAGCTTCAAGCCGCAAGCGCGGCACGGACTTACCATCGCGGAGCTGGCGATCCTTTACCGAGGATCGCTGTGGAAGTGCTCCGACCACGGGGCTTGTGGACTTCAACACCGTGAAGCCGCGGTCTCCGGTAAGAAAAGACCGACTCAGGAACTGCACGCCGCGGAGTGTTTCCGTTCCATCCCGATGCCGGAGTCTCCCTCATCCCGACAAGTGGGCTTTAACATTGGGCCATCGGCAGAGGCAATGCTGCAGGTTCAAGGCCCTGACCACCACGGGTGAACAAAGGAGGAAGATGACTGAACTTTATTGCCTTCCATCACAGTGAGGAATGTTGATTCCACTGTGGTGGATATTTATGTTAACATTATTGTGTATTGTGTTCTTTTTTCACTTGTATGTCTGTATGGTAACTCAAATATCACTGGACCTTAAATTGGTGCATGTGACAATAAATGTGAACTTGAACAAACTTGATTTGGAGCATTGTATGCAGTTCTGATCGCCCCATTACAGGAATGAGATGGAGGCTTTGCAGAGAATGCAGAGGAAGTTTGCCAGAATGCTGCCTGGATTAGAGAGTTTTAGCTACAAGGTTGGACAAACATGGATTTGTTTTCTCTGGAAAGTCAAAGTTGAGGGGTGACTTGAGAGAAGGATGTAAAGTTATGAGAGGCATAGATAGGGAACCTTTATTCCCAGGGTGGAAATGTCAGACTAGAGGGCATAGCATTAAGGCGAGAGGGACAAAGTTTAAAGGAGATGTATGGGGGCAAATGTTCTTACATAGAGAGTGATGGGTGTCAGCAATGCACTGTTGTTGGAGGCAGATATGATAGTGACATTTAAGAGGTTTTTAGGCACACGGATAGTTGAATATGTCTTTTGTCACGTGTACCAAGGTACAGTGAAAATCTTTTTTGGTGCCTGCTATCCAGTCAGTGAAAAGATTATACATGATTATAATCAAGAAAGAGTTAAAGGGAATAATGTTTAAAGCCCAGTAAAGTCCGATAAAAGCTAGACCGAGGGTCTCCAAGGAGGTAGATGATGGGTCAGGACCGCCTTCTAGTGGGTGATAGGATGGTTCAGTTGTCTGATAACAGTTGGCAAGAAACTGTGTGCAAGCAGCGGACATTAGTTTAACTTGACATCATCTTCAGCACAGACATGGTGGGCTGAATGACGTGTTCCTGTGCTGTACTGATCCATCTTTTATCTTGTATACAATCAAAGCACGAAAATGGGTTGTCTGGACAAAATCAAGCACCTATCTGTGGAACCTTGCTTGGCACAAGTTTATTGCTGTTTACGACAATGTATCGGGGTCTTGTTTGAAAGTACTCAATGGTCCATAAATTGCATTGGGACTCTCTGAAGCACATCGGGTTTTTAGTAACCAGGGTTGGTGGGTGCATTTAAATGAAAATATTTGTTCCATCGAATGACATGATGAAAGAGGACATCCTAGGCACTACTTTGAAATCAAGAGGCGAGCTGATGCTGACCTACTTTCTACAGCCTGTGTAAAACTCCCTGCAGCATTGCAGTGACAGCAGCTAGAGCTGCCTCTCTGCCGAAAGCGAGCTTGAAATATTTCCATAAATATGCACAGAAGAAGACAGTCCTTGAAGGGAATAAAATCAATTTAGTATGCAGAAATAAAACCAAGAGAAAAACAAAAACAAATTGAATAATGGACAGAAATTGAATGGAAAGGTCTGAGAGAAATTAAGTTGATGGAAATGCCTGTGGACTGCAAATGACAGGCAATTGTATTTATCTGTGTTCATGTTGAATTAATTTATTCACCACTTTTTGGCCAATTGCCCATTGTCAATAAGTTATAGCCAGTGGAAAACATCAGGAAACGGAGGCAACGGGGCAATTATGGCTGGAAATCAAATCGTGGACTTTTCGGTCTGAACGAAATTGTGATGCCTGCAGTCATACACAGAACCAATAATAAAAAAACATACAATAAACACAAATTAAACATCCACCACAGTGAGTTCACCAAGCACACCCTCACTGTGATGGAGGCAAAGTCTTAGTCTCCGTCTCTTCCCTCCCTGTTCTCCCTCTGCGCTGAGGCGATCGATCCAGGCCGAAGATGCTGCCCTCCAGTCCAGCGGACCTCCGTGGTGATGTTGCCGCCGCCGAAAGCCGAAACGCCGTCTCCGCTCCGAGACGGCCTGGAAATATCAAGCCTGGATAATATCAATCCTGGAATGGCTTTGTGCATGTAGGTCTAACATCTCATTATCATCACCATGATGCGGAGAGGATGTTTCCACTAGTGGGAGAGTCTAGGACCAGAGCCCATAGCCTCAGAATAAAAGGATGTACTGTACCTTTGGAAAGGAGGTGAGGAAGACTTTCTTTAGTCAGAGGATGGTGAATCTGTGGAATTCATTGCCGTAGAAGGCTTTGGAGACCAAATCAATAAATATTTTTAAGGTGGAGATTGATAGATTCTTAATTAGTACAGGTCAAGGGTTATGGGGAGAAAGCAGGAGAATGGGGTTGAGAGGGAAAGATAGATCAGCCATGATTGAATGGCAGTGTATTGATGGGCTGAATGGCCTAATTTTGCTCCTATAACATGAACTTTTGAACGTGAACCGTATTGCTTGCCTTCACTGCGATTTGCATAACAGGTTTATGCACTGAGCCTAGTAGCTGAGTCCTTCTCTGCAAAACCCCTCTCTGCAGATTCTCACTGCCTTGGCTACTGTATGTCTGATACAAGGTGGTTAATTAGTTCAAAGACCAGAACATACAACATAAGAAAGGAAATTGGAGCGAAGAGGAATTACCGCTCCGTCAATCATTGGCTGTATCTCAAAGGCTGTATCTCAACTTTATCCACATTATTGCCCCATCACCTCATTCCTGAATTCCTTACAAGGCCTGTCCCACTTGGCGATTTCTTCACCGACTGCCGGCGTCATATCAGTGTCTCAGTGTGAAATGTTCAAAATCCTTTGGCGACACTGAGACACTGATATGACACAGCTGCGACAAAAAAAATGTTGCAACACTTGAAAAAACACCGTGCGTCATACGTTATCACGCCGCATCATGCCGCGTCACGCTGTTTCACGCCGCAAATTTTTCGGTGGCCTGATACATTAGTCAATGATGCCGGCAGTCACCAAAAAAAATTGCCAAGTGGGACAGGCCATTAAATTATCCAAACGCACCAATCTCAGTCCTGAGTGTAAGCAATGACTGAATATTGTCAGTTCTGAGACTACAAAGATTTACAACCCTCTGGCTTCAGACATTTATTTTTGGGATGCTGACTGATTAGATCATAAGATCATAAGACATAGGAGCAAAACTAGGCCATTCAGCCCAATGAATCTGCTCAGCCATTCAATCATGGCTGATCTATTTTTCCCTCTCAACCCCATTCTCCTGCCTTTTCCCCGTAACCTTTAACACCCTTCCTAATCAAGAACATTTCCATGTCTGCTTTAAAAATATTCAATGACTTGACCTCCACCGCCATCTGTGAAAATGAATTCCACAGATTCAACACCCTCTGGCTAAAGAAATTCCTCCTCATCTCCATTCTAAGGGTTGGTACTTTTATTCTGAGGCTGTGCCCTCTGATAGACAATAGACAATAGACAATAGACAACAGACAATAGGTGCAAGAGTAGGCCATTCGGCCCTTTGAGCCATCATGACTGATTATTCCCAATCAGTACCCCGTTCCTGCCTTCTCCCCATATCCCCTGACTCCGCTATCTTTAAGAGTCCTATCTAGCTCTCTCTTGATCCTAGAGTGTCCCACTACTTGAAATATCCTCTCCACATCCACTCTATCTGGGCCTTCCATTATTCAGTAGTTTTCAATGAAATCCCCATTCAGCCGCCTAAACTATATTCCAGTAAGTACTGTCCCAGAGCCATCAAACACTCCTCATGCATTGTAATGGAGTGATCTTATATACAGGTAGGTGTACAAAATCATGAGAGGAATAGATTGGTTAGGTGCACAGAGTCTCTTGCCCAGAGTAGGGTAATCAAGAATCAGAGGATATAGGTTTAAGGTGAGGGGGGGAAAGATTTAATAGGAACATGTGGGGTAACTTTTTCACATATGGGTGGTGGGTGCATGAACGAGCAGCCGGAGGAGGTGAGGCAGTAGTATTGGAACATTTAAGAAACATTGAGACAAGTACATGGATAGGATAGAATTAGAGGGATACGGGGCAAACGCAAGCAAGTGGGACTAGTGTGGATGGGACATGTTGGTCGGTGTGGGCAAGTTGGGCTGAAGGGCCTGTTTCCACACTGTACGATTCTATGACTCTATGGATACAGGTGAGGGTGGGTTGAATTAGAACACGGTGGGGGTACTTGTTTCCCACCCCCTTCCCCTCACCTGTATCCACCTATCACTTGCCAGATTTGTCCTGCCCCGACCCCTCTTCCAGCTTTCTCCACACTACTACAATCAGTCTGAAGAAGAATTCCGACCTGAAACTTCACCTCTTCATGTTTAGCAGAGATGCTGCCTGGCCCGTTGAGTTACTCGAGCAATTTGTGTCTTTTTTCCTTGGTCTCTAAAGAATGAACATGATGCCAAATTAAACTAATCACTTCTGCCTCTACGTGATCCATCTCTCTCCAGTAACTCGGCAGGTCAGGCAGCACCACTGGAGGACATGGATGGATGTCGTTTAGGGTCGGGACCCTTCTTCAGACCCTTCGGCTGGAACCGGGCCTGGAATCCAGGTGAGTTGAGGTAAAGGTCGGCGGTAAGGTAAGGGTCGGCAGTGGTGGTGGCAGACGGGGCCTGGAAGCGGCTGAGGAAGCGGAAGTGGGTCTGACCTATAATCGCCAAGGGTGGCGCTGTGGGCATCAGCAGCCCAGCATGGCAGTGAAGATCGGTAGGTCCATCCATTGTCACCATAATCCGTTATCAAGAGGTCTGTAAAGACGAAGATTTAATCTATTCAAATGTAGCCTAACCATCCTTTTATGAAGCTATTATGACTTATTCTCCCCATATTCTCAGCAACATCTGCTAGATTCTCTCCAGAGGCAATTTAAAGTGACCAATTCTCCTTTTGTCTCATTTTCTCATTGATGTTTTGTCACTTACTCCATCCATCTGCCAATCAAACCCCTGCCTACCTGTATCCACCTATCACTCGCCAGAATAGACACAAAAAGCTGGAGCAACTCAGCAGGTCAGGCAGCATCTCTGGAGAAAAGAAAGGTGATGTTTCGGGTCGAGAGCCTTCATTAGACTCTATCGCCTTTGTCCTGCCCTCGCCTTTCTTCCTGCTTTCTCCCCCTCTACTACAATCAGTCTGTAGAAGGGTGCGACATGAAATGTCATCTATCCATTCCCTCCACAGATGCTGCCTCACCCATTGAGTTCCTCTAGCACTTTGTGTTTTACCCAAATTCCAGCAACTGCAGTCTCTTGTGCCTCAGTAAAAAATCATCTTGTTTACCTTTGTTCATTGGAGGACAAAGTCGAGTTCCTTAAATTGTCAGGCCAATTTTCAATCGATCCATTTACAGTGGATAGATACATGATAAGGGAACAACGTTTAGTGCAAGGTATAGCCAACAAAGTCCCATCAAGGATAGTCCGAGGGTCACCAAAGTGATATTGTCAGTTATCTACCTCTTTGGTGACTCTTGAACTATCCTTGATTGGACTTTGCTGGCTTTAATTGCACTGAACATTATGCCCATATCATGTATCTATTCACTGTAAATGGATCGATGGTAATCATGTATTGTCTTTCTGCTGACTGGTTAACACGCAACAAAAGCTTTTCACTGTACCTCGGTACACGTGACAATAAACTGAACTGAACTGAACCTAACTGAACTATCCTTGTTGAAGAAGGGTTTCGGCCCGAAACGTTACCTATTTCCTTCGCTCCATAGATGCTGCTGCACCCGCTGAGTTTCTCCAGCATTTTTGTGTACCCTAACTGAACTATACATGATTCCAGATCCAGCATTGTGATTGACTTTGAATTGCCTCCAAATTGACAAGGTCCCTTCAAATTGACAAACAACTCTGTTAAGTAGCCAGTTAAGGATAAACATTAAATTCTACTCATATCACTGATATCCACGTCAGATTGACAAATGCTTGTGACTATAAAGAATTTTGGGCTGAGATTTGAACCCGTAGCTGTCAGTAGGTATGAGCTGAACTTGCAAATCAAGGCCTGTGTCTGATTTTATTATTATGATCTTGTTATTGCCCAACCATCGATCCACTGCTTTCCAATGAGCCCCAACTGCAAGGGAGACCTTGGGCAACTAATTGACATAAAAGAGTTTTGACTGTTTCAGTTTTAATGTTCGACCTTGGATCTGCGATGAGATCTAATTGATGAAGTTTGTTTCCGATGCCCACAAGTCCCAGTAACTGTGTCCTATTTTTGCTTTTCAGTGCCGTCGGCTGGCATAGGAACAGGCTGGTGATTGGTGTCTCTGGGCATCCTTCCTGTGGAGTCTGAAGGTTGCAGTGAGATGTTAACCTGGATATGTCACTTGTTTTTATGGAGCTGAGGGCGATTGTCATGAGAAACGTTCAGGCTTCATCTCACGTTGTGTAACCCCTTGTGATAATTGAGTAAGTAACTAAGTAAGTAAGTAAGTAAGTAAGTTTATTGGCCAAGTATTCACATACAAGGAATTTGCCTTGGTGCTCCGCCCACAAGTAACAACATGACATACAGTGACAGTTACGAATGACTCAGAAAACACTAAACATTAATAATAATAAAACATTCATGATAAAACACCATTGATCAAGCATGTGAACCAACAAAATACCAGATCAAAGGGAGGCTACAGATTTTTGGCTGTTGAGTAGAGCAACTACTCGTGGATAAAAACTGTTTTTATGTCTGGCTGTGGCAGCTTTGACAGCCCGGAGTCGCCTTCCAGAGGGAAGTGATTCAAAGAGTTTGTGGCCCGGGTGAGAGGGGTCAGAGATGATGTTGCCCACTCGCTTCCTCAATTCATGGAGTCATACTTTAGACTTTAGAGGTACTGCGCAGAAACTGGCCCCTTTGGTCCACGCCGACCAGCGATTGCCGCGCATGCACAACTTTACAACTTTACAAGCAGCACTGTGGCGCGGATGTAGAGTTGCTGCCTTACCGCGCTCGTAGCGCTGGAGACCCAGATTCGATCCTCACTACAGGTGCTGTCAGTTTGTACTTTCTCACTGTGACCGCGTGGGATTTTTTCTGAGAACTTCGGTTTCCTCCCACACTCCAAATATGTACAGGTTTGTAGGTTAATTGGCTTGGTAGAAGTGTAAATTGTCCCTAGTGTGTGTGTGTAGGATAATGTTACTGTGCTGGCCGGTGTGGACTTGGTGGGCTGTAGGGCCTGTTTCCGCGCTGTATCTCTAAACTAAACTAAACTAAACTAAACTCACAAAAGGCAATTAAACTACTAACCTGCACATCTTTGGGGTGTGGGAGCACCCATGCAGTTACAGGGAGAAATTACAAATTCCATACAGACAGTGCCCGTGGTCAGGATCGAACCCAGGTCTCTGACGCTGTAAGGCAGCAACTCTACCGTTGTGCTATTGTGCCACCATTACAGCATGGAAACAGGCCCTTCAGCCCAATTTGCCCACGCCGACCAACATGCCTCATCTACATGAGTCCCACCTACCTGCATTTGGCCCACATCCCTCCAAACCTATCCTATCCATGTACCTGTCCGAATGTCTTTTAAATATTGTGATAGTACTTGTATCAACTATCTCCTCTGGCAGTTCATTCCATATACCTATCACCCTTTGTGTAAGAAAGTTGCACCTCATATTTCTATGAAATCTTACAACCTTAACATTAAACCCATATCTTCTGCTTCCCGATTCCACTACTTTGGGTAAAAGGTTCTGTTCATTTACTCCATCTATTCCTCTCATGATATTATACACGTGGCCTACCAGCGGGCATGGAGCGCCGTTTCCTGACGGGGACCGCCCAGCACCTTCAGCTTCGGTGGCGGCACAGCGCTGGAGCGCTATCGGAGAGCGTAGCGGGCGATGCCTTGCCTGGGTTGCCGCGCTGGATCGACGCGCTGGAGCTCCGGTGAGCTGGACCGCCGACATCAACGCCTCCGGGCTGCGGGACTGCGGAGCGACAGCCGACTCCAACATCAGGAGCCTCGTGGCTCCAAATCGGCGTGGCCCTGTCGGCCTCAGGTGCCATCAACTCCGCTGGGAAACCGGCCGTTCCAGCCGCTGCGAGGACTCTCCCGACGGCCAGGAACATTGGGCCTCCGTAGAGGCAACTGTGGTGGCCACGATGGGCCTGACTCTGCGGAGAACTGTGTTGGGGACTGGACATTGTGCCTTCCCCCACAGTGGTGGTCATTGTGGGGGGATGATTTTGTGTGCTGTGCCTGTTAGTCCGTGTACAAGATGGCGGTCGGAGGGGAGAGTGGACGCTGGCGCGAATTGGTCGCCGCTGCTCTCTCCTCAAATTGTGTTTCTTATTTTCTTTTGGTGCTCTTGAAATTGAATTCTGTCCTTGATTTGTGTACTGTGGTGTTTTTATATTTAATTTATTCCGATTATGTGTTTTGTATTTTTTTGTGATTCTATGCCTTGTAAGGTGTCCTTGGGTTTTAGAAAGGCGCCAGTAAATAAAATGAATTATTATTATTATACACCTCCATAAGATCTACCTCATCCTCCTGCGCTCCAATGATTAAAGTCCTAGCTTGCTCAACCTCTCAATATAGTTCAGGCCCTTGAGTCCTGGCCACATCCTTGTAAATCTGGGCTGACCTTGCACTGAGTTCCCATTTGGACAAGACATTTGAACTCAAACTTACCCAAGGTGGGATGTTGGGACTGCCGAAGAGTGCTGTTAATATGGACTATTTCACAATCACAATCAAAATAATACTTTATTAGCCAAGTATGTTTTGCAACATATGAGGAATTTCATTTGCCAAACCAGTCATACAAATAAAAAGCAACGGAACACAGAAAACATATTTTAACATTAACATCCACCACAGTGACCCCACATTCCTCGCTGTAATGGAAGGCGAAAAAAAGTTCAAATCACGCAGTCGGGGGCCTCCAGCTCTCCATTGACGGGATGATCTTGACTCCCGTAGCCAGCGGTCGGACCCTCCGCATCGAGGCGATCAGCTCCTGCATCGGGGGGTTGTCAGCTCCCCCGCGCCAGCGGTCGAACCCCGCGTCGGGGCTGGTCGAACCTTCCGCGACGTTGGAGCTTCCCGACTAGCCTCTCACGAGACTCCGAGCCCTTGATGGTAAGTGCGCAGGCCACGGTTGGAGCGATATCAGGCAAGGGATCAGCTCCGATGTAAGTCCACGCCCCGCAGTGGGGCCCAAAGTCAGTCCGAGGAGGCCTCCAGCTCCATTGATGGTAGGCCGCAGAGCGACCGGGGATAACGATCCGGAAAATAATCGCATCTCCGGTAAGGTAACAAACTGGAAAAAAAAAGTTTCGCCCGATCCCCACTCCCTCCCCCCACATAAAACAAACCGGAGAACTTTTACACAAACTTTTAACACACACTAAAAATAAAAAAAAGACAAAAACACAGAGAGACTGTTGGCGGGGCTGTCAATCGTGCGGCACCCCTGGTGGTATGTATTTTGAACTATTCGTCCTTATTCTTAGCTGCAACAGCTTGCTGCACTTTCAGGGTACAGGCAATTGTTCCACTGGTCATGTCAGCGAAGGCCATTCAGCCCACTATATCCATGCCAGATCCCCCTTCCCCTGCACCTTACACTCCCCCTCACAAACACAGAAACTCCTTCCCGTGTCATTGGATCTTCTCCTGGGCCTGAGTGTGATGGCCATTGCCACATTTCCTTCCACCAAGACATTTAGTTTATTTTGGAGGTACAGCGTGGTAATGGGCCCTTCCGCGCACCAAGGCCATGTCCCCCAGCGATCACCCATACACTAGTTCTATCCTGCACATTAGTGACAATTTACAGCAGCCAATTAACCTACAAACCCGCACGACTTTGAAGTGTGGGAGGAAACCGGAGCACCTGGAGAAAACCCACGCAGTCACGGGGAGAAGGTAAAACTCTGTACAGATCATACCTGTAGTCAGGATTGAACACGGGTCTCTGGCGCCATAAGGTAGCTACTCTAAAGCTGCGCTCCTAAGTTGTTGGAGAGAATTATTTTTCTTGGTAGTAAATGGAAAAGGCTAAGGCCTTTCGGTGAACAATATGACACCATTCCCCAACACACTTCATCCCTGTATCCTACCTTCTGCCCACCACCAGACTTAGGAACAGCTTCTTCCCTCGGTTGTCAGGCTTCGGAATGGTCCTTCCATGAGCAAGGCTACAGTCCAAGTGAGGACATTGGACTTAGTCACTGGAGCTGTTGTGTACTGTGTATCTTTCCCAACGCTCAACCAATTGCACTTGACTTTGGCTTGATTGTATTTATGTATATCATTATCTAACTTGATTGGATAACATGCAGAACAAAGCTTTTCAAATTACCTCGATGCACATGACCTAGGGAGTTGATGCGCAGAGGATGTTTCTAGTAGTGGGAGAGTCTATGATCAGAAGGCACAACCTCAGAATAAAAGGACGTGCCATTAGAGCGAAGATGAGGTGGAATTTCTTTAGAGAGAGGGTGGTGAATCTGTGCAATTCATCTCCAAAGATGGCGGTGGAGGCCAAGTCATTGGGTATTTTTAAGGCGGAGATTGACAGTTTTTTGATGTCAAGGGTGTCAAAGGTGTCAAAGGTCACGGGGTAAAGGCATGTAGAATGGGGTTGAGAGGGAAAGATACATCAGCCTTGATTGAACATTGGAGCAGACTCGATGGGCCCAATGTCCTAATTCTGCTCCTGTTTTATGAATCTTATCATGTGATCTGGTGACAAAATAAAGCTAATCCTAAACCTAAATCTCATTAGTCCAGAATAATCATTTGACATTGATTGCCCGGGATAGCTCCTTCAAGGACTGCCTTACAGCGCCCGAGCCCGGGTTCGATCCTGACTACGGTTGCTGTTTGTACAGAGTTTGTACCTTCTCCCCGTGACCTGCTTGCGTTTTCCCCGGGTTTTGTAGGTTAAATGGTTTGGGTAAAGATTGCAAATTGTTTCTAGTTGTAGGCTGGAGCAAGTAGACGGGCACTGCTGTTCGGTGCAGACTCGGTGGGCTGAAGGGCCTGTTTCCACGCTGTATCTCCAAACTAAACTAAACTAGGCAGGCAGTTTGAACAGTTAGTTAAAACTGAAACAATGTACTAATCCCAGCGTAATCCTTTCTCCCCCAAGTAAATACAATAATGTAATTAATTATTCAACTCACCAGATTCAGATGAGTCCTAATGTTCTCCCCCACTACTGCTTTCTCTGCAGGTTCATTAATTGATTTATACTGGGGGCAGCCTTTGTAAACTCAGAGCTGCAAAGATCGGTGTGGCAGAGCGCCTTCAGCACAAGAGACTGGTACATGGATAGATTAGGTTTAGAGGGATTTCGACCAAACGCAGGCAGGTGGAACCCGTGGAGGTAGGGCATGTTGGTCGGAATGGGCAAGTTGGGCCGAAGGGTTTGTTTCCTCATTGTATGACTATGACTATGACTCTATAAGTAAGACTTGCATTGTTTCTTTCCCTGTACATACGAGATGGACAGAGCGGATGTGAAAAGGATGTTTCCACTTGTGGGAGACTCTAGGACCAGATGGCTACAGCCTCAGAATAAAAGGACATGCCTTTAGAAAGGAGATGAGGAAGAATTTCTTTAGTCAGAAGCTGGTAAATCTGTGGATTCATTACCACAGACGGCTGTGGAGGCCAAGTCAATGGATATTTTTAAGACGGAGATTGACAGATTCTTGATTAGTACAGGTGTCCGCGTTTATGTGGACAAGGCAGGAGAATGGGGTTGAGAGAGAAAGATAGATCAGCCATAATTGATGGGCCGAATGGCCTAATTCTGCTCCGTGAACGTATGAGAATTAAACATATTTGACACCCCTTTGGGCATGCAAATGCAGTTTCCTGCTCTCATCAGAATGCATTTTAAGGGTAATTAACACTCAGGCTTTCCTCCTGGGAATCAGACTGGATTGGATCGCTAATTAGGGAGAAAGCGAAAGCTGGAGAGCGTGAGACAGGTCACCAGTTGATATCGCCACATTCCCCGTGGCCAGGTTAAATTAAACCAAGGGGTCGGTGAACCTCAGCAGAAAGGATGCAGGGTGGCGATGGACTGATGTTTTTAAGGTCAGGAAAAGACAATCAAGTCGTCTACTGTGTACAGATACAGGATAAAGGGAATAATGTTTAGTGCAAGATAAAGTCAAGCAGTGTCGATTAAAGATAGTCCAATAATCTCCAATGAGGTAGATGGTAGCTCAGGACCACTCTCTAGTTGATGATAGGATGGTTCAGTTGCCTGATAACAGCTGAAAAAAAACTGTCCCTGAATCTGGAGGTGTGCGTTTTCACACTTCTGTACCCCTTGGCTGATGGGTGAAAAGAAAAGAGAGGGTGGGACTCGTCCTTGATCTTCAACAGGGAATGCTTTCTGATCTGGCGCTCACTACTGAGGATGGTGTGAACAAGAGTCATTCATAGTTTCATGGAGACACAAGTAAGTCCTGACCCGAAATGTCGTCTGTCCATTTCCTTCCACAGATGCTGCCCGACCCACTGAGTTCCCCCTGCACTTTGTGTCTTGCTTAGTCATAGTTTTAACAATACAATTGCGTGGATACGTGAGAAAACTAATATTCATTTCTGCCTGAAGAGTGCCTGGAAAGTGAGATGACTACAGAGGGCCCTGACAGACTTGATGGTCCGCAAAGCGTCCTGAGTCAAGAGGATTCCATGAAGATGGGTCCCAGCCCAAAACGACACCTCTCCATTCCCTTCACAGTTGCTGGCTGACCTGCTCAATTTGCTCCATCACTTTGTGTCTTACCTAATTGTCTTATCTAACCTGTTAAAATAGTAATCTATCCAGAAGATGGCACAGTGGCACAGCAGGTAACGTTGCTGCCTCACAGCGCCAGAGATCCAGTTTCGATCCTGACCTCGGGTGCTGTCCATGTGGAGTTTGCACATTCTCCCTGTGGCTACGTGGATTTCATAGATACATAGATACATAGAAAATAGGTGCAGGGAGTAGGCCATTCGGCCCTTTGAGCCTGCACCGCCATTCAATATGATCATGGCTGATCATCCAACTCAGTATCCCGTACCTGCCTTCTCTCCATATTCCATGATCCCTTTAGCCACAAGGGCCACATCTAACTCCCTCTTAAATATAGCCAATGAACTAGCCTCAACTACCCTCTGTGGCAGAGAGTTCCAGAGATTCACCACTCTCTGTGTGAAAAAGTTTTTCCTCATCTCGGTCTTAAAGGATTTCCCCCTTATCTTTAAGCAGTGACCCCTTGTCCTGGACTTCCCCAACATCGGGAACAATCTTCCTGCATCTAGCCTGTCCAACCCCATAAGAATTTTGTACGTTTCTATAAGATCCCCTCTCAATCTCCTAAATTCTAGCGAGTATAAGCCAAGTCTATCCAGTCCTTTCTTCATATGAAAGTCCTGACATCCCAGGAATCAGTCTGGTGAACCTTCTCTGCACTCCCTCTATGGCTATAATGTCCTTCCTCAGATTTGGAGACCAAAACTGTACGCAATACTCCAGGTGTGGTCTCACCAAGACCCTGTACAACTGCAGTAGAACCTCCCTGCTCCTATACTCAAATCCTTTTGCTATGAAAGCTGGCATACCATTCGCTTTCTTCACTGCCTGCTGCACCTGCATGCCTACTTTCAATGACTGGTGTACAATGATACCCAGGTCTCGCTGCATCTCCCCTTTTCCTAATCGGCCACCATTTAGATAATAGTCTGCTTTCCTGTTTTTGCCACCAAAGTGGATAACCTCACATTTATCCACATTATACTGCATCTGCCAAACATTTGCCCACTCACCCAGCCTATCCAAGTCACCTTGCAGTCTCCTAGCATCCTCCTCACAGCTAACACTGCCCCCCAGCTTAGTGTCATCCGCAAACTTGGAGATGTTGCCTTCAATTCCCTCATCCAGTTCATTAATATAAATTGTAAATAGCTGGGGTCCCAGCACTGAGCCTTGCGGTACCCCACTAGTCACTGCCTGCCATTGTGAAAAGGACACGTTAACTCCTACTCTTTGCTTCCTGTTTGCCAGCCAGTTCTCTATCCACATCAATACTGAACCCCCAATACCGTGTGCTTTAAGTTTGTATACTATTCTCTTATGTGGGACCTTGTCGAAAGCCTTCTGAAAGTCCAGATACAACACATCCACTGGTTCTCCCCTATCCACTCTACTAGTTACATCCTCAAAACATTCTATAAGATTCGTCAGACATGATTTACCTTTCGTAAATCCATGCTGACTTTGTCCAATGATTTCACCACTTTCCAAATGTGCTGCTATCCCATCTTTAATAACTGACTCTAGCAGTTTCCCCACTACCGATGTTAGACTAATTGGTCTGTAATTCCCCATTTTCTCTCTCCCTCCCTTCTTAAAAAGTGGGGTTATGTTTGCTACCCCCAATCCTCAGGAACTACTCCAGAATCTAAAGAGTTTTGAAAAATTATCACTAATGCAACCACCATTTCTGGAGCTACTTCGTCCCACATCGTAAGGACGTGTACGGTAGGTTTGTAGGTTTAGTTTAGTTTAGTTAGACAATAGACAATAGGTGCAGGAGTAGGCCATTCGGCCCTTCGAGCCATTCAATGTGATCATGGCTGATCATCCACAATCAGTACCCCGTTCCTGCCTCTCCCCATATCCCCCGACTCCTCTACCTTTAAGAGCCCTATCTAGCTCTCTCTTGAAAGTATCCAGAGAACCGGCCTCCACCGCCCTCTGAGGCAGAGAATTCCACAGACTCACAATTCTCTGTGTGAAGAAGTGTTTCCTCGTCTCTGTTTTAAAGGCTTGCCCCTTATTCTGAAACTGTGGCCCCTGGTTCTGGACTCCCCCAACATTGGGAACGTAGTTTAAAGATACAGCGCAGAAACAGGCCCTTCGGCTCACCGAGACCGCACCGACCAGCGATCCCCGCACATTATCACTATCCTACACACATTAGAGACAATTTACACTTATACCAAGCCAATTAAACCCATGCGGTCACAGGGAGAATGTGCAGACTCCGTACTGGCAACACCCGTAGTCAGGATCAAACCCGGGTCTCTGGCACCGTAAGGCAGCAACACACCAGTTCTGCCTCTGACAGAAAGACCTAGTCACTGTCTGTCCTATTAACCGGAAAGCATGCCCAAGCTGCAAAGGATTAATTCGAGAAAAAAAACCTTGCTGAAAATAACAGTGCCCCTGGATAGATTGCTCATCAGTCTGAAGAAAGGTCGCGACCCGAAACGTCATCTGTCCATTACCAACCATAATGCTCCCAGGTCTGCTGAGTTCCTCCAGCTATTTTGTTTTATCATTAGTTTAGTTTCGTGGAAATAGCACCTTCGGCCCACCAAGTCCGTGCCAACCATCGATGAACCTTTCACAATCTTGATCCCATTCCCTGCACACAGGAGCAATTTACAGAGGTCCGTTAACCCAAGTTAACCAGTTAAGGCCAGCACAGCGGCGTCGCGGTAGAGTTGCTGCCTCACAGCTCTTACAGCGCCAG
>CM075977.1:255294506-255452453 GCA_038087875.1 Malacoraja senta | reverse complement strand
TGTGAGTACAGGCTCCACATTGTGTTTAACAACTCTTGTAAACTCTGCTGCAGAGTTGCGGCTGCAGCTGCTGTTTATCCCCGGGCATCCCCTTACACTGCAAGAAGTCCCAGCCTTTCAACTCCCCAGCGCTGAGTAGTAGCTGTGGTTAAAAGTTTTCATTTCTCAAATCTCAGTGCAGCAAACGTAGTTCTCGTTGAGGAGACGTCAAAGAATGTGTGGAGCAAGAGCAGGATGCCAAGCAAGTTATAGAACACAGAACTCAAGAGAGAGCTAGATAGGGCTCTTAAAGATAGAGGAGTCAGGGGATATGGGGAGAAGGCAGGAATGGGTTACTGATTGGGGATGATCAGCCATGATCGCATTGAATGGCGGTGCTGGCTCGAAGGGCCAAATGGCCTACTCCTGCACCTATTGTCTATTGTCTCGCACAGAACAGGTCCTTTGGCCCATAATGCCTATGCTTAACTTGTTACCAATTTAAACTGATCTCATCTGCCTGTACATGACCCATATCCCTCTACTCCCTGCGCTTCCATGTGCCGATCGAAAAGCCTCTTAAACTCCACCACTTTCTGTGTAAAAAAACCTTGCCCTGTGCATCTCCATTAAACTTTCCCCCCTCTCACCTGGGAGCAATGTTGAACATTTCAGCCCTGGGGATAAAGTTTCTAACTGTCTACCCTATCTATGCCTCTCAGAATTTTACATGCTTCCCTGGGGTACGTGATCAAAAGCTCACTCAAAGAGGTGAGTTTTTGAGCAAGGGGCAGATGGAAAGGTTTATGGAGAAAATTCCAGAGTGTGGGTCTTGGTGTGACTAACCGCAGTGAAGTTATTGTGCATGGTACATGGTACATGGATAGGATAGGAAAGGTTTAAAGGGATGTGGACCAAAAGCGAACAAGTGGGTCTTTCTTAGATGGGGCACCTTGGTGGAAATGGATGAGTTGGGCCGAAGAACCTGTTTCCATATAACTTGATAATGGCGGTGAAGCGGTGAATATCAGGGATGTAAAAAAAAAATCTGGATTGGACCCAAGTTCGGGTGTTTATCTGTACGGAGTTTGTACGTTCTCCCCATGACCTGCATGGATTTTCTCCAGGATGTCCAATTTCCTCCCACACTCCAAAGACGCACAGGTTTGTAGGCTAATTGGCTTCGGTAAAATTATAAATTGTCCCGAGTGTGTGTCGGATAGTGCTGGTGTACAGGGATCGCCGGTCAGTGCAGATTCGATGGGCCGAAGGGCATGTTTCTGCACTGTATGTCTAAACTAAGCTAAACTGAACTAAAAGTTGGAAGGGTCAAGAGAATAAGGGAACTGATAATGGTTCATAGAAACATAGAAAATAGGTGCAGGAGTAGGCCATTCGGCCCTTCGAGCCCGCACCGCCATTCAATATGATCATCGCTGATCATCCAACTCAGTATCATGTACCTGCCTTCTCTCCATACCCCCTGATCCCTTTAGCCACAAGGGCCACATCTAACTCCCTGTTAAATATAGCCAATGAACTGGCCTCAACTACCTTCTGTGGCAAAGAATTCCAGAGATTCACGACTCTCTGTGTGAAAAATGTTTTTCTCATCTCGCTCCTAAAAGATTTCCCCTTATCCTTAAACTGTGACCCCTTGTCCTGGACTTCCCCAACACCTGGAACAATCTTCCTGCATCTAGCCTGTCCAACCCCTTAAGAATTTTGTAAGTTTCTATAAGATCCCCCCTCAATCTTCTAAATTCTAGCGAGTACAAGCCGAGTCTATCCAGTCTTTCTTCATATGAAAGTCCTGACATCCCAGGAATCAGGAATCGGGGTCGGATAAGCACACAAGAGAAGTAGTCCATGTTTCAGATTACTGTCCCTGACATTCTCCATGAGTGCCACCACCCAACTCCTCGAGTGACCAAACTCATTGATAGTTCCTGGATGTCTATTGAGAAAAGGATTGTGTTCAGTTTATTGTCACGTGTACCGAGGTACAGTGAAAAGCTTTTGTTGCCTGCTAACCAGTCAGCGGAAAGACAATGTGATTAAAATGGTGCCAAGTACAGTGTACAGATACATGATAAGGTTGAATAGCTGACAGGCGCGCAATTCTACCTTGGCAGCTGAATGGCTGGCAACCAAGGCAGTCAGTCGGAGGATTCTCGATACTCAACTGAACCTGTATCTCAGTCTCAGGCTGGCACCGTAGGGCTGGAGGAGAGGTGAAGAGAGGCCGGTGAACCCTGGGTGCAGGCAGGAGAATCAGCTCTGTTTTCCCCTCTGAAAGACACTAGCTCGGGGGGACAGTTGAAGCTGACGGAGAGATCACCCGGTGTTGCAAAAGCACGTCAAGGCGGGTGGGCGGGGTGTGGCGAATGGAGTTGAAGAAAACATCAATGTTTCCCCTTTGTGTGAAGTTAGATCGATACAAATAATAATAATAATAATAATAGATTTTATTTATATAGCAAATGGGAGCGTAGGGATTGTGACCGGGCAATTGGACTGTCTAAAGCCACGCCATGGCCCTTTGAAATTTAGTTTCGTTTAGAGATACAGTGTGGAAACAGGACTTCGTCCCACCGAGTCCGCGCTGACCAACAATCTCCCGTTCACTAACATTATCCTACACACTAGGGACAATTTACATCTTCTTCTTGCGTTTGAGGCAGCAGAGGTTATGTAACGCCCTCCAGTCACTGTAGCCAGTTCAATGTGCTGTTGTCGAGGGCCGTGAGGTCTACCCCACCACCAGGGAGGCGGAGGACAGCGCAGTCGAGAATGACCTGCTGCTGCACTGTTTGCTGGTCTACTCCACACACGCAGGCTGCTGATGAACGCAGCCCCCAGCGATGCATGTTGGCGTTGAACCTGCCGACCCCTGTACGGAGCCGGTTCAGGGCGACCCACTCTTTGCGGGGCAGGTCCGAGCCGGGTGGGGCTGTGGTGTTCGGTGCAACAGTGAATTGTGGAGGTCGCGAAGTCTGTTCCTAGCTGGTTCTCCATGCTCCTATTGCGTTGAAACCGGAGCCACAGAGGGTCGCAGCGTGGCGGGAGAAGGGGCGATGAGATGACAGGTGTTGAGGTCCCAGTTGCTGTGAGTCCTGGTCAAGGTGGCGCAGAGAATGTTTGGCATCCGATGGGGTCTTGCACACCAGCCTGTGGGTGAAGTACTCTCTGCGAAGCTTGGCGGGTGAGATACCTGCGAGCACCGGCAGAAGATCCGTCGGAGTAGGGCGTGGGCATCCGGTGATGATCCGCATGGTGTCGTTGAGGATGGCGTCTAGCTTGCTAGTATGAGCGCTGCGGCACCATGCTGGGACGGCGTACTCAGCGGCGCTGTACACGAGTGCAAGAGCACAGGTTCGGAGAGTAGATGTCCTGGAGCCCCATGACGATCCAGCCAAGTAACGCAGGAGGTTGTTCCGCGCCGAGACTTTAGCACGGAGAGTTTCAAGGTGTTGCATGTAGGCCAGCTGCCGATCTAGTTTCACCCCGAGGTATGTAGGAAATGGGTTATAGGGTAGGGGTGGACCGATTGAGGGCAACGTTTAGCTGGCGTTGAGCTTCCTTGTTGTTCAGGTGAAAGGCCGTTGTGGTGGTTTCTGCCACACTCAGTTTTAGTCTCCAGGTTTTAAGGCAGCCCGCGACAAGTTCCATATCCGCAATTTACAGAAGGCAATTAACGTATAAAAAACCTGCCCGGCTTTGCAATGTGGGAGGAAACCGGAGCACCAGGAGAAAACCCACGCGGTCACAGGGAGAACGTACAAACTCTGTAGAGACAGCATCTGAGGTCTGGATCGAGCCTGGGTCTCCGTCACTGTAAGGCAACAACTCTACCGTTGCACCGCTGTACTGCCCCGTCATCTGTCCCAGTTATCTCCCCAGTGAATTCAGTGTCCAGTTTTGCTTGTTAATGCTCCAGTGACATGCCTTGGGATGCTTTGCTGAGTAAAGGTGTATTTTCCAGTGTGCCACACCATTGAGAGGTTGCAGCAAAGTGGCACAAGCTGTGCATTCATCATTGAAAGATGTAAAACAGCCAGTGTTCCAAATCATGAAATAAAAACAGAAAATCTGGTGACACAAGGAACTGCAGGTGCTAGTTTACAAAAAAGACACGATGTGCTGGAGTGACTCAGCAGGACAGGCAAGCATCTCTGGAGGACATGGATAGGTGACGTTTCAGGTTTGGACCCTTTTTCAGACTGATTGTGGTGCTGGGAGTGGAGAAGAAAGCTGGATGAGAGGAAGAGGTAGGACCAAGCCCGGCGAGTGATAGCTGGCAAAAGAAGGAACTGCAGATGCTGTTTTTGCCAAGAAGGGACACAAAGTGCTGGAGTAACCCAGCAGGTCAGGCAGCATCTCTGGAGTGCATGGATAGGTGATGTTTTGGGTCGGGACCCTTCTTCAGACTGAAGTGATAGGTGGATACAAGTGAGGGGAGTTGGGGAGGTGTTGGATAGGCCGATGGATGGACAGAGATGAAAAGACAAAAAATGTGAGCTACGGATAGAAGAGTTGCGAGTTATGAAGCTCGAGGAAGTAATGTAGGTGGAAAGGGAAGGAGAGGGGAGAAATGTGTGCAAGTCCAGGAAGGGCTTTTGAAGGAGGGGATGGGGGTGGGGGGGTGTCAGGGTTCCTGTAGATATTCAGAAGGTCTGGCAACATCTGTGGACAGAGAAACAGTTATCATTCCTTCAGTTCTTCAGGATTGGAAAAGTCAGGAGATAAATGTGTGTTTTAGTCAAAGAGGAAGCGGGGATGTGTGGGGTAGGATTGTCCCTCCGACAACTGCTTTTGGTGTCGTTATACGGCCTGCGGGAATTAACTGGGGCGAGGTCACTGAGAGTATTTGGAAAGGGAAAAATCTATCAATTCTGGAAGTTTGAGAACACGGAAGATGCTGAAAATCCAAAATGAAAGTGAATCTTGGAAATCAGATAGAATCTCTGAGAGGAAAACTGGGCTTCTGTCTAGTTAATCGTGCCTGAACTGCCTGGAGGAATGTAAACAGATGTAATATAAATTTGACTTTATTGTCGCGTGTACCGAGGTGCAGTGAAAAGCATTTTTGTTGCACGCTAACCAGTCAGCGGAAAATCTATACATGATTACAATCTGGCCTCCCACAGTGCACAGATACCAGATAAAGAGAATACCGTATAGTGCAAGATAAAGTGCAGAAAAGTCCGATTAAAGATTTCTAAAGTGTCTGAGATAGATGGTAGCTCAAGACCGCTCTCTAGTTGGTGATAGGATGGTTCAGTTGTCTGATAACAGCTGGGAAGAAGCTGTCCCTGAATCTGGAGGTGTGTGTTTTCACATTTCTGTACCTCCTGTCTGCTGAGAGAGGGGAGAAGAGGGAGTGAGACTGGTGAGGGAGGACAGTTGGGAAAGACGAATATTGTGCGTTGTTTAGGTCTGCCACTGCTTATTATTTTCAGTGATACGGTTAATTATTTCAGAGTGTTGCAATGAACATATTATTTTGATTAACTGGGGCTTCAGTGTTGTGGATGGATGAGAGAGGCCGGGCTGGTTCCCTTTGGAGCAGAGAAGGTTAACAAAGCTGTTTAGTGCGACGTAACATTCCGGTGAAGCAGATGGATAGGAATTGTTTCCGTTGGCAGAAAGATTGGGAGAAGAGGACATTTTTCTTCTTCTAAACAGCCAGTTATAACCTAGAATGCACAGTTTGCCAGGAGAGTGGGAGCAGATTGAACTAAAAACTTTCAAGAGGGAATGTGACAAATGTTTGAATTGGCAAACATTTCTACAGGGAAAGAGCAGAATAGGGGAAGTAACAAAACCACAGTTTTAAAGAACGGGCACGGGAATGATGGGCCGAATGGCCTCTTTTCAACTTTACGAGCCAATCAGGTTGATTGAATTCAATTTGTCTGGATAGATCAGTTTGGCCTTCCAGGCTGTGAGGTGTGAAGCCACTGCCCACTACAGATACACCACAGAAAGTGCACAGGCGGGTTGCGTCACCGCTTGCTTTGGGAACAGCTCTGCCCAAGATCACAAGAAGTTGCCGAGAGATGGAGATGTAGCCCAGTCCATCACACAGACCAGACTCCCCACCATTATCTCCATCGACACTTCCCGCTGCCTCAGGAAAGGAGCCAACATAATCAAAGACTTGACCCAACCCGGTCATTCCTTCTTCTACCTGCTCCCGTCCGGCTGAAGGTGCAGAAGCCTGAAAGCGCACAGCACCAGGCTCAGGAATAACTTCTCCCCCTCTGTTATCAGACTTTGAGCAGTCCTTCCATAAGCTGGGGTACTGTCCAATTCACTGCTACCTCATCACTTTGACATTGGATTTTGTCTAAGGAACTGATGTGCTCCAATGCTGAGAACTATATTCTGCTTTCTCTATCATCTCCTTAACTCTATCCATTGTACGAGTTTGAACTGATGGTATTTGTGTCTGGTATATCTGATCTGTTACGAGAGCATGTGAAACAAAGCTTTTCATTGTACCTAAGTACACGTGACAATAATAAACCTTATCCTGAACCTAAACTAAACCTAAACCACGACAACAAAACTTCTGTGTTCCCGCCGGTTGTCTTGATCATGAGAAGGATCATACACCAAGATTTCTCTGCCTTGTCCCATGTTTGGTTAATATTGACCATAGAACAGTACAGTCCCTGACCAATGGCGGCACAGTGGCACAGCGGTAGAGTTGCTGCCTTACAGCACCAGGGACCCAGGTTCGATCCTGACCACGGGTGCTGCCTGTATGGAGTTTGTACATTCTCCCTGTGACCGCGTGGGTGTTCTCTAGGTGCTCCGGTTTCCTCCCACACTCCAAAGACGTGCACATCTTCTGACTTCCGTAAATTGTAAATTGTCCTTAGTGTGTAGGATAATGCTAGTATACGGAATGATTGTTGCTCGGCGTGGACTCGGTGGGCCGAAGGGCCTGTTTCCGCACTGTATCTCTAAAGTCTAAAGTACAGCATGAGACGAGGCCCTTCGGCCCACAATACCCATGCCGAACATGATGTCAAGTTAAACTGATCTCCTCTGCCTGCGCATGATCATCTGGTTGTATCATGGGCCTTCCAGCAGGCTAGAGAAGCCTGACATCAGCATAGGCCTGCTCCAGCTGGATGGTACCTGGGAGGGTCAGGCTTTCTTCACTCCCTGCCAAAGGTTGAGTTTGCACGGTTCACAGACTCGCCAGCCGCCTGCCACGTTTGCGGGCTGGAAGAGTCTGTGTTCCACGTGTATGTGGAGTGTGTGAGGCTGCAGCCCCCTGTTCCATTATCTAAAGCGGCTGCTCCTTGCCTTCTGGCTGCATTTCTCACCCACCATCCTCATCTTTGGTCACCCTGTGCGTAGGGGAGAGGGTTTGGGGCCGAAGATGTCCTGGTTGGGTTGCTCTTGGGCCTTGGCCAAGCTGGCCATCCGTCAGTCATGGCATCAGGCGGAAGAGGGCTCTGCCCGAGCCGGCTGCCTGCCCCTTTTTCCGGGGTTACGTCCGCGCCCTGGGTGGTACTAGAGAGGGACTACGCCCTGTCCACGCGCAGCATAGGGGATTTCCGGGACCGCTGGGCACCGCGGGATCATTGACAAGGATTGTAACATAGTTGTATAGTAGTTTATTTAGTATGGGAGGTACACAAAAATGCTGGAGAAACTCAGCGGGTGCAGCAGCATCTATGGAGCGAAGGAAATAGGTAACGTTTCGGGCCGAAACCCAGAGTCTGAAGAAGGGTTTCGGCCCGAAACGTTACCTATTGTTTTATTGTATTGTATATCATGTTTTAATATTTGAATAAATATTTTTGATCATAAAAAGAGGTTGAGTTTGAGTTGAGTTGAGTTGATAGTCATGTGTACTGAGGTACAGTGAAAAAGCTTTTTGTCGCGTGCTAACCAGTCAGTGGAAAGACTACACATGATTACGAATGAGCCATCCACAGTGTACAGATACAAGATAGAGGGAATAACGTGAATAATATTGCAGCATAAAGCCAATGAAGTCTGATCAAAGATAGTCCGAGAGTTTCCAGTGAGATAGATAGTAGTTCGGGACCGGTCTCTAGTTGTGAGCAGATCACAGAAGGTTGGTCCTCATGGTTTAGCTCTGGTTTACGTTCAGGATAAAGTTTATTATTGTCACGTGTACCTGGGTACAATGAAACGCTTTGTATCGCATGGTCTCTAAACAGCCAAGATATATCCTACACAGAAACTTGAGTGTTGAGGGCAGGGCCTCAGTCTCACTTAGTGAGGAACCCGGCCACTTTAAGAGTCGACCTCCCACTGAGACTGGGAAACTAACTGGCTGGTGTCCATGAAATAAGTTAACAGCCCTGAGCTCCTCCCCTTCCTCCTCTGCCTTTCTTCAGCCATGAATGAATCGACCTCCCACCAAGAATGGGAAACTTGGCTGGTGTCCAGGTAACACCTTAGCCCTGAACTCCTCCTAATCCGCCTCCGGCTTTCATCCCAACGGAGGAACTAAACCTGGCCCTGCCTTGAAGTTCAGACTGCATTCTCATGCCTGTTTGTTGCAACTTGTAAAAGCAATGCTCTCATAGAGGCATACAGCTTGGAAACAGGCCCGTCAGCCCAACCTGCCCACGCCAACCAACATTAGTTCAGTTTAGTTTATTATCACATGTACCGAGGTACAGTGAAAAGTATTTTTGTGGGCTAACCAGTCAGTGGAAAGACTATACATGACTATACATCAAACTGCCCACAGATGCAAGACAAAGGGAATAATGTTTAGTGCAAGATAATGTCCAGCAAAGTCCGATTAATGATAGTGCGAGGGTCTCTAATGAGGTAGATGGGAGGTCAGGACCGCTCTCTAGTTGGTGAACGGATGGTTCAGTTGCCTGATAACAGCTGGGAAGAAACTGTACCTGACTCTGGAGGTGTGTGTTTTTCAGACTTCTATACCTCTTGCCTGATGGGAGAGGGGAGAAGAGGGAGTGTCCGGGGTGAGACTGGTCCTTGATTATGCTGGTGGCCTTTGCCGAGGCAGCGTGAGGTGTAGATGGAGTCAATGGAAGGGAGGTTGGTTTGTGTGATGGTCTGGGCTGTGACCATGTCAATATCTACACTGGTCCCACCTGCCTGCGTTTGGCCCATATCCCTCTCAATTTGGAGTCTGACTAGGAGGTTTATTCAAATAAAAATCCTTCATGTACCATGCAGTCTTTGGGTTTGGGGTAGAGGTTTAGGTTTTCTAATTGTCACCTGTATCAAGGTTTGTTTTGCATGCTGTACATAAATACAATCAAGTCAAACTCAAGTACAATAGGGAGAGCAATGGGTACAGAATGCAGAATATAGTTCTCAGCATTGTAGTGCATCAATTCCATGGGCAGTCTAATGTCCACAATGGGTGTAGCGGTGAATCGGACAGTACCCTAACTTGGGGAAGGACCGTTCAGAAGCCAGATAACAGAGCGGTAGAAGAAGTTATTGCAGAGTCTGGTGGTGCCCACTTTAAAGTTTCTGTCCTTTCTGTGAGGGGGGGACTTGTGGAACAAGTCATTGATTATGTTGGTTGCTTTTCTGGGGCCGTCGGATGTGTAGATGGAGTCAGTGGTAGGGAGTCTGGTCTGAGTCCTGGATATCTTTGTGAGCTTTTGCCTCTCTTAGACCACTTCAGCCCCACAGTATTTCACGGTCAAGCACGGTGGTGCAGCGATAGATTTAAGACGTACAGGTTTGTCCGTTAATTGGCTTCGGTATTAAAAAAAAGGTAAATAATTCCTAGTGTATAGAATAGTGCTGGTGTAGGGGGTGATAACTGGTTGGCGCGGACTTGGTGGGCTGAAGGGCCTGTATCCTTGCTGTAACTCCAAACGTCTAAAAGTCTCTGCTCTACTCCAATTCCTTCACCTGTGCACATTCGACGTGCAGAAGCTGGGCTTTCAGCTCCCGAAGATCTGAGTTCTGAAACTTGTAGTCATAGAGGCATACAGCATGGAAACAGACCCTCCGGCCCAACTTGCCCACAACTCTGGCCAGCATTTCCCAGCTACCCTAGTCCCACCTGGCTTGCATTTGGCCCATATCCCTCCAAACCTGTCCTATCCATGTAAAACTTGTAGTCATACCACACGGAAACAGCCCAACTCATCCATGCTAACTAAGATGCCTCATCTAAAGTAGCCCCATTGGCCTGTGTTTGGTCCATCTCCCTTCAAACCTTTCCCAATCCATGCATCTGTCTCTGTTTCCGTCTCAGTTAAATGCTGTCCTAGTACCTGTCTCGACTATCCCCTCCAGCAAGTTGTTCCCTAAAAATGCGTCTCATTCCTTTGCCCAACTCCATAAAACCTGCTAATCTAATCAAGCCTCTCCCCTGGTGTCAAAGCCAGTCTGTTAATATTCCAGTGAAGCACCTTTGGGGCTTGTTCCATGAAAGGTGCTAAACAGTATGTTATTGTTCTGATTAGTGCTGTGTGTTGCCAATCATTGATAGGAATCATTAGGAAACTCAGGAATCAAGGCAGCACGGTGGCGCACCGGTAGAGTGGCTGCTTTACAGCACCTGCAGGGCTGGAGACCCAGGTTCGATCCTGACTATGGGTGCTGTCTGTACGAGTGGGTTTTCTCCGAGATCAAAGACGTACCGGTTTTTAGGTTAATTGGCTTAAGTGTATAAGTGTAAATTGTCCTTGGTGTGTATAGGATAGTGTTAATGTGTGTGGGGATCGTTGGTTGGTGCAGACTCCGGTGGGCTGAAGGGCCTGTTTCTGCGCTGTATCTCCAAAACAAATAAAAACCTAAACTTGACTAATTACTGTTGTGGTAACGTATCCAATCTATAAGGGAAATACTGCGACACAAAACAGCATTTAGTGTGGGAAGACTCAAATTGCAAAGCCCAAGAGATGACCAATGTGGAAACAATATTGGTAGCTACCAGAGTGGAATGAAGTAACAACTTGATCCCATGTGTAATACAACACCAAGTGCTGGAGTAACTCAGCGGGTCAGGCAGCATCTGTGGAGGACAGGGATTGGCGATGTTTTGGGTCAGGATCATTCTTCAGAATCTGAAGAAGGGTCCCAACCCGATATGTCATCTATCTAAGTTATTATTATTATCTAAATGGTGGCCGACTAGGAAAAGGGGAGATGCAGCGAGACCTGGGTGTCATGGTACACCAGTCATTGAAAGTAGGCATGCAGGTGCAGCAGGCAGTGAAGAAAGCGAATGGTATGTTAGCTTTCATAGCAAAAGGATTTGAGTATAGGAGCAGGGAGGTTCTACTGCAGTTGTACAGGGTCTTGGTGAGACCACACCTGGAGTATTGCGTACAGTTTTGGTCTCCAAATCTGAGGAAGGACATTATTGCCATAGAGGGAGTGCAGAGAAGGTTCACCAGACTGATTCCTGGGATGTCAGGACTGTCTTATGAAGAAAGACTGGATAGACTTGGTTTATACTCTCTAGAATTTAGGAGATTGAGGGGGGATCTTATAGAAACTTACAACATTCTTAAGGGGTTGGACAGGCTAGATGCAGGAAGATTGCTCCGATGTTGGGGAAGTCCAGGACAAGGGGTCACAGCTTAAGGATAGGGGGAAATCCTTTAAAACCGAGATGAGAAGAACTTTTTTCACACAGAGAGTGGTGAATCTCTGGAACTCTCTGCCACAGAGGGTAGTCGAGGCCAGTTCATTGGCTATATTTAAGAGGGAGTTAGATGTGGCCCTTGTGGCTAAAGGGATCAGAGGGTATGGAGAGAAGGCAGGTACGGGATACTGAGTTGGATGATCAGCCATGATCATATTGAATGGCGGTGCAGGCTCGAAGGGCCGAATGGCCTACTCCTGCACCTAATTTCTATGTTTCTATGTTTCTAAGCCCTTCACAGATGCTGCCTGACCTGCTGAGTTACTCTAGCACTTTGTGATCTATGCAGGATTCCAGCATCTGCAGTTATAGAGTCATACAGCATGGAAACAGGCCCTTCTGCCCAACACGTCCATGCAGACCAAATCGCCCCATCTAAGCTAGTCCCATTTGCCCATATCCCTTAAAACCTTCCTATCCATGTACCTGTCCAAGTGTCATTTACATGTTGTTTTACATAGTACCTGCATCAACTACCTCCTCTGGCAGCTTGTTTCATATACCTATCACCCTCTGTGTGAAAATGTTGCCCCTTCCACCTATTTTCATACCTGCCCTTCCACCTATTTTCATATCGTCCGCAAACTTGGCTACAAAGCCCACAAAATCCAAATCATTAATATACAACGTGAAGAGTAGTGGCCCTAGCACTGACCCTGCAGAATTCTGCTAGTCACTGGCAGCAAATCAGAATATGCCCCCTTTATTGCTCTTTGCCTTCTGCCATCCAGCCAACGTGCTATCCATGCTCGATGATACCATGGGTTCGCATCTTCCTTAGTAGTCTCACGTGTGGCAGCTTATCAAAGGGTTTCTGAAAATCTAGGTAAACAACATCTACTGACTGTCTGTCCTGCTATTTACTTCTTCAAAGAATTCCAACAAATCTATCAGGCAAGACCTTCCATTGGGAATATCATTGTTTTAGGATTAGGTTTATTATTCTCACATGCCAAAGTACAGTGAATAGCTTTATTTTACATGCTATCCACAGATCAGATATTACTAGATACAAATACAATTACGTTAATTATAGTTTTAAGGTGAGGGGGGGGAAAGATTTAATAGTAACCTGAGAAATATCTCTTTTGCACAAAGGGTGGTGGGTATATGGAATGAGCTGCCGGAGGAGGTACTTGAGGCAAGGACTATTGCAACGTTTAAGAAACAATTGGCCAGGTACATGGATAGGACTGGTTTTGATGCAGGCAGGTGGGACTAATGTAGATGGGATATTTGGGTTGGTGTGGGCAAGTTGGGCTGAAGAGCCTGTTTCCATGCTGAGTGACTCTGTGACTCTATAACTCTCTATAAGTTGCAATGTGGTAACTTCTAATTGATATTGTTTCCATGCCCAATGTCATGACCACCCCACTCTGCCCACTAGCCCTGGTCGTCAAGCCAATTAGTTTGGAGGCTTTTAACTTGCATGCTTGAAGCCTGACGCAGGTCTGATTGTGTGACTGCCAAAGCACTTCCCACCTGTTCCAATAAAGGGGTGTGAATGTTTAACTTGTGTTCCCAATGGCAACAGGAACAGCCTCCCTCTCTGCCTTTCATTAATGGAATTGAGAAGGTCTCTACTGACGTTCGAGCAGCCACGGGGGATTGTGTTGTTCTCTCTGCTCTGCCGCTAGTCCTCGTGATCGCTGTGGGGGTTGGGGGGGGGGATACCTGCTGACTGTCGGCCTCTGACCCATGGAGGTGCCCGTGGTTGACTGCTCCCCGCTCCTCTGTTCCCTCCAGCAAAACAAGGCAGCCGTCAAGTTGAAGGAAGACGTGAAGAGGATGATGGCTCAGCCCCTCGGCGGGCCGAGGAGCCGCAACGCGGGCAAGGTGTTTGCCGTTCCTCTCTCCGACCTGCAGCAGAGGGGGCAGATGGACGACGGGATTCCCCTCGCTGTGCGGCATATGGTGGAATACTTGCAACAGCATGGTAAGTAGTACGGTGGCCCAATAGCGTCAAGAAGACCACACTGTTGCTTCCCAATGTTATAGCAGATCTGTACTGCAAAATTTGTACTCCATTGGCTGAAGAACCATGTAGTTTAAGCACAAAGTACTGGAGTAACTCAATGGGTCAGTTATGCAGCTTGACCATCCAGGTCTTATCTCACCTCCAGCGTTTCACTTCGTTCCCCATCTCCTGCTTTCATACGTTGTAGGAGCAGAATTTGGCGCATCAAGTCTGCTCCGCCATTCAATCATGGCCGATCTACCTTTCCCTCTCAATCCCAATCTCCTGCCTTCTACCCATGAGCCCCGACACCCTTACTAATCCTTACTAACTTCATAGCAAAAGGATTTGAGTATAAGAGCAGGGAGGTTCTACTGCAGTTGTACAGGGTCTTGGTGAGACCACACCTGGAGTATTGCATACAGTTTTGGTCTCCAAATCTGAGGAAAGACATTCTTGCCATAGAGGGAGTACAGAGAAGGTTCACCAGACTGATTCCTGGGATGGCAGGACTTTCATATGAAGAAAGACTGGATAGACTCGGCTTGTACTCGCTAGAATTTAGAAGATTGAGGGGGGATCTTATAGAAACTTACAAGATTCTTAAGGGGTTGGACAGGCTAGATGCAGGAAGATTGTTCCCGATGTTGGGGAAGTCCAGGACAAGGGGTCACAGTTTAACGATAAGGGGGAAGTCTTTTAGGACCGAGATGCGAAAATCATTTTTCACACAGAGAGTGGTGAATCTCTGGAACTCTCTGCCACAGAGGGTAGTTGAGGCCAGTTCATTGGCTATATTTAAGAGGGAGTTAGATGTGGCCCTTGTGGCTAAAGGGATCAGGGGGTATGGAGAGAAGGCAGGTACAGGATACTGAGTTGGATGATCAGCCATGATCACATTGAATGGCGGTGCAGGCTCGAAGGGCCGAATGGCCTACTCCTGCACCTACTTTCTATGTTTCTAATCAGTCTGAAGAGCGTCTTGACCTGAAACTTCACCCATCCTTTTTCTCCAGAGATGCTGACGGTGCATTTAGTTTAGTTTAGTTTTTGAAATACAGCATAGAAACAGGCCCTTTGGCCCACGAGTCCACACCGACCAGCAATCACCCGTACACTTGTTCGTTATTATCCCACTTACGCATCCGACACACTAGGGACAATTTACAGAAGCCAATTAACCTACAAACCCGCACATCTTTGGGAAACGGGGGCACCCGGAGTAAACCCACACGGTCACGGGGAGAATGTACAATCTCCGTACTTGGCAGGACCTCAAGTCAAGTCAAGTGTCAAGTCAAGTGAGTTTATTGTCATGTGTCCCTGGTAGGACAATGAAATTCTTGCTTTGCTTGAGCACAACAGAACATAGTAGGCATTGACTACAAGGCATTCTATAAATATATACACAATGGTCAATATACTGATAAAGTGCAAATAACAGTATTGGCTAGTAAAGTTCAGTGTTATGTCCGAGCCAGGTTTAATAGCCTGATGGCTGTGGGGAAGTAGCTGTTCCTGAACCTGGTCGTTGCAGTCTTCAGGCTCCTGTACCTTCTACCTGAAGGTAGTAGGGAGATGAGTGTGTGGCCAGGATGGTGTGGGTCCTTGATGATGCTGCCAGCCCTTTTTGAGGCAGCGACTGTGGTAGATCCCCTCGATGGAAGGGAGGTCAGAGCCGATGATGGACTGGGCAGTGTTTACTACTTTTTGTAGTCAGGATCGAACCCTCTGTAAGGCAGCAGCCCCATCACTGCACCTCTGTGCCGCTCACGTTTGCTGATACAAATTGATGTGTATATAAATGATGAGGGGTATTGAGAAAGAGATTGGTGAGAGTTTTTACCCAGGGTAAGAGAATCCACAACCAGAGGACACAGGTTTAAGGTGAGATGTGGAGCACAGGAGGCTAAGGAGTGATCTGATATAAGTCGATATAATAAAGAGGGGAATTGACGGGATGAATGCATAGAGTTTTTACCGCAAGGTAGGGGAAGCAAGAATCAGTGGACATAGGTTTGAAATGAGAGGGGAAAGATTTAGTACGAACTTGAGGGGCAACTATTTTCACTCAGAGGGTGGTGGGTACAAGGAACAAGCTGCTAGACGAGGTAGTTGAGGCAGGTATAATAACAACATTTACAAGACTCTTGGACAGGTACATGACAGAAAGGGTTTAGAGGGATATGGTCCAAATGCAGGCAAATTTTGACCAGCGTGGTGGGGCATCTTGGTGGGGATGGACAGGTTTGGGCCGAAGGCCTGTTTCTGCGCTGCATGACTCTATGACTTTAAATACGTTTCCTTCTCTTTATTCTGCACTCTCTTGGTCAATCTGTTGGCTTCTTTCTCCTTTCTGAATCCACTTGCCATTGCACAGTTCCAAGCCCCAGTCTCAGATGTGGACACTTTGACCAGGATATTATCCGGGGAGTGCTGCCACTCCAGCCCCATTGCGGAAGAGGTGTTCCACTGACCTTCTCTGGAATGTCGGAGGTTTTGGGAAGCCTTGACAGAAGAGTATAAAATGATGACAGGCAGGCATGGATAGACCTGTTCCCCCAAGTGGAAATGTCCACCACTAGAGGGCATAGCTACTGGGTGAGAAGGGGCAATGGGGACGTGCGGGGAAAGTTCTTTGCACAGAGACTGATGGGGAACTGGAACGCATTGCCGGGGTTGGTGGTGGAGGCAGATACGATAGTGGTGTTAGGATAGACACGTGGAAGTGCAGGGAATAGAGGGAGATTTATCATGTGCGGACAGACGGGATGAATTTGAAGAGAGTTTGAAAAAGGGTCCCGACCCAAAACGTCACCCATCCTTTTTCTCTGGAGATGGATGCCCTTCCTCTTCCCTCCTCTGGCCAAAGCTGCTGGTGTAGGTTTTTCCCAGCAGCCAGGCATTGCTGGTGGTGATTGGAGCGGTCCTGAGCACGACACAGTTGTTACTTGGCCATTGCAGTGTGTAGATGAGTAGTGGATTCTGGCAATGGGCGGATGTTGATGGGAACTTGGGAGAGTGAAGTGACTAATAGAAGAAATGATGCCGGCTGGTTGGCACGAGCACAATGGGCCAAAGGGCCTCTTTCCATGCTGTATCTGTCCATGAGAAGCACCTATTGAGATCAAACTCATTATAACTAAAGGTGTGAGGCAGCAAAAGGTTTTACTGCTGTTTTTGTTGTATCTCATTTGCAATAAACCCTGACTGTCTCCCTGTTAATAATTTATCATATCTGCCAGCCTCTGTCAATGTTTATACATGCTCAGTGACAATTCTCATGATAGCATGTAAGCACAAAGAAATTGATTTTCTATTGCACATGAGCTTGGCAGCAACATTATTGATCTGCAGTTTGCCTGGCTTATACCGGAACTAACAGAAGGATCATTGTCACCTCGTTATAGATGGGTCCTTCGCTCAGTATCCAGGAGGGCACGTCAGTTCAAAAGCTGGGCCAAACTTCGCTAACCTCTGGTAGTCTTCTCAACAATTGAGCACCTTTGCTTGGCTTGGGGACACTCACAAGATCATGGGTCAAATTGCCACAAGACCACATGTTGCCACAGCAGTAAAGTTGCTTCCTTGTAGCTCCAGAGACCCAAGTTCGAACCTGACTATGGGGGCTTGTCTGTACGGTTGTACGTTCCCCGGGTGCTCTGGTTTTCTCCCACCCTCCAAACACCTGCAGGGTTGTAGTCTAATTGGCTTGTTAAAATTGTAAATTGTCCCTCGTCACTGGTCGGCGCGGACTCAGCGGGCTGAAGGGCCTGTTTCCATGCTGTACCTCCAAAGTCTAACGTTATTGTCAGTAGAACCGCAACAGGATCTAAGATTCACATTAACACGGTTTCATCAGCCTGATGAAGGGTGTCGAGCCAAAACATCACCTGTTCCTTTTCTCCAGAGATGCTGCCTGACCCGTTGGGTTACTCCCGCATTTTGTTTGTATCGAAGGTTATCTCTTCTATGGGAACAGTCAGAGAGTGAGAACAAACCTGTAGGCAAAAAGACAGTAGCAGTTGCAAATTGCAGAGCGGGAAGAGGTCCACTCCTAGAGGAAAAAAGAAAATAAGGAAAAAATAAAAGCTGGGGTAATCTTGCAGATTACAGGCACAAAAATCAAGTAACCTGAAGTTATAAAATTCAGCATTATGATATGATCTAGGAGTGATTAGGAGCAAACAATGAGGTCAAATAACAAAATAAAAAAGTGCAAGGGCCCATACAAGGTAGGTTGGGTGGATCGGTTCAAGAGGCTTGGGACTTGTTGGATACAGAGTGAGTTATTTCACTCCTCCAGTCTGTATCAGTGCACCCATTGTGAAGGGTACGGATGTCCCCTTGAAAGGCAGGCTTGTATTGTCAGTCAAGGGTTTGGCCTTGTGTGGGAGTTCACCGATCTCAACAAGCTTGAGGTTCGAGGGTGTGCGGAATGTGAGAGTGAGGAGAATGGGGCGCACGTCAGATAGTAAAGCCCCCAGATAGATAGTAAAGGCCGTGAACATAAGGAATTGCAGATACTGGTTTACAAGAAAAGACACAAAGTACAGGAGTAACTCAGCAGTCGGAATCTTTCTTCAGACTGAAAGATAGAGAGGGCCAGAACAAATCAGGGCCGGCGACCTCAGGAATGGCCCATTGTTGGCTGGGACAGGGATACAAGGATGCGAGCATGGGAACTAATAGAACGACTGGGGCGTGTGGTGGGGGGGGGGGGGGGGAGAGAGAGAGGGAGAGGAGAATGCGAGAGTTAGAGAAATCAGCATTCATACCACTGGGTTGTACGCTGTCCAAGCGAAATATTCCCTTCTTAGACAAAGGAACAACATTGGCCGGTCTCCAGTTCTCTGGGACTGTGCCTGTGGGTAAAGTAAAAAAACAAATATTTTCATCATGGAATCTGCAATCCCCTGTCTTGCTTTCCTCGATAACCTGGGATAGATCCCATCATGTCCTGGGGACTCATCAACCTTAATGCTCTTCACGACCCTCAGCATCACCTCCCTCTCGATCTCAACCTGCCCTAGCAGATTTGTGTTCTCCCCACTGATCTCACCGTCCTCCATAGAAACATAGAAAATAGACAATAGGTCCAGTAGTAGGCCATTCGGCCCTTCGAGCCAGCACTGCCATTCAATGTGATCATGGCTGATCATCCCCAGACAGTACCCCTGTTCCTGCCTTCTCCCCATATCCCCTGACTCCGCTATCTTTAAGAGCCCTATCTAGCTCTCTCTTGAAAGTATCCAGAGAACCGGCCTCCACTGCCCTCTGAGGCAGAGAATTCCACAGACTCACCACTCTCTGTGAGAAAAAGTGTTTCCTCGTCTCCGTTCTAAATGGCTTACCCCTTATTCTTAAACTGTGGCCCCTGGTTCTGGACTCCCCCAACATCGGGAACATGTTTCCTGCCTCTAGCGTGTCCAAACCCTTTACAATCTTTATATGTTTCAATAAAATAGAAGGAGCATGTCAGGTTTAAGGAGGTGGCAGCAGATGTGGGATATGAGGAACATACAGCGAGTAAGAAAGAACACAAGCGGGTGATTAGAAGAACAAAAGGGGTAATTAAATATCATTGGTGAGTCGGAGTAAGAACTCATTGTAACTAATTCACACCAAGTTAAACCATGACCAATCAAATCAACCTCTTGCTGTTGAATTATAGGCGGCACAGTGGCGCAGCGGTAGAGTTGCTGCCTGACAGCGCCAGAGACTCGGATTCAATCCTGTCTACGAGTGCTGTCGGTACGGAGTTTGTACGTTCTCCCCGTGACCCACGTGGGTTTTCTCCGGGTCCTTCCCGGTTTCCTCCCACACTCTAAAGACATGCAGGTTTGTAGGCTAATTGGCTTGGTAAAATTGTAAATTGTCCCTGGTGTGTAGGATAATGTTAGCGTACTGCGATCGCTGGTCGGCGTGGACTCGGTGGGACGAAGAGTCTGGTTCCGCATCTGTATCTCTAAACTAAACCGAACCAAATTGAAATACTGAGAGTTTGCTCCTCATGTCACCTGAGAGGAGTCCACTGGTAATGGTGAGGACATGTAGATAGGGTGGTGAAGAAAGCTTTTGGGGTGCTGGCTTTTATAAATCAGAGCATTGAATATAGAAGTTGGGATGTAATGTTAAAATTGTACAAGGCATTGGTGAGGCCAATTCTGGAGTATGGTGTACAATTTTGGTCGCCTAATTGTAGGAAGGATGTCAACAAAATAGAGAGAGTACAGAGGAGATTTACTAGAATGTTGCCTGGGTTTCAGCAACTAAGTTACAGAGAAAGGTTGAACAAGTTAGGGCTTTATTCTTTGGAGCGCAGAAGGTTAAGGGGGGACTTGATAGAGGTCTTTAAAATGATGAGAGTTGACGTGGATAAGCTTTTCCCACTGAGAGTAGGGAGTAGGGAAGATTCAAACAAGAGGACATGACTTGAGAATTAAGGGACAGAAGTTTAGGGGTGACATTAGGGGGAACTTCTTTACTCAGAGAGTGGTAGCTGTGTGGAATGAGCTTTCAGTGGAAGTGGTGGAGGCAGGTTCGATTTTATCATTTAAAAATAGATTGGATGGGTATATGGACGAGAAAGGAATGGAGGGTTATGGTCTGAGTGCAGGTAGATGGGACTAAGGGAGAGTAAGTGTTCGGCACGGACTAGAAGGGCCGAGATGGCCTGTTTCCATGCTGTAATTGTTATATGGTTATATGGTTATATGGTTATCCTCCTGTGTAGTCCATCCCTAATGAGCCCAGGGGCTAAATATGTCTTGATCAATAGGGGTAGGGGGCGCTGCTCTGGGCAGCGGCCATGTCAGCAGCGCGTCAGTTTTTTCAACTTTTTCTTATTTTTTAGTATGTTTTAAAGTATGTATGGTGTGTTTCTTTGTGTGTCTTGTGTGGGGGGTGGTGTGGGGGGGTAAGGGCGAAATCGATTCGGTCTCCTCCTCCATGGAGAGGCGACTTTTTCCAGGTCGCCTCCCCCGTGGCCTAACATCAAGGATCGGCGCGGCCTTTCCCGGAGACGCGCCCGGGGCTTCAGCGGCGGGCGCAGCGTGGACTCTCGGCGTGGAGCGGGTGAGCCCTCGCTGGGGCTCGCTGGAGGGGAGCGCTCCGTTTCGCTGGCCCGGGGCAGCCGGCAGCCTGAAGTCGCAGCCTGAAGTCGCTGTCTGCAGAGCTCCAGCTGGTGCGGCGTCTACAGCCCGGGATCCCTCGTGGGGGGACCCGGGGGAAGAAGAAGAAGCCATCACTGCCGGCCCGCGGCCAACTTCTACCGCGGGGCCGGCATGGACTTACCAACAGTCCTGCAGTCTACGGTGCTTCTGGCTGCGGCGGAGACTTTAAATCTCGACAGCCTGCCTGCGGCCTACAACAACTTAAAGCCGCGGTCTCCGGTGAGGAAGAGCCGATCCTGGACTGACTCTGGACTCTGGTCATGTCCACGGAGGGGAAATGGAGGAGGATTGGCCAAATTTTTGTGCCTTCCACCACAGTGTTGAATGCTGTGGTGGATGTTTGTGTTACATTTTTTTTATTGTGGTTGTGTGTTCTTTATTATTGTATCGCTGCTGACAACCCAAAATTCCACCAGCTTGGCTGTGTGGTCATTAAAATATTATACTTATACTTATACTTATCAGAGGTAGACAAAAGTGCTGGAGAAACTCAGCAGGTGCGGCACCATCTATGGAGCAAAGGAAATAGGCAACGCTTTGGGCCGAAACCCTTCTTCAGACTGATGTAGGGTGGGGGGGGAAGAAGAAAGGAAGAGGAGGAGCCAGAGGGCTGAGGGAGAGCTGAGAAGGGGAGGAGACAGTGAGGGCTACCTGAAATTGGAGAAGTCAATGTTCATACCGCTGGGGTATAAGCTGCCCAAGCGAAATATGAGGTGCTGCTCCTCCAATTTACGGTGGTCCACGCTCTGGCCATGGAGGAGGCCCAGGACAGAAAGGTCGGATTCGAAATGGGAGGGGGAGTTGAAGTGCTGAGCCACCGGGAGATCAGGCTGGTTATTGCGGACCGAGCGGCGGTGTTCGGCAAAGCGATCGCCAAGCCTACGCTTGGTCTCACCGATGTAGATCAGCTGACATCTAGAGCAGCGGATGCAATAGATGAGGTCAGAAGTGTCTTTGCAGTTTCTTGGTGCCATTCTGTAGCCCACCAGCAGAGGGGGGTGCAAAGCAATACTCCATCTGCACCGTAAACCTGGCCTACCCCAGCTGTGCCTAAGATCCTCGCATGAGATCGAGCACTGGCACCTCCCAACAGATGGCAGGGGAGGGATCCACAGGTCCTGGCAAGACGTGATGGTCGGTAGACTAATTAGCCGCTGGTTGAATTCGCTGCTTGGATTTTTGAAGCTGACGTTTGCACTTCAATGTGAGCCTTTCCTCATTTCAGTTTAATTTAGTTTAGAGAGAGAGCGTGGAAACAGGCCCTTCGGCCCACCGAGTTCCCGCCGACCAGCGATCACGCCTCACACTTGCCCTATCCTACACATTAGGGAAATTTTACAATTTTCAGCTACGCCAATTAACCTACAAAGCCTACAATTCTTTGGAGTGTGGGAGGGAAACCGGAGCACCCGGAAGAAACTCACACGGTCACGGGGAGAATGTACAAACTCCGTACAGACAGCACCCGTAGTCAGGATCGAACCCGGATGTTTAAAAGATAAGTTTGATATGCAGGAATTGTGCAGGATCGACAAACAACACAGTCAGTCGGCACAGCAGCGCAGCTGGTAGAGCCACTGCCTCACAGTGCCAGAGACCTGGCTCTAATCCTGACCTCAGGTGCTTTCTGTGTGGAGTGTGCACGTTCTCCCTGCGACCACGTGGGTTTCCTCCGTGTCCTCCAGTTTCCTCCCACACTCCAAAGACGTGCGAGTTTGTAGGTTAATTGGCTTCTGTAAATTGCCCCTAGTGTGCAGAAAGTGAATGGAAAAGTGGGATAACATAGAACTAGTGTGATCAGATGATTGGAGTGGAATCAGTGGCTAAAGGGCCCGTTTCCGTGCTGTATCTTCCAATCAATCAATAAGTGTACAAAATCATGAGAGGGTGTACAAAATCATGAGAAGAATAGATCGGGTGGACGCTCCATGTCTCTTGTGGAGAGAAGCGGAATCATGAAGCAGAGGACATCGGTTTAAGGTGAGGGGAGAAAGATTTAATAGGAACCTGAGGGGTGACTTTATCATACGAAGGGTGGTGGGTGTATGGAACGAGCTGCCAGAGGAGGTATTGAGGCAGGTACTATTGCAGCGTTTATGGAACATTTGGACAGGTACATGGATAGGACAGATTTAAATGGATATGGGCCAAACGCAGGCAAGTGGGACTAGTGTAGATGGGACATGTTGGACGGTGCGGGCAAGTTGGGCGGGAGGGCCTGTTTCCACACTGTATGACTCTATAACTATATTTTCACACAGAGGCTGCTGAGGGTCTATGTCCATGCTGTGTCTTTCAATTAACTCAGGCTGTGCTGGCTTCTCCCCCGCAGGGCTGGAGCAGGAAGGTCTTTTCCGAGTGAATGGAAACGTGAAGGTGGTGGAGCGACTGCGCCAGAGTTATGACCGGGACAGCACGCCCGATCTCGCCAAGGAAGCGGACGTGTGCTCCGTCGCCAGTCTCCTCAAGCTGTTCTTGCGTGAGCTCCCGGACCCGCTGATTGTGTCCCGGCTGCACCCCCGGTTCATGCGGCTCTACCAGGGTGAGTCCCTCGCCTGTGCCTCACCGACGCCCGGCTGGATTTTAGTTTAGTTTCGTCTCTAGTCATCCTCTTCCAACTTTGTTCATTTAGGCTTTAGACTTCAGAGATACAGCGCGGAAACAGGTCCTTCGGCCCACCGGGTCCACGTCGACCCGCACACCCGCTCGATCCTACACAATAGGGACAATTTTACTGATGGGCCAATTAACCTACAAACCTGCACGTCTTTGGAAGGTGGGAGGAAACCGGAGCACCTGGAGAAAACCCTCACAGGTCCCAGGGAGAATTTACTGATCAGGATGGAACCTGTGTCTCTGGTGCTGTAAGGCAGCAACTCTACCACTGCGCCATCCATCGCAGGAGCCTACAGCAGAGAAGGAGGCCATTTGGCCCGTCATGTCCGTGCTGTCTGCGATTGACCGATTATGACCATAAACTGCTTCTCAGCTCTCAGTCCGCAGTGTGATAGGCCACGGTGCATGATTCCCCTTGATCCCGGACACTAGACAGCTCGATTAGAATCATATATTATCTTTCCACTGACTGGATAGCAGGCAACAAGAAAGCTTTTCACAGTACCTCGGTACACGTGACAATAAATAAACTAAAATAATAACTAAGTTCTAATTTCAGGGGTGTTTGAGGTATAGTGAGGGATTTTGCCCCAGTGGTGCAGCGTTAGAGTTGCTGCCTTGCAGTGCCAGAGATTCGATTCTGACTATGGGTGCCCTCTGTAGGAGTTTGTATGTTCTCCCTGTGACCGCCTGCGTATCCACCAAGTGCTCCAGTTTCCTCCCACATCCCAAAGATGTGCAGCTTTGTAAATTAATTGGCCTCTGCCAAAGTAAGATAACATGGAACTAGTGTGATCGGGTGATCACGTGGTCGGCATGGACCCGGTGGGCCGAAGGGCCTGTTTCCATGCTGTTTCTCTAAACTAAACCCATCTGCCTGAGTGAAAAACCTCGTACAATTCCAGGCATCGATGGCTACTGACCAGCTGCAGGTAAGTGGGATTGTTATAGTGGGACGCTTGATGGTCAGTAGGAACATGGTGGGCCGAAGGGCATGTTTCTCTACTGCTTAGAGTCATAGAGTGATACAGTGTGGAAACAGGCCCAACTTGCCCAGAATGGCCGCCATGTCCCAACCACACTAATCCCACCTGCCCGCGTTTGGTCCATATCCCTCCTGTCCTATTTATGTACCTGTCTAACTGTTTCTTAAACGTTGGGATAGTCCCAGCCTCAACTACCTCCTCTGGCAGCTTGTTCCATACACCCACCACCCTTTGTGTAAAAAAGTTACCCCTAAGATTCCTATTAAATCTTTTCCCCTTCACCTTAAACCTATGTCCTTTGGTCCTCAATTCACCTACTCTGGGCAAGAGACTCTGTGCATCTACCCGATCTATTACTCTAATGATTTTATACACCTCTACAAGATCACCCCTCATCCTCCTGCGCTCCAAGGAATAGAGTCCCAGCCTGCCCAACCTCTCCCTATAGCTCAGACCTTCCAGCCCTGGCAACATCCTTATAAATCTTCTCTGTACACTTTCCAGTTTGACAACATCTCTCCTATAACATGGTGCCCAGAACTGAACAAAGTGACTGATTTGATAACAAATCTCATCCATTGCCCCGTCATCTTCCCATCGATCATTTCAAACCTTGGCCCTCCCTGCCATAGGAAAGATGCCATCTGTGGGGATATGGGGAGAAGGCAGGAACGGGGTACTGACTGGGGATGATCAGCCATGATCACATTGAATGGCGGTGCTGGCTCGAAGGGCCAAATTGCCTACTCCTGCACCTATTGTCTATTGTCTAATGTCTATTGTCTATTGTGTCCCTGGATAACAAACTACAAACAAGCGAGCTCCCACAATATTATTCAATTGAAAAGTCCAATGTAGAACATGGAACAGTTCAGCAGAAGAACAGGCCCTTCGGCTCACCATATCTGTTCCGTGCATCATGCCAAGACCAACTCTAATCTTCCCGCACATGATCCCACTTTGCACTGGCTGGGTTTCAGTCAATCGGCTACCGCTCTGCAGGCAGGGATGGCTTGGTGCAACCTATGGATAATCTGTTATCCATTGGACTTGTTCTCAATCCAGTTACAACTCCCAGACATTCCCGGGCCAGCTTTCTATAGGCCCTCCATTCCCTGCCTATCCCGGTGACTAACCAAAAGTATTGTAAATGCCACTATCATATCTGCCTCAGCCACCACCCCTGACAGTGTGTTCCAGACCCTCATCACCCTCAGTATGTCGCTGGTGTTACACAACTCCTTCAAACTTTAAACGTTGCCATATATACGTAAGTCTGTTCCGATGAATGGCAGAACTCGTTCCCTCTCTCTTCACTATCGGCAATTGTTCTTTCTTATCAGTCTTGTATGTTTTGGATGCAATTCATTACAAAACTATGGAGGTACGGATATCTATTCTGTCCTGGGCCTCCTCTATTGCCAGCGCAAATTGGAGGAACAGCACCTCATATTTCGCTTGGGTAGCTTACACCCCAGTGGTATGAACATTGACTTCTCTAACTTCAAATAGCACTTGCTTCCCCTCTCTCTCCATCCCCTCCCCCTTCTCAGTTCTCCCACCAGTCTTACTGTCTCCGACTACATTCTATCTCTGTCCCGGCCACCCTCCTGACATCAGTCTGAAGAAGGGTCTCGACCCGAAATGTCACCCATTCCTTTTCTCCAGAGATGCTGCCTGTCCCACTGAGTTACTCCAGCATTTTGTATCTACCTTCTATTCGAGTGATTGCTTTTGTGTGTATTTTCTGACTTGCGGACAAAATTGACTTGTGGACGCCTGTGAAAACAGAATCTGTTTGTTACCCGGGGATGGGCTGTAACTTCAGTGTGGCAGTGGGCGCACTTAAAATAATCCCGCATAAGGTCATTCTGCTGCAACTGGGAATTTTCACCTACACTATGGGCAAAATCAAATTTTGCTCGGAAAACAAAACGACTGCAGATGCTGGAAATCACAAACAAAACGGAGAATGTCGGAAACACTCAGCAGGTCGGGCAGCATCTGCAGAGAGAGAAACAGAGTTATGGGCCTGTCCCACTTAGACGATTTTTTAGGCGACTGACGGTGACTGGCATAGTCGTAGCAGGTCGCCGATAAACTGGCGACTGGACCCCCCTACGACATAAAATTTGAAATTGTCTACGTAAGAATCATCACTTTAACAGCAACAAAAAGTAAAGTCAGCACTGGCGACAACCTACGTGACCTGGCAACAACTACGACAGCACCTACGTCAGGAGAAATCAAGCTACGCTCATTGCCGTCAAACCCACTGTCGTCGACTGTCTCCGAAAAGTTTTCAACAGCGACCTGTGATATGAAAATCCAGCGGCGACCAGAAGGACGCTACGACTCTTTGGGTGACTGAGGAGACGACTCACGACCATACAGGCGACAACCTGGCGATCATGTGGCGACAGCCTAGTCACCTAAAATATAGCCTAAGTGGGACAGGCCCATTCACCTTTCAGGTCACTAACTTCAAAGTTTGAGCTGGAGCGCTAAAGGGCCTGTCCCACCAGCATGCTATTGCACGCGTCTAGCGCGACCAAACGTGGTGGCTTGAGGCGTACGGCCTCGTGGGGCCGGTCCCACTTCCAACCGCGGAGCCGTCCGGAGTTGTGCGGGGCTGGTCCCGACATCATACTCGCCAATCAGCTGGGCAGGAGGCGGGCCGACTGAATTTGGACGTCGCACGGCGTCGGGCGGTTACGTCATCACGCAACGGCATGCCGGGCGGTGACGTCATCGCGCAACGCCACCCGCTAGGCGTACGCCATCAAGACGCTGCGTTCGGCGTCAAGACACTGCGTATGGCATCGAGGCGGTGCGTGCGGCCTCCATGCGGCTGCGGGCCGGCAGGCCTTTGCCGCGCGGAATTTTTGAACACTGTCAGTTTTTCGGAACCCCGCGCGATGTCGGGACCAGCTCCGCACAACTCCATGCGGCTCCGGCGATCGAAGTGGGACCGGCCCCGCGAGGCCGCACGGCTAGCGCGACCACGTTAGGTTGCACTAGCCGCATGCAGTCGCATGCTCGTGGGACAGGCCCTTAACCCTGTTGAAAAAACAAGGAACTGCAGATGCTGGTTTACATAAAAAACTCCACAAAGTGCTGGAGTGCCTCAGCGGGTCAGGCAGCATCTTCGGGGGACGTGGATAGGTGACATTTCGGGAAGGGTTCTGACCCAAAATGTCACCTATCCATGTACTCCTGAGATGCTGCCTGACCCGCTGAGTTACTCCTGCACATTGTGCCTTTTTGTAAGCTATTTCTGTTTCTCTCTCCACAGATGCTAACCTATAGAGTGCTACCATAGCACAGACCTCTCACACCACTAGTGCTGGGACACAACCAAACCTATTTCTGTGACTGCAAATGTCTACGAAACTTGTGAATTTGTGGAATTCTCTGCCACAGAAGGCAGTAGAGGCCAATTCACTGAATGAATTTAAAAGAGAGTTAGATAGAGCTCTAGAGGCTAGCAGAATCAAGGGGTATGGGGAGAAGGCAGGCACAGGTTACTGATTGTAGACGATCAGCCATGATCACAAAGAATGGCAGTGCGGGCTCGAAGGGCCAAATGGCCTCCTCCTGCACCTGTTTTCTATGTTTCTATGTTAAAGGGTGAAGTGACAAGAAAGCTGGGTTGCGGGTAACCTGCCGATGACAGGAGAAAGGCGGGGAGACTAGATCTAGTGCTGGGGGGAGCCAGTGTGGAGCTGAACGAGAGCCTGAGAGTTTGAACATGTGCCTTGAAATCCATCCCCAGATAATCGCTTAAAACTCACCATGTGGTCCCAACAGTAAATCGTACTCTGCTTGTGAAATTCACCAGATGGGTGAGTATTTGTGGGAGGGACACTTCAAAGAGATGCATGTTATACAGAGTAATAGTCAGCATGGTTTTGCACGTGGGAGGTGATTGGAATTTTTTGAAGATGTGACCAAAAAAGGCAGAGCTGTCGATGTTGTGTACATGGACTTCAGTAAGGCGTTCGACAAGGTTCCGCATGGTAGGCTGCTCTGAAAGGTTAGATCGCATGGGATCCAAGGAGAGATAGCTGAATGGATAGCAAATTGGTTCCATGGATGGAAGCAGAGGGTGATGGTGGAAGGTTGCTTCTCGGACTGGAGGCCTGTGACTAGTGGTGTGCCTCAGGGTTCGATGCTGGGCCCGTTACTGCTTGTCATCTACATCAATGATTTGGATGAGAATATACAGGGCAAGATTAGCAAGTTTGCTGATGATACAAAAGTTAGTGGTTTTGCAGATAGTGAAGATGGTTGTGAAAGATTGCAGGAGGATCTGGATCGATTGGCCAGGTGGGCGGAGGAATGGTTGATGGAATTTAAAACAGAAAAGTGTGAGGTGTTGCATTTTGGGATGTCGAACAAGGACAGGACCTAAACAGTAAATGGTAGGCCTCTGATTAGTGTCGTAGAGCAGAAGGATCTAGGAATGCAGGTGCATGGTTCCTTGAAGGTCGAGTCGCAGGTAGATAAGGTGGTCAAAAAAGCTTTTGGCATTTTCACCTTCATTAATCAGAGCATTGAGAATAGAAGTTGGGAGGTCATGTTGCAGTTGTATAAGACGATGGTGAGTCCTCATTTAGAATATTGTGTTCGGTTTTGGGCACCATGTTATAGGAAAGATATAGTCAAGCTTGAAAGGGTTCAGAAAAGATTTACAAGGATGTTGCCAAGACTAGAGGGTGTGAGCTGTAGGGAGAGGTTGAGTTGGCTGGGTCTCTATTCCATGGAGTGCAAGAAGATACATAGATACATAGATACATAGAAAATAGGTGCAGGAGTAGGCCACTCGGCCCTTCGAGCCTGCACCGCCATTCAATATGATCATGGCTGATCATCCAACTCAGTATCCCGTACCTGCCTTCTCTCCATACCCCCTGATCCCTTTAGCCACAAGGGCCACATCTAACTCCCTCTTAAATATAGCCAATGAACTGGCCTCAACTACCCTCTGTGGCAGAGAGTTCCAAAGATTCACCACTCTCTGTGTGAAAAAGTTTTTTCTCATCTCGGTCTTAAAGGATTTCCCCCTTATCCTTAAGCTGTGACCCCTTGTCCTGGACTTCCCCAACATCAGGAACAATCTTCCTGCATCTAGCCTGTCCAACCCCATAAGAATTGTGTAAGTTTCTATAAGATCCCCTCTCAATCTCCTAAATTCTAGCGAGTATAAGCCGAGTCTATCCAGTCTTTCTTCATATGAAAGTCCTGACATCCCAGGAAAGTCTGGTGAACCTTCTCTGCACTCCCTCTATGGCTATAATGTCCTTCCTCAGATTTGGAGACCAAAACTGTACGCAATACTCCAGGTGTGGTCTCACCAAGACCCTGTACAACTGCAGTAGAACCTCCCTGCTCCTATACTCAAATCCTTTTGCTATGAAAGCTAACATACCATTCGCTTTCTTCACTGCCTGCTGCACCTGCATGCCTACTTTCAGTGACTGGTGTACCATGACACCCAGGTCTCGCTGCATCTCCCCTTTTCCTAATCGGCCACCATTTAGATAATAGTCTGCTTTCCTGTTTTTGCCACCAAAGTGGATAAGCTCACATTTATCCACATTATACTGCATCTGCCAAACATTTGCCCACTCACCCAGCCTATCCAAGTCACCTTGCAGTCCCCTAGCATCCTCCTCACAACTAACACTGCTCCCCAGCTTAGTGTCATCCGCAAACTTGGAGATGTTGCCTTCAATTCCCTCATCCAGTTCATTAATATAAATTGTAAATAGCTGGAGTCCCAGCACTGAGCCTTGTGGTACCCCACAAGTCACTGCCTGCCATTGTGAAAAGGACCCGTTTACTCCTACTCTTTGCTTCCTGTTTGCCAGCCAGTTCTCTATCCACATTAATACTGAACCCCCAATACCGTGTGCTTTAAGTTTGTATATTATTCTCTTATGTGGGACCTTGTCGAAAGCCTTCTGAAAGTCCAGATACAACACATCCACTGGTTCTCCCCTATCCACTCTACTAGTTACATCCTCGAAAAATTCTATAAGATTCGTCAGACATGATTTACCTTTCGTAAATCCATGCTGACTTTGTCCAATGATTTCACCACTTTCCAAATGTGCTGCTACCCCATCTTTAATAACTGACTCTAGCAGTTTCCCCACTACCGATGTTAGACTAACTGGTCTGTAATTCCCCGTTTTCTCTCTCCCTCCCTTCTTAAAAAGTGGGGTTACGTTTGCTACCCTCCAATCCTCAGGAACTACTCCAGAATCTAAAGAGTTTTGAAAAATTATCACTAATGCATCCACTAATTCTGGAGCTACTTCCTTAAGTACTCTGGGATGCAGCCTATCTGGCCCTGGTGATTTATCGGCCTTTAATCTATTCAATTTACCCAACACCACTTCCCGACTAACCTGGATTTCACTCAGTTCCTCCATCTCCTTTGACCCGCGGTCCCCTGCTATTTCCGGCAGATTATTTATGTCTTCCTTAGTGAAGACGGAACCAAAGTAGTTATTCAATTGGTCCGCCATATCCTTGTTCCCCATGATCAATTCACCTGTTTCTGACTGCAAGGGACCTACATTTGTTTTAACTAATCTCTTTCTCTTCACATATCTATAAAAACTTTTGCAGTCAGTTTTTATGTTCCCTGCCAGTTTTCTTTCATAATCTATTTTACCTTTCCTAATTAAGCCCTTTGTCCTCCTCTGCTGGTCTCTGAATTTCTCCCAGTCCTCTGGTATGCTGCTTTTTCTGGCTAATTTGTACGCATCATCTTTTGCTTTGATACTATCCCTGATTTCCCTTGTTATCCATGGATGCACTACCTTCCCTGATTTATTCTTTTGCCAAACTGGGATGAACAATTTTTGTAGTTCATCCATGCAGTCTTTAAATGCCTTCCATTGCATATCCACCGTCAACCCTTTTAGAACTAATTACCAGTCAATCTTGGCCAATTCACGTCTCATACCCTCAAAGTTACCTTTCTTTAAGTTCAGAACCATTGTTTCTGAATTAACAATGTCACTCTCCATCCTAATGAAGAACTCAACCATATTATGGTCACTCTTGCCCAAGGGGGCACGCACAACAAGACTGCTAACTAATCCTTCCTCATTACCCAATACCCAGTCTAGAATAGCCTGCTCTCTCGTTGGTTCCTCTACATGTTGGTTTAGATAACTATCCCGCATACATTCCAAGAAATCCTCTTCCTCAGCACCCCTGCCAATTTGATTCACCCAATCTATATGTAGATTGAAGTCACCCATTATAACTGTTTTGCCTTTGTTGCACGCATTTCTAATGATGAGGGGAGATCTTATAGAGATACAAAATCATGAGAGGAATAGATTGGGTAGATGCACAGAGTCTTTTGCCCAGAGTAGGGGAATCGAGGACTAGAGGACATAGGTTCAAGGTCAACGTGAAAAGATTTAATAGGAATCCGAGGGGTAACTTGTGCACACAGAGGGTGGTGGGTGTATGGAACAAGCTTCCAGAGGAGGTAGTTGAGGCTGGGACTATCCCATCGTTTAAGAAACAGACAGGTACATGGATTGGACAGGTTTGAGGGCTATGTACCAAGCGCAGGCAAGTGGGACAAGTGTAGCTGGGACATTGTTGGCCAGTGTGGGCAAGTTGGGCCGAATGGCCTGTTTCCACACTGTATCACTCCATGACTATGACTCCACCTTATGAATATCGATTGATTTGGCTTCCACGGCCTTCTGTGATTGTGCTGGCTGGTTCAAGAAAAGTACAAGCATTTCAGCTCAGTGACCTTTCTCCAGATCTTCCCAACCTATCCACATCCCAAACACCACAGTTGGATCGTTCTCCGAAGCTTGTCCACAAAATTCAACGGTGTGAGCCCCAGGAACAATATTTCATTGCACAGTGGTGCCATCATGTGTCCAGCACCTGCAACTACAGGGAGCTTCCATGAGTCACACTGATGAAGAAACTAACTTTAAACATGACTGGGCAATGCCACGAAATGCAGACAGAATTAACACTCAAAATCCCATTGGCGTCAGTGAAATTTCACAAAAGCTTGATGAGTTTGTTAACTTTCATAATATGAGGGTGGTTTTTATTGCAAGGCGGTGGTATGCATTGACGACATGCATAAATGGTATATCTTTCATGGTATATTTACCATTTTTTTCAGACTGACCGATTCAACAAAGGCTATAGATCTGGATATGGATTCTGAACTAGGTTTAGAGGTCGCAAGTTTAGTTTAGTGTTTAGTTTAATTTAGTTTATTGTCACATATACCGTTGCGTGCGTGCTATCTAGTCGGCGGAAAGATTATACATGATTACAATCAAGCAGTCCACAGCATAGGAAAAAGGGAATAACTTTTAGTGCAAGGTAAAGTTCAGTAAGTAAGAAAAAACAGTAAAGCAGTTGAAAACACCGTATACTAGAAATTAATAATTTTTTTAAAGTTTAAATAAAATAAATGAACTGCTTTACTCAAGGTTGGCATCTGTATCCAAATGAAAGGGCTTGTGCATCTTACGTCAGCCATTCCCATATGTAAGGATGAGGGGACAGGTGCAAAGTGCATCCTCCTCTAGGCCCAGTGGTGGATTCTACAGCTTTGCTACATTATCACCAGAAGATTTCATGGGAACTTAAGGGACAACTTTGTCACACAGAGGGTGGCTGTATCCGGAACGAGCTGCCGGAGGAAGTATTTAAGACAGGTACAATTGCAATATTTCAAAAACATTTGGACCAGTACATGGATATGAAAGGTTCAGATAGATATGGGCCAAATGTGGATAATTGGAACTAGCTTAGATGGGGCATCTTGGCCGGCATGGACGAGTTGGGCTGAAGGTTCTGTTTCCATTCTGTATGACTCTAGGACGAATAGTATGTGGGATCAGTGTTGATTGGATTGGGATTTCTAATCTAGTCAAGGTTTGATTCCAATAAAGAACACATTGGTTTTAGGAATACCAACTAGACTTAGCATTCACGCTGATAATACAGTGGAATTTTGGATTGATGTGAGTTCTGAATCCCACCTCAACAATTCTGAAGAAGGGTCTCAACCCGAAACGTCACCTATCCATGTTCTCCAGGAATGTTGCCTGACCTGCTGAATTACTCCAGCACTTTGTGTCCTTTTGTCTATTAACCAGCATCTGCATTTCTTTGTGTCTACAATCTGGGGTCCAGTGTACAATCTGCACAAGTATACTCTAGCCTTGAAGAGGGCAGATTAACCAAACCAATAACCGCAAATCTAGGGTTAAATTAAGAGCGATAACTCCATTCACATGGATTTTATTACAATGATGCCAACACTAAATGGACATGATCAGGCAGGTGCAGGGAATCTAATTCCTCTGCTTGGAAGAGTTGAAATGAAAGTTTATTTTAAGTAAAACGAGGATCAACATTTATACATTTAGTTTAGATTAGATTCGTTTATTGTCACGTGTACCATGGTACATTGAAAAGCTTTTATCGTGTGCTAGCCAGTCAGCGGAAAGACAATATATGATTACAATCGAGCCATCCACAGTGTACAGATACATGATAAAAGAAATAACGTGAATAACATTAAGTGTAAGATAAAGTCCGATTAAAAATAGTCCGAGGGTCTCCAATGAGGTGGACAGTTCCACGTCCAGATTCAGGGACAGTTTCTTCCCAGCTGTTACCAGGCAACTAAACCATCCTACATCCGACATTAATAGGAATCTGAGAGGCAACTTTTTCACACACAGGGTGGTGGGTGTATGGAACAAGCTGCCAAAGGAGGCAGTTAAGTCAGGGAATATTCCAACATTTAAGAAACAGTTAGACAGGTACATGGATAGAACAGATTTGGAGAGATATGGACCAAACGCGGGAAGGTGGGACTAGTGTAGCTGGGTCATGTTGGCCTGTGTGGGCAAGTTGGGCCAAAGTGGCCTGTTTCCACACTGTATCACTCTATGACTCTATAAACAACTAGAGAGCAGTCCTGAGCTACTATCTACCTCATTGGAGACCCTCGGGCTATATTTGATCAGACTTTACTGGATTTTATCTTGCACTAAATGTGATTCATATTTTTCCGCTGACTGGTTAGCACGGAACAAAAGCTTTTCACCAAACTAAACTAAACTAAAGTTGCTCAGGACGGCTCTCTAGTTGTTGGTTGGAATGTTCAGTTGCTTGATGCAGCAAGCTGATAATGATCTGAACAAAAAGATGTTGGAAATACTCAATATCGATGGAGAGAGTAACAGAGTTAAAGTTGCCTTGGGCAAGAGTGACCATAATATGGTTGAGTTCTTCATTAGGATGGAGAGTGACATTGTTAATTCAGAAACAAGGGTTCTGAACTTAAAGAAAGGTAACTTTGAGGGTATGAGACGTGAATTGGCCAAGATAGACTGGCAATTGATTCTTAAAGGGTTGACGGTGGATATTCAATGGAAGGCATTTAAAGACTGCATGGATGAACTACAACAATTGTTCATCCCAGTTTGGCAAAAGAATAAATCAGGGAAGGTAGTGCATCCGTGGATAACAAGGGAAATCAGGGTAAGTATCAAAACAAAAGATGAAGCATACAAATTAGCCAGAAAAAGCAGCCTACCAGAGAAATGGGAGAAATTCAGAGTCCAGCAGAGGAGGACAAAGGGCTTAATTAGGAAAGGGAAATAGATTATGAAAGAAAACTAGCAGGGAACATAAAAACTGACTACAAAAGCTTTTCTAGATATGTGAAGAGAAAAAGATTAGTTAAAACAAATGTAGGTCCCTTGCAGTCAGAAACAGGTGAATTGATCATGGGGAACAAGGACATGGCAGACCAATTGAATAACTACTTTGGTTCTGTCTTCACTAATGAAGACATAAATAATCTGCCGGAAATAGCAGGGGACCGGGGGTCAAATGAGATGGAGGAACTGAGTGAAATCCAGGTTAGTCGGGAAGTGGTGTTAGGTAAATTGAATGGATTAAAGGCCGATAAATCCCCAGGGCCAGATAGGCTGCATCCCAGAGTACTTATGGAAGTAGCCCCAGAAATAGTGGATGCATTAGTGATAATTTTTCAAAACTCTTTAGATTCTGGAGTAGTTCCTGAGGATTGGAGGGTAGCTAATGTAACCCCACTTTTTAAAAAGGGAGGGAGAGAGAAAACGGGGAATTACAGACCAGTTAGTCTAACATCGGTAGTGGGGAAACTGCTAGAGTCAGTTATTAAAGATGGGATAGCAGCACATTTGGAAAATGGTGAAATCATTGGACAAAGTTAGCATGGATTTATGAAAGGTAAATAATGTCTGACGAATCTTATAGAATTTTTCGAGGATAATAATAATAATAATGGATTTTATTTACGGGCGCCTTATACCGAGGTCTCAAGGACACCATACAGAGATTTATAGAAAACATATAATCAGAATTTTAAAAAAATAGGTTATAAAGACCAATACATAAATCAGGGACAGAATTCCTTCCAAAAACACAAAAAAAAGAAAATCAGAAGCACAATTTGAGGAGAGAGCAGCGGCAATTTAACGCCAGCGTCCACTCTCCCCTCCGACCGCCATCTTGAACACAGACTAACAAATACAATTACAAACAATTACATACAAAAATCATCCCCCCACAATGATTTCCACTGTGGGGGAAGGCACAATGTCCAGTCCCCAGCCCCAGTTCACCCAAAAAAAGTCAGGCCAAATGAAGCCCCCGCTATTGCCTCTACGGAGGCCCGATGATCCTGGCCGTTCTCGCCGGGTGATGTAGCCCCGGCGTCGGGAGAGTCCTCCAGCAGCTGGGCCACCTGGAACGGCCGCATCCCTCACCGGAGGCCGCAACTACGGCTGGAACGGCAGATTTCCCGCAGGCGTCCGCAGCACCTGAAGCCGACAAGGCCGCGCCGATTTGGAGCCACGAGGCTCCCGATGTTGGAGTCGGCGCCGCCGCCCGCGAATGGTCGCTCCAGTCCCGGAGGTGTTGAGCTCGGCGGTCCAGCTCACCGGAGCTCCAGCGCGTCGGTCCAGCGCGGCGACCCAGGCAAGGCATCGCCCGCTCCGCTGCACGATAGCGCTCCAGCGCCGTGCCGCCACCGAAGCTGAGGGTGCTGTGCGGTTCCCGCCAGGAAACGCCGCTCCACGCCCGCTGGTAGGCCGCGAGGACGGGTCGAATGGGCAGCCGGAGAGAAGGCTGCCTCACCGACCAGGTAGGGACCGGGAAGTGATTTCCCCTTGTCCCCCCCACATCAAAAGGCAAAATAAATAAAAACAAAGACTTAAAGAAAACTAAAAACTTGGTAAAAAGAGGATGTAACTAGTAGAGTGGATAAGGGAGAACCAGTGGATGTGTTATATCTGGACTTTCAGAAGGCTTTCGACAAGATTAGATTAGATTAGATTAGATTAGATTAGATTCCTTTATTTGTCATTCAGACCTTTCGGTCTGAACGAAATTTCGTTGCCTGCAGTCATACATATAATAATAAATAACAAAACACATAATAAACACAAATTAACATCCACCACAGTGAGTTCACCAGGCACCTCCTCACTGTGATGGAGGCAAAAGTCTTAAAGCTAAGGTCCCACATAAGAGATTAGTATGCAAACTTAAAGCACACGGTATTGGGGGTTCAGTATTGATGTGGATAGAGAACTGGCTGGCAGACAGGAAGCAAAGAGTAGGAGTAAACGGGTCCTTTTCAGAATGGCAGGCAGTGACTAGTGGGGTACCGCAAGGCTCAGTGCTGGGACCCCAGCTATTTACAATATATTTTAATGATTTGGACGAGGGAATTGAATGCAACATCTCCAAGTTTGCAGATGACATGAAGCTGGGGGGCAGTGTTAGCTGTGAGGAGGATGAGCATTCATAGCAAAAGGATTTGAGTATAGGAGCAGGGAGGTTCTACTACAGTTGTACGGGGCCTTGGTGAGACCACACCTGGAGTATTGTGTACAGTTTTGGTCTCTTAATCTGAGGAAAGACATTCTTGCCATAGAGGGAGTACAGAGAAGGTTCACCAGACTGATTCCTGGGATGGCAGGACTTTCATATGAAGAAAGACTGGATAGACTCGGCTTGTACTCGCTAGAATTTAGAAGATTGAGGGGGGATCTTATAGAAACTTACAAAATTCTTAAGGGGTTGGACAGGCTAGATGCAGGAAGATTGTTCCCGATGTTGGGGAAGTCCAGAACAAGGGGTCACAGTTTAAGGATAAGGGGGAAGTCTTTTAGGACCGAGAGTGGTGAATCTGTGGAACTCTCTGCCACAGAAGGTAGTTGAGGCCAGTTCATGGGCTATATTTAAGAGGGAGTTAGATGTGGCCCTTGTGGCTAAAGGGATCAGGGGGTATGGAGAGAAGGCAGGTACAGGATACTGAGTTGGATGATCAGCCATGATCATATTGAATGGCGGTGCAGGCTCGAATGGCCGAATGGCCTACTCCTGCATCTATTTTCTATATTTCTATGTTTCAGGTTAATGATGAAACACTGATTCCATTCCTCTCTCCGCAGTTACTGCCTGACCTGTTGGGTTTTTGCAGAATTTTCCTTTGTTACCACACATAGAAAACTGCAACCTTATCACTCCAAACAACAATTTAAAGTTTTTGAGTGGAAAGTTAGGGAGGCACAGCGGGAGATTTACTGCCTTACAGAGACGCGGGTTCGATCCTGACTACAGATGCTGTCGTTGTGAAATTTGTACGTTCCCCTTTGACCACATGGGTTTTCTCCAGGTGCTCCGGTTTTCTCCCACATTCCAAAGACGTACAGGTTTGTAGGTTAATTGGCTTCGGCTAAATTGTCCCTAGTGTGTGGAATAGTGATAGTGTACGGGGTGATCGCTGGTCGGCGTGAAATCAGTGGGCCGAAGGACCCGTTTCCACGCTATATCTGTAAAGTCGTAAGTTAAATTTTCAAGGGGAAGTAAATCAGTCTCAAAACAAAACTCTGATATGAGACTTAGGTATGAGAGGACAAAATGTTGGTGTAACTCAGCGGGTCAGGCAGCCTCCATTCTGGAGAAAAGGAATAGGTGATATTTCAGGTTGAGACCCATCGTCAGATCCTCTCAGTATTCGATAATTTCCTGAAAGCGCAAGGGATAACGGCAATACCTAGGAAAGAATTTTAAGTGCGATAGCCGTGTCATTTATTTTCAAAGCAGTTCTAGTGTTATATGACAACATAACAGCAGTGGAAAAATGGATTCCTGGCCAGCAAACATGCACCTCCTGGAACAAATGATGATGTCCTCCTCCTCCTCATCTATAAATACCAAGAAAGGCCCATGGTGCAAGGATCATGAGAATGGCTCTCCACAGTCACCACCTTGACCTCCAGCTCCCTGTATCACCCAGACCTGTGTTCCTTCTCTCTTCTTGTAGGAAGGAACTGTAGATGCTGGTTTAAACCGAAGATAGGCACAAAATGCTGGAGAATGGTTAACGTCTGAAGAAAGGTCACGACCCGAAACATTACCCATTCCTTCTATCCAGAGATGCTGCCTGACCCGCTGTTACTCCAGCATGTTGTGTCTCTCTGACCCTTCTCTCTACTGTTCTTTGCATATGACTGGCCAAGGCATTAACAACTTGCATGTGGCACAAGATTAGCTGGTCGCTTGGCCAACCTAAACAATTTTAGCAAGTTGAGTCTTGCCTTGACTATTTCTGTTGCCTTTGTTGGGCCAAGAAAGGGCGGTGCAGCAGTGTGACGGTACAGTTGCTGCCTCACAGCGCCAGAGACCCGGGTTCGATCCTGACCTCGGGTGCTGACTGTACAGAGTTTGCATGTTCTCCCTGTGCCCCCGTGGGTTTCCTCTGGGTGCTCTGGTTCCCAAAGACGTGCGGGTTTGTAGGTTAATTGGCCTCTGTAAATTGCCCCGATAGTGAGAAAGTGGGATAACCATAGAGCCAGTGTAATCAATACATGAAGAGGATTCCATGCAGTATCTCTGAAATAACTTAAATCCTAACTTGTTTCATTTGTAAAAAAAAACTCATGTTAAATGCATCTGTTAAATTATCTAACTCATCAGTCTGAAGAAGGGTCTCAACCCGAAACATCACCCATTCCTTCTCTCCAGAGATGCTGCCTATCCACTGAGTAACATACTTACTGCTATAGTGCGTCTTTTCCCTAACACTGTTCGGACATAATACGATTGGGGAATTAGGGAATACCCTTTGTATTATGTGGGCAGAAATGGTTATAACATAATTAGAGCATCACTTAAACGTCACAGTGCATATTGACAAGTAGGAAAAAAAACTGTCCTCGAAAAAGAACAGCTTAGAGGTAAAACAAACTGTACCCTTGTAACCTACCTACAATAATCAGTCCCATTGTTACGTAACATTCACCAAAGGTGGCCATTGCAGTAGACAAACAAAATCTACTTTTGAGACAATAATACTCTATTAAAAAATGTGATATATTAGTATTTTTAGCTTGCAGTAACAAAAAAAACTTGTTTTTAAATCGTGTGAGGAAAATTGTTTTTTTTTTAGTTTAGCTTATTGTCACATGCACCGAGGTACAGTGAAAAGCTTTTTGTTGTGTGCTATCCAGTCAGCAGAGAAACTATACTCTAGGCCTCTAATCCCTTCTTTCCCCTTTGACAGTACAGGTGTCAGAGGTTATGGGGAGAAGGCAGGAGAATGGGGTTAGGAGGGAGAGATAGATCAGCCATGATTGAATGGCGGAGTAGACTTGATGGGCCGAATGGCCTAATTCTACACCTATTCCTTATGACCTTATGAACATGGTTCTTGTAAGGTGATTTTCTATCACACAAGGTTTCTTAGGAACGCAATCAGTGTGGTATATATCTGTACTACAGGTTTCCTTCTGTTTAAGTCATAGGAATGGTGGTGTTGGATGCAGGACATTTGCACATCTGGCAGCTTTTTGATCCATTGCTAACTAGACCTCAGCTGAAGCCATGAATACTGTGCTGTGGAATGTATGACACACCCATTTGTTCAGGCTAATTATTTCTATATTCTGGTCAAAACTGACAGCAATGGGTGGAATCTAGGGGCAGATCCAGACTTATCTTGGGGAGGGTTCCTGTGGAAATCCAAGAGTGAGAGGGAAAGGGGAAATTACTGGGAATTTTGAGAACAGAACAGTCATTTTTTTTATGGCACTAGGCTATAGGCTGTGCTCGCTGGAGTTTAGAAGGTTGAGGGGGGGGGACCATATTTACACTTACCGAATAGTGAAAAGCCTGGACGGAGTAGATGTGGAGAGGATGTTTCCACTAGTTGGAGGGTCTAGCACCAGAGGGCACAGCCTGAGAATAAAAGGATGTTCCTTTAGGAAGGAGATGGGGAGGAATATCTTTAGTCCAAGGGTGGTGAATCTGTGGAATTAATTGCCACAGATGGTTGTGGAAGCCAAGTCAATGGGTATTTTTAAGGCAGAGATGGACAGATTTTTGATTAGTAAGGGTGTCAAGGGATATGGGTAGAAGGCAGGAGAATAGGGTTAAGACGGAAAGATAAAACATCCCATACATTGTTCAAAGTAGTAAGAATCCTGCACCATTAGCAACTCATGTAGATAGCGTGGTAAAGAAAACCTTTGGTCTGCTCGCCTTCATCGGTCAGTGCATTGAGTATAAAAATCATGAAGTCATGTTGCAGCTATATAGGACTTTGGTTAGGCCACATTTAGAGTACTCTGTACAGTCCTGGTTGCCCCAATACAAGAAGGACGTAGAGGCTTTGGAGAAGGTGCAGGTTTACCGGATTGCTGCCTGGATTAGAGGCTATTAGCTTCAATGAGACGTTGGACAAACTTGGATTGTTTTCTCTAAGATGCCTGACGAAGAGGAGAGATGTGATAGAAGTAAATAAAATTGTGCGAGGCATATAGATAGGGTAGACAATCAGAGCCTTTTTTCTCAGTGTGGAGATGTCAAGGACTGGGGTGCACAGCATTAAGATGAGAGGGGCAAAGTTTAAATGAGATACGCGGGGCAAATTTTTACACAGAGGGTAGTGGGTGCTTGGAACGTGCTGCCTGGGATGGTGGTGGAGGCAGGTGCGATAGTGGTGTTTGAAAGGCTTTTAGAGAGGCACGTGGATATGCAGGGATTGGAGTGATATGGATCATGTGAAAGCAAAGGAGATTAGTTTATGTTGGCGGCATGTTCTGCACAGATATTGTGGGCCAAAGAGTTTGTTCCCATGCTGTATTGTTCTATGTGTAAGAAAGAACTGCAGATGCTGGTTTAAATCGAAGGTAGACACAAAATGCTGGAGTAACTCAGCGGGTGAGGCAGCATCTCTGGAGAGGAATGGGCGCCGTTTCGGGCCGAAACGTTGCCCATTCCTCCTCTCCAGAGATGCTGCCTCACCCGCTGAGTTACTCCAGCATTTTGTGTCTACCTGTATTGTTCTATGTTCTCTATGTATTGAACTCTATGTATTTGAAGTATATATTTGAACTCTAGAGGACTTGTCACAAGTTCAATATTTCAAAATGGAACATTTACAATAGACAAGGTTGTACGGGTTAATTCCAATTTTCCTTCATGGAGTGGTAGCCTGGAGAATTTGCTTTCAAAGTTAAATTGTTTACATCCAATAATTTCCTGTCTTGTGATAATATTGTTTTATTTTCCACGCTGTTATCTCAACCAAAGCATAATTGTGTTGACTTGTTGGGTGCCAGCACGTCGCTGAGTGACCTTGCTCAAGAAATTGACAGTAAGCCCTGTCCCACTGTACGAGTTCATTCAAGAGTTCTCCCAAGTTTGCTCTGATTCGAACTCGGAGATTTACGGTAATGGCCGCTCACAGGTACTCGGGGCTCTCGTGGACATTTTTCAACATGTTCAAAAATCTTCACAAGTCTTCCCGAGTTTACCGCGTTTCCCGAGTACCTGCCGTTAGCGTTACAAGTCGCTAAGAGACGTCCCCGAGCTCCGACGTACCCGCCACGTTCATTCTACGTGCTTACCACGAGTTTGATTTTTTTAAACCCGGGAGAGCTCTTGAATGAACTCGTACAGTGGGACAGGGCTTTAACTAACCCTGCAGTCCACAACAACTGTTTTCAGACAAAACAGCAAGTCTTTAGATACTCTGGGATTAACTGAGGGGAAGGTTGTCTGTATTTTGGTATCAAGGATCACAAAATAACCCCTTCCATTGGAAGTCATCCTATTTTCTCTCTGTTTTATTGGGAAAATATTAATTATGTTGGATGGCTGTTTTTTATGTTGTATTTGTTTAATGGGTATTTATATCTTCTATCTATCTATCTATCTATCTATCTTATTATATTAAAACTCTGTGGCTGCCATCCGCCTGACTTGTGCCACCAAGCCCCTTTGATACCGCCCAACGCCCACACCGCACGCTGAAACGCAGATATTTTTAACCATTTCTAAAGAGATTACATTTATCTTTACGAATAGCCTCCTGATTAAATTTGGTCGTGTTTGTGTACACATTTTTAAATAAAATACTTCTCCCCCCCCCCCCCCCCCAACATTTCAAAATGTTTTTAAAAAAACAGCTCTCAAAAATAGAATGTTAATGAAGGTTCCGTTTTGTGATGTCACAATGCCCAATGCTCACATATGACAAATCGGTATGGATCCAATTACATATGCCTTTGCAGCAGCCACAGCCCCAGCCCCTCCCCCCACCCCCACAGCCTGTGTTGAAGGGCGTCGTCACGTGTGTGGGAATAGAGAAAGAGGATTGGGGGTGATAGGGAATGGGGTACAGATGGACTGTCCCTACCCCTCCTACTTCAACTCTCCCTCCCCACTCTTCCCCCTCTCGCCTCTCCCCCTCCCTCCCCTCCCACACCCTCTCTTCCCCCTCCACCACCCCCTCTTCACCCCCATCTCCCTCCCACCCCTTCCCCTCTCTCTTGCACCACTCCCCGCTACCCCTCTGCCCCTCACTCCCCACTCTTCCCCTCTCCCTCCCACCTCCCTCTCTCCCTCTCTTCCCCCTACTCCTCTCCCCTTCCCCTCATCCCCTCTCTCCACCTCTAACATCCCCCCCCCTCTCCCCCTTCCTGCCCTCCCCGCTCTCCTCCCACTCCCCACTCTCCTCCCCCTCCCTCTCCCCCACCCTGCTCTCTTCCTCACCAATCTCTCCCCTTTCCTCCTCCCCCTCTCCCCCTCTCCTCTTCTCTCCCCACCCCATCTCCCTCTCCCCTCTTCTCTCCCCACCCCGTCTTCCTCTCCCCCCCTCCCCCGCCTGTGTTTGGGGGGTGGTTAGTGTGAGTGTGATGCCGCAGCCCCCCCCCCCCCTCCCGCAAACGCGTGTTGGGAAAACAGCCCGCCAACAGTCTCTCTGTCTTTAAGACAGAACTGCAGATGCTGGAAAATCGAAGGTACACAAAAAAAAGCTGTATAACATCAGCGGGTGCAGCAGCATCTATGGATCGAAGGAAATAGGCAAAGTTTCGGGACAAAACCCGTCTGAGGATGGGTTTCGGCCAAAAGAGTTGCCTATTTTCTTCGCTCCATAGATGCTGCTGCACCCGCTGTGTTTCTCCAGCTTTTTTTTGTGTACCAGTCTCTCTGTCTCTCACCTCTCTCTCTCTCTCTCTCTCTCTCTCTGCCCTTCTCTCTTCACAGCCCACGGATCGACTCATGCACGCCCGCTCCAACCCCCCCCCCCTTCACCTCTCTCCCACATCCTCTCCTTCGTCTCTCCACCCCTCTCCTCTCTCCCCCTCCTCTCTCCACCCTCCTCCCCCTCTTCAAATTTTTTTTTTCTAACATTAAATTTTCCCTCTGCCCCAACCCCTCAAGACGCATCTGAGAGGTGAGGGCTATTCGTCAGTGGATAGGGTGGAGATGGGATTAAAGAAGAACATTTAAAAATTAAAATAATATCAAGGGGTGTGATGAGTGTGTGTGTTGTGGGTGCCGGGTTCCGTGCTTTGGAGGAAAGGGGGGTGGTTAGTGTGACGCCACAGCCCCCCCCCCCCACAAACGCTCGTTCGGTGTCCAGACCCAACGGGTCTGCACTTGGTCTAGTATACTATTAAAACTCTGTGTGTGTGTGGATGTGTTTATTTATTTGTGGGTGTCACATTTGGCCTTTGATTCCTTGTTCCGCCAAAACAACACGCGAAAACTCCGCGATTTTTTCCATTTCGCTAGACATTACACTTTTACATACCCTAACACACCCCTTATGAGATTTAGACATTTTTATGTACACATTTTTAAATAAAATCCATTTCCCCCCCCTCCCACTCACTCATTTTGTCTCCTCCTGCTGGCCAGCCACCATAACGGCTGCTGCCGACCGGCTCTGCTCCATAAACGCCGCCATTTTTTTTCTTTCGCTAGCGATTTTCACCCCGGGGTCTGAAGCACGTTTGGGGTCCAGACCCAAAGGGTCTCCTCTTGGTCTAGTATATATTAAATATATGTATGTGTGCATAAATGTGTATGTGTGTGTGTGTCAGGCACATGCCGTCAGGGTAGACAAGGTAGGCACTGCCTACCCTGCCTAAAATAATAAAATGATAATTATTAAATATAAATAGTAAAGGCATGGGAGAATAATGCCTACCTAAGAGATCAATCTCTTAGGTAGGCATAATTCTCCGTGCCTTTCATCCGCAGTACATGTAACACGCGAAGGTCTGTGCAGCTGACGTGCCGTCGATGCTGCTTCAAGCCGTCAATTTCCAGGGTACTGAAGGCAGCTGAAATTCTGCCTTTGCAGTACTGCGCATGTGCAGCAGCATTCTGCGCATGCGCAGCGCAAGTTTCTTGGTGGGTTTTTCAAACATGGATTGCCATTATCTTAAGAGTATCTTAAGAAACAAAGAGAGACTATAATACTAGGGACTCAAATAATAAAATTTCATTATATGCAGACGATATTCTGTTATATATAACAACCTCACAAACGAGCATACCAAATTTATTAAACTTAATAGAGGAATTTGGGTCCTTTTCTGGATATAGAATAAATTGGAACAAAAGTGAAATCATGACGTTAAAGCCACAAGAATCCACACACTTACTGAAGTTCCCTTTTAAAATAGCAACAGAAAAATTTAAATATTTGGGTATTCAGATTACTAGAAAACATAAAGCTTTATTCAATGGTAATTTTTTACCTTTAATAAATAAACTTAATATGATGATTAAATTTTGGAAAACACTTCCTTTATCATTGATAGGTAGAATAAACGCTATAAAAATGATTTTTTTACCACAGTTACTATACCTATTTCAGTCTATACCAGTATATGTACCAAAATATTTTTTTTCTAAATTTAACTCTAATATTACAAATTTTGTTTGGGATTATAAATCACATAGAATTAAAAAAGAACACTTATGTAAACCAAAAGATGTCGGGGGACTTTCACTCCCGAATTTTCTGTATTACTATTGGGCAATAAATATTAAGAATATAATTTACTGGTTCGATAGTTCAACCCAACAGACAGAATGGATAAAAATGGAGAAAGAGGATTGTTACCCTTGTAATATAGGAACGATCCTCTTCTCCCCAAAAAAAATGAACAATACAATATATAAGAAGAACCCAATTATACAAGATACAATAAGAATATGGAAACAAATAAAATTATCCTTAAAATTAAGAAACCTATCATTGTTAACACCGATAGTGAATAATCCTTTATTTAAACCATCTATGATGGACAAAATATATAATCAATGGGAAAGTTTAGGAATTAAAAGGATCGGGGACATGTATGAAATGGGAGATTTACTATCATTTCAACAATTACAATTAAAATTTAAACTGAAAAACAATCATTATTTTAAATATTTTCAGATTTGCAATTTCATGAAGACATATATACAGGGATATCAAAAAATAATTCCTGATTTATTGGAAGAAGTAATGAATATTAAAGCTGATACACAAAAATTAATATCATATTTATATAATAGTATTTTAAATATAGATTTACCTGCGACTGAGGTAATTATAGAAGAGTGGGAACGGGAATTAACGATAAAAATTACGAAGGTTACATGGGAAAAGTATTTGACCTATATTCACAAATGTTCGATTAATGTAAGACATAATCTAATTCAATTTAAAATGTTACATAGATTGTATTACTCAAAAATAAGATTAAATAAATTTTACCCAAATATATTCCCCACTTGCGATAAATGTTTAACCCAAGATGCAACTATAACACACTCTTTTGTTTCCTGTATAAAACTTCATAGATTTTGGAGTGATATTTTTGAAATATTCACAAAATTATTTAAGATAAAAATGGAACCTAATAATGAATTGATTATATTTGGGGCAATGGAAGATGGGAATAAACTGAATCCATCTCAAAAATTATTTTTTAATTATGGTTTAATAATAGCTAAAAAATTAATATTGAAATTTTGGAAAAATACACCAATACCAACGCTTAAAATGTGGATTGCAAGTATGTTGGACACCGCACATCTTGAGGAAATGTGATTCCGCCTAATAGATAAATTTGACCAATTCACAACGAGTTGGTCTCCATTTGTTGTCTTTTTGGAATCATATGGTGCAACACAATTGTAAAAGTTAACTCGTGACTGGGCAAGGGATGGTCAAGATTATAAATAAGATCTCCTTTTTTTCTTTCTCTTTCTTTTTCTTCTTTTATTTTATTTTTTCTATTTTCTATTTCTTAACTTTCTTCTTTCACTCTCTATTTTCCTTTTTCACACACTATATATCTCACATTTTTCTATTTTTCATTATCTAACTTATTTTTCTTTTTCTCCTTTATTATAAAAATAAGAAGCTGTACATAATATGCATTATGAAAATATGATTGTATACAATTGTACTTACTTCTAATATAAAAAAAAAAAAATTAAAAAAAAGAAGGAAAAAAAAGAAACAAGGAGAGACGAATGGAGTTCGTGTATAAATGATGTGGTAAGTAAATTTCTTTGAGCTATATGTTTTTAAATACCGTATGAAGACGCTATTTTTTACACAAAAATAAGGCATGAAAATTTACATGTGTCTTGGAAGCCGAAGTTGGAAGGTTGTTAGCCAAGAAAGATAGACTTGGCTATCCCTCAGTACAGCAACATCAAGGACGTTGTTGTTGTACTGAGGGATAGCCAAGTCTATCCCACATTGCTGGCAGCTGATGGGAAGCGGCTGTAAAAGGACATCGCCGCTGAGGAGGGGAGAGTTCCTTTCACAGCGTGTGGGGAGTCTGGCCCGGGGTAAAGTTGCGGGGAGGCAGGAGCGTTGAGAAGGAGGGGGTCGGGGATCATGCCAGCAACTCACTTGCCGTGACGCTCCGGGCGCGGAGCCACTACATTGTGGCCGGGGGGAGAAGTAGCTCGTGTGGCTGCGAGCGGCCGCCGGGACCAGACATCGGAACCGGCCGCCACCTCAGCTCCTTCTGCCGGCCCCCGCTCACCTCTGGCAGTGCTCGCCGTCTGAAAACCTCTCTCCTGCCGCTCGCCGGCCTCACTCATGTCAGCCTCTTCCCGCAAATCCTTAAATTCCGACAGCGCGATCAAGGGACCAATTGAGGTTACTCGGCTGTCGGAATTTAAGGATTTATTTATTTATATATATAAATAAACACATACATTAGTATGTTTATATAAGTGTGTGTATGTGTAGGTATATATATGTGTGTAGGAAAGAACTGCAGATGCTGGTTTAAATCGAAGGTGGACACAAAATGCTGGAGTAACTCACCGGGACAGGCGGCATCTCTGGAGAGAAGGAATGGGTGACATTTTGGGTCAGTCTGAAGAAGGATCTCGACCTGAAACGTTACCCATTCTTTCTCTTTAGAGATACAGCCTGTCCCATTGAGTTACTCCAGAATTTTGTGTCTATATACAGTGGCTTGCAAAAGTTTTCATACCCCTTGAACTTTTCCACATTTTGTCACGTTACAACCACAAACGTAAATGTATTTTATTGGGATTTTATGTGATAGACCAACACAAAGTGGTGCATAATTGTGAAGTGGAAGGAAAATGATACATGGTTTTCAAATTTTTTTACAAATAAAAAACTGAAAAGTGTCGCGTGCAAAAGTATTCAGCCCCCCTGAGTCAATACTTTGTAGAACCACCTTTCGCTGCAATTACAGCTGCAAGTCTTTTGGGGTATGTCTCTACCAGCTTTGCACATCTAGAGACTGAAATTTTTGCCCATTCTTCTTTGCAAAATAGCTCAAGCTCAGTCAGATTGGATGGAGAGCGTCTGTGAACAGCAATTTTCAAGTCTTGCCAGAGATTCTCAATTGGATTTAGGTCTGGACTTTGACTGGGCCATTCTAACACATGAATATGCTTTGATCTAAACCATTCCATTGTAGCTCTGGCTGTATGTTTAGGGCCGTTGTCCTTCTGGAAGGTGAACCTCCGCCCCAGTCTCGTCTTTTGCAGACTCTAACAGGTTTTCTTCCAAGATTGCCCTGAATCTGGCTCCATCCATCTTCCCATCAACTCTGACCAGCTTCCCTGCCCCTGCTGAAGGAAAGCATCCCCACAGCATGATGCTGCCACCACCATGTTTCACAGTGGGGATGGTGTGTTCAGGGTGATGTGCAGTGTTAGGTTTCCGCCACACATAGCGTTTTGCATTTAGGCCAAAAACTTCAATTTTGGTCTCATCTGACCAGAGCACCTTCCTCCACATGTTTGCTGTGTCCCCCACATGGCTTGTGGCAAACTGCAAACGGGACTTCTTATGGCTTTTTTACACCAATGGCTTTCTTCTTGTCACTCTTCCATAAAGGCTCGATTTGTGGAGTGCACGACTAATAATTGTCCTGTGGACAGATTCTCCCACCTGAGCTGTGGATCTCTGCAGCTCCTCCAGAGTTACCATGGGCCTCTTGGCTGCTTCTTTGATCAATGCTCTCCTTGCCCGGCCTGTCAGTTTAGGTGGATGGCCATGTCTTGGTAGGTTTGCATTTGTGCCATACTCTTTCCATTTTCGGATGATGGATTGAACAGTGCTCCGTGAGATGTTCAAAGCTTGGGATTTTTTTTATAACCTAACCCTGCTTTAAACTTCTCCATAACGTTATCCCTGACCTGTCTGGTGTGTTCCTTGGGCTTCATGATGCTGTTTGTTCACTAATGTTCTCTAACAAACCTCTGAGGCCTTCACAGAACAGCTGTATTTATGCTGAGATTAGATTACACACAAGTGGACTCTATTTACTAATTAGGTGACTTCTGAAGGCAATTGGGTGCACTGGATTCTATTTAGGGGTATCAGAGTAAAGGGGGCTGAATACTTTTGCACGCGACACTTTTCAGTTTTTTATTTGTAAAAAAATTTGAAAACCATGTAGCATTTTCCTTCCACTTCACAATTATGCGCTACTTTGTGTTGGTCTATCACATAAAATCCGAATAAAATACATTTTCGTTTGTGATTCTAACGTGACAAAATGTGGAAAAGTTCAAGGGGTATGAATACTTTTGCAAGCCACTGTATGTGTGTATAGGTATATTGAACTTTTTCTTGTTTATTATACTATTTACAGAGTACTATGTTTACATATTCTGTGGGGCTGCTGCAAGTAAGAATTTCATTGCTCTGTTTGGGACACATAACAATAAAATACTCTTGACTCTGAAATGCACATGGTTGGAATATCTCAGCACATTTCAGAGCATGGGATTAGTATCTGACGAACTTGGACTTAATTTAACAGCAAGCCAGGTATAATTTAGATAAAGGAATTATCTTAGTTTTACAACACAGAATTGTATGTCCATAATGTGTGTTATTCAACAATAAAATGATATGAGGCTTGGTTATCACGCACTCATTTTTGTCAATGAAATTGCGCATTCCAGCTGTGTCAACAGTTATTGCAAAATTAAATCACAAGTAAAAGTTTGATAGATTTATCTTGCACGTTTTATACATCCCTGTGAGACTGTCCTCAAAGTGCTTTAATTCCAGGTGAAGTGATTTTAAAGTTCCATCGTTGAACTATAGGAAATGCAGCAAACTCACGTATGGACCTGAAACGTCACCTATCCAGTCCCCAGATGCTGCCTGACCGGCTGAGTTCCTCCAAGACTGTGTGATTTGCTGAAGATTCCAGCATGTGCAGTTCCTTGTGTCTTCAACTTACAAGGATATGTGATAATGACTAAAGGCTTAGTGGTCTGAAAATCTATTGGCATGGTCCTATCTTCTTTAGCATTATACGGGTCCACCAATGATTTGCCGGCAACTGGTGGTCCGGCGCCTCCTTTAATCCGAACAAAATTAAGAGAGCGCACTTGAAATCCCTCCCGGAAGTCCTCCTGAAAATGTGGTGCCCAGGCCAGATGTGACGGGGCTCTGGAACACTGACCCGGCAGATCCCTTCCCGTAGCCGACTTCAGCGGCCGACTTTGCGGCCAGGTATCTTGGTGCCCAAGGCCGTGACCTCTTGTGGTCCGGCAAAACGGATAATAGGGCAAGGCTCTGGAACCAAGTGTACTGTGGACCTGTACAATCTTTTTATTCCCTGTGCGAAATACATCATCACACAGACCAAACTCCCCACCATCCACTCCCCCCACCCTGTCCCGGAAAAGCAGCCAACTTAATCAAAGAGATTGTCGATCCTGACTAGGGGTGTTGTCTGTACGGAGTTTGTACGTTCTCCCTATGACCACGTGGGTGTTCTCTAGGTGCTCCGGTTCCCTCCCACATCCCATAGACATGCTGGTAGGTTGGTTATTTGGCTTCTGTTAATTGTCCCTAGTATGTCGGATAAACGCTGCTCTTTAGGGTGAATGATTGTTGGCGTGGACTCGGTGGGCCGAAGGGCCTGCTTCCACTCTGTATCTCTAAACTATACTAAAACTAACCACTCTTGATTAGCTGCTGGTTCCAGAACTTGTAGTTCCAATCTCAAGCAGCGCAGAAGGAGGCCATTCTGCCCATCGTACCTGTATTAGCCTGGGAACAGAGCCTTCTCCAGGGCAGCTCCCAGGCTCTGGAACTCCCTCCCACAATTGATTCGAAATTCTGAGTCCCTCACCATCCTCCAGTCCCGCCTCAAGACCCATCTCTTCACCTCTGCATACCCTTAGTCCCATGTCCCCCTCCCCTTTGCATCTCTGTCTTACTGCTCTATTTTGTTTTGTTCTTGACTCTCCATGTAAAGCGACTTTGAGTCCTTGAAAAGCGCTATACAAATAAAATGTATTATTATTATTATTATTATTATTATTTTGAAAGGCCTTGCCAGTTGATCCCACTCCCATCTTTGGGACTCAATTATAGGTTTTCCTAGTTTGCTCTGTAGCTCCCACCTGCTTACTGGTACTTATACAGACCTGCAGAGATGTGCTTGCAATAAACATTGTACCGTCACTGTGCCGCTTATGCAAACTGTGCACAATCTTGCCCGAGGGGGAGAAGTTATTTTGACGAGTGTTGAATAAGATCAGAGAGGCAGAAGGCAATGTCACTTGGAGACTGAAATGAAGCCATTTTGTCCGCTAACCTTTGTGACTGACCTGCTTTATATCCAGGGGCAATTAGCAGCAAGTCAGTTGGCGACTGTGTCTCAAGGCATTTGGCAAATGTCAAATACTTCATCATCTCCTTAGTGAGATCCTTTTAGAGTAGTTTAGTTTGGAGATACAGCGCGGGACCAGGCCCTTCGGCCCACCCAGTCTCTGCCGACCAGCGATCACCCCGTACACTAGCACTATCCCAGGCACTAGGGACAATTTACAATTTTTACTGAAGCCAATTAACCTACAGCCTGTACGTCTTTGGTGTGTGGGGAATCCGAGCACCCGGAAAACCCCCACGCAGTCACGGGGAGAACGTAAAAACTCTATGCAGACAGTACCGGTACTCAGGATCGAACCCAGGTCTCTGGTGCTGTAAGGTGGCAACTCTACTGCTGCGCCACTGTGCTACTCCACGCACGTCCCATCAATCCTGAAACCACAGTTTTATTCTGCATCGCATCAAATTGTATCTTCTGCTTAATAATAATGTCTGTTTGTCTTTCAAACTGAGCTTCACATAAATGTGATACGAAGTGCTGAAGCAACTCAGCAGGTCAGGCAGCATCTCTGGAGAGCAGGAATAGGTGACTTGAAGAAGGGTGCCGACCAGAAGCGTTCCCTATCCACGGTCTCCAGAGATGCTGCCTGTCCAGCTGAGTTACTCCAGCATTTGAGTTGTTTTTTTTGTAAACCAGCATCTGCAGTTCCTCGTATTCACTCCGTAAATGTGATTCCATTCCAAACCTCTCCCTTTCTCCCGTTAATTCCTCGTTCATAATCTTCCAGTGTTGTGAATTTGAATCTGAATGTTGTTCTGCAGAGTTTAGTTTAGCTCCGCCAAGACCAACCAGGTCTCCCGCTTGCTAAACCATTTTAACTCCCCTTCCCATTCCCACACAAATAATTGAAAATACTTGTCTCCCCTTAACCACCAACATTCCAGAAAAAACAATCCGTTTGTCCAATCCCGGCAATATTCTGTCTGAAGGAGGATCCTGACCTGAAATGTTCCCTTCCTTTTTCGCTAGAGATGCTACCTGACCCATTGAGTTACTCCAGAGCTTTGTGTTTATCTCAGTATTCTGATAACCTGCACCCTTCTCCACCCTATTCTGCACCCCCACACATTACAACAGATCGAGCTCTGTTATGGCCTTGTCTCACGGAGCGAGTCCACCCACGAGTGATCCCGAGTGAAAGAAAAAATCAGACTCATGGTTGTCTACGAGATTCCAAGTTTATGTTCACGAGTTTAAACGAGTTCCCACGTGTATGTCTAAGTTTGCCGTTTACATCTGCGAAGTACCAAGTTCCTCTCCCGAGTTACCAAGTTCCTCTCCCGAGTTACTCTTGAGCCAACAACGACTACCGACGTGCGGAAAAATCATCACATGGTAAAAATGATGTCATGCAGTTTTTTTTTCACTATAAAAAGACCCAGCCTGAAGAACGATCTCGACCCGAAACATCACCTATTTCTTTTCTCCAGAGATGCTGCCTGACCAGCTGAGTTAGTCCATCATTTTGTGTCTATCTTTGGTTTAAACTAGTATCTGCAATTCCTTCCTTCAAACTTTTAGAGCAATTTGTGTCAAGAAACAATTCTTCCAAAATTGCATTCAACAGTATATTTGAACTGCATTTGTTCAAGGTCTGGCATCAATCATTGAAAGGCATAGGCTGTTTTGTGTCGGGAGGAACTGCAGATGCTGGTTTACACCGAAGATAGACACAAAATGCTGGAGTAACTCAGCGGGACATGCAGCATTTCTGGAGAGAAGCAATGGGTGACGTTTCTGGTCGAGTCCCTTCTTCAGACTGAAAAAAACGTTTCGACCCTTCTCTCCAGAGATGCTGCCGGCTTGGCTGAGTTACTCCAGCTTTTGGTGTCTAGGAAGATTGTTTTATTCCCTTAATTTATCTCTCATCAAAACGTTGGTAAACTTCTAACAAAAAGATTAGGTAAATTGAACATTAACGTTATTTTTTCCCCCGACAGCAAGGTCCGTAGACCAGAGGGATAGCAGTGTGTGTCTCTCTACTCACCCAGTATGTCCATCAGAGCAGCCGTCCCACCGTCATGACTTAACTGTATAAAAAGCAGCGGCTCAAAACATTGCTGATTGGGCAGATCTGCCCAGAACCCACCCCTTGCACACTCACCCCAGCCCTGGGAAACAACGTTTTCAGAGCCCTACAGTCACCCCAGCCCGACAGCTCCAGCACAAGCCTGGCTGATGACAAAGTCATAAGTTGGGATCGAACCCGGGCTTTGGCACTGTGGGGCAGCAACTCTAGCACTGTGCCGCCACGCCACCTAACGTAGTGACATTGAGACGCAAGAGATTGCAGGTGATGGAATCTTGAACAAATAAATAATAAAATGCTGGAAGACCTCCAACTTTTTTGTGTTTGGCAAAAAAACATATTTATCTATATATATAGCTGTTATTGACAAGGCCAATGCCCTTGACCGAATGGCTTGCTCGCCCATTCCAGTGTCGGTCACGTTACGGGCGACCAGGAGTTGCACGTGTATCACACCAGGCAAGGATGTCAGATTCCTGCTCTCAGAAGCAAGAGAAAACCAGATGTTTTTACAGTCATCTGTCATGGCTTTGTTGACACCATTACCAATAACAATTTACATCCCATTACCGCCCTGGTGGGATTTGAACTTAAGTAATTTGATTGTAACTGCGTGTCTCTGGAAGATACAGTATAAGAATATATCAGGTATAATTACGTTAACCGCCGTGGCACTAAAGTTGGGAATACTGGGAGGCTGGAAACCCAGTGATGGATGAGCTGCGCTTCCCATTACCTGGGAAGACAAACGCTTTCATCCCATCCCAAAATGTCCCCTGCGCTCTCGCCGGTCGTGTATGGAAGCTGTGTGGGAAAGAACTGCAGAGGCCGGTTTACACCGAAGGTAGATACAAAAAGCCGGAGTCACTCAGGCAGCAGCTCTGGAGAAAAGGAGTAGGAATAGGAATAGGAATAATTTATTGTCACATATGACGAGGCACGGTGAAATTATTTGCTTGCATACACAATGTATACGAATAGCAGTCACCTACGGCGCTGACAAAGTTACAAAGCTCGCCGCTCTCCCTATTTATTGTCCCCCACGTTTCGGGTCCAGACCCTTCTTCACACTACTGAAATTTCTGGGCCTATTTCCCCACTGTCCTTCATATTCCTTATATAGTTTTTAGTTTTACAGATACAGCGCGGAAACAGGCCCTTCGGCCCACTAAATCCGCACCGACCAGCGATCCCCGCACATTGACATTTACACCAAGCCCATTAACCTACCCACGTCTTTGGAGCTTACACCATTTTCTTATTTGACCTATATGTTAAAACTTTCACGGTGTAAATATCAGCTGGATATTTAAAATCACGTTCATTTATTTATCGGTATTTTTTGGCATTCAGGTCTGGGACGGGTTACCGAGCGGAATATATTTTTTTGTCCACTTTTTTCCCCCTACTGCGTAGCTGCATGAATTCTCGGGACTGTATTTGACGCTGGTGTATGTGAACTGTCTCCTCTTCCACCATCCCCACTCTCCAATCGGGCGCAGAGTTTTAACTTTTGATATGTGTTTGATATGTCTTGTGTTTAGTTAAGTGAAACATGTCATTATCCATATCGGGACGCCTTCTGCCTCGGGAGCTCTCCGTTAACGCCAAGCAGTTGAGGAGAATTGACTCCAATATCACAGAGACTGATGCATTTTAACGTTGGGCCGTAGACAATGCTGATTAAAACCGACAGCTTCCACAAATAAACACAAAAAAACAACATAAACATACAGATAGTACCCACGAGTTAATACGGTAAACTCACGAGTCACTACGGTAAACTCACGGGCTACTACGGTTCTACAACGAGTTTGAAAGTTTCAAATTTTTCCTTCAAGAGTAAATTTGACTCGTGGAAATCTTTCAACAATAATGAAAGATATTTGGGACGAAAGTTTACAACATATACATCAATGCTCGTTAAATGCCAGACACTCTTTAATACAATTTAAAGTATTACATAGGTTACATTACTCAAAAACGAAATTAAATAGAATCTTTCCACATATATCTCCTATTTGTGCAAAATGTCAGCATTTAGAGGCTAATTTAACTCACACATTTGTAAATTGTATAAAAATTAAAAACATTTGGACGGAAATTTTAAAAATAATTTCGGAAGTTGTCAACACCCAATTAGATCCCGACTCAAAACAAATAATATTAGGAATATCAGAACAAAACCTAACACTTACTACAAGCCAAAGAAACTTTCTCGACTATAGTATAATAACTGGGAAAAAATTAATATTAAAATTTTGGAAAGGCCCTATAACCCCCACAATTAAAATGTGGATTATGGAAATGTCGGAGATCTTACGTTTGGAAAGAATTAGACTTGTCTTAATGAACAAACAAGAACTTTTTGTCAGAATATGGTCTCCATTTATCGACTATTTGAAGGGGTAGAATGGTTCGGCACGGAAAACTGACAGCAGCTCGAGCTCAGGATTAGATGAAAAGTTATACTTAATAATCTTCAAACCTATCTCCAATGTTGTAGTATTAGTCAATTATTCCATTATTTTTTTTACCGTGCTTTTTTTTTTCTTTCTCTTTATTATTTTCTATCTATATAAAAAAAATAGAAGCAGAGTTATTAAATAATTGATAATATTTGCAATGTATGATTGATATATATGAAATGTTTTTATTATGTACTTGCTTCTAATAAAAAAATTGTTTAAAAAAAAGGAAATCTTTCAACATGTTGAAAAATGTTCACGAGTAAACAAGTTTTTTCAAGTTTCCCGAGTACCTGCCGTTAGCGTTACGAGTCGCTAAGTTACGTCCACGAGCTCCGACGTTCCCGCTACGTTAATTCTACGTGTTTACCACGAGTTTGATTTGTTTTTAACTCGGGATCACTCGTGGGTGGACTCGCACCGTGAGACAGGGGTTTAAGATGTAAAAACTTCCAGACATGGTGTGAAAATGAAACACACATGTAAAGAGCGAGGTGAAGTAAATTGGACGGTGACATGTGGAGGATGAGCATCAGCTGAGAGAGGCCGAGGAGAAATGACCCATCTCCTTGCCCCCCGTACCAATCTATCTAAACCGCAAATAATTTTAATTAGCCACACTTTACTCAAAATGGAAATACAGGACAACATGGAAGCAGAATAACTTGGGCAAATTCAGCAGGACATTGGATAGGGCATTTGACAGGAAATTAAATGCAGGGATATAGGGAGAGAGCAGAAAGTGGGATTAATGGGATTGTGCCATTGGCAGCTGTAATAAATTCAATCTGCCTTTGCTATTCCAGGATTCAATCTGGATTCAATCAATTCATCAGAGACATGTACATATATCTTTCTCTTTACTCCAGCTCATAGAATGTGCTTTCTCGTTTACATTCCAGACCACGGCGGGAGTCGGGAAGAGTTGCAAGCGCTTCTGAAGCAGCTTCCGGAAGTGAATTACGGTGTGCTGAAGTTTCTGTGCCATTTCCTGACTCGGGTGGCTGCAGCCCACATGAGTAATCGAATGACCGTCTACAACCTCGCCACAGTCTTTGGCCCCAACGTCTTTCAGTAAGTCCAGTGTAAAACTCTCACATTCAAAAGCTTCCTGTTAATTGTTTTGATCACAGAAGGAACACGGTTTAAAATGGCGAAGGTAGACACAAAAAGCTAGAGTAACTCGGCGGGTCAGACAGCATCTTCGGAGAAAGGGAATTGGTGACGTTTCGGGTCGACACCCTTCTTCAGACTGGAGAATGAAGAATTAGTCTGAAGAAGGGTCTCGACCCGAAACATCACATCTACCTTTTCTCCAGAGATGCTGTCTGACCCATTGAGTAATGTCTTCGGTTTCAACCAGCATCTGCGGTTCCTTCTTACACAATTTAAATGCCTCTAGATTATAGAGGTTCTTCTTGGTTCTTGGTTTCTTGGTCCTCCAAAATATTCCAAATGGAATTTAAACTGGAGGTTTATTTTGAACAGCACAAAAATGTTTAGTTTAATGGTTCAATGGTTCCATGGTACTTTATCGTCATATGTACCTAGGTAAAAGAGTGATTTTATTTTTTGCATACAGTTCAGTAAAAATCTTACTACACATAGGCACAATCGTACTTAAGTACAAGAGTGTTAGATCGTAGATGACACTGAGACCGTACAGAAGAGTCGCCACGATCTTGGCACCAACTTGGGAGAAGGCAGGAGAATGGGGTTGAGAGGGAAAGATAGGTCAGCCATGATTGAATGGCGGAGTAGTCTCGATGGGTCGAATGGCACTACAACTGCACCTACGACTAGAGGATTATCGATTTTCTCCATGGCGACCAATTTCTGGTCGCAGAATTTTTTTTAACATGTTGAAAAATTTGCGGCGACCATACTGATGCCGCGTCTAGTTCCCAGAATGCGGGAACTCCTCGCGACCATGAAGGAGACTCACCAGAGACCATCAGCGAACATGTGGCGACCATGTGGCGAGCGCAGAGTCTCCTGCACTTGCCTAAAAAGTCGCCCAAGTGTGACAGGCCCATTAGAATGTGGATACAAAGAACAATATGTGAGTTTGTAGGAGGAAGACTTAGAAGCGGCAAGGTGGTGCAGTGGTAGAGTTGCTGCCTTACAATGCCAGGGACCCGGGGTCGTTCCTCACTACGAGTGCTGTCTATACGGAGTTTGTACGCTCTACCCATGCCCTGTGTTGGTTTTCTCCGGGATCTCTGGTTTCTTCCCACACTCCAAACATGTATTTGTCTGTAGGTTGATTGGCTTGGTATAATTGTAAATTGTCCCTAATGTGTGTAGGATTAGTGTACGGGGAGCGCTGCTTGGCGGGGACTCGGTGGGCCGAAGGCCTGTATCTGCTCTGCATTTCTAAACTAAACTAAAGATGAACTTTGGAAGGTAGATAGTTGTGCAACATGATGAGATGCAGAGTGTTCATGAAAGCAGTACGTTCAAGGAAAACCCTTATCTGGAGAACCAGTACACATAGTACGGAATTAACAATAGAGATTAAATGATTCTCCTCTCCACAGAATCTCTCCTTATCTACAGAAAAAACGAGATAACTCTTTTGTCGAGAGGGGGATTAGAGGTTATAATGATAAGTACAGGAGAGTTGATTGAGTGTTGCACATATCACAGTTGTCATTGGGATGTTGAAACCATGGATTGACGTAGCCCTGAAATTCAGTGAGGGGATGGGGGGAGGGTGTCACTGCATTTTCCGTTTCATCCTGCTGTGTTTTGGGGTGTGTAGGTGATTACTGCTGATAGTTAGGAGACTGTGAGATACCGCTATAAAGTTCCCCAAGGTTCTCTCGTGTTAAACATCTCCGAGTCTTTCGGCAGCATGGTGGCGCAGCGGTAGAGTTGCTACCTTATAGCGCCAGGGAACCGGGTTCGATCCTTTCTACAGATGCTGTCTGTACAGACTTTGTACATTCTCCCCATGGCTGCGTGAGTTTACTCTCTGTGCTCTGGTTTCCTCCCACATTCCAAAGACGTACAGGTTTGTTGGTTAATTGGCTTCGGTAACATTATAAAATTGTCCCCAGCGTGTAGGATAGTGTACAGTGTACGGTGTGATTGCTGGTCGGCTCGGACTCGGTGGGCCGAAGGGCCTGTTTCCGTGCTGTATCTCTAAACTAAGCTAAACTAAACTAAAGAGCGTTACACCAGAGAAGAGCACAGCACAGGAACAGGCCAATATTTATCATACAGTTGGTCAAAATGTGCTGGAGTAACTCAGCGGGTCAGGCAGCATCTTTGGAGAAAAAAGATGGATGACATTTCAGGTCGGGACCCTTCTTGACACATTCACACAGTTCTTATCTTATCACACAGTTTCTGCTTGCTGACTCAGCTTCGCAAGTAATTGCCACAAGAGTACATAGAACATAGAAAAGTACAGCACAGAAACAGGCCCTTCGGCCCACAAGGTCTGTGGTGAACATGATTCCAAGCTAAGACCGTTTCATCTGCCTGCACATGATGCATATCCTTCCATTCCTTGCATTTTCATGCACTATCTAAAAGCCAATTGTTTGACACTATTGTATCTGCCTCCACCACACCCCTGAAAGCACCTTCCTGGCATACACTACCCTCTGCGTAAAAAGCTTGCCTGAACATCTCCGTTAATCTTTGTCCCTCACACCTTAAAGTTCAATACCTCTAGTTTATGCCATTTTCTGGGGGGAAAGGTTCTGACTGTCTACCATATCTATCCTCTTCAGGCTACATTTGACACCAACCCGCATAAGAAGATATACATAAGTTCATAAGTCATAGGAGCTGAATTAGGCATTCAACCCATCAAATCTACTCCGCCAATCAATCATGGCTGATCTATCTTTCCCTCTCAACCACATTCTCCTACCTTCTCCCCATAGCCCCTGACACCCATATTAATCATTAATCTGTCAATCTCCACCTTAAAAATACTCAATGGCGTGGCCTCCACAGATATCTATGGCAATGAATTCCACAAATTCACTGCCCTCTGACTAAAGAAATTCCTCCTCATCTCCTTTCTAAAGGTACTTCCTTTAATTCTGAGGCTATGGCCTCTGGTCCTAGACTCTCCCCCTAGTGGAAACATCCTCTCCACATCCACTCTATTCAGGCCTTTCACTATTCAGCAAAGTTTAAATGAGGCCCTCCTCATCCTTCTAAACTCCAGCGAGTACATGCCCAGTGCCATCATACGTTAACCTAATTGTTCTCGGTATCAAGTCTCATAAATCTACTCAGGACCCTCTCCATCGCCAGCACATCCTTCCTCAGATATGGGGCCAATATTGGAACAAGTAACCAAGGAGACCGGTTCAAAGAAGAAAGTGGGGTAAAGACGGGCAAGTTTAGGGGAAGAAAATAGAGCTTAGGGTCTTGACATTTGATGGCTCAGCTTCCAGAGGTGGAAGGACTCAATTCACACATGCTCAACAAACCAGAAACGGGGTGTGCAAATATCTGGGAGGGTTATAAGGATGGAAGAGATTACAGCAGTGGGGAGAAAGGTGAGGCAATGGAGGGATGTGGAAACAGGACTGAGAATTTTATAATTAAGGTGACGTTTAATCAGTAAACGGTGATAGTCAATGAGCAGTAGGGTGATGGCTCAACAGGACTTACTACATCGAAGTGAGACGAGCGCATGAAACCTATGGTGGAAGTCAAGAGAGTCAAAATGAAAAGGAAATGAGTCAAAATGCAAGGCATGGGAGTCAAGATGGGTTGCAATAGAGTTAGAACACCCAGCAAGTCAAGAGTCAAGAGAGTTTTATTGTCACGTGTCCCAGATAGGACAATGAAATTCTTACTTACTGCAGCACAACAGAATATGTAAACATAATACAAAACGGAAGATAAAAGTTCAGTGTGTCTATAGACCATATATACACATTAAATAAACAGCAAGGGAGGCCAATGCCAGGCAAGAATCAAAATGCAAGGTGAGAGAGTCAAAATGGACATGGCAACAGAGTTAAAATTCTGCCATTGAGGCTAAACGCAAGACAAGAGTCAAAGGACACGGCAGGCGTTTCATAGATCAGGTGAAGAGACAAAAAAATGCAAGAGAGACCAGATATAAGGCACAGATAAAATACAAAACACAGATAAAGCACAAGACCGAGAAGGAGAGACAGGAGCAAAATAGAGGGACAATCATCGAGACACAGGGCATTGCAAGACAGAACAACAGTGGGACACAGACAGCATTCCACGACAATCTCATTGGTGTGAATAATTTCAGGATCTGTTTGTGGAATTGACATTGATGAGAGAGCTTTTCAAATATGACATTAATCTCCGGTGATTTTACACAATTACTTTAGTGAGGTCATGTGAAATTGCCTCTTGAAAGTTCTACCTGTGCTCAAATGTTCTTTGTGACAGCAAATGCCAAGCTCCGTGAGAAAGAAAAGTGATGCCCAATAAGCTGATAGAGCAGATTGGATAAACCAGTTTAGTTTTACCTTGTTGTCTTTTGACTGATTGCTAGCTGGGGTGTGGATGGAAAACCAGTTTCAACATAAGAATAGGGGACAAAGTATGAATCTCTCATCAAATGTTTATTCCTGACCAAGTACACCTGTGTTTCGATTGTTGTTTCGTTATTAAAGAACATTTTGCTCTACCTGCCTGGTTTTGCTACACCAGGTCTCTGACGCTGAGCCAGCACTTCTACAGGCTGTGCCGCCCCGCTGAGTGTTTCCAGCATTCTCTGTTTTCATTTATCATTCTCACTTGCCTGGCTCTGATGGAGGGGCCTTGACCCGAAGGTCTAACTCTGTTTCTCTGCCCATGGGTGCTGCCTGACCTGCTGGGCATCTCCAACCCTCTCTGCTTTTGTTGCGTAATTCCTGAACCTGTGCCTATTCCACTTCTTGTGGCAATCTAAAATCCTCTTAACCACCAGCTTCCTCCACCAGCACCCATGACAATGCGCTCCAGGCCCCCACTGTGTTGTGCGTAAACAAACATGCTCCGCACATATCCATTCAACTTTCCCCCCTTTTACCTTACAGCTATGATCCAGTGTAGGACTTTTACATCCTGAACTCTGGGCCTGTACTCGCTGGAATTTGAAAGGATAAGCCTCATTGAGGCTTACCGAATAGTGAAAGGCCTGGATAGAGCGCATATGGAGAGGATGTTTCCACCAGTGGGAGAGTCTAGAACCAGAGGTCACAGCCTCAGAATACAAGGACGTACCTTTAGGAAGGAGATGGGGAGGAATTCCGATTCTGGATGCTCAGCCATGATCATATTGAATGGCGGTGCTGGCTCAAAGGGCCGAATGGTCTACTCCTGCACCTATTTTCTATGTTGCTATAAATGTATTAGGTCAGAGGGTGGTGAATCTGTGGAATTCATTGCCACAGAAGACCTTGGGGGCCAAGTCAATGGATATTTGTAATGCAGAGATTGATAGATTCTTGATTAGTACAAGTGTCAGGGTTATGGGGAGATGGCGGGAGATTTGGGAAAGTTAGATCAGCCATGATTGAATGATCAAATGGCCTAATTATGCTCCTATAACTTATGAACTCATGAAAAAGAGTCTGACTGTGTACTCTATCTATGCCCGCCCACCGTTGTTTTCAATGGAGACATTAAGTCAAAGCTCCATTCTAGTACTGGTGTTGGTTTATTATTGTAATGTGAAAAACGTTGCTTGCTCACTACCCAGTCAAGTCAAGTTCAAGTTCAAGTGAGTTTATTGTCATGTGTCCCTGATAGGACAATGAAATTCTTGCTTTGCTTCAGCACAACAGAACATAGTAGGCATTGACTACAAAACAGATCAGTGTGTCCATATACCATTCTATAAATATATACACACATGAATCAATATACTGATAAAGTGCAAATAACAGTTAATTGGCTAATGAAGTTCAGTGTTTTCTCCGAGCCAGGTTTAATAGCCTGATGGCTGTGGGGAAGTAGCTATTCCTGAACCTGGTCGTTGCAGTCTTCAGGCTCCTGTACCTTCTACCTGAAGGTAGCAGGGAGATGAGTGTGTGGCCAGGATGGTGTGGGTCCTTGATGATACTGCCAGCCTTTTTGAGGCAACGACTGTGATAGATCCCCTCGATGGAAGGAAGGTCAGAGCCGATGATGGACTGGGCAGTGTTTACTACTTTTTGTAGTCTTTTCCTCTCCAGGGCGCTCAAGTTGCCGAACCAAGCCACGATGCAACCGGTCAGCATGCTCTCTAGTCACGATGCAAGTCATGAGTACAGTCCACGTAGATGCTGCCTGACAATGTTTTCATTTCAGAATTGTAGCCTCAGCAGTTTTTTTGCTTCGTTCTCTTCATTCTGGCTTGGAGAGATACAAGTGTTATCCAGAGCAGGGCGATTTGCCAATATTTGCCTACACAATATTTTTTATTAATTTATTATTGTCACGAGGTATGTGAAAAGCTTTTGTTTTCATGCTGTCCAGGCAGAGAAAAGACGACACATGATTACAATCAAGCCATTGCAGTGTACAGATAAAGATTAAAGTGTACAACATTCAGTGCAAGATATAACATTGAAGTCCAATAAAGTCTGATTAAGGATAGTTCAAAGGTCTTCATGAGGCTGATGTGAGGTCAGGACCGCACACTAATTGGTGAGAGGATAGTTCAGTTGCCAGATAACTGCTGGGAAGATGGGTTACAGTGGAGGGGTGAGGTGGAGGGTCAGCACTGTTTTGACAGTTTAGTTCAGTTTAATATTGTCATGTGCACTGAGGTACAGTGAACAGCTTTTTGTAAGTAAGTGAGTAAGTTTATTGGCCAAGTATTCACATACAAGGAATTTGCCTTGGTGCTCCGCCCACAAGTAACAACATAACATACAGTGACAGTAAACGGTGATAGTCAATGAGCAGTAGGGTGATGGCTCAACAGGACTTACTACATCGAAGTGAGACGAGCGAATGAAACCTATGGTGGAAGTCAAGAGAGTCAAAATGAAAAGGAAATGAGTCAAAATGCAAGGCATGGGAGTCAAGATGGGTTGCAATAGAGTTAGAACACCCAGCAAGTCAAGAGTCAAGAGAGTTTTATTGTCACGTGTCCCAGATAGGACAATGAAATTCTTACTTACTGCAGCACAACAGAATATGTAAACATAATACAAAACGGAAGATAAAAGTTCAGTGTGTCTATAGACCATATATACACATTAAATAAACAGCAAGGGAGGCCAATGCAAGGCAAGAATCAAAATGCAAGGTGAGAGAGTCAAAATGGACATGGCAACAGAGTTAAAATTCTGCCATTGAGGCTAAACGCAAGACAAGAGTCAAAGGACACGGCAGGCGTTTCATAGAACAGGTGAAGAGACAAAAAAATGCAAGAGAGACCAGATATAAGGCACAGATAAAATACAAAACACAGATAAAGCACAAGACCGAGAAGGAGAGACAGGATCAAAATAGAGGGACAATCATCGAGACACAGGGCATTGCAAGACAGAACAACAGTGGGACACAGACAGCATTCCACGACAATCTCATTGGTGTGAATAATTTCAGGATCTGTTTGTGGAATTGACATTGATGAGAGAGCTTTTCAAATATGACATTAATCTCCGGTGATTTTACACAATTACTTTAGTGAGGTCATGTGAAATTGCCTCTTGAAAGTTCTACCTGTGCTCAAATGTTCTTTGTGACAGCAAATGCCAACCTCCGTGAGAAAAAAAAGTGATACCCAATAAACTGATAGAGCAGATTGGATAAACCAGTTTAGTTTTACCTTGTTGTCTTTTGACTGATTGCTAGCTGGGGTGGGGATGGAAAACCAGTTTCAACATAAGAATAGAGGACAAAGGATGAATCTCTCATCAAATGTTTATTCCTGACCAAGTGCACGTGTGGTTCGAGTGTTGTTTCGTTATTAAAGAACATTTTGCTCTACCTGCCTGGTTTTGCTACACCAGGTCTCTGACGCTGAGCCAGCACGTCTACAGGCTGTGCCGCCCCGCTGAGTGTTTCCAGCATTCTCTGTTTTCATTTATCATTCTCACTTGCCTGGCTCTGATGGAGGGGCCTTGACCCGAAGGTCTAACTCTGTTTCTCTGCCCATGGGTGCTGCCTGACCTGCTGGGCATCTCCAACCCTCTCTGCTTTTGTTGCGTAATTCCTGAACCTGTGCCTATTCCACTTCTTGTGGCAATCTAAAATCCTCTTAACCACCAGCTTCCTCCACCAGCACGCATGACAATGCGCTCCAGGCCCCCACTGTGTTGTGCGTAAACAAACATGCTCCGCACATCTCCATTCAACTTTCCCCCCTTTCACCTTACGGCTATGCCTCCAGTGTAGGACTTTTACATCCTGAACTCTGGGCCTGTACTCGCTGGAATTTGAAAGGATAAGCCTCATTGAGGCTTACCGAATAGTGAAAGGCCTGGATAGAGCGCATATGGAGAGGATGTTTCCACCAGTGGGAGAGTCTAGAACCAGAGGTCACAGCCTCAGAATAAAAGGACGTACCTTTTGGAAGGAGATGGGGAGGAATTCCGATTCTGGATGCTCAGCCATGATCATATTGAATGGCGGTGCTGGCTCAAAGGGCCGAATGGTCTACTCCTGCACCTATTTTCTATGTTGCTATAAATGTATTAGGTCAGAGGGTGGTGAATCTGTGGAATTCATTGCCACAGAAGACCTTGGGGGCCAAGTCAATGAATATTTGTAATGCAGAGATTGATAGATTCTTGATTAGTACAAGTGTCAGGGTTATGGGGAGATGGCGGGAGATTGGGAAAGTTAGATCAGCCATGATTGAATGATCAAATGGCCTAATTATGCTCCTATAACTTATGAACTCATGAAAAAGAGTCTGACTGTGTACTCTATCTATGCCCGCCCACCGTTGTCTTTCAATGGAGACATTAAGTCAAAGCTCCATTCTAGTACTGGTGTTGGTTTATTATTGTAACGTGAAAAACGTTGCTTGCTCACTACCCAGTCAAGTCAAGTTCAAGTTCAAGTGAGTTTATTGTCATGTGTCCCTGATAGGACAATGACATTCTTGCTTTGCTTCAGCACAACAGAATATAGAAGGCATTGACTACAAAACAGATCAGTGTGTCCATATACCATTCTATAAATATATACACACATGAATCAATATACTGATGAAGTGCAAATAACAGTTAATTGGCTAATAAAGTTCAGTGTTTTGTCCGAGCCAGGTTTAATAGCCTGATGGCTGTGGGGAAGTAGCTATTCCTGAACCTGGTCATTGCAGTCTTCAGGCTCCTGTACCTTCTACCTGAAGGTAGTAGGGAGATGAGTGTGTGGCCAGGATGGTGTGGGTCTTTGATGATACTGCCATCCTTTTTGAGGCAACGACTGTGATAGATCCCCTCGATGGAAGGGAGGTCAGAGCCGATGATGGACTGGGCAGTGTTTACTACTTTTTGCAGTCTTTTCCTCTCCAGGGCGCTCAAGTTGCTGAACCAAGCCACGATGCAACCGGTCAGCATGCTCTCTAGTCACGATGCAAGTCATGAGTACAGTCCACGTAGATGCTGCCTGACAATGTTTTCATTTCAGAATTGTAGCCTCAGCAGTTTTTTTGCTTCGTTCTCTTCATTCTGGCTTGGAGAGATACAAGTGTTATCCAGAGCAGGGAGATTTGCCAATATTTGCCTACACAATATTTTTTATTAATTTATTATTGTCACGAGGTATGTGAAAAGCTTTTGTTTTCATGCTGTCCAGGCAGAGAAAAGACGACACATGATTACAATCAAGCCATTGCAGTGTACAGATAAAGATTAAAGTGTACAACATTCAGTGCAAGATATAACATTGAAGTCCAATAAAGTCTGATTAAGGATAGTTCAAAGGTCTCCATGAGGCTGATGTGAGGTCAGGACCGCACACTAATTGGTGAGAGGATAGTTCAGTTGCCAGATAACTGCTGGGAAGATGGGTTACAGTGGAGGGGTGAGGTGGAGGGTCAGCACTGTTTTGACAGTTTAGTTCAGTTTAATATTGTCATGTGCACTGAGGTACAGTGAACAGCTTTTTGTAAGTAAGTAAGTAAGTTTATTGGCCAAGTATTCACATACAAGGAATTTGCCTTGGTGCTCCACCCACAAGTAACAACATGACATATAGTGACAGTTACGAATGACTCAGAAAACACTAAACATTAATAATAATAAAACATTAATGATAAAACACCATTGATCAAGCATGCGAACCAACAAAATACCAGATCAAGGGGAGGCTACAGATTTTTGGCTGTTGAGTAGAGCAACTACTCGTGGATAAAAACTGTTTTAATGTCTGGCTGTGGCAGCTTTGACAGCCCGGAGTCGCCTTCCAGAGGGAAGTGATTCAAAGAGTTTGTGGCCAGGGTGAGAGGGGTCAGAGATGATCTTGCCCGCTCGCTTCCTGGCCCTTGCAGTGTACGTTTCATCAATGGAGGGAAGATTGCAGCCAATAACCTTCTCTGCTGATCGGACGCTTTGCTGCAGCCTCCAGGTGTCGTGCTTGGTGGCTGAGACAAACCAGACCATGATGGAGAAGGTGAGAACAGACTCTACGATGGCCGTGTAGAGTTGAACCATCATTGCCTGTGGCAGATTGTGCTTCCTCAGCGGGCTTGTTGCGTGCTATCTAGTAAAAAAAAAGACATGATTACAATCAAGCCGTCCACAGTGCATATAAAAAGGATAATGGGTACAACATTTTCCGCAAGATAAAGTCCGATTAAAGATAGCTCAAATGCCTCCAATAAAGTAGTTGGGAGGTCAGGACCGCACTCTAGCTGACTTGAGGACGGTTCAGTTGCCTGATAACAGCTGGGAAGAAAGTCCTTGAATCTGGAGGTGCCGTTTTCACACTTCTGTACCTCTTGCCTGAGGGAAGAAGAGGGAGTGACCGGGATGAGACTCATCCTTGATTATGCTGGTGGCCTTGCCAAGGCAACGTGAAGTGCAGATACAAACACATATCCTAAATAAACTACTATACAACTATGTTACAATCCTTATTGAGGATGCATTCAACCCCCTGCGGAGCCCAGCGGTCCCGGAAATCCCTCAGGGTGCATGTGGACAGGGTGTCGTCCCTTTCTAACCCCACCGGGGCACCGACGTACCCCCGGAAAAGTGGCAGGCAGCCGGCTCGGGCAGAGCCCTCTTCCGCCTGGCAACGTGACTCGCGGATGGCCTGCTTGGCCAAGCCCAGGAGCAACCAAACCAGGACATCTTCAGCCCTACCCTCTCCAACGCAAACAGTAGAGTTCAGTGGTTCAGTGGTACTTTATTGTCACGTAAACAAGGATACAGTGAAATTCTTTGTTTTGTATATAATCCAGTAAAATCACACGATACACAAGCACAATTATACACAAGTACAATAGTGAAATGATTGTAGTATAAGGATAATAGATTTATTTTGAGGTAGTACACAAAGAGTCGCCACGTTTCTAACACCATCTTGTGCATGTCAAGTTTCAAGTTCTTAAAAATATTGTTGTCCTGGTGGTGGCACTGGGTCAGTGTTTAGTTCAGCTTTAATTTAGAGATACAGCATGGACACAGGCAATTCGGCTCACAGAGTTCACGACGACCAAAGATATATCCTACACACTAGGGACGATTTAAAGAAGCCAATTAACCTACAAACCTGCACGTCTTTGGAATGTGGGAGGAAACCCGAGCACCCGGAGAAAACCCACGCGGTCACAGGGAGAACGTACAAACTCCATACGGACAGCACCTGAAGTCAGGATGGAACCGGGATCTCTGGCTCTAAGGCAGCAATTCTGCTGCTGTGCCGCTGTGCCACCCTAGTGATGTGGGGCTCGGCCTGGCTTCGTAATCTTGTCCGTGTCCTCCACAGTTGCTTCGCCGCGACCTGTTGCTGAAGGCCACGACCGATCCGCGCACTCGTCCGATCTCTGTGCGGCCTCCAGCGATGCCTGACCCACTGATGCTCCGGTCAGCGAACATGCCGTCCACCCGCAGTGGGGTTACGGGTGGAGGGAGGAGGGGGAGCGAAGCAGTCTTGACAGACGTGAAATATTTGTAGGTTTGTAGGTTAATTGCCGTAAATTGTCCCTAGTGTGTAGGATAGTGTGAGTGTACAGGGTGATCGCTGGTCGGCACAGACTTGGTGGGCCGAAGGGCCTGTTTCCGCGCTGTATCTCTAAAATCTAAAGAGAGGCAGCAGTTCACAGACAATGCCCATCTTCTTAACAGGGAACCCCAGACATGGGCAATAAGTGAGCCCTTGCATGCCACCCAGATATCAAGATATTGTAAGAATAAAATTCCTCAGTGTTGGATAAACAACGTAGTTTACAAGTGAAACACAACCTTGTGTTACCATTTCACAAGAATGGAAAATTGTGTTTGCATTAGTAATCATCTCTTGTAGAGACAATTTTCTGTGACATTTTTCCGTGATTTTTAGTTTAGAGATACAGCGTGGAAACAGGCCCTTTGGCCCACCGAGTCCACGCCGACCAGCGATCTCCCACACAGTACTTCTATCCAACACACTGGGGACAATGTACAGAAGCCATTAACAACAAGCTTGCACATCTTTGGCATGTGGGAGGAAACCGGAGCACCCGGATAAAAAACAGCACCCATGGTCGAGATCAAACCCGGGTCTCTGGTGCTGTGAGGCAGCAACTCTACCGCTGTGCCATGCATCACAGGAGCCAACAGCAGAGAAGGAGGCCATTTGGCCCGTCACGTCCATGCTGTCTGCGATTGATCGATTACGACCATAAACTGCTGGTAGTTGCCCATGTGATAAAGAAGGATGTTCAGGAGATTGGATGGACGTGCCACTGAACTGGTCACTTTTGTTCACAGTCCCTCATGCACCAAGCTCGTTTCACTCCCCCTCCAACTTCCTCTGCTGGTAACCACACTGCAGCACCCAGAGTCAGGGTCAAGCCTAGGTCTCTGGCGCCGTATAGCAACAACTATACCTCGGCGCCACCATGTCATCCAGTTTGCTAGTGAGCAGATCCTCCAGTTAGCATGTCCAATGCCACAGTGCCTATGTCTATCACATCTAAAGAAGGGTATCGCCACAAAACGTCACCTGTCCATTCCTTCCCCAGATGCTGCCAGACCCGTTGAGTTCCTCCAGCGCTTTGTTTTCTGATCAAGATTTGGGCACCTGCATTTTCTTAATGTGACCACATGTGTCCACAGCAAGTCCTCATGTACCACGCTCATTTAACTCTCCCTCCTTCCCCCACCATAATGCTCTACCTTCTTGAATTTAAATCCCAGTGTAGATTTCAGTGCTCAAATCACAGTTTACAGATTTGTTCAGCCATGATCGCCAACTGCAAATACATAAAAATGAAGGAAATTCAGCAACCCCTGCTGAAAACATAGAAACATAGAAAATAGGTGCAGGAGGAGGCCTATTCCTTGAAATTCCATTTCAAGCAGGGTGCAAGGCCACGAAATTCAAATGCAGTTTCCTACCATTTCAAGCAGGGTGCAAGGCCACCAAATTCAAGTGCAGTTTCTTACCACTTCAAGCAGGGTTCAAGGCCACCAAATTCAAGTGCAGTTTCATACCACTTCAAGCAGGGTGCAAGGCCACCGAATACAGGTGCAGTTCCTACCACTTCAAGCAGGGTGCAAGGCCACCGAATTCAAGTGCAGTTTCCGATCACTTCAAGCAGGGTGCAAGGCCACCGAATTCAAGTGCAGTTTCATACCATTTCAAGCAGGGTGCAAGGCCAACGAATTCAAGTGCAGTTTCATACCACTTCAAGCAGGGTGCAAGGCCACCAAATTCAAGTGCAGTTTCATACTACTTCAAGCAGGGTGCAATGCCACCAAATTCAAGTGCAGTTTCATACCACTTCAAGCAGGGTGCAAGGCCACCAAATTCAAGTGCAGTTTCATACCACTTCAAGCAGGGTGCAACGCCACCACATTCAAATGCAGTTTCATACCATTTCAAGCAGGGTGAAACCACCATAAAACCACACAAAACACCATATAAACACCACACTCACAGTTCAGTAGATATTCAGTGTGTTCAGTTGATTCACAGTTCAGAAAGAATCATGATCTCTCCCTCCCCCATCTTGCAGAGACTGAGCCACACCCACACTTCCGGGTTTTATAATCCCTCCCCCCTCCCACCAGAAGGGGCGTGGAATTCATGGCGCGATTGACTGGAGAGAGATTCTCAACATTTTTTAAACACTAATAACACTTTTATTTTTCATTGATGGGAAAAATCCTCTGCACCTGATGAGCGGAGGGGGACTGAGTAAAATCACAGCCGTAAGTGATAGCGTTTTATCTAAAATCAATATACAGTGCAAACAGGAAGTTGTCAAGTTTCCACCACCAACAGCCATTTGCAGTGCTTCACTTCAAACCAACCACCACCACCAACAGCCATTTGCAGTGCTTCACTTCAAACCAACCACCACCAACAGCCATTTGCAGTGCTTCACTTCAAACCAACCACCACCAATAGCCATTTGCAGTGCTTCACTTCAAACCAACCACCACCAACAGCCATTTGCAGTGCTTCACTTCAAACCAACCACCACCAACAGCCATTTGCAGTGCTTCACTTCAAACCAACCACCACCAACAGCCATTTGCAGTGCTTCACTTCAAACCAACCACCACCAACAGCCATTTGCTGTGCTTCACTTCAAACCAACCACATTTTCATTTTCAAACCACATTAAGGGCACTCAAGGTCAGTGAAACCACACTCACAGTTTAGTAGACATGTGTTCAGTGTTATTCACAGCTCAGACTGAGAGACGTGACCCTCTTGCTCACCCATCTTGCAGAAACTGACTGAGGCACTCAACACTTCCGGGTTTTATAGTCCCTCCGGAAGGGGCGTGGCCTTCAGGAGAGAGAATCTCAACATTTTTTAAACATTAATAACTCTTTTATTTTTCATCAATGGGTAAAATCCTCTTGTTCTGCACAGCGGAGGGGGACTCTGAGTAAGATGGCCTAAAATCACAGCCGTAAGTGGAAGCGTTTTTTCTAAAATCAATATACAGAACAACAGGAAGTGGTCAAGATCAGACTTTTAGTAAAATAGATGGTCACTACCCCCTAGCGGTTCCTTTACCTTGAGTTCCCTTATTAAATCTGGTTCATTAGACAACACTAAATCCAGAATTGCCTTATATCCGGTAGGCTCCAATACAAGCTGCTCTAAGAATCCATCTCGGAGGCACTCTACAAACTCCCTTTATTGAGGTCCAGAACCAACCTGATTTTCCCAGTCTACCTGCATATTGAAATCGCCCATAACCACAGTGGCATTACCACAAGGAATAAACTTCGCGCATTCATATATAATACTTTTAATCCATTACCTCACCTTTCACATCGAAATACACTTGGCAATACTCTCCTATCCATTCGTCAGCTTTCTGCCCTGTTAATTCTGGTGTCTTTCTTAACTTTTCCTATACTCTCTTTCCCTTGAACTCCATCCTTGTATTTCCAATTTGTCTCCCCCCCCCCCCCACACTATTTAGTTTAAACCCACCCGTGTAGCAGTGGCAAACCTGCCTGCCAGAATGCTGGTCCCCCACCTGTTAAGGAGAGCAGGTAGATAATTTTGGGATTGTTTTGGTCCATAAGGCATGTTTCATAACCTTGAACTCCATAAGAACATAAAGCATAGGAGCAGATTTAGTCCAATCGACCCATCAAATCTACTCATTTGATCACGGCTGATCTATTTTTCTCTCTCAACCCCATTCTCCTTCCTTCTCCCTGTAACCTTTGACGCCTTTACTAATCAAGAACCTATCGATCTCCACTTTAAAAATACCCAATGTCTTGGCCCCCAAATCCGTCTGTTGCATTGAATTCCACAGATTCACCACCTTCTGGCTAAGGAAATTCCTCTTCATCTCTATTATAAAGGAACATTCTTTTATTCTGAGTCTGTTCCCTCTGATTCTAGATTCTCCCATTACTGGAAACATCCTCTCCAAATCCACTCTATCTAGGCCTTACATTATATTCGGTAGGTTTCAATGCGATCCCCCCCCAACTTTCTAAACTCCAGCGAGTACAGGTTCAGAGCCATCAGCCACTCCTCATACGTTAACCCAATCGTTCCCAACCATGTTCCGATTGATGGGTACATTGTTACTTTTCTAATCTGATATAGACTTGCTGAATTGCAATCTGAAGTGTCTTACAATTAGTCTTCATCTTCTTCTTGCGAATGAAACATAAACCAAAGGAATAGTTAGATCTCAAGCCGGGTGTTGAGCAGCCAAGTTATTGTTTTTAGTAGTACTGGTTGAGGGATAAATCTTGGTCAGGTCCCCATGGACAACTCCCTTGTTCTTCTGCCATGGGACCTTTTACATCCAGCAAAGAGAGTCTCAACTTAATGTCTTATGTGAAAATCAGCACCTCTTCACAGTGTGGCAGCCCCTCGATACTGGATTAGAGTGGCGGGTAAGGTTACACACTCAAGCTGCTGGGCCAGAAGAATTTGTCAACACTCCACACCAGCCAAGGGCCTCAGCTGACCTGTTATTAACTGCTCCATGCCTGCCATCACTGACTCCATGAACTCCAGTGATCTGAGTGAAAAGCCTGGATAGAGTGGATGTGGAGAGGATGTTTCCACCAGTGGGAGAGTCAAGGACCAGAGGCCATTGCCTCCGAATAAAATTACGTACCTTTGGAAGGATGCGGAGGAATTTCTTCAGTCAGAAGATGGTGAATCTGTGGAATTAATTGCTACAAAAGGCTGTGGAAGCCAACTCAATGGATATTTTTAAGGCGGACATTAATAGAATCTCGATTAGTACAGGGGCTAGGGGTAATGGGGAGATGGCTGGAGAATGGGGTTGAATGAAAATTAGATCAGCCATGATGGAATGGCGGAGTAGACTTGATGGGCTGAATGGCCTAATTCTGCTCCTATCACATGAACTCTCGTGTTATTACTGTTGGCAGTAGAAATACATCTTTACAGGGATCATGATGCCCTATAATTATGTATAGTGTTATCACCTAGCAATACCGGGCTGCTTTGTTGAAAAGCAATGGAACCTATCTGGAGATAAAAGACTGTCATTAATATTTAGTTTAGTTTGGTTTAGAGATACAACGTGGAAGCAGACCCTTTGGCCCATTGAGTCCACTCCGACCCACGATCACCAGTTCTATGTATATGGACACACTGATCTCTTTTGTAGTCAATGCCTACTATGTTCTGTTGTGCTGAAGCAAAGCAAGAATTTCATTGTCCTATCAGGGACAAATGACAATAAACTCACTTGAACTTGAACTTGAACTATGTTCTGCCACTTTTGCATCCTACACACTAGGGGCGATTAACGCACAGACCCGCATGTCTTTGGAATGTGGGAGGAAATCATATCTCCTGGAAAAAACCCACTATCACAGGGAGAACGTACAGGGAGTCACAGGGAGAACGTACAATCTCTGCACAGACAGCGCCCACAGTCAGGATCAAACCTGGGTCTCTGGCGCTGTAAGGCAGCAACTCTACCGCTGCAACACTGTGCTGCCAGCTGCTGCCATAATTTACTTCAGTTTAGTTTATTTTTATCGCGTGTACCGAGGGACAGTTTGAAGGTATTTTGTTGCATGCTATCCAGTCAGCGGAAAGGCTACACATGATTACAATCGAGCCGTGTACAGATACAGGGTGAAGAGAATAATGTTTAGTGCAAGATAAAGTCCAGTAATAACCAATTAAAGATAGTCTGAGGGGCTCAAATGAGTCAGATAGTAGGTCGGGACCGCACTCTAGCTGGAGAGAGGACAGTTCAGTTGCCTGATAATAGCTGGGAAGAAACTGTCCCTGAATCTGGAGGTGTGCTCCTCACACTTCTGTACCTCTTGCCTGATGGGAGAGAGGAGAAGAGGGATTGTCCGGGGTGAAACTCGTCCTTGATAACGCTGGTGGTGTCTCAGTCAGCTGATTCCCACTGGTTAATGATAGGGGATTCAATGGGATTGGCTAGTAAAAAAAATATTTCCTGCGATGAGGAATAAGAAGAAAGGGGCAACACAGTCTTAAGGCTAGAGGCAGACTGTTGGTTAGTAGAATGAGGAGGCTCCCTTCCCTGGAGAAGGGTAGTGGAAAGAAAGAAAGAACCTCTTTCCTCAAAAGGCTTTGGTCCGTTGAAACTTCCAAGGGTGGACCAATCCTGCCGGTCAATGTCACAGCTATCATTATCCTTGAGGTCCGTTCGGAGGGTGTTAGGTGCAGACTGCCCAGGCTGTGACTGGTAGATTGGGAACGAACACCAAAGATAGTGGAGGACATGAAGTTGAGGAACATATGAACTACTGATGGAAACTGTAGTGATGAACTCTCTGCAGGAACCTGTGCCTTACCTGGATTGGGAGCCACTCCAGTAGACCGAGCGCGCGGGCGGACCGGACCACGGGACTTTGAACATGGATACGTTCAAAAATAATTTCATTGTGTAGTTACACACGTGACAAATAAAGCACCATAGTGTGTTCAAAACTCAGAGGGCAGCAGGGAAGAAGCTGTTCTTGAATCTGGTGGTTCGTGTTATTAGGTTTTTGTGCAGTATCTTCTGCCTGATGGGACAGGGGAGAGGAGGGAATGGCCGTGGTCATTCATTGTTTACATCGGCTGCTTTCCCAAGGCAGTGTGAAGTGTGGGTGGTGTCGATGGGAGGCAGGTTTGCACGAAGGACTACGCTGCGTCCGCAACTCTCTGCTATTTCTTGGGGTCTATTAAACCAAGGGAACATCTATGAATGTGAATTGTCATGCAGCCCTACCGATCTCTCGCTGAGAAAGATTAGTGGATGTGCACGTTAAAAAAAGATGCAGGTATAGCTTTAAAATAAGACTTTTGACTGCATTTGCTGCCATGATTACTCCCACTCCCCCCCCCACACTTCACATGAAGACAGGCAGCACTGTCCCATGTAAAGGCTGATTGAATAACTATCAAAACAGCAAGCAATTTACTATCAAAAAAAGAGTAATTATTTATTGGCGTAGTAAGTAGTTATTAATGAGTGTGCAATATTGTGGTAAACATTGCTCTAATTGGTAATTTAACTGATAATGACTGCAACAACCTTCAGATATACAAGGCCTCGGTGAGTTCATTATTGCTCTGTAGGAAGGAACCGCAGATGCTGGCTTATACCAAATATAGACACAAAGTGCTGGAGTAACTCAGTGGGCCAGGCAGCGTCTCTGGAGAATACGAATAGGTGACATTTAGGGTCAGCAGGCCCTGTTGTGTTCTGGCCATTTCTTACCTCCAGTTTCCCCCCCCCCCCCCCCACCCTCCTCCCCTCTTTCAGTCTGAAGAAGGGTTCCAACCCAAAATCTCACCTATTCCTTTCCTCCAGAGATGCTGCCTGACCCGCCCGGTAACTCCAGCACTTTGTGTCTACTTTTTATTATTGTTGTATTGCTGCATGGAGGGCCCTTTATATAAAAATACGTTATACTCGTTATTGAGGGAGCACCTCAGAAAACATGACAATAATAAACCTAATGGTTGTGGGACAATGATTCACTCCAGTGATTTCTAGACTGATAGGGCTGTCATTATGAAGGGAGGTTATGTACGGCAGGCAAATATTCTACATTTTACAGAAGAATGAGGCAACTTCTTTGAAAACTACAGAATTGGTAAAGGGTTCAACAGACTAGATGGAAGATGGTTTCTGCAGGTACGGAGTCTAGAATTAAGGACTGTAGTTTGTGGATTTCTCTCACCTGGAGGACTGAGGAGACTCAGTAATTAATTGTATTAAAAAATGAGGTTGGTAGATTTCTGGATATCAGAGCAACCAAGGGATAGGGAGAAACATGGTATTGAAACAGGCCAGTCACAATCTTGTTGAATGGTGGAGCAAGTTCCAGGAGCAGAATGCCCCACCCCTGCTCCTATGGTCTTATGTTCTGCCTAATGTTTCGGATGAGATTGCTGCAGACCCAACTTGTGCAGTTCTGGTCACCCCATTACAGGATAGTTGTGGAGGTTTTGGAGAGGGTCAGAAGAGGTTTATCAGAAAAAAAAGGTCTTAAGAAAAATCCAGACCCAAAACGTCACCTATCCATGTTCTCCAGAGATGCTGCCTGACCCACTGAGTTGCTCCAACACTTTGTGTCTTTTGTTTAAGAAGGAACTGCAGATGCTGGAAAATCGAAGGTAGACAAAAATGCTGGAGAAACTCAGCGGGTGAGGCAGCATCTATGGAGCGAAGGAAATAGGTGTCTTTTTTTGACTGGAATGGTGTATTGAGTTAGAGGGTTTCAACGATAAGGAGACGTTGCACAAACTTGGATTGTATTCTCTAGAGTATCATAGATTGACCTGAAACAAGTGTATAAAACTATGAGAGGCATAGATAGGGTAGATGGTCAGAATCTTCTACCCAGGTGGAAATGTCAAAGAATAGAGGGCTCAGCTTCAATGTCACAGAGGGAAAGTTTAAAGGAGTCGTGCGGGACAAGTTTTTTACACAGAGAGTAGGTTGTGCTTGGAACGTGATACCAGGGGGGATGGTGGAAGCAGATATGATAGTGGCATTTAAGAGACCTTTAGAAAGGCACATAGATATGCAAGGAATGGGGGGGCATGGATCACGTGCAGGCAGAAGAGATTAGTTTAACTGGGCATCCATGTTTGACATGGATATTGTTTACTATAAGGCCTGTTCCTGTGCTATGTTCGATGTTCAATCCGGTACATTATGAAAATCATAAATTTGCAAGTGCTGGAAAAATAAACTATCTTTAATCGGACTTTGTCAGACATCATCTTGCACTAAATGTTGCACCCTTTATCTGGAGTATCAGATAAGATATATCAGATAAGAATGCCAATGCATTCCTTCCGCATATATTGCCTGACCTGCTGAGCTACTCCAGCACTTTGTATTTTATTCAAGCTTCCAGCAGCTGCAATTCCTTGTACCTCTCCTGATCTAATCTGTCTGAAGAAGGGTCTCGACCCGAAACGTCACCTATTCCATCGCTCCATAGATGCTGCCTCACCCGCTGAGTTTCTCCAGCATTTTTGTCTACCCTTTATCCTTTATCTGTACACTGTGGATGGCTTGATTGTAATCATGTATAGTCTTTTCTTTGACTAGATGGTACGCAACAAAAAGCTGTTCACTGTACTTCGGGTATCCATGACAATAATAAACTGAGCTAAACTGTCAAAAGAGTGCTGACCCTCCACCTCACCCCTCCACTGTAACCCTTCGTTTACCAAGCTGTTATTCACTTGAATAATGCTTCCTTCTTGGGATTGAGCCTAATTCAGGCCCCAACCCGAAACGTCGCCTATGCATTCCTTGCGCATATACTGCCTGCCCTGCTGTGTTACTCCAGCACTTTGTATTTTATTCAAGATTCCAGCATCTGCAATTCCTTGTGCCTCTCCTGATCTTAATTATGTCTAGTTGCTCCCGTGACGTGCTTTGGAGTATTTTGCTTCGTGGAAGATGCTGCAGAAATGATCATCGTTTTATCCTTATGAAATTGTCCCTTTATATCGAAACAGGTCGTACCAGATCCATCATGTGTACAGGCAGAAATATCTCACCACTGAGTCTGTGGGGACAGATTATTCTACTTTTTTTTTGGGGTGTATTCTTGCTGGCAACAGTTGTCATGGAGATGGCAGGGACCGTGTGATCACATCACATGGTTTAGACTGAAGTGTTATTGTGCTGTGAGTGAACGGTGGAGAGCTGGCCACAAGGTTCCTGGCTGACTTCAGTGAGGGGAATACCCTAGATACAGGGAGTTGTCATTCTTCAACAAAAAAAAAATCGCAGCCGATCTGATCACTAAATATTTGTGCATCTCTTCAAACTTTGCGATAAACAGTATCAGGTCGATCAACAATTCAGAACGTGCACAGTGATTATCGTTGCCAGAGAGTGTCCCAAGCAAGATTGGAGCAGAAATGTTTAGCTAACCAAAGTTGTCCTCTGCATTGTAACACTTTCTTTTCCAACCTGGCAGTGTTTCCCCTGGTTTTGAAGGGATACAAGAGCAAAATATCGCCAACAAACTGATGGCCTCACTTCTGGAGAACTATGACAGCTTCTTTGACAACACGGACAAAATCGAAGTCCCATCCGGCATTGGTCGTCATACAAGAATAATAACTGTGAAGGTAAGTGCCCCGATATCATCCAGGTTTAGTTTATTTTATTAATTTAGTTTATTATTCTCACATGGACCGAGGTCGAGTGAAAAGCTTTTTTGTTGTTGCGGGTTATCAAGTCAGCGGAATGATTACGATCAAGCCATCCACACTGCACAGACACAGGATAAAGGGAATAATGTTTAGAGCAAGATAAAGTCCAGTAAAGTCTGAATAAAGGTGGCCCGAGGGTCTCCAATGAGGTAGAAAGTAGCTCAGGACCGCTCTCTGGCTCAGGACCTCTCTCTAGTTGGTGGTAGGATGGTTGAGTTGCCCGATAACAGTGGAAAGAAACTGTTCCTGAATCAGGAGGTAATGCATTTTCACACTTCGGTGCCTCTTGCTTGATGGGAGAGGGTAGAAAAGGGAGTGACAGTGTCCGAGGTGAGACTTATCCTTGCCGAGGCAGCGTGAAGTGTAGATGGAGTCAATGGAAGGCAGGTTGGTTTTTTGCTGACATCAGGTTGTCAGATGGTGATGATTGTAGTGAAGAAGGCTTTCGGAACATTGGCTTTCATCAGCTGGGGTGTCGCGTATAGAAGTCGGGACGTAACATTACAGTTGTACAATACACGTTGGTGAGGCCACACTTGTAGTATTGTGTTCCGTTTTGGTCACCTTGCTATAGGAAGGATGTCGTTAAGCTGGAGAGGAATGCAGAGAAGATTTACGAGGATGTTGCCAATACTGAAGGGGTTTAGACATACGGAGAGATTTGGCAAGCTAAGACTTTATTCCTTGGAGCAGATGAGGCTGAGGGGTGATCTTATAGATGTGTATAAAATTATGAGGGGATAGGGTGAACACACAGAATCTCTAACCCAAGGTGGAAGAATCAAGACCTAGAGGTAATAAGATTAAGGTGATCGGGGCAAGATTTAATAGGAACCAGAAGTGCAACATTTTTACACATGGGATGGTGGATATTTGGAACAAGTTGCCGGAGGAGGTAGTTGAGGCAGGTACTATAACAGCATTTAAAAGCAACTTGGACAGGGATATGGATAGGAAATATTTAGAGGTATAATGGCAAATATACGGGACTAGCTTTGATGGGCATCTTGGTCAGTATGTATAAGTTGGGTCGAAGGGCCCATTTCAGTGATGTATGACTATCACATGGTGATAGAGGAGGCTCATGGAATATTGACATCAGCATTGGCCATTTAGGCAGAATAAGGTTCAGGTTTATTATTGTTAGATGTACTGAGGTACAGTGAAAAACAGGTCAGGTAATACTACACATAAACACAATCAAACCCAAGTACAAGAGATAGAGCAAAGAGGAAGATGCAGAGATACAGAATATAGTTCTGAGCATTGCACAATTCTGGGAATACTCACAAGTCAGGCGGCATTTGTAGAGGGGGAGCAGCATTTTTACTTCAGATGTCAATACCTTCTCCTGTGAAACAAGTAGAGTTGCAAATGTGACACGTTTAAAGTTGCAAAGAAGGGAGAGGGGGAAAGACAAGAAGATGTCAATGAAAGGGTGGAGAGCAAGAGAGACAAAATGACACAAGTGCTGCCTGGGGAGGTGGTGGAGGCAGATATGATAGTGGTGTTTAAGGGGCATTTGGATGGGCAGGCAGATATGTGGGAGAAGGAGGGATGTGGATAGTGTGCAGCCAGAGGAGATTAATTTAACTTGGCATCACATTCAGCACAGATATTGTGGGCCGGAGGGCCTGTTCCTGTGTTGTACATTTCTGTTCTACATTCTACTCTGACTCTCTGGGAAGAGTTCATTTATATCCGCTCAATGGTACCTTATTGTCACATGTCCATTATTGATACAGTGAATTCTTTGTTCTTCAAACTATTCAGTAAAATCATGATACATAAGCACAATAGGTACAGAAGAAGCACCTCTGTGTTGCTCCAGACACCAGCTCCCTGGACTGACCCAGACTGTGTGTGTTTGTGTGGTACAGAGCCCAACACCAGTGCACGTTTTAGCCCAGCATGGGGGTCCCGAGACTCATCAACGTATCCGTGGCTCCTGCATTCTTGCAGCGTCCCGGACCTTCGGTGCCCGACCTTCCTCACCGACCCGTCTCGCCCTCAGCTGTCAGCAGCTGGTGCTGTTCTGCCACGGGCGTGGCGGCACGTTGGCACAGAGTTGCTGCCAAAAGGGCCTGTCCCACTTGGTGATATTTTCGGCGACTGCCAGCATCATTGACTGACGTATCAGGTCACCGAAAAATTTGCGGCGTGACGCGGCGTGATGACATATGACGCGGCGTGATGACATATGACGCGCGGTGTTTTTTTCAAGTGTTGCAACATTTCTTTGTCGCCGCTGGATTTTGAAATGTTCAAAATCTTTTGGCGACACTGATATGACGCTGGCAGTCGCCGAAAATAATCGCCAGGTGGGACAGGCCCTTTACAGCGTCAGAGGCCCGGGTTCGATCCTGAGTACAGGTGCTTGTCTGTAGGAGTTGTACGTTCTCCCCATGACCCACGTGGGTTTTCTCCGGGTGCTTCGGTTTCCTCCCGCACTCTAAAGACGTACAGGTTTGTAGGTTAATTGGCTTGGTATAATTGTAAATTGTTCCTAGTGTGTAGGATAGCGTTGGTGCAGGGACCGCTGGTCGGCGCGGACTCGGTAGGACAAAGGGCCCTTTTTCTGCGCTGTGTCTCCAAACTAAATTAAACTAAACTAAAAGTTTAATGATTGTTGGGTAAGAATAGTAGATCTCACAGATGCAGTACACAAAGAGTCGCCACGTTTCCAAAGCTATCGTGTGCCCTTCAAGTTTTAAGTTCTTAAAATAGAGTCTTATCTCAGCATTAAAGGTCTTATTTCAAGGCGGCGACACTGGATCAGTGTTGCAGGGGTCGGTTTGACCGGCCGATGTTGTCAATGTCCAACATCGTGTCTCAACTCCAAGGTCAGAAGGACCATCATCCGTCCCGTGACCCATTGCAATAGCCTCTTCCACATTTCTGCTACAAATCCATCTTAGCTTTTACTTGTAAAAGTATTCGGTGAGGAAACTTATCACATAGCTCAACCATGCAAAGTTTGTTTTCAGCAGGCAGCAATCATTCAGGCACTTGCAAGGACAAAATTGATGGTGAACTGAGATACTGGGTTATGCGGGCTCGCCAAGATTGCTTTCAGAAAGCTAAACTCACGTCAGTCTTTCAAAACTTGCAAATTAATTGTGCTCAACAGTAAGGGTCATCTACCAAAGGTAAATTAAAGGAAAAGTTCACAACCAACAGAGGACTTCTTCAATCAACAGCTGTCTAATTAACGGCCATTGCAATGTGTTGACCTTTTTTTTAGATTGAAAGACAGAGCATGGAAACAGGCCCTTCCACACATCGAGTCCACGCCGACCATTGATCACCTGTTCACACTAGTTTTATAATAGTAATCATTTCATAATAGTTTTGCATCTCTTCGATCCTTATCATGCACTTTTTTTGTCCTTTTCATCTCTGGCCTTTGTCCAACCATCTGCCTATCAACTCACCTATCACTCGCCAGGATTTGTCTGACCCGCATTTCTCTGTAGAAGTATGTGTAGAAGTTTGTAAGAGACATTGGAGACATGCCGAATTTCCTTGGTCCCCTTAGGAAGTAGGGATGTCGGTGGCAAAATTGATGTTGAACTGAGATATTGGGTTATGCAGGCTCTCCAAGATTGCTTTCAGAAAACCTTCTTGGCTGCCACATCAGTGTGGTTGGTCCACGACAGATGGATGGTAAGGATGCTCATGAGGTCAGGCAGCAGCTGTACTGAGCGAAACACGAATCAGCCCATGTAGGCTGTGGGCCGAGCATCAAAAATGTGTCTAGAAATCCATTTTCGTGACCCACATCTTGGAACTACATGAGATTTTCCACAGATTTAGATGAAATATAATTGAGAAGGAAGTCATAACTCGTCAGTGCCAAAAGTTGCACATTAAATAATTAAACTAATTAGAAAATGAGATCGGGAAAGTAAGCCCATCTAGTGGCCAATACCCATATTACACCATGGGGAGCCTATTTCCGTGTTGCAGTCCATTTAAACTATATATTATTATATCTATCTATCTCTATATATATATATAGACTTGTAAATATGACTGTAATCATATATAATTATATTATATAAAAATAATATAATGAATATAATTGTGAGTGTGTTTTTTGAATGAGACTGCTGCAGAGGTCTGGCTCCTGAACCAGCCTAATTAATGGGTGAGGGCAGTTCTTGTGGGTTCCTCCCTTTACTGAACCCCACTGACTGCCAGTGTGAAGAATGGGGGTCACGGCCATAGTGGGACTGGGGCAGTTCCAGGCTGGGGGACAGACCTGCAAGGCATCTTCCAGTCGCTTTAATAGGAAAATGAATGAGACTGCCGCAGAGGTCCCATGTTTTAAGGGCTCGTGAACCTGCCTAATTAAAGGGTCAGGACAGATCCTCCGGGTTCCCCCGTTTACTGAACCCCACTGACTGCCATAGTGGGGATAGTGGGGGTCATGGCCATAGTGGGACTGGGGCAGTGCCAGGTTGGGGGACAGACGTGTAAGAGTAAAGTCTTATTTCTGATGTAAATGTCACATCCTGACCAAGAATCGAATGCTCTGATGTTTACTCAATGAGTATTCATTTTAAGCTACAATGAGCCTATATTTATGTTAGAGGCCCCCCCCCCCCCCCTATGGTGCCTTTGCAAATGAGGGCTATTACCTTTAACCTAAAAGAATCCTAAAAGTGTTGCATTGTTTGAGTATCTGTAGTTTGTGTGTGTGTCTGTGTATACCTATCAAACGTGTATCTGTAGATGTGTGGATGTATGTGTGGATGTGTGTGTGGATGTATGTGTGTGTGTGTGGATGTATATATGTGGATGCATGTGTGCATGTATGTCTGCGTGCGGGTGGATGTGTGTGTGCGGATGTGTGTGTGGAAGCGTGGATGTATGTGTGTGTGTGTGGATGTATATACGTGGATGCATGTGTGCATGTATGTCTGCGTGCGGATGTGTGGATGCGTGGATGTATGTGTGCATGTATGTGTGTGTGCATGCATGGAAGTGTGCGTATGGATGGATGTGTGTGGATGTGTGTATGTATGTATGCATGTGTGGATGGGTGGGTGGACTGCCGCACTGTCATTCACCAGCACGCCATTATCATAAGTAATTCACTCATTGTTTAAATAATTTGACCAAATAAACAGTGAAACGATCGACATTAAAATAAAACTTTATATAATCATTTATTTCCCCAATTTATTTGTTTACATTACATCTGATCTTCATCTGAATATTCTTCATCAGATTCCAAGACTTTTGCAGTAATAGAGTTTCTGCAGCCAACACACTTACATAAATCTGTACATGGCTCACCATGCTGTTGACATGAGCATCTTCCTTTCCCTGCACTTGATTTCTCACAGCTTGTTTTCTTGCATGAACGGTATGTTAATTCTAGCAAGGTGCTTGGGGCTGGAGGCAGATCACCCCCAGTCAATGTCCAATTCACCACCTACAATTTTCCACCCGTGTCCATGTTTGTTGACCATCACTGGTCATGGATCGAAGCAGTCTCTTTGGGGCTGGCTCATCTGCTTCACCATCAGGAACTGCCTCTTGAGGTGATTCACCTGCTTCAGGCTTTTCAGCGTCTTGAACTCAATTGAAAGAGGAAAAAGAAAACAGAAAAGGAATGAAAAGTAAAATTAAATCAACATCCTCAAATATATCTTTTCATTTTTCAAAGTAACATCATATGACCGTAAATAAAAAGAATTGTTGTTTGAGTCCTATCATTACCTTTCTTCCTTCTAGATCTTGCTATAGTTCGATTTATTGTTATGTTGCAGAAGTGACGATAGCACTCTGCATGATAACCCGGGATAAATTCGCTAGAATTTAGGAGATTGAGAGGGGATCTTATAGAAACGTACAAAATTCTTATGGGGTTGGACAGGCTAGATGCAGGAAGATTGTTCCCGATGTTGGGGAAGTCCAGGACAAGGGGTCACAGCTTAAGGATAAGGGGGAAATACTTTAAGACCGAGATGAGGAAAAACTTTTTCACACAGAGAGTGGTGAATCTCTGGAACTCTCTGCCACAGAGGGTAGTTGAGGCCAGTTCATTGGCTATATTTAAGAGGGAGTTAGATGTGGCCCTTGTGGCTAAGGGGATCAGGGGGTATGGAGAGAAGGCCGGTACGGGATACTGAGTTGGATGATCAGCCATGATCATATTGAATGGCTCGAAGGGCCGAATGGCCTACTCCTGCACCTATTTTCTATGTTTCTATGTTTCTATACACTGCTGCCTCCTCATAATAGAAGATAAAATGTGTCAGGGAATATTTTACATCTTTTCATGTTTTATATTATGTAAGACAATATCAACATATCAATGGGGAAATTATACATGTATGCAGGTCCAGGTAGATGGGATGGCAAGTCTGCAAATGATCAAATTTGTGTTCATTATGGCACAGTGCCTACAGTGCATGTCCATACAAAACACTTTTGTGTGGACGGGCTCTGAAGAGTGGAGGGGCAGAAGCTGCAGAAAAAAATATCTCATAGTACTTAAGTCTGCATGGACTTCAATTCATAAAATGTCAATCTCTTCTTAATGTCAATGAGACTTACACTGTAATTTGCTGCCATAGATAAGTTAGTTCAAGTTCAAGTGGAGGGGCAGAGGGTGCAGAATAGCTAGAGAAAGAAACATCTCATAGTACTTACGTCTGCATGGACTTCAATTCACAACATGTCAACCTCTTCTTAATGTCAATGAGACTTACACTGTAATTTACTACCATAGATAAGTTAGTTCAAGTTCAAGTGGAGGGGCAGAGGCTGCAGAAAACCCCCATCTCATAGTCATTAAGTCTGCATGGATTTCAATTCGTAAAATCTCAACCTCTTCTTAATGTTAATGAGACTAACACGAAGTTACTACCATAGATAAATTAGTTCAAGTTCAAGTTCACATACACCAATTCATTTCTACATAAACATCAACCATTTCTGATCATTTATCACTCTGATGGAAGTCTATAAAATGCAGTCAATATACCTCCGTTGTTCTCCCGTGGAAACGGCCGCTACGGACGGCACTATGTACAGCCTCCCCCCCGCGGAGATGATCCAAACACACCGCGCGGCTCCACGTTCGCGAATCGGCTGCTTCTTAATTGAGACCGCGGCTTCACTATGTTAAGTACATAGGCCCAGCGGCCGGAGCACTTTTCCTCGGTAAGTGATCACAGGCAGCTCCGAGATTAGATGTTAAAGACTTATTAGACTTCAACAAGCTGGCATTAGTGACATTTTTTAATTTACTTTGTTATGGATACACATAGTTTAGGCCCTCACCTTCATGAATGAATGAATGAATGAATGAATGAATGAATGAATGAGTGAATGTACAGCCTCCAAATCTCATTTTTTCACATTATAAAAGGGTGCAATTAAATTAATTAAAGTCCATACAGATTAATTTTCATAAATTCAGACTTTAGATCTTACCTTTCAGTTCCAGTTGATTCACAATGTTTCACTGGTTTCACGACTTGGCTGTCCTCTTTGTGTTGCAGCACCTTAGCAGCGACTTTGCTTTCAAGACTTTCTTCCACTTCTATCCACTTAGCTGCACATTCTTCAGACTTCTTAATGCTTTTCTCACTAAATTCAATTACCTTGCTGCAAGTTTCCACGACATGTATTCCACAAAATTACAACGAACCTTCATCGGAATCTCCAGTAAAACTGGCATCAGTAGAAGCACTCTCAGCCATGATGTGTGCTCCCTGCCTAGCTAGCCTGAAACAACGCGCGTGATTGGCCAATTGGCGTCCGACTCAATGTTAAACGTGCTTTGATTGGACTAGAAATACCCGGAAATTTTCAGGTTTTTCTCTAATTTATTAAAAATGTGCAGGTTTTGTTCTTGACGAGTTTCAGGGATGATTTATATAATATTTTTACACAATATGTGAAAATTTCATGTCGTTCCATGAGTTAGGTCACGAACTTGCACAAAAAAGCTCCTCGGCCCACAGCCTAATGCTGCCTCTGCCTTCATGAGCCTCTGGAAGTGAGTGCTTGGAAGCAAGTACAACGATCGGCACCAATGATGCAGAGTGCATCCCTGTTTGATAAAGCTTTGCGTCAAAGCAAGGATTTGGAAAGGAAGAGAAAAGAACAACACAGCGGGGTAGGGGGAGGCCAGTTTCTTTAAGCAGAAGGGTCAGTGATGACATTTAACGTAATTGATGGATGAGATGGGGGTTTGAAGAGGAGAGGTTTGACTGGAGGAATGTTGGAGTATTGTGGAGGCAGAAACACCCATCACATTTATAAAGTACTTGGGTCTCTCAGTGTGTCACTCAGTGCCTGTGGAGGCAGAAACAGGGGGTTTTGACTTTATACTTTAGAGATACAGTGTGGAAACACGCCATTCGGCCCACCGAGTCCGTGCCGACCAGCAATCATGCCGTCCACTAACTTACACCATAGGGACAATTTTACAACTTACCAAAGCCAATTCACCCACAAACCTATATGTCTTTGGAGTCTGGGAGAAAACTGGAGCACCCGGAGGAAACCCACAAGGTCACAGGGAGAACGTACAAACTCCGTACAGACAGCACCCATAGTGCGAATCGAACCCTGGTCTCCAGCGCTGTAAGGCAGCAACTCTACCACTGCGCCGCCTCTAAATTAACTTGAGTTAATTAATTAATGGATTCATTTGAATCTTCTTTTTCTTCTTGCGTATGGCGGGCACAGCCTAAAGTTGTAGGTCAACTTGTTCTATTTGATCTATTTGTTTGTGCACGTCGGGTTGATTGCATTAGTCGAAACAGGGTGGACCACGTGAAGGTTGCAATCTCCCACCCCTTCATTTGAATGAATGAATACTTTATCATCACATGTGAACGTCACGGTGAAATTGTTTGTTTGCGCACACAAGGTATGCAAATACTCGCCACATAAAGGGCACGGACCAAGTTACAAAATATCCCACGCCGGCTCCTCATTTGTTTCCCCCCTCAGATGGAGTTAGGGTAGGCGGGAATTCAGGTGAAGCATACATGTACTGTGGCATCAGTCATCATAAACTCTTGAATTTATAAGGGGTAGGGCTGACAAGGATCAGATTAATTGGCTCAATAACTATTAATTGGATCCATCTGTGGCCCATTTGCCTGTGGTCTCAGTTTAGTCAAGAGCCTGAAAACTGTAACGTTCAGGAACAGCCATCAGGCTATTAAGCACTACAACCTCCAAATAAGCTCTGAACTATATTGACTAGGGGGCATGGTTTTGTCTTTTTGCACTATTATTGTATGTTTGTTGGTTTGTTTTATGTGTGCCTATGTATAAATGTTTATTATATATATATATATATATATATGTGTGTGTGTGTGTGTGTGTGTGTGTGTGTGTGTGTGTGTGTGTGTGTGTGTGTGTGTGTGTGTGTGTGTGTGTGTGTGTATGTATATGTGTGTGTGGTATATGTGTGTGTTAATTATCTATCTGTATACTATTACTAAAACTCTCATCTTGACCACTTCCAGTCTGCGTTGTAATTAAATTTGCGCAGAAACACTACCCTATATCACTAGGATTTTTCCGCCACCTACTCACCTTTCTCCTCTGCTCCAAGCCATTTCCGATCGGTGAAATATGAGAAAAGTTATGAAGGTTTAAAAAATCGTGAGATCAGCAGACTGGTCTTCTCGCCTGTCAGTCAGTATGAAGGTAACGCCCCTACAGGCACCCGCTGGAGAATAAAGTCCCGGAGGCGGGGCTGAGTAAACAAGCCGTGCTGATTGAGTCCGCAAGAGTGGAGTCGGGAAATCCGCTGTGTGGAGTCGGGTAAGTCGCCGTGTGGAGTCGGGAAAGCCGCTGTGTGGAGTCGGGAAAGCCGCTGTGTGGAGTCGGGAAAGCCGCCGTGTGGAGTCGGGAAAGCCGCTGTGTGGAGTCGGGAAAGCCGCCATGTGGAGTCGGGAAAGTCGCTGTGTGGAATCGGGAAAGCCGCTGTGTGGAGTCGGGAAAGTCGCTGTGGAGTCGGGAAAGCCGCTGTGTGGAGTCGGGAAAGCCGCTGTGTGGAGTCGGGAAAGCCGCTGTGTGGAGTCGGGAAAGCCGCTGTGTGGTCGGGAAAGTCGCTGTGTGGAGTCGGGAAAGCCGCTGTGTGGAGTCGGGAAAGCCGCTGTGTGCAGTCGGGAGGTGCTATGTGCTGCCGCGGCCGGTGGCCGCTAAGTGGAGTCCCTCCCCACCTACCCACCTCGCCTTCCCCCCCAACCCCCACACCACCCCTACCCCCCTCCCTCCCACAACACCCCCTATATATAGTATATATATATATATGTGTGTGTGTGTGTGTGTGTGTGTGTGCGTAGTATATGTGTGTATGTTTATTATATATAAATATATGTGTGTGTATGTATATGTGTGTATGTATATATATATATACACTCACACACAAAGCTGGAGTAACTCAGCGGGACAGGCAGCATCTCTGGAGAAAAGGAATAGGTGATGTTTTGGGTCGAGACCCTTCTTCAGACTGTGAGTCGGGAAAGGGAAACAAGAGATATAGATGGTGATATAGAGAGAGATATAGAACAAATTAATTAATGATATGCAAAAAGTAACGATGATCAAGGAAACATGCAGCCCACAATGGTCCATTGTTGGCTGTGGGCTAGGTGATAACAAATTATACAGACAGCAAACTCAACAGGACGACAGTAAAATTAGTGCGACGGCAAGAGTGGTGGAGGGACTGAGAGAGAGGGGATACAAGGGTTACTTGAAGTTAGAGAAATCAATATCGCTGGGTTGTAAGCTGCCCAAGCGAAATATGAGATGTGTGTGTATATATATCTATATATGTAAACTTAGTACTCTGTAAACAATATAATAAACAAAAATAAGTTACAAAAAGAAGTTCAGTGTATATATAATATATATATATATATATATTTGCTTATTATATTGTAAGCCATTTAGAACAGAGATGAGGAAAAACTTTGTCACACAGAGTTGTGAGTCTGTAATTCTCTGCCTCAGAGGGCGGTGGAGGCCAATTCTCTGGATGCTTTCAAGAGAGAACTAGACAGAGCTCTTAAAGATAGCGGAGTCAAGGGATATGGGGAGAAGGCAGTAATGAGGGTACACAAACATGCTGGAGAAACTCAGCGGGTGCAGCAGCATCTATGGAGTGAAGGAAATAGGCAACGTTTTGGGCCGAAACCCTTCTTCAGACTCAGTACCTTCAGTACCTTCGACTTTCCAGCATCTGCAGTTCCTTCTTTAACAGGCAGTAATGAGGTACTGATTGTGGATGATCAGCCATGATCACATTGAATGGCAGTGCCCTTTATCATGTATCTGTACACTGTGGACGGCTCGATTGTAATCATGTATTGTCTTTCCGATGACTGGTTAGCGGAAAAGCTTCTCACTGTCCCTCAGTACACGCGACAATAAACTATAGTAAACTAAAGGTTAGCAGTGGTGCGGGCCTTGGTATTGCCCACCTCACATGACTGTTGCACGACCCCTGTTGAAGTGACGTAGCAGGGACACAAAACCAAAGGCTCAGCTGGGCAGGTTTGCATCGCTGATGCATGCCGTAACTGTTGACCTGCTTGCTTCAAGGAATGGACTGCCACAGATGTTTTTATACGGCGTGCATTGAGATGCAATTAATAGTGTGGCCCCAGAGGTTTGAAAAAATAAAGCAGCTGGCTGGAGACCAAATGCGTGGGCCCGTATGCGAAAAGCATTAAAAGCAGCGTGGAACTTGTTTATCACCGGCTAACTGAGGCTGCAAGGAAGTGTACTCTGGGGACAGATCCGTCTGAGCTGTCGGGGACGGATAGTTGGCAACATGGCCTATGAGCTGCATGGGTTGAATAAAAACTGGACTTGTTCAAAACAAGATGTACATTCCCACACACTTGATGCATTGCTGTTTGCAAACAGATTACATTTCTGCAGTGTGCAATGGCAGTGGAATATGTTAAAAATATTTTTTTGCAGAGAGAGTGGTGAGTGCCTGGAACACGCTGCCAGGAATGGTCGTGGAGGCAGATATATATGTGGCGTTTAAGAAGCTTTTAGATAGACATAGAAACATAGAAAATAGGTGCAGGATGAGGCCATTTGGCCCTTTGAGCCTGCACCACCATTCATTGTGATCATGGCTGATCATCCACAATCAGTAACCCATGACAGTCCCCATATCCCTTGATTCAGCTAGCCCCTAGAGCTCTATCTTACTCTCTTAAATTCATCCAGTGAATTGGCCTCCACTGCCTTCTGTGGCAGAGAATTCCACAAATTCACAACTCGCTGGGTGAAAATGTTTTTTCTCATCTCAGTTTTAAATGGCCTGCCCTTTATTCTTAGACAGAGCCTCTAGTTCTGGACTCCCCCAACATTGGGACCATTTTTCCTGAATCTAGCTTGGCCAGTCCTTTTATAATTTTATACGTTTCTATAAGACGCCCTCTCATCCTTCTAAATTCCAGTGAATACAAGCCCTGTCTTTGCAATCTTTCCTCATATGACAGTCCCGCCATCCTGTGGATTAACCTCGTGAACCTGCGCTGCACTGCCTCAATAGCAAGGATGTCCTTCCTCAAATCAGGAGACCAAAACTGCACACAATACTCCAGATGTGGTCTCACCAGGGCCCTGTACAACTGCAGAAGGACCACTTTACTCCTAGACACAGGGATTGGAGAAGGGTCAAATTGCATAATGTTCGGCACAGACATTGTGGGCCGAAGGGCCTATTCTTGCGCTGTACATTTCTATGTTCTATGAAAGACCTTTATCAGTAATGTGACCCTCGAATCAGATCAGCACGGAAGAAGATTCAACTCCTCATTTCTGTGCCAGGTCTTTGAAAGAGATCTCAAAGGTGGCGCAACAGTAGAGTCACTGCCTTATAGCGCCAGAGACTGTAGTTCACACTACGGATGCTGTCTGTGCGGAGTTTGTACGTTCTCCCTGGGACTGTGTGGGCTTTCCCTGGGTGCTCCGCATTCCTCCCACATTCTAAAGACGCGCAGGTTTGTAGGTTAATTGGCTTCTGTAAATTTTCCCTAGTGTGTAGGATAGAACTAGTGAACGGTGATCGCTGGTCAGTGTGGATTTGGTGGGCTGAAAGGCCAGTTTCCATGCTGTCTCTAAACTAAACTGTTAGTGCCACACCCATGCTCTTTCCCTGTAGCTCTATGAATTTATTTCCATTTGAAGTCGCATTTGAAAGTTGCCGTTGAGCTTACTTCTACTGGGCTTCCAGACGTTGCATTATCTACAAAATCCTGGTCCTCACCTACAAAGCCCTCAACCACTTGGCCCCCCCCTTATCTCACTGACCTCCTCTCCCCCTACCAACCCTCACGGTCCCTCAGATCCCCATCAGCCGGTCTCCTCTCCATTCCGAAATCCAACCTCTGCACTTTTGGAAACAGAGCCTTCTCCAGGGCAGCTCCCAGGCTCTAGAATTCCCTCCCACAATTGATTCGACATTCTGAGTCCCTCACTATCCTCCAGTCCCGCCTCAAGACCCATCTCTTCACCTCTGCATACCCTTAGTCCCATGTCCCCCTCCCCTTTGCATCTCTGTCTTACTGCTCTATTTTGTTTTGTTCTTGACTCTCCATGTAAAGCGACTTTGAGTCCTTGAGAAGCGCTATACAAAATAAATGTATTATTATTATTATTATTCCAATATGACAACATGTGGCACAGTGGCACAGCGGTAGAGTTGCTGCCTTAGTGCCACAGACCCAGGTCCAATCCTGACTATGGGCGCTGTCTGAACGGATTTTGTACGTTCTCCCTGTGACCGTGTGGGTTTTCTCTGGGTGCTCAGGTTTCCTCCCACATTCAAAGACATACAGGTTTGTAGGTTAATTGGCTTCGGTAAAATTGTGAATTTGTCCCTAGTGTTAGTGTGCGGAGATCGCTGGTCGGCGTAGACTCGGTGGGACAAAGGCCCTGTTTCCGCGCTGTATCTCTGAACTCAAACTAAACTCAATATGCTTAAAATCTCCTCATCTCATCCTGCCGTTGCCTTGGTCCCTTACTGGGGCTCCCGTAAACAATCAACATTTCTTCTCCGGAAACCTTCAGAATTTTGAACACCTCTACTAAATCTCTTCTCTGTTCTAAGCTTCTCTGAGATCTACACAGTTATTGGCTGCAGACCCAGTACATTGTGCGATTACAATTAATCCAGATACCCCATTTTCTTACACGATGGGATTTGCATTCTGAAGGTTGCAGCTCTTTGGTGTTTAGTTTTGCACCTTGCATATTAATTCAAGGAAGAAAACAGCCCAGTTGAAGGTCACACCAATGTGGGCAGCATGAAAGAAGACATAAACAGCCTTCTGTTCAGACAGAACTGCAATGCCTCAGTTCTTTAAGGAATGACTGTCCCAAAATACTCTCAAAGACAGCTTAAGTTCCCTGTGGTGCCACCTGCTTTGACTTTAAATAACTTCATTAATGTACATTAGCATAGCTTAAGAAACCTTACCCAGTTACTTACAAGACATAAGCATCATATCCCTTACATTTTGCCTTCTGAAGAGTGACTGTACTTTCTCAGTTCTGTGCCCTTGTGTGCCCCATCTACAGGTTGTCCACCACCAGTGGTCACGCTTTCCCTTGCACAAGACACAGCTTTGAACTTTTGTCTCGAATTCTCTTTGCATCTTAATTTCCCTTTAAAACTCTCCATCGAGACCCATCTCTTCATTCAAGCTGTCGTGATGTACCTTGATGTCAAATTCTATTTGATGATGTTATGCCCATATTCAGGATGATTCTTCTCGTTGTTTTCTCAATTCTAAATGACTCACAGCATTTAATAAAACAGCTGGACTAGTATTTGAATTGCCAAGGCACAGAAGGCTGTGGACCACATGCGAGTAAATGGGATTGCATTACATAGATACATAGATACATAGAAAATAGGTGCAGGAGTAGGCCATTCGGCCCTTCGAGCCTGCACCGCCATTCAATATGATCATGGCTGATCATCCAACTCAGTATCCCGTACCTGCCTTCTCTCCATACCCCCTGATCCCTTTAGCCACAAGGGCCACATCTAACTCCCTCTTAAATATAGCCAATGAACTGGCCTCAACTACCCTCTGTGGCAGAGAGTTCCAGAGATTCACCACTCTCTGTGTGAAAAAGTTTTTCCTCATCTCGGTCTTAAAGGATTTCCCCCTTATCCTTAAGCTGTGACCCCTTGTCCTGGACTTCCCCAACATCGGGAACAATCTTCCTGCATCTAGCCTGTCCAACCCCATAAGAATTTTGTACGTTTCTATAAGATCCCCTCTCAATCTCCTAAATTCTAGCGAGTATAAGCCAAGTCTATCCAGTCTTTCTTCATTAGATAAGTAAAATGGGCCAGCATGATGGACTGAAGGGACTGTTCCTGTGCTGTACGACTCTATAACTCTACATGATGCATTGATTGTAACTAATACTATCCCTGATTGATTGATTTGGCGTGACGCCGCAAAAGAGTTGCTGCCTTATCGCGTCAGCGACCCAGGTTTGATCGTGACTACGGGTGCTGTCTGTATGGAGCTTGTATGTCAGCAGTTCCTTTTTATGACATTATATCCATCTCTTTAGTTGTGTTTGCATTCTACTGTGGTGCATCAGTTATAGAGTCATAGTCTCACAGCATGGAAACAGGCCCTTCGGCCCAGCTTGCTCACACCGGCCAACGTGCCCATCTACTAGTAATGAACTCCTAGATCCCCTCTGCACTGCAACACTCCCCCAGAGAACCTACCTTTCACTGTGTAGGTCCTGCCCTTGTTAGTGGTCCCAAAATGCAACACCTCACATTTCTCCGTATAAAAATTCCATCAATGATTCCTCAGCCCACCTGCCCATCCAATCACAATCCTGTTGCAATTTTTGCCAACCATCTTCACCATCTACAATACCAGCCACTTTTGTGCCATCTGCAAACTTGCTAAACATGCCATGTACGTACTCATCCAAATCGTTGATATAGATGACAAGCAGCAATGGGCCCAACACCAAACCCTGAGGCACACCAGTAGTCACGGGACTCCAGTCTGAAAGGCAACCCTCCACCATCACCCTCTGCATCCTTGCATGAAGATAATTTTCTATCCATTCAGTTATCTGTCCTTGAATCCCATGGGATGGAGCACTTGGCTTTCCATCAGAAGGCTGCAGTTCGAAGCTTCAACATAGAACAGTACACCACAGGAGCGGGCCCTTCGGCACATAACATCCGTGCTGAACTTGACGCCACATTAAACTAATCTCCTTTCCCTGGAAGTGATCCATATCCCTTCATTTCTGGCATATCCATGTGCCTTCACTGCAAGGGGATGCTCCCAGGGACTGCTGCAGTGCCAAAGATGCCATTTTCCTAATGAAATCTGAATCTGAAACTTCAGTTGTCCTTTCCAGTAGATGTAATAGATCCAGCAACCACAGGTACCCAAGTGCAGGGAGTTCTCATCAGAAGCCAAGCGTGACATTTCTCCCTCAAGCAACAGCATGAAAACAAATAATACTTTTGTTTTGTTGGGAACAAGTTGATTTAGTTTGGTTTTAGTTTTTTAGTTTTAGAGATACAGCGCGGAAAGCGGCCTTCGAGCCATCGAGTCTGCACCGACCAGCGACCCCCATACACAACACTGGAGACAATTTACTATTTTTACCGAAGTCAATTAACCTACAAACCTGCACGCCTTTGGAGTGTGGGAGGAAACCAGAGCACCCGGGGAAAACCCATGCAGTCACGGGGAGAACGTACAAACTCCGTACAGACAGAACCCGCAGTCAGGTTCGAACCCGGGGTCTCTGGCGCTGTAAGGCAGCAACTCTACAGCTGCGCCTCTGTGCCGCCTTTGGTGACTGCACTTCCTACCGTCCATTCAAAACATGACAACAGAAAATAACTCATTGTTTATGCAGTGCTTCGGCATGTCTTGAGATCATGAACATGTGCGTCAATTTGTCGGTACCAGCTGAGTGTACAGAATGCTTTGTGAAATTCTGGAGACTTTATCATGGATTATGGATCATGATGAATACAGTTGACCACTTTTATGAATAACCCAACTGTCAGAGGGCCAGTGAAAATTTCCCTCTTTTAAATCGCTTCAAAACCTTCTATAAATTTGAATGCCTCTATTAATTATTCCCTTGGTTTTCATAAGTCGAGGGAGCAGAATTAGGCCTGTCTCCGCCTTAAAAATATCCAAAGACTTGATCTCCACAGCTGATTGTGTTGTATCTGGACTTTCAGAAGGCTTTCGACAAGGTACCACATAAGAGATTAATATACAAACTTAAAGCACACGGTATTGGGGGTTCAGTATTGATGTGGATAGCGAACAGGAAGCAAAGAGTAGGAGTAAACGGGTCCTTTTCACAATGGCAGGCAGTGACTAGTGGGGTACCGCAAGGCTCAGTGCTGGGACCCCAGCTATTTACAATTTATATTAATGAACTGGATGAGGGAATTGAATGCAACTTCTCCAAGTTTGCGGATGACACGAAGCTGGGGGGCAGTGTTAGCTGTGAGGAGGATGCTAGGAGACTGCAATGTGACTTGGATAGGCTGGGTGAGTGGGCAAATGTTTGGCAGATGCAGTATAATGTGGATAAATGTGAGGTTATCCACTTTGATGGCAAAAACAGGAAAGCAGACTATTATCTAAATGGTGGCCGATTAGGAAATGGGGAGATGCAGCGAGACCTGGGTGTCATGGTACACCAGTCATTGAAAGTAGGCATGCAGGTGCAGCAGGCAGTGAAGAAAGCGAATGGTATGTTAGCTTTCATAGCAAAAGGATTTGAGTATAGGAGCAGGGAGGTTCTACTGCAGTTGTACAGGGTCTTGGTGAGACCACACCTGGAGTATTGCGTACAGTTTTGGTCTCCAAATCTGAGGAAGGACATTATAGCCATAGAGGGATTGCAGAGAAGGTTCACCAGACTGATTCCTGGGATGTCAGGACTTTCATATGAAGAAAGACTGGATAGACTTGGCTTATACTCGCTAGAATTTAGGAGATTGAGAGGGGATCTTATAGAAACGTACAAAATTCTTATGGGGTTGGACAGGCTAGATGCAGGAAGATTGTTCCCGATGTTGGGGAAGTCCAGGACAAGGGGTCACAGCTTAAGGATAAGGGGGAAATCCTTTAAGACCGAGATGAGGAAAAACATTTTCACACAGAGAGTGGTGAATCTCTGGAACTCTCTGCCACAGAGGGTAGTTGAGGCCAGTTCATTGGCTATATTTAAGAGGGAGTTAGATGTGGCCCTTGTGGCTAAAGGGATCAGGAGGTATGGAGAGAAGGTAGGTATGGGATACTGAGTTGGATGATCAGCCATGATCATATTGAATGGCGGTGCAGGCTCGAAGGGCCGAATGGCCTACTCCTGCACCTATTTTCTATGTATCTATGTATCTATGATTGTAGTTCCCTGCATCTTTAGTTTATGCAGAAACAAGGAACTGCAAATGCTGGTTACAAAAAGTTGCTGGAGTAACTCAACAAGTTAGGCGGCATCCCTGAAGAACGTAGATAGGCAACATTTCTGGTCAGGACCAACTATTTGCCTGTCAACCCCCCCAGCCGTGTTCACCCGTTACCACCTGTTACATGCTACATTTTGTTCTGCTGCTCCTCCCTTCCAGCTTTCATTCCCCCCCCTCACCCACCCACCTCTATCATCAGTCTGAGGAAGACTCGCGACCGGAAACGTCACCTATCCATGTTCACCAGGGCTGCTGCCTGACCTGCTGAGTTACTCCTGCACTTTGCTTCTCTAGTTCGGTACACATTTTACTTTGAATTCTTTTACTACATTTGTACCGATAGGCGAGATTGGGAATACCAAGAACAATACAGTATAGGAATAGTGATTAGAGCTGCTGCCTCACAGCTCCAGAGATCCCGGTTCGATCCCGACCTCGGGTGTTGTCTGTGTGGAGTTTTCATGTTCCCCGCTGTGACTGCATCGGTTTCCTCCTGGAGCTCCGAATTCCTCCCGCATCCCGAGGATGTGCTGGTTGGTAGGTTTTTTGGCCATTATAAGTTACCCCAAGAATATAGGTGAGTGGTGTGACCTGGGTAGAGTTGATGGACATCTGAGAGAGAGCAGGTTACTGAGAATAGAATTGCTCTGAGTTATCGAGTCAAATAGCCCACAAACAGGCCCTCGGTCGACCAGGTCTCTGCCAACCATCAAATACCCATAACAGTCATTTATGCTTGGCTCGATACCTTTAGTTTTAGAGAAGCAGCATGGTAATAGGCTCTTCAGACCACCGAGTCCGTGCATACCATGTTCATAAGTTGTAGGAGCAGAATTAAACTATTCGGCCCATCAAGACTACTCTGCCATTCAATCATGGCTGATCTATCTTCCCCTCTCAACTCCATTCTCCTGCCTTCTCCCCATAACCTCTGACACCTGTACTAATCAAGAATCTATCAATCTCCATCTTAAAAATATCTGTGACTTGGCCACCACAGCCTTCTGTGGCAATGAATTCCGCAGATTCACCACCCTCTGATGAAATAAATTCCTCGTTATCACCTTTCTAAAGGTACGTCCTTTTACACTGAGGCTGTGCCCTCTGGTCCTAGACTCTCCCTCTAGTGGAAACATCCTCCACATCCACTCTATCCAAGCCTTTCACTCTTAGGTTTTCAATGAGGTACCCTCTCATCCTTCTAAACTCCAGTGAGTACAGGTCCTTTGCCATCATATGTTAACCCAATCATTCCTGGGATCATTCTCATAAGCCTCCTCTGGACCAGCAATTACCCTGTCCACTAGATCTATCCGACACACCAGGGACAATTTACAGAAGACAACTAACCTACAAATCTGTACGGCTTTGGAGTGTGGGTGGAAACTGGAGCACCCGGAGGAAACACATGTGGTCACAAACTATCCGAGGAACCAGGAAATCAAGAACCAGAGGTTATAGGTTTAAGGTGAGGGGAGAAGGATTTAACAAGAACCTGAGGGGCATGGGTGACAGGCAGCATCTCTGGAGAGGAGGAATGGGTGACTTTTCGGGTCTGAAGAATGGTCTCGACCCGAAACGTCATCCATTCCTTCTCTCCAGAGTTGCAGCCTGTCCCACTGAATTACTCCAGCATTTTGTGTCTATCTTCACCTATCACTTGCCAGCTCTTGTCCCTCCCTTCCCCTCACCTCTTTCTGCCAGCTATCTCCCTGATACTTCAACACTCTGAAGAAGGGTCGTGACCCGAAACATCTTCTGTCCATTTCCCTCCGAAGATGTTCTCCAACCTGCTGAGTTCCTCCAGCAGAGAGCCAGCACGGATTTGATGGGCCAAATGTCTTGAGAAATGCATGAAAGTACATAAGGAACAGTGTTGTTTGTTTCACCGTGACTCTAACCTCTACCTTGGTAATTCCACCTGACATTGATGACCTTTACTCAAACAGAAAATCAGAAACCAGAATCATGGATTGTTAAATGGAAAGGTCAAGACATTTCATACGACGATCTGCGAAGAATCCATCAACATTACGTTTGCACGCTTGCAGGAACCACCTTTCATCATGAGGTGTCTCTCACCCTTCTCTGATGAAGTGGATTGTTTTCTGTGAGTGCTGGAAGTGACCCAGGATTAACGCAGATCTAAAGCATGTGACGTTAATGTATTTAGAATTATTCAGTGCATTGCTGCGCAGCTGCTGCTGTTGGTGAAAGAATGGAATCTGTGTGGGTTGCCCACGGTCTGGCACTCTATGGGATGTGAGTCAAGAGCCGTTTAAAGCGGATTCAAAGCTTTGACGGGAAGAGAGCTTCTATCTTCCCGGAGCTGGTGTGGGAATTCCGAGAGGGGGTCAAGCACACCACAAAGTCGCAACTAATTTGTTCAGCTTTGGTTGACTGATAAATGGCTAAAAACATATGATAGAACATTTTATTTCAGTGTGAATGTTTCCTTTTGTAGAAATAATTAGGAATTGCATTTCTATGGTGTATTTCTAACCTCAGAATTTTTCACGGCATTTTATTGCTCCAATGATTCAATTATATTTATTGTCACATTTCAGATAGAGTTAGATTTAGATGTAGCTTGTCACTGGTTAGATTTAGCTCTTCGGGCTAACGGAATCAAGGGATATGGGGAAAAAGCAGGAACGGGGTACTGATTTTGGATGATCAGCCATGAGCATGTTGAATGGCGGTGCTGGCTCCAACTCCTGCACCTATTTTCTATATATCTACGTACAATGAAATGCTTTTTGCATACAACCCGGTAAAATCATACAGCAGACCTCACCTAGGCAGTGCGCAAGAGTCTCCACGTTTTTGGTGCCGATAAAGAGACAAAAGTTCATTGAACCATCTTTTACTCAAACAATCATCAAACAGTATATTTAAGATGTCGTCAGTGTTTACACCAACCTGTTATTGCTGAAATGTTAGTGCTCCACCGCTGAATACTCAGGCGGGTCATGAAATCCTAGAGTATTACGGTTGTCAGCTGTTTTTTAGCGTTACTCACAGTATTGAGAAAGATATTGCAAAGAATGGTCATTGTGTTTCAGATTTGCTGATCAGCATTTCTTGTTCCAGGTTTTATTGCCAAGCTATTGTCTTGACTTCTACGGGAAGGACAATATCTGCCAGTCTATCTAATACCAGTAGTTTCAGACTAATTGCAAAAGCTCAAATCATCGTAGTTTACCACCACCATTCAACCCCCTCCACTACCCCTCTCCTTAGTCTTCTTCCATAGTATTTAGCTGACAAAATATTCCAGCTTCTGGCCACCATCAAAAGGATCGACAAGATTCGCTGCCTCAAAAAGGCAGCCAGCATCATCAGAGTCCCACACTACCCTGGCCACGCTCTCATGTCACTACTAACATCAGGAAGAAGGTATCGGACCCCGAAAGCTGTAACATCCAGCTTGAGGAGCAGCTTCTTGTGTCACACAGCATCTTGTGTCTTTCCACCATAATTCAATGTCCTCATTTCCGCACTGTAAAATTCACTGTGATTGTTATCCTGGCATTCAATGAGGCCTAAATGGTCAACAGCATGTTATCCGAGTGAAGGCTACTTTCCTGTCTGGGTCCTTTACAAGTTACCCTAGTCACTGGTCAAGAGTCAAGTCAAGAGTGTTTTATTGTCATATGTCCCGAAACGGAAGAGTGAAATTATCACTTGCAACAACACAACAGATATGTAGCCATAGTACCCCGTAAAACCCATAATAACAAAAAAAAGTATATATATATACACACACACACACACACACACACACACACACACACACACACACACACACACACACACATACACACACACACACACACACACACACACACACACACACACACACACACACACACACACACACACACACACACATAAATAAAGATTAGACAAATCAACAAACAATAATAATGCAAAGTCAGAATTAAATCCCCCAAGTCTCTATAGTTCGGAGTCTACGTGAGGGTTGTAGTGTTCAATAGCCTGATGGTTGGGAACCTGAGTGGTAACTTTATTACACAAGGGGTGGTGGGTGTTTGCAATAAGCTGCTGGAGGAGGTAGTTGAGCCAGGTAATATTGCAACATTTAAGAAACATTTAGACAGGTACAGGGCTTGGGTAGGTTCTGAGGGGTTATGGACCAAAAGTAGGCAGGTGGGACTAGTGTAGTTTGGGCAAGTTGGGCCGAAGGGCCTGTTTTCACTGTACGAATGTATGACTCTGGTGTCACTATTGAACTGTGTATCACATAAAAAAGATTGATACTTTAGATTTCATCTGGCAGACATGTTTATTCACCTCTTAAGATGTTAACCTATTCCATGCTACTCAAGAGTTAAACCCACCTGTCAGTCTTCCAATAGCCACCTTCATTAAAAAAACAAAGTTGAAAAGGGCCAATTGGCAGGTGACCAAAACAACAGTGGGATGGAAAAAGTTTCACTGGGATCCTGTGGTTAGGTATGTGTGGTAAACAGATAACAAAAAGTCTGCAATAAAACATCACCCTTTGATCTCCAATAAAATACTTACCATGGTAGTTTAATGTTGGAGCAGGCTGAGTCATTGGGCTCATGAAGATTTATGGACTGGATCCTTAATTAAACTGTCTGTTGGCTTGTGGCTGGGTTCAAATGTTTAGTGGATTATAAATGATAAAAGGTTGAGATTTGAAGTATTTCCCCTTGACCAAGTCCTCCCCTGGCCCTTCTATAAATGCTGTAAGTACTAAGTAGTGCATTCATTCAATATTTTTACCATGCACACAAATTTTGCAATCCTATTTGATTTGATCTTGCCAGGTTTTGATTGCACGATACCCTGTGCCTTGGTCCCACCTATATGTAGCAATGTTACAAAATTTTGAGATTTTAAAAATCAAGTCTGCAATTTATCCCATCAGATAAAGCATAAAAAGAAGTTTAATTTGACACCTAATTCACTTTCATATCTTCAGTATTAAAAAAGTTATGGGGTTTTTCATACTCGGAAATTAGCATCTTGTTCCCTATTGCTTTTCCATTGACTTAACACAAAAGCTGTGATCAAGGACAGTCAAAAGCCCATAACTTTCTTAAAAATTAAGAGAACTGAATGAAATTTTCAGTTATTATAGATTGAAGCATTCTGAAACAAATATGAAACAATCTTACTTGGATGACCTGAAATTAAAGCATATAATTAGTTAGTTACCCAATTGTAGCTAATTACAACATTCAATTACTAGATCTAAACATCTATCCATTTCTTAAGAAAAGGTTAACATTTTAAAAAAGCCTAAATGTCCAAATAACAGTCACACAAGAATTCACAATATAACATGATTTTTAAATCTCATTGTCATGAATTTATAGGCCAAATGGAAGGAATTTAGTGTTTAATTCCTGTAGATTAATGGCCATTTAAATCATCTTGCGAGTGGGTTTATGTGGAACGCGCTGGTTTGGAACGTTGCGGTTGCAGTGAATTAAACCCCAATATCGGCAGGAAAAATACTGCCGGTTGGTATATTTACATAATCACATTTTCGCAACTTGAAATTTTTATTAAAGGCATCCTAAGAAGCAAGTTTATATGAAAAAATAAACGGTGTACCTTGCCTTGTCCCCTACGTGAGATCCGTCCCGTTGTCGGCGTTGCCGGCATTTGAAGATGATTTTAATTTTACTCCAACAATTAAATTATAAAGCGCTAATTTTAATAAACTTAATAAAACGGCAGTCGAAGCGATTTTTCTTTAGCGACTAAACAGCCTGACAGAGATCGATTTGATTAGACTGCACAAATATCGCATTTTAAATCTGCCCCCCTCTCAAAGGCACCAAAGTCGCGCACACGGGCAGTGGCAGAACTGCAGCGCCGCTGAAGGTAAGTTTTGTAACATACCTACTATATGGCACATTGGCGCAGCGGTAGAGTTGCTGCCTTAGAGCACCAGGGACCCGGGTTTGATCCTGACTATGGGAGCTGTATGTATGGACTTTGTACCTTCTCTCCCGCGACTGCGTTAGATTGCTCCGGGTGTTCCAGTTCCCTCCCACATTCCAAAGGTGTACAGGTTTGTGGGCTAATTGGCCTCTGTAAATTCTCCCAGGATAGAAATAGCATACGGGTGATCGTTGGTCAGCATGAACTCATAGTTCATGTTATAGAGACAGAATTAGGCCATTCGGCCCATCAAAGTTACTCTGTCATTCAATCATGGCTGATCTATCTTTCCCTCTCAACATTATTCTCCTGCCTTCTCCCCATAACTCCTGACACTCAACCTAAATGTTGGCAACTCCAAGCTCAATGTAAATGATCTCATTATTCATTTCAGTGTATTTTGGTTCAGCCTGTGGCATTGGGGTGCTTCGAACTCATCCCATTTCTCTCTGTTGAATTTCTGACTGCAGGAAGCCAGCAGTGACGTGTCCTTCCCAGCCAGTGCATGTTCAGTGCCACCAGCTGCCTCAGCCACTGAAGCAACAAGACCACTGCAGAGGAGAAAAAAGGTTTGTCTCTTTGGTTATAATCGTTCTGCGGCCATGTTGTTTATAATCTTCCCTCTTCAGCATGATGTTGGGGTTTCTGCATAGTGTAGAACACTAAGTGGTGGAGTAACTTAGTGTTGATTGATTGATTGAAAGATACAGCATGGAAACAGGCCCTTCAGCCCACTGAGTCCACGCTGACCATCGATCACCCATTCACACTAGATCTATGTTATCCCACTTTTGCATCCACACGCTAGGGGCTATTTACAAAGGCCCATTGAAGTGTCTCAACCCAAAACTTCACCGATTCATGTTTTCCAGAGATGCTGCCTGATCTGCTGTTATTCCAGGACTTTGTGTCCTTTTGTATATTAACCAGCATCTGCAGTTCTTTGTTTCTATGACCTACAAACCTGCACGTCTTTGCGATGTGGGAAGAAACTGGAGGAAAGCCATGGGGTTACAGGGAGAACGTGCAAACTACGCACAAACAGCACCTGAGGTCAAGATCGAACCCAGGTTACTGGCGCTGTGAGGCAGCAGCTCCTGCTCTAAGATTCCAGCATCTGTAGTTCCTTGTGTCTTAGCCTTTCCCCATCGTTACAACTCCCAGGCAAGGGAGAACTGGTGGGCGATCTTACAAACTGCTGTTGTCCCATGCCTTATATGCTGGTAAGCCAGTTGAAGAGGTCCCCAGAACCCAGACGTGCTCCCCCACCACTGTTAGAAGATCCCAGCCCAAGCTAATTGCCCTCCCAAGACTCCACAGATGTTTTTACTTCTAGATGCGTTCCAGACCAGTTTTTGATCACCATGTTATAGGAGAGATGTTGTCAAGCTGGAAAGGTGCGGAGAAGATTTACGAGGATGTTGCCAGGACCTGAGGGCCAGAGCTCTAGGGAGAGGTTGAGCAGGCTACGACTCTATTCCTTGGTCTGCAGGAGGATGAGGGGCGATCTTTTTGAGGTGTTCAAAACCAAGAGAGGAATAGATCTGGTTAACAGAATCTCTTGCCCAGAGTAGGGGAATCGAGAACCAGAGGACATAGGTTTAAGGTGAGGTGGGGGGCAGATTTAATAGGAACCTGAAGGATAACTTTTTTACACAAAGGGTGGTGGGTGTATGGAACAGATTGCCGGAGGAGGTAGTTGAGGCAGGGACTATTGCAACGTTTAAGAAACATTTAGACACGTACATGGATAGGCCTGGATAAGAGCGAAATGGGCCAAAGGCAGGCTGTTGGAACTTGTGTAGATGGAACATGTTGGTCAGTGTGGGCAACTGTATGACTCTATGACAGTAAGAGGTCCCCGAAGCCAGATATGCTTCCGAGCCAGCACAATTAGTCAGATACAAGCCAAACCCAGTGGCAGCTAATCGAGTCATTAACAAGCATCAGCCAATCCTTTTGCAACGAATTGGCCCGTCGTTGAGTCTCCTTCATTCCTCTGGGCAATTTCCTGGCATCTGCGTAATTGGATACCGTCCAGGAGTGATCAGCGGGGACCTAGATTTCCAGCTCGTCAGCTTTATTTTTAATCATAGAATTTCTGAGATCTTGTTTTTCATTCTATCCATCTAGCCCCCTCACCCTAATCCCTCCTCAAGCTCGCATAGCTGGTACCCCTGCTTCTCCTGTGGTTAATGACCACTTGAGAGTCATTGGGTAGGGGACATTCCTCAGAACTAAAAGGACCAAAATATTACACAAAGTGCTGGAGTAATTCAGCGGGTCAGGCAGCATCTCTGGAGCATATTTTAGAATCAGACTGAAGAAGGGTTATCGACTCAAAATATCACCTATCCATGTTCTCCAAAGAATATACAAAATGTTGGAGTAACTCAGCGGGTCAGCAGCATCCCTAACATGGATAGGTGACTTTTCTAGTTGGGAACCTTCTTCGAGATTCACCAGAGATACTGCCTGACCCACTGAGTTACTCCAGCATTTTGTGTCTTTTTTTCGCAGTTCATGAGTCTAAGATTAAAATATTTTTCTTTCTGTTCTTGGTCATATCCCAGGGTAGTGATGGTTGGGAATGGGATCAGATCCCTGGATAGTGATGGTTGGGGTGGGATTTGTGTTCAGGGCATTGATGGTTCGGAGAGGGAGTGGAGCCAAGGGCAGTGATGGTTGGAGATGGGATCGGATCCCAGGGTAGTGATGAATGGGAATGGGATCATATTCCAAGGGTAGTAACTGTTAGAGGTGGAAATAGATCCCTGGATAGTGGTGGTTGGGATGGGAACAGATCCCAGGGTAGTGAAGGTTGGGGTGGGATCTGTTTCAGGTTGGGAGATGAAGGGTCTCCTGAAGAAAAGCCCAACCCGAAACATCGCCTATCCATGTTCTCCAGAGATGCTGCCTGACCCGCCGAGTTACTCCAGCACTTTGTGTCTTATTTTCTCAAGATATTCAGTTGCTTTTGATCGGACGTCTGTTGTTCCAAAAGAACATTGAGGTATCACGGTAGCTTTCCAGAATCATTCTCCCTTTTTTGGGACATCCCCCAAAAATGGATAAACATTAACCTCATTATCGCAGATAGCCACATCTCCAAACATTTCAAAGTCACCGTTCAGCATCGTCAGCCCCTGGGAGTAACTTTGAGTCGTTTGCCAGTCAATCAAATTGAAATTGACTGACCTGCCATAGTTATGGAGTCATATAGCACGGAAACAGGCCCTTTAGCCAACTTGTACATGCCGACCAAGATGTCCCCATCTCAGCTAGTCCCATTTGCCAGCACTTGGTCCATATTCCCTCTAAACCTTTCCCATCCATATTACTGTCCAAGTGTCTTTTAAATGCAGATATAGTACCTGCCTGAACTACCTCCTCTGGCAGCTCATTCTATGTACTCACCACACACTGAGTGAAAAAGTTGCTCCTCAGGTTCGTATTAAACCTTTGCCCACTCACCTTAAACCTATGTCCCGTGGTTATTGATTCCATAGCCTGGGTAAAATGCTCCGTGTGTTCACCCTATCAATTCCCCTTATGATTTTATACACCTCTCTATAAGATCACCCCTCTGTAAGATCACTCCTCAGTCTCCTGCACTCTAATGAATAACGACCTGGCCTGCCTATCCCTTCCCTGCAGCTTAGATCCACGACTCCTGTCAGCATCTTCGTAAACCTTCTCTGTACTCTGTCTCCTTGCCTTTGTATTATTAAATATGAGTCTGGGAGACAGTGCTCATTTTTTGTGTTCACCTGCATTGGCAGTGATTCTCCTTGCACTGGTTGAACAATGGGCGACGTGGCGTTGCATAGCTGCTTCCAGCTTTCAAACTTTCCTCAGATTCAAATCATGACATCAGGGAAACAGAAGGAGGAAATGAGTCCATCTGGACAAGATTGTTTTGCCACGATATGGGTCGATCATATGTGGGGTGATTGATCTTGGCTGGAGTAAGTCTGGAGTCTAGAGAAGCAATGATGGTGGGAAAGTAGCTGTTATTATTATTAGACTATTATTGTAAGGGAATTGAGTAAAATAAATAGTAGATCTTGCCAACAGTTTACAGGGTGCTGAAGGACCTGAGTATTTGTACATATTTGGTGTATATTTAGTTTAGATTTAATTTATAGAGATACAGTGTGGAAACATGCCCTTTGGCTTGCCGAGTCCACACCGTCCAATGATCGTTATATCCTACAGACTAGGGACAATTTACACAAGCCAAATGACCTGCAAACCAGCACGTCTTTGGAGTACGGGAGGGAACCGGAGCACTCGGAGTAAACCCACACGGTCTCAGGGAGAACGTATAAACTCTGTACAGACAGCACCCATAGTCAGGATCGAACCCAGGTCTCTGGTGCTGTAAGGAAGCAATTCTACCGCTGCATCACTGTCCCCCCCCCCCCCCCCATTTGGTATCACCCTTGCAAAAACAATGATGATTCAATTTGGGTTTGTAGGTTAATTGGTTTTGGTAAAAACTGTAAATTGTCCCTAGTGTGTTGGATAGTGCGAATGTACAGGGTGATGATCGCTGGACGGTACGGATTCGGTGGGCCGAAGGGCCTGCTTCCACGCTGTATCTCTAAACTATCGGGGGGAACACTTGCCCAATGGAGAGGTGAGAAGTGAGAAAAAGCAGCTTAAGATGTCATTCAAACAAGCTGTCTTGAGTTTGCCTGGTTTTCTCTTGATCCTCACTGACATGGGTTTGGTACACGAGGAGTTAAATTAAAACTGCAGGAACACCAATTCTGAAAACTCAGGTGAAATGTTTTGCCTTTTATTCTGTCAAGGTCAGGATAATGTGGAGTTATCTGTGTTGTGTACACAGTGTATGCCATAAAACTCAACAACAAGCAAATCATAGTCACTGTTTATAAGAGGCGAAAAACTCTGTGTGCCTTATCTTTACACTCATTATACTTTGGATCTATATATTCCGATTCTGCATTGGAATTCAGGGAGTGTACGGGCTGTGGAATCTGTGATATTAAAAAGTTGCTCCCGTTGGCGATCCTGAAATTCGCTGAAGAGATCGTCTTCTCACATCAGCGGTCGCGTTTTTTAAGAGGGGGGATGGAAGGGGAAAGGCTCGCTCTTCACCAGTAGGAGCCAGCCACAGGTAAGGAGGCACGAAGGAATGAATGGGTGGCTGCAAGCCAAAGGTATGGTCATGGACCATTTTGGTTGCTTGTCGGGTACGATGTTCAAATTGGAGTAACTCTGCTAAATAACGAGTCGCTATTTCTATTCCATCACCTTTATGTTTATGGGATTCCTAAGTGACCGGAACAGAATTAGTGCATTCGGCCGATCCAGTCCACTCCGCCATTCAATCATGGCTGATCTATCTCTCCCCTTCTCAACCCCCTTCTCCTGCCTTCATCCCATAACCCTTGACACCCGTACTAATCAAGAATCTATCTCTGCCTTAAAAATATCCATTGACTTGTCCTCCACAGCCTTCTGTGGCAAGTTTCTGCTGTGTGTAAGTTTACTGCTGTGCGTTACATATTATAGCTGTGAATACACTTCAAACGTGGCTGCAGAGCATTTTGGAAACCCATGAAATGGATTTGAAAGGTTTAATACAAATTGATGTATTTTACATGGGTGGCGCAGCAGTAGAACTGCAGCTTCACAGTGCCAGAGACACAGGTTCGATCCTGACTATGAATTCTGTTTGTGAGGAGTTTGTACGTTCTCCCTGTGACTGCAAAGATTTTCTCCAGGTGCTCCGGTTTCCTCCCACATTCCAAAGACTTGCAGGTTTGCTTGTGTAAATTGTCCCTAGTGTGTAAGGTGCGAAAGTGGGATAACATGGAACGAGCGTGCGGGTGATCAATGGTCAGTCTGGCCCCAGCTACGCCTGGCCTCTTTGTCGGGTACGTAGAACAATCCTTGTTCAATGCGTACCAGGGCCCCATCCCCGACCTCTACCTCCGCTTCATCGATGACTGTTTTGGTGCCACATCCTGCACCCACACACAACTGACTGACTTCATCCGCTTCACCACCAACTTCCATCCGGCACTCAAATGCACCTGGACCATTTCCGACACTTCCCTACCATTCCTTGACCTCACTATCTCCATCGCAGGTGATAGACTTCTTACCGACATCCACTACAAACCTACCGACTCCCATGGCTATCTGGACTACACTTCTTCCCACCCTGCTTCCTGTAAGGACTCCATCCCCCACTCCCAATTCCTCCGTCTACGCCGCATCTGCTCCCAGGATGAGGCGTTCCACACCAGGGCATCCGAAATGTCCTCATTCTTCAGGGAACGGGGGTTCCCCTCCTCCACCATAGATGAGGCTCGCACCAGGGTCTCTGCCAAACTCCCTTGTCAATTCTTCCCTTCGCTCCCGTACCACCCCCTCCACGGGTACTTTCCCTTGCAACCGCAAGAGCTGCAACACTTGTCCCTTCACCTCCCCCCTCAACTCCATTCAAGGACCTAAGCAGTCGTTCCAGGTGCGACAGAGGTTCACCTGCATCTCCTCCAACCTCATCTATTGCATCCGCTGCTCTAGATGCCAGCTGATCTACATCGGTGAGACCAAGCGGAGGCTTGGCGATCGTTTCGCCGAACACCTCCGGTCGGTCCGCAATAACCAACCTGACCTCCCGGTGGCTCAGCACTTCAACACCCCCTCCCATTCCGTATCTGACCTCTCTGTCCTGGGTCTCCTCCATGGCCACAGCGAGCAACACCGGAAATTGGAGGAAATGCACCTCATATTCCGCTTGGGCAGTCTACATCCTGGGGTTTTGAACATTGAATTCTCCCAATTCTGCTAGCCCTTGCTGTCCCCTCCCCTTCATCAGCCCTCTGGTTGTCTCCTCCCCTCCCCCAGCCCTCGGGCTCCTCCTCTGCCTTTTTTCCTTTTTTCCTTTCTTCTCCCCACCCCCTATCAGTCTGAAGAAGGGTTTCGGCCCGAAACGTTGCCTATTTCCTTCGCTCCATAGGTGCTGCTGCACCCGCTGAGTTTCTCCAGCATTTTTGTGTACCGTCAGTCTGGACTCGATGGGCCGAAGGGCCTGTTTCCAAGTTGTATCTCTGCAACAAAAACTTTTCACTGTACCTCTGTACACGTGACAATAAACCAAACTAAACTACTCTGCCAAAAGTATTTTGCTTTCAGTAAGGATGGTTTATACAAATGTGAGAGCAGGAGATATGTCTGGCTTTATCTTATTGTGGATTGGTACGTGTTGAGATATTTTTGGAGTGGGAACTATTAGAGGTCACCAATTTCAGGCACAATTGACTCTGACCTGAACTGAGTTAAGATAAGGCCAGCAGAAATGTGAATGAGCACAAATTTACATCGGGGAGAATACAGGCTGACAAGGAATTCACTGGAAATGAATTCCTTGTCAGCAGTCTAAGCAACAGCAGAGAATGCAAACGTTACTGGGTGAAAATATCATATTTGTCACAACCACCTGTGTCAGAACTACACGCCACCCCAGTTTTGTGTTCATCCAATTGTGGCCTCAGTTCAATGATACTTTGTCACACGTATCTATTGTTGTCCGAAGAAGGGTCTCGACCCGAAACGTCACCCATTCCTTCTCTCCAGAGATGCTGTCTGTCCCGCTGACTTTCTCCAGCTTTTTGTGTCTACTTTCGGTTTAAACCAGCATCTGCAGTTCCTTCCTACACATTTCGTCTGCTCCACTGCACAATCTCCTCAAGGTGCAGGTATGTCTACTTTGAAGAAGTTCTCCTCCTCTCTCCAACGAGAGTTGTGCAACACCCTCTATATCTCTCATTTCCCTTTCCCAGGGACTTTCAGACTGAAGAAGGGTCTCGACCCGATATGTCACCCATTCCTTCTCTCCAGAGATGCTGCCTGCCCCGCTGAGTTACTCCAGCTTTTTGTATCTATATTTTTAGTTTAGTTTAGAGATAATGAGAAACAGGCCCTTCGACCCACCGAGTCCACGTCGCCCAGCGATCCTGGTACACTAGCATTCTCCTACAAACTGGGGCCAATTTACAATCTCTACCAAAGCCAATTAACCTACAAATTTGTAATTTGCCTTTAGAATATGGGAGGAAACCGGAGTAACCGGGGAAAGCCCACGGGGTCACGGGGAGAACGTACAAACTCCGTACAGACAGCTCTCGTAGTCAGGAACAAACCCAGCTCTCTGGTGCTGTAAGGCAGCAACTCTACCGCTGCGCCACTGTGCCGACCCTGGGTGCAGTGAAATTCTTTGTTATTGCATACAAAACGCCAAGCACAAAGGAGCCAGCAGGTTTCTGGTGCCAGCGAATTTACAGAAAATACTCATTAGAGTCATGTTGGTCCCTCTTCATTCTCGAATGTAACTGTATTTCACCACATTCCTTAAGGGCCTGTCCCACTGTTTGAGGTAATTCAAGAGCTCCCCCGAGTTAAAAAAAAAAATCAAACTCGTGTTAAGCATGTAGAATGTACGTAGCGGGTAGGTCGGAGCTCGGGACGTCTCTTAGCGGCTCGTAACGCTAACGGCAGGTACTCGGGAAACGCGGTAAGCTCGTGAAGACTCGTGAAGATTTTTCAACATGTTGAAAAATGTCCACGAGAGCCCCGAGTACCTACGAGCGGCCATTACCGTAAATCTCCGAGTTCGAATCAGGGGAAACTCGGGAGAACTCTTGAATTAGCTCGTACAGTGGGACAGCCCCTTTACGCTCTGTACTGTTCTTTCATAAACATTTCCTCGAAGAAGGTTTTTCCTATTTTCTGGGGCGATTTATACCTGAAAGAACAGACTCGTGTTTCCTCAACGGATTGGGCGGTACAGTGGTGGAGCTGATAGAACTGCTGCTTCACAGCGTCAGAGACCCAGGTTCGATCCTGACCTTGGCTGCTGTCTGGGTGGAGTTTGCATGTTCTTTCAGTGACCGGGTAGGTTTCCTCCCACATCCCAAAGACGTGCGGATTTGCAGGTTAATTAGCCTCTGTAACTTGCATCGAGTGTGAGGGAGCGGATTTGAAAGTGGCATAACATAGAAGTATAGAACGTGTGTGAATGAGTTGATGTGAACTAGTGTGAATGGTTAGTCTGCCCTGGACTCGGTGGGCAGAAGGGCCTTTTTCTATGCTACATCTCAAAACTAAAACTAAGATGCTGCCTGACATGCTGAATTAGCAGCCTCAGATTTCTAACGTGCATCTTGTTTTTGGCTCTTAGTTTTATTTCTTCCTGTTTATTCTCTATCCTGCCCTTGCTGGAAAAGGGGTTATGTGTCAGTGCAAGGATCTTTAAGCACAGGAAGATTGCTGATGTTTTTAATCCATTGCTGAGTCATCATAGACAGGTCTCTGGGCATGCGATCAAAGCATGAAGTTGTTGTTCTGCCCACTGTCTATTTACAAATGTCTATCCCTTAGTTGACATTGGTAAAACAGATGAACAGGCCACTGTGGAAATGGCCTGTTGTGCTGAACAAGGGAAATGCTTCAAGAAGTATTTCACTGGCTTTAAAACTCACAGAATGTCCATCATGGTTCTGTGTAAATGGTAGCTGTCGTTTCTAAGAGACTGCAGGCTTAAGGAACTGCAGATGCTGGAACCTTGACAAAGTGCTGGAATAACTCAGCGAGTCAGGCTGCATCTCTGGAGGACATGGATAGGCGATGAGTCGGGTCAGGTCTGAAGAAGGGCCCTGACTTGAAACATCGTCTATCATCCATGTCATAGTCATACAGTGTAGAAACAGGCCCTTTGGGAAGAACCTGCCCACATTGACCACCATGCCCTCTCTACACTAGTCCCACCTGCTTGTCTTTGGCCCATACTCGTCCACACCTAACCTATCTACCTTGCCCTCTGAATGTCTTTTAAACATTGTGATATTACCTGCCTCAACTACCTCCTCTGGCAGCTCGTTCCGTTTATCCACCATCCGTTATGTTTAAAAACTTGCCCCTCATGGTTCCTATTAAATCTTTCCCTCTCATTTTAAACCTATTTCCTCTGGTTCTTGGTCCCCCTACTCTGGATAAAAGACCCTGTTCATTTTCTTATCTATTCCTCTCATGGTCTTACACACCTCTATAAGATCACCTCCCATTCTCCAGTGTTGCAATGAATAAAACTGTAGCCTGTCTAAGCTTTCTCTAGAGCTCAGGCCCTCATGTTCTCCAGGGATGCTGCCTGACCCGATGAGATACTCCAGTGCTTTGTGTTTTAGTTTTGATCGAGACTGTTCCGTTCTGAAAAAGACACCAAATATTGGAGTAACTCAGCTGGTCAGGCCGCATCTCTGAAGAACATGGATAGGTGACTTATCAGGCCGGGATCCTATGGATTTTTCTTGCCATTCTGAGTTGCTGATGCCAATTCTTCAAAATAGTGTTTAAGAAGGAACTGCAGATGCTGCTGGTAAATCGAAGGTACACAAAAATGCTGGAGAAACTCAGCGGGTGCAGCAGCATCTATGGAGCGAAGGAAATAGGCAACGTTTCGGGCCGAAACCCTTCTTCAGACCCAAAACGTTGCCTATTTCCTTCGCTCCATAGATGCTGCTGCACCCGCTGAGTTTCTCCAGCATTTTTGTGTACCTTCAAAATAGTGCCTGGGCAGACCCATGTAGTTTGTCAGCCCGTACAAAAGATGGCACTGCACGTGGAGGATGCATTTCGCTGTGGTTCCATGATCGGCAATGCCAGTACTAAATTTCTTACATACCCTTCAGTTTTGGTCCTGCACTGGTAGCTTTCTTTCTACTGAATCCTCCTGAGACTGTCCCGACTCTGGTGGCATCTTTAATGCAACTCTGCAGAAGCATTAATTGACGAACTCACCAGTTGCAGGTGAATTAGGTACCTTTCTATTCATAGAAAGTTTTTAAACTGTTACTATTCTCCACTGTGCAGTTTAGTCGCTCGGTGAAGGAGAAGTCTGTCCAATTAGTGGATCTACTGCTAAATGCTAAAATAAGTATTCGGGTTTTAGTTATAGTCTTTCAAAGTTCTCTCTGCAGAGAGACATATTTCAATGGAACTACAATCAGTCTGATGAAGGGCCTTGGCCTGAAACGTTGCCTATCCATTCTATTCAGAAATGCTGCCTGAACCGCTGAAATAGTCCAGCATTTTGCTCTCTACATTTCAGTGGACTGCAGTCTATTTTGTAATGTAGCATGGAGAGGGGAGTTGAGGGAGGGAATAAATTGAGGGAGTAATTTCGTGGAAGAGGAGAAGTAGGGGAGTGGGAACTGGAATTGTAAGGGGATGAGGTGTGTGATGAGAGTGTGATTGGAGTAAGAGAGTGTCTATGTGCCCACATGTGTGTGTGTGTGTGTGTGCGCTAACTCTGTAACAGAGTGAGTGTCTGCTATATAGAAAATAAAAGTTACCAACTTTACTTAAGCAAAACACAAAGTGATGGAGGAACTCAGCAGATCAAGCAGCATATTTAGTTTAGAGATGCAGCGTGGAAACAGGCCATTTCGGCCTACCGGGTCCACGCCGACCAGCAATCACCCCGTACACGAGTTCTATCTTACACACTGGGGACAATTTACAGAAGCCAATTAACCTACAAACCCGCACGCCTTAGAATGTGAGAGGAAACTGGAGCACCCGGAGAAAACCCATGTAATCACAGGGAGAAGGTACAAACTCCGTACAGACACGACCGGAGTCAGGATCGAACCCAGGCCTATGGCGCTGCAAGGCAGCACCTCTACCGCTGCTCCACTGTGCCGCCCTGTAAAGGGAATGCACAGACAGACGTTAACTACTAGGCTTTCAAGTGACCATCCAGCTCCTTTTCCAACGCATTTTGAATAGTTGTCTATACCATTCTTTCAGGCAAGCCCACATCTTAAATCGCTCTACACAAAAACATTTCTCATCAATGCCCCAGCAGTTCATGCACCAGCATCTACTGTTCCTCAGAAATTTGAGTTTGGTTTAGTTTATTGTCACATGTACCAAGGTACAGTGAAAAGCTTTTGTTGCGTGCGGAAAGACAATACATGATTACCATCGAGCCATCCACAATGTAGAGACACATTACAAAGGGAATAACGTTTAGTGCAAGGTAAAGTCCAGTAAAGTCTGATCAAAGATACTCCGAAGGTCTCCAATGAGGTGGATAGTAGCTCAGGACTGCTCTCTCATTGTTGGTAGGATGGTACAATTGCCTGATAACAGCTGGGACGAAACTGCCCCTGCATCTGGAGGTCGGGAGTAAAGCCAAGATACCCTCGATCCAAAGGGACAAATAAAAGAGATAAGAATGCAGGAATCAAATCTTATCATTGAAAGTTGCCAAATGCTGGGGGTTTCAAGCGTGTCAGCGGCAACTGTAAAGAAGGCATGAAGTAGGAGTAGGAGATGGCCATTTAGTTTTTTGGAAGAAAAGGAGGGAAACAAATTAACGCCCAGTCACTATTGGTAAATCCATTAGCAAACATCAGCAAGTAGTTGCACTAGCACTGAGCACATAACTACTCAGGGTCAATGTAACCCCCAGTTAATTCACACATGGTTGATCCTCCCAAGAGAGACACAAGGAACTGCAGATGCTGGAATCTTGCGTGGAACACATTAAGTGTTTTGTTTATTTAGTTTAGAGACATAGCGGCTCTACGGCCCACTGAGTCCGCGCCGACCAGCGAACCCCGTACACTAACACTATCCTACACATTCGGGACAGTGGGCCGTAGGCCCTGAAGCCCAATAACCATTGATTGGTTATTGGGCTTCAGGGGGAGATAGAGTTGTGTATCGTCTGCGTAGCAATGGAAGGAAATGCCGTGCCTTTCAATGACTTGGCCTAAGGGGAGCATATACAGGGAGAAGAGAATGGGGCCAAGGATGGAACCTTGTGGAACCCCACAGCAGAGATTAGCTGGGGAGGAGAAAGAGTTGCCTATGTTAGTCGAGAAACTCCTACCTTTGAGTGAAAGGATACGCTTCCACAACTCCAAGGCACCCGATAACTTTTTAAGTGTTTGGGGACCATTTATCAACCATCTCAAAGACCAATAAGTTCATATTTTCTGCAGCGATGTAGTCCTGTGCTCTTTACTTGTGCTCTTACAATGCCTGACTGTGTAGCACCATGTGGATTGCACCAATAGTGTTATGTCTGCCGGCTTTTTCTGTTGTCTTTCTTTTCTTTCTTTTCTTTCTCTTTTTTGTTTTGTTCTGTTTGTTATAAAAAAAAATTAAAAAGAAAAAAAGAAAAAAAGAAAAAAAGAAAAAAAGAAGGCATGAAGTAGGAGTAGGAGATGGCCATTTAGTTCTTGGAAGAAAAGGAGGGAAACAAATTAACGCCCAGTTAACTATTGCTAAATCCATTAGCAAACATCAGCAAAGTTGCACTAGCACTGAGCACATAACTACTCAGGGTCAATGTAACCCCCAGTTAATTCACACATGGTTGATCCTCCCAAGAGAGACACAAGGAACTGCAGTTGCTGGAATCTTGCGTGGAACACATTAAGTGTTTTGTTTATTTAGTATAGAGACATAGATGGCGCAATGGGCTAAGTGTTCGGCTGGCAACCGGAAGGTAGCCGGTTCGAATCCCGCTTGGAGTGCATACTGTCGTTGTGTCCTTGGGCAAGACACTTCACCCACCTTTGCCTGTGTGTGAATGTGTGTGAGTGATTGGTGGTGGTCGGAGGAGCCGTAGGCGCAGATTAGCAGCCACGCTTCCGTCAGTCTGCCCCAGGGTAGCTGTGGCTACAGAAGTAGCTCACCACCACCGAGTGTGACTGAGGAATGAATAATGCGATGTAAAGCGCCTTGAGTATTAGAAAGGCGCTATATAAATCCCATCCATTATTATTATTATTATAGCGGCTCTACGGCCCACTGAGTCCGCGCCGACCAGCGAACCCCGTACACTAACACTATCCTACACATTCGGGACAATTAACATTTTTTATTTTGCCAAGCCCAAATTGTATCTACAAACCTGTATGCCTTTAGAGTGTGGGAGGAAACCGGAGCACCCCCGGAGAAATCCCATGGGGTTACCGGGAGAACGCACAAACTCCAAACGTACAGCACCACCAAGTGCTGGAGTAACTCTGCAGGTCAAGCAGCAACTTTGGAGGACATGGATAGGTGGCAATCGGTCTGAAGTAGGGTCCTGATCAGAAACGTCACCTATCTGTGTCCTCCAGAGATGCTGCCCAACCCGCTGAGTTACTCCAGCACTTTATGTTGATATTCCCACACAGTTTCGCACAGCCTACGAGGCATATTTACTTAAACAAATATCTGTAAGTTCTTCTTCACAGTAGACTCTTTCAACAATTCTGGGAGTTTTTTTGTGTCTTCATTGACAGAAAAAGAAGTTATTAGTTTAACTCCTCTGACGTTCCTTATTTCTAATTATAAATGCTCCTGTATCTGGCTCAAAGGGTCCGGCCCTAGCCCCCTCAAGGCAATTTCCTTTTTACTTTTCTTCTGAAGCCCTTATAGTTTGATTTTATGTTTCTTACTGGTTTACTTTCACGTCCTATTTTTCCTTTATTTATCAATTTCTTGACCTTTCTTCAAGTCTAAAACATTCCCAGACCCCAGATCTACTGTTTAGTTTAGCTTAGAGATACAGCGTGGAAACAGCCCACTGAGGACAAACAATCACGAGTACATTAGTTCTATCCTATACTCAAGGGACAATTTACAGAAGCCACAGAAGGCTGTGGAGGCCAAGTCAATGGATATTGTTAAGGGGAAGATTGGCAGATTCTTGATTAGTGCAGGTATGATGTGTTATGGGGAGAAGGTAGGAGAATGGTGTTGAGAGAGCAAGATAGAGCAGCCATGGGTGGAGTAGACTTGATGGGCCAAATGGCCTAATTCTGCTCCTGTAACTTATTAACCTGCAATCCTGCATGTCTTTGGAGTGTAGGCGGGAACTGGAGCACCCGGAGAAAACCCACGCTGTCACAGGCAGAAGGTGCAAACTGCAAACAGACAGCACACGTAGTCAGGATCAAACCCGGGTCTCTGGCGCTGTAAGGCAGCAACTCTACCGCTGTCCCACTGTGTGTCTGTTATAAGAGTCGTCTGGACAGAGCATGCAATGCAATGTGTCGCAACAAGACTCATTTAGGGCGGCACGGTGGCGCAGCGGTAGAGTTGCTGACTTACAGCGCTTTCAGCGCCGGTGACTCGGGTTCAATCCTGACTACAGGTGTTGTCTGTACAGAGTGTGTACGTTCTCCCTGTGACCTGTGTGGGTTTTCTCCAAGATCCTCAGTTTCTTCCAACACTCCAAAGACGTACAGGTTTGTAGGTTAATTGGCTTGGTATAAATGTAAATGGTCCCTAGTAGGTGTAGCATTATTGTGCGGGGATTGCTGGTCGGTTCGGACTCGGTGAGCCGAAGGGCCTGTTTACACGCTGCATCTGAAAAATAAACTAAACTAAAGACCCAATGCAAACCTGAGGAACAACACTTTATCTTACATCCGCGCGCAGTGCAGTCTTCCAAACTTATCAGACAGTCAGAACCATTTTTCCATGGTAGAAATATCCAACACTGGAGCCTATAGCTATAAGATGAGAGGGGGAAAGTTTAATGAAAACGTGGGGGGCAAGTTTTTTACTTAGAGAGTAGTGGGGGATGGAACAGGAGCACATTGCCAGGGGTGGCGGTGGACGCAGATACGACAGTGGCATTTAAGAGGCTTTTAAGATAGGCACATCGAAGTGCAGGGAATAGAGGGATATGAATCCTGTGCCGGGTAAGATCATCTCTGACCCCTCTCACACTGGCCACAAACTCTTTGAATCACCACCCTCTGGAAGGCGACTCCGGACTGTCAAAGCTGCCACAGCCAGACATAAAAACAGCTTTTTTTTCCACGAGTAGTAGCTCTACTCAATAACCAAAAATCTGTAGCCTCCTTTTGCTCTGGTATTTTATTTAATTCACATGTTTAATCTATAATGTTTTATTATTAATGTTTAATGTTTTACGTGTCATTCCTGTCACTATATGTCATGTTGTCACTTGCAGGCGGAGCACCAAGGCAAATTCCTTGTATGTGAACATACTTGGCCGATAAACCTATTCATTCAGATGAGATGTTTAACTTGTCATCATGTTCGGCACAAATATTGTGGGCCGAAGGGCCTGTTCCTGTGCCTTACTGTGCTATGTTTCCATGTTCAATATCGAATACATCTTTAGAGAACTCACTCACTCTGTCTGTACCAGAAATGACCGTTTTATTTGTTATCATGTTGGCCCAGTCTTCCCTGTTCTATTCGTATACTCTGGATAATAGTGCATTGGGACTCTTTTTCAGACTGATAGAAGTAGGGTGTTAAGATCTGACAAAGGGTCCCAGATCCGAAACGTTAACGGTTTCTCCTTCCACAGCTGCCGCCTGACCAGCTGAGTGTGTCTAGCATTTCCTGTGTTTGTTTCGGATTTCCAACATCTACAGTGTCTTGATTTTCTCGTGAAACACTACTGCCTTGCCAAGTCAATTCCACCCTATCCCCTGTGTCCTACTTTTCAGGGTGTGCGTACTGTCATGGACAAAAAAAGTGACTGACCACACTTAAGCAAAGCACAAAGTGCTGGAGGAGCTCAGCGGGTCAGCTGGCATTTGTGGAGGGAATGGACAGACAAGGTTTCAGGTTGGGACCTTTTAGTCTGATCAGTCTTAAGAAGGGTCCTGGGCCAAAACGCCTTCTATCCATTCCTTTCATGGATGCTGCCTGACCCGCTGAGTTCCTCCAACACTTTGTGCGTTTGCTCAAGATTTCAGCATCTGTAGCCTCTTATGTCTTCACTGGCAACACATATATTGGGCATAAGGTCTCAGCAAGAAGAAGAACCCCCTCTTTATCTCCTGAACAGAATAGGGGGATCAAGAACCAGACAACATGGGGTTGGGGTGAAGGGGGAAAGGTTTGATAGCAACTTTAGGGGTAACTTTTTCACACAAGAGGAGGTGGGTGTATGAAGCAAGCTGCCAGAGGAGGTAGTTGAGGCAGGTACCGTTGCAACGTTTAATAAACAATTGGACAGGTACATGGCTAGGATGGGATTGGAGGGATATGGGCCAAGTGCAGGCAGGTGGACCTAGTGTGGATGAGGCATGTTGGTCGGTGTGGGCAAGTTGGTCCTAAGGGCCTATCTCCACGCTGTATGACTGTATGACTCTTTTACCATACAATTGTTCTTCAGTCTGAACAAGGGTCCCGACTCGAAATGTCACCTAACCCTGTTCTCCAGAGATGATGCCTGACCTGCTGAGTTACTCCATCACCTTGTGCTCTTTTTTGTAAACCAGCACCTGCAGTTCCTGGTACCCATACAATTGTTCTTGCCCGTTTAAGGAAGGGATTTTGCAAACTGAACGAGTGCCAGAGACTTCTTGTTTTCCTTTAACCGCACTGATTTGTTAATCCCTTGCAGTTCCTCCCCCTCACTGCTACCGGACGCTAACAATGGAAGTGCAGAGTAGATTGAGTGCAGTCTGGAACGTAAACAAGAGTGTTTTTGCCTTTCAAATTCAATGGGCTGCGAGTGGAACAAATAGAGCGGATGGGCCAGCTGGCAAAGGTTTAGTTCTGCTGCGTCCAGTTGGACGTGCAGTAGAGTGGTGGCGTGGAACGATGAGGGAGCTTGCCCTGCGCTCTCTCAGCCTACAGAACTGGCTTGGTTTGTCCAGTCACCCAGCTGCAGGTCCTTCTCTGCCCTCAAGCCTAAGGTTTGGACAAAGCCTCGCCACAGGAAACAAAGGTAGTGTCTTGATAATATCACGGCTCTTAATTCCTCAAAGACTGGGAGAGAAATGGTTTGCAGAGAGGTTGGCCATCCAGAGGATGCACGTGAGTCTGAGGAAGGGTTTCGACCCGAAACGTCACCTGTTCCTTGTCTCCAGAGATCCTTCCTGACTCACTGAGTTACTCTAGTATTTTCTGTCTATCTTCGATGTAAACCAGCATCTGCACTTTCTTCCTACACATGCAATTCATATAGTTTAGTTTATTGTCACGTGTACTGAGGTGCAATGAGAAACATATTTGTTGCATGTTATCCAGTCAGCAATGTACAGATATTAGGATAAAGGGTATAATATAAGGGTATATAGTGCAAGTTAAAGACCTATAAAGTCCAATTAAAGATAGTCTGAAGGTCTCCAATGAGGTAGATGATAGTGTTTAAGAAGGAACTGCAGATGCTGGAAAATTGAAGGTAGACAAAAATGCTGGAGAAACTCAGCGGGTGCAGCAGCATCTATGGAGCAAAGGAAATAGGCAACGTTTCGGGCCGAAACCCTTCTTCAGATAGGTCAGGACCCCTCTCTAGTTGGTAATCAGATGGTTCAGTTGCCTGATAACAGCTGGGAAGAAACTGTCCCTGAATTTGGAGGTACGCGTTTTGAAAACCTTTGCACTGCCTGATGGGAGAGGGGAGAAGAGGGATGTCGGGGTGAGATCCATTTTCCGTACAACCCTCTAAAAGTCTCTTTGGCTGGTGGCCTTGTGAAGTGTAGATGGTGTCAATGGAAGAGGAGTTGGTTTGTATGATGGTCTGGACTGTGTCCATATAGAATAATATGAGACATAGAGGTAGACATGCGAGATAGACAGTCAAACCCTTTTCCCTGGATGGAAATATCAAATACTAGAGGACTTTAAACTCGCTTTAAGGTGAGAGGGGCAAAGTTTAAAAGAGTTGTACGGGGCAAGTTTTATACTCAGAGGATAGTGAGGCCCTGCAACGCGTGGCTGGGAGTAGTGGTTGATAGGGGCATTTAAGAGACTCTTGGATAGGCACATGGATATGCGGGGAATAGAGGGATTTCGATTCTGTGCAGGTAGATAAGACATGTTCGGCACAGACATCGTGGGCCAAAGGGCCTGTTCTTGTGATATACTGGTCTGTGTTCTAAAATCAATGGCGGGAATTAAGATAATGGGTGGCACGGCAGTTAGTGCTGCTGCCTCACAACTCCAGTGACCTGGCAGCTCATTCCGGATATCCACCATCATCTGAGTGAAAAGTTGCCCCTCAGGTTCCTAGTAAGTCTTTCCCCACTAGCCTTAAATATAAGTCCGCTGATTCTTGATTCCCCTACACTGGGTAAAAGACGAAGTAATAGATTTTATTTATATAGCGCTTTTCAGGACTCAAAGTCGCTTGATTCAGCGTATCTATTCCCCTCATGATTTTATACATACATGTAATAATAATAATAATAATAATAATAATAATAATAATAATAATAATACACTTTATTGTCATTGTAAATACATACCACAAAATGTCAGGCCCGAGCGGAGCTCCAATGTATCAGATAAATAATAATGAATAATAAAAACAGCAAGAAAACATCAAGTCAAGTCATGATGTGCAATGTTCAATATTTCACAGTATAGTGTTGTGGCAGTACAAAATATTGGCTATGGGGGCTGTGTGTTCAGTGCTGAGTTCAGAGTGGCGATGGCCTAGGGGTAGAAACTGTTTGTTAATCTTGTGGTGTGTGGTTTGATGGACCTGTAACGCTTTCCTGAGGGCAGAAGGGCAAACAAGTGATGTGCGGGATGAGATGAGTCCTTTAGTATGCGTGATGCCTTCCGCAGGCAACGAGAGCTATAGATCTCTTCCAGGGCAGGCAGGCAGGTGTGTGTTGGTGATCTTCTGGGCTGCATTGATGACTCTCTGCAGAGCCATTTTGTCAGCCACAGAACTGTTGCCATACCATGCCAGGATGCCATGTGTCAGGACACTCTCTATGGCGCAACGGTAGAATGACATTAGCAGCTGTTGTGGCTTTCCTGAGTGATCTTAGGATACACCTCTAAACCTGATGCAGTCTCAGGAAAATACTGCAGAAAAGCCTTAAACATTTTGTCGGTAGAAAGATGATTCCGGGTTACACCAGGGGCAACGAGAACCTCTGAAAGGAGTGCTGAATCGCGAGCTTTCTCAGATGATCCATGTGCTTTACATCCTCCCGCACTCTCCCAGCCCTACATTGCATGGCAGCCACCCCAATGGCAGTAGTGCAGTGGGCAGAGGTGTTGCCTCACAGCTCCCGCAGCCCCAGCCCAGTACTGACCTCCGGTGCTGCCTGCGTGGAGTTTGCGCGTTCTCCCTTAGACCGTGTGGGTCTACTCCATTGTCCATGCTGTCTCCTGGGTTCTGTGGATTAAAGGCTGAAATCACCTGGAATAAGTTGTATAAAATTGGTTCATGCCAGATATGTCCATGCCTGATATGATGCTGTTAAACTGATCACATCTGCCTGTACATAATTCATATCTCTTTATTCCTTACGCTTCAATGGTTCTTTATTGTTACATATGCACTGCACAGTGAAATTCTTGCACCCGTCGCCATATTTTTGCTCCATTTACAAAAGAAAAAGTTCAATGTCCAGTCCACGTGCTGGATGTACTGGAGCCCCCCCCCCCCCCCGATCCAGGTAAGCCCAGGCCGCTGCATGGCCTCCTCTGTCTCCCTCGACCTGTTCGGCCAGCCAACCGTCGTGTCTCTCCTCGTCCGACCACCTCTGTGTCTCCTGCAGCTGACCCTGATAGCGCTGGAGGCAATACCCTGATCCCTCTCTCCGGCTCACTTCCATGTGCCTATCTAAAAGCCTCTTAAACGCCACGATCACACCTGCCTCTACCACCACCCCAGGCAATGTGTTCCAGGCACTCGCCACTCTGTGTAAAAAAATATTTGTAACATATTTGACACAGCCATTGCGTACAGGTCACTGCAGAAATGTAATCAGTTTGTAAACAGCAATGCATCAAGTGTGTGGGAATGTACATCTTGTTTTGAACAAGTCCAGTTTTTGTTCGACCTTTGCAGCTTTCCCCGCACATGAACATTAATCTTTCCCCCTCTCACTTTATTGCTGTGCCCTCCAGCATTGGACACTTCCACCCTGAGAAAAAGGTTTTGACTGTCTACCCTATCTATGCCAGAGGCTGGGGTGGCTGGAGTTACCATGAACAATTAGATTAATAGATAGATTAATAGATTAGTGCTTAATAAAGTGCTTTATTTGTCACATATGCCATTGCATATGTGACATTCATTTTACATATATTACACACCTGGGCGCTGCCAATTTTGGCGCCATTATTCAAAGTCCGGTCGGCCCGTGTGCTCGATGTAGTGGATCAGTTCCTGCGAACCGATATGTCCTTCTCCTCTCCTCGTCTGGCCATCTTTGTGTCCCGAGGGCGCCTCCTGCAGCCTACCTGAGGCATTTCCCCGGTTCACCCTCCCCACCGGCCCACACTCCTCGCGCCCGACTTTTCCAGCGGCTCCCTCCCAGTCCCACCGTCCAACGAGCTCAGGCATTGAGAGGCATGTAGCAGATTGAGGGAGAGGGTATACTCAAGGGGTTAATTGGCCTGCTCTTATTCCTAACTATGTATTTGAAGGATAGGATCAAAATGCTTATAAATAGACGCGAAATATTTTCCTGGTTGTGTCACATTTATACCTGCACGGATAAATGCCTTTTTAACATGTACGCTTTGAACAGCTGTACAATATCCCTTGGCAGCACATTGGGAGAATTTAGTTGGGACTTAAATTATCCTCCTAATGGCCTGTTAAATTAATGACCACCACAGTCTTGGTAAGGGGAAAGAGGGCATCTGTAACCAAAAGATAGTTTAAATAGGGTAAAGAAAGGGCAGGGATTCATAATGTTAGCAGATGGATCAAGGGGAGCTATATGGATAGGAGGGGTTTAGAAGGATATGGGTGAAATGCAAATAAATGGGACTGGCCCAGAATACTACCTTGGTTGGCATGGACAAGTTGGGCTGAAGGGCCTGTTTCCATGCTGTATAGCTCTATCACTCTATGATTCTCAGAAGTACAGATCTTATATTCTAGACAAAAGGTACAAGGAAGATGTGAGATCAATGTGCTGAGAGTGGTTTTATTTCTTGGAATCACTGGCCCCCTGAATCAATCGGGGCTGGGATAGGATACGAAAGACTGTCTTTCACAGAGCCTCAGTGAGAGAGTCATGTTCATAAGTTATAGGAGCAGAATTAGGCCATTCCACCCATCGAGTCTACTCCGCCATTCAGTTATGGCTGATCTATCTTTCCCTCTCAACTCTATTCTCCTGCCTTCTCCCCATAACTCCTGACACCCGCACTAATCAAGAATCTGTCAATCTCTGCTGTAAAAATATCCATTGACCCGGCCTCCATAGCCGTCGGTGGCAATGAATTCCACAGATTCAACATCCTCTGACGAAAGAAACTCCTCCTTATCTCCTTTCTAAAGATATCTCCTTTTATTATGTCCTCTGGTCCTACAGTCTCCCACTATTGGAAACATCCTCTCCACATCCACTCTATCCAGGCCTTTCACTATTCGGTAAGTTTCAATGAGGTCACCCCCTCATCCTTCTAAACCAGCGAGTACAGGCCCAGTGCCCAAACACCAATTGCCCATTTTGTGTTCTGTAATGAATCTATGGCTATGTTGCAAGATAGAAATATATAAAATGATGAGAAGCATAGATAGGGGAGCCAGAGAGCCTTTTTTTCCCAGGATGGAAATGTCAAAGATTAAAGGGCACAGCTTTTAGGGCCAAAGTTTAATTGATGTGTGCGGGGCAAGGCTTCACACAGAGTGGTGGGTGGCTGGAATGCACTGCCAAGGGTGGAGGAGGCAGATACATAAGTGGTGTTTAAGAGGCTTTTCAAAAGGCACATTGATAAGCAGGGAGTGGAGTGTATGGATCACGTGCAGGCAGAGGAAATTAGTTTATCTCGGCATCATGTTCAACACAGAAATCGTGGGCCAAAGGCCCTGTTCTATGCAATGTAGCCTAGAAGGACTCAAAGTGCAGTGGTCAGGTCAGGCAATAACTCTGGAGATGCAAGCAGTCTGAAGAAAGTTTCCGACCCGAAACGTCACCCATCCCAGTCTGAAGAAGGGTACCGACCTGAAACAACACCCATCCTTTTTCTCCAGAGATGCTGCCTGACCCACAGAGTTACACCAACACGTTGTGCCCTTTTGTGTATTAACCTGCATCTGCATTTCAATGTTTCTACAATATAGCCAGTTGGTTCAGAATGCTGTGTGTGTTAAGCAACACTGTCTCTCTGTTTCAGAACAGAAAGACAAGGCCCAAAGTCATCCCGGGGACCTTCCAGGTGCTTCAGCCAGACCAGTCGAGCGGAGTTCCAGAGGCAACGCGAACTCCACCCATCAAGTGTCTCAGCGGAGCAGAGATGGAGTCTTCTGAGGAGCTTGCCTCCAGCATAAAGGACATGGAAATAAACAGGTTTGCCCTTCACTTGTTGAAAATACAGTGGTCAAATCATTCAAACAGGGACCTGGACTAATGCTCCAGCAGTTCAAATCCCACCATGGCAGCTTGGGAATTTAAATTGTTTCTTCAGTAATCTGGAATGAAAAATGCTGTATCTGGCACGGTGACTCTGAGACTTACTGATCGTTATTGGTAAACCCACAGTTCAGTGATATTCAACCTTACCAAGTCCATATATTTAGACTTTAGAGATACAGCGCAGGAACAGGACAGACGATTGCAGGTACATTGTTTCACATTGTTTAAAGAATCATTTAGACAAGTATACGTTTAGAGGGATATGGGCCAAACGCGGGCAGGTGGGACTAGTGAAGACGGGACATGTTGGGGTTGGTATGGGCAAGTTAAACAGAAGGACTAGTTTCTGCACTGTATGACTATAACTCTAAGAAGTGCGAATCGTGAAGCCAGAGAAAGGAATAGAGGTGAAAGGACACGGTGGGAGGGGGGAAAGGGAAAAATGGGTGAGCATCCAGATGGGGCACTGCGGAAAAAAGAGGAGATGGGGGGGGGGGGGGGTGGAAAGCTGACCCACTGAGTTACTCCAGCACTTTGTTTCTTTTTTGTTGCTGTAATCCAGCATCTGCAGTTCCTTGTGTCTATAAAATAAAGTACATTGTTCCACTTTCAATTTGCCGTGGTGACTTGAAACACTCACATTTTGGCTCCTTGGACTTTGAAGGATAAATATTGATCAGTTGCTTGCATTGGAGAGGTATGTGTAGTTGCTGTGACAAGCCTACAATGTGCTTCCAACCCTGATTTAAAATAAGGCAGCAACCAGCAAGCTCCAACTTGTCCTTGGCTAGGTGGGTCCGGTTCAGGGCGTTTCTGTTGAACAGGTATTGTTTGTATGAAGAATGTTCAGGAGAGAGTAGGAGGGAGGGGGACAGAGGGGAAGGTGGCAGTCAGCTGTAAAACAAGTCTGGAACGGAGCCAAAGGAACAACTTGCATTCACAATGCCCTCCATAATGTTTGGGACAAAGACCCATCATTTATTTATTTGCCTCTGTACTCCACAATTTGAGATTTGTAATAGAAAAAATCACATGTGGTTAAAGTGCACATTGTCAGATTTTAATAAAGGGTATTTTTATACATTTTGGTTTCACCATGTAGAAATTACAGCAGTGTGTATACATAGTCCCCCCCCCCCCCCCCCCCCTTTCAGGGCACCATCTGTCATGTAAATGAAAGTAGTCATGTTTAGTATTTTGTTGCATATCCTTTGCATGCAATGACTGCTTGAAGTCTGCGATTCATGGACATCACCAGTTGCTGGGTGGTCTTCTCTGGTGATGCTCTGCCAGGCCTGTATTGCAGCCATCTTTAGCTTCTGCTTGTTTTGGGGGCTAGTACCCTTCAGTTTTCTCTTCAGCATATAAAAGGCATGCTCAATTGGGTTCAGATCGGGTTATTGACTTGGCCACTCACAAATTGACCATTTTTAGCTTTGAAAAACTCCTTTGTTGCTTTAGCAGTATGTTGGGATCATTCTTGCTGTAGAATGAACCGCCGGCCAATGAGTTTGAGGCATTTGTTTGAACTTGAGCAGATAGGATGTGTCTATACACTTCAGATTTCATTATGCTACCACCATCAGCAATTGTATCATTAATGAAGATAAGTGAGCCAGTACCTTCAGCAGCCATAAATGCCCAGGCCATAACACCCCCACCACCGTGTTTCACAGATGAGGTGGTATGCTTTGGATCTTGGGCAGTTCCTCCTCTCCTCCATACTTTGCTCTTGCCATCACTCTGATATAAGTAATCTTCATCTCATCTGTCCACAAGACCTTTTTCCAGAACTGTGGTTTCTCTTATAAGTACTTCTTGGCCAACTGTAACCCGGCCATCCTATTTTTGCGGCTAACCAGTGGTTTGCATCTTGCAATGGAGCCTCTGTATTTCTGTTCATGAATTCTTCTGAGGACAGTGGTCATTGACAAATCCACACCTGACTCCTGAAGCGTGTTTCTGATCTGTCGGACAGGTGTTTGGGGATTTTTCTTTATTATAGAGAGAATTCTTCTGTCATCAGCTGTGGAGGTCTTCCTTGGCCTGCCAGTCCCTTTGCGATTAGTAAGCTCACCAGTGCTCTCTTTCTTCGTAATGACGTTCCAAACAGTTGATTTTGGTAAGCCTAAGGCTTGGCTGATGTCTCTAACAGTTTTATTCTTGTTTCTCAGTCTCATAATGGCTTCTTTGACTTTCATTGGCACAACTTTGGTCGTCATGTTGATAAACAACAATAAAAGTTTCCAAAGGTGATGGAAAGACTGGAAGAAAGACTAGGTGCTGAGAGCTCTCTTATACCTGCACTAAGGAGGCAATTAAACATTCCTGAGCAATTACAAACACCTGTGAAGCCATGTGTCCCAAACATTATGGTGCCCTGAAATGGGGGGGGGGGGGGGGGGACTATGTATAAACACAGCTGTAATTTCTACATGGTGAAACCAAAATGTATAAAAATGGCCTTTAATAAAATCTGACAATGTGCACTTTAACCACATCTGATTTTTTCTATTACAAATCTCAAATTGTGAAGTACAGAGGCAAATAAATAAATGATGGGTCTTTGTCCCAAACATTATGGAGGGCACTGTACATTGTCTGCTTTATAGGTAAGAATGTCCCGCAGAATGGGACACTGGTCGTCCACCAAATGCATGAACTAAGGGCAGCACAGTGGCACAGCGGTAGAGTTGCTGCCTTACAACGTCAGGGACCCAGGTTCGATCCTGACCTCAGGTGCTGTTTGTACGGGGTCTGAACATTCTCCCTGTGACCGTGCAGGTTTTCCCTGGGTATTCCAGTTTCCTCCTACATTCCAAAGCTATGCAGGTTTGTAGGTTAATTGCCTTCTGTAAATTGTCCCTCGTGTAAGGGTGATTGCTGGTCGGCGTGGACTCGGTGGGCCGAAGGGCCTGTTTCCACATTGTATCTCCAAACTAAACTAAACTAGAGAGACTTAGCAACGCAGACAATCATTTGTGATGCTTTAATTACCAAAATAATGTAATAGCAGAAAGAGAGAGGAGACAACATTTGCAGGAAGGAACATTATAGGAAGCACGTGGAGGCTTTGAAGAGGGTGCAGAAAAGGTTTACCAGAATGCTGCTTGGATTAGAGGATATTGGCTATAAGGAGAGGTAGGACAAATTTGGATTTTTTTCTCTGGTTGACAGAAGTATATAAAATTATGAGGGACAGATCTGCAAGCAATGGAGAGATATGGAGGCAGAGGAGATTAGTTTAACCCCCTCTTCTCCCCTCTCCCATCAGGCAAGAGGTACAGAAGTGTGAAAATGCACACCTCCATATTCAGGGACGGTTTCTTCCCGGCCGTTAATAGGCATCTGAACCATCCTGTAACCAACTAGAGAGCAATCCTAAGCTACCATCTATCTCATTGGAGACCCATGGACTATCTTTAATCGGACTTCACTAACTAAATGTTATTTCCTTTATCTTGATAGACTTCATGATAAAATAAGACCATTCCATTTACACTGTGGATGGCTCAATTGTAATCATGTATAGTCCTTCCGCTGACTGGTTAGCACGCAACAGACGTTTTTCACTGTACCTCAGTGCATGTGACAATAAACGAAACTACCTAAACATCATTTTCAGCAATCATCGTGGGCCGAAGGGCCTATTCCTGTGCTGCACCGTTCTATGTGCTATGTTCCACCTGCAGTCCTATTGTTAGCAATGACGATAGCAGCGTTGAAATGGGTGGTGTCTCGAAATTCCCCATCCCCCACCTCCCCACCGACCACCACCCGGTTCAGCAAACCATCCAGAGCAAGGTCAACGGTTTAACAGAGAGCCCCCAGAGTCTGCAGACCGTCACAGTGCAGGCAGCTCTCCCATTACAATGGCATGTTATGCCTTTTGTACTGATCTGAGCATGGGCGCACCCCCATTGAACTTGCCACTCTCGAGCATACTCTGAGATGCCCCTATTGACCCATGGCCTGTCCCTGATTTATGAGTATGGTCTATTCATAGATAAACACAACAGAAAGCTCAGTGACAGATTAGCATTCCTGTTCTGCTACCCGATTTATCCCAGGAGGTTATATTTCTACTTTGGTGTATTTATTATAAACTGGTATCATATGTTGGTAAGGCCACACTTTGAAGCACTACATGCCCTTGACATCCAATGGCATTCCATTGCTGACTTCCTAACCATAAACTTGTATGAGGAAAGTTATATAGGGTTGAGTGGAACAAAAACACTGGAGTATAACTGCAGATGCTGGTTTAAACCGAAGATAGACACAAAAACTGGAGCAACTCCGTGGGTCAGGCAGCATTTCTGGAGAAAAGGTATAGGTGACATTTCAGGCCAAGCCCCGTCTTCAGACTGAGAGTAAGGGGAGCAGGAACCAAGAGATATAGAAGGTAGATTGGACAAATGAATGAAAGATATGCAAAAAGCAACGATGATCAAGGAAACATGGAGCCCACAATGGTCCATTGTTGGCTGTGGGGTAGGTGATAATGAGTTATACAGAGAATGAAAGTTAACAGGATGACAGCAAAACTAGTACTACGACCAGGTTGGGGGAGGGACGGAGAGAGAGGCGATACAAGGGTTACTTGTAGTTAGAGAAACCCATAGGAGTGCACTGGTTTATCCAGATGACCTGGCCCAAGGCACTTATATCAACACTTATTGAACCATTCTCCATGCACATGTCTACATACTTACTCGTACAAACACACAATGCATACACACATCCCAATACATATACATACACCAGTCGTACGTCTACATACACACTCACGTGCACACACACACACCAATACATGTACATGCACCACATACACGTCTACAAACATACTCATGCACACACACCTCAACACATGCATATACAACACAAACTTCTACATACACACTCACGCACATACACACACACCCCAATACATGCACATACACCGCATGCATAAATACACACATGCACCGCATGCAGACTTCCAATACACACGTCCACACACACTCACACATTCCAATACGTACACCCCAACACACACACGCAAACCAATCACACTACTCATACACACACACACACTACACATGTCCACACACACTGAATAGACACACACACACATGCACACACATAACTCACAGACCGTGACATAGTGTGCTTTGAACCCATGGACGTTTGATCCACTGTGGATCCGTGACATTGGGGTCAAAGGACAGGATTTGGGGATTTGGAGGGACTAGGGCCACTGCACGCGTGTATGAACATGTATTCTCTTTTCACTTTCCCCCTCTTTAAATGCTGACCATCTATAACGTGCTGAGGTTCTGATGAAAGGTGGACTTTGGAGCATTTGCAAACACTCCTTGTCTGCTGCCTGTGTTCACTCCATGTCTCATGTCTGACCTGATCATTTCCTACCTTGACCATTGTCTTCTGGTCAATTTGACCAGTCAATGCTATGGCTCTTTGGGCTTGGAATACTCAACGTGGTTGAGTGCATCAAAAATTAATCTGCTTATCTAGTTATTCATATTAAATATGAATATTAAGCGCGGATAAGACAGAAATCATAATGATGGGCATTTTTGCACTCATGCGTTTTATGATCTAATGCCTATGGTTCATTTTTCCATGGCTTGGTTTTGTCGGACCTGATGGAATGAACACCTGGAATCGATAGGGTGAATGCACAGTCTTTTACCCAGGGTAGGGGAATCAAGAATTAGATGGCATAGCCTTAAGTTGAGAGGAGAAAGATTTAATAGGAACTTTTTTCACACAGAGTGGTGGGTATATGGAACAAGCTGTCAGAGGAAATAGTTGAAGCAGGTACAAAAACAACATTTAATAGACATGTGGACAGGTACATGGATAGTTTAGTTTAGTTTAGATAGGAACGTTTTAGAGGGATATAGGGCAAATGCAGGCAGGTAGGACTAGCGTAGATAGGGCATCTTGGTTGGCAAGGACAGGTTGGGCTGAAGGGTCTGTTTCATGTGCTGTGTGACCCTATGACTCTAGATCCATCTACAAAGTTAATTTTTCTCACTCAAATCAACCCCAACTATAAAACTATAAAATTAAAGACATCTGATGTAGTCAACATAGGCCCAGTTATAATTTAATTTAAATGTACACCACCCGCTAATTTATATACTGTTTTATATACTGAAAAAGATTAAAAACAAGTCTATATGAACTAATCTTTGAAGCACTTGGCTGGTGCTTATGGCTGATTCAATCATCATGTCAGTTTAATGACACTTGTTGACTTAAAGCTGCACCAATTTGAGTCTGTTGATTGGATGTGTTGACAAATATAGTTCATGTCTAAATTTAGAGAGTGCTGTCCGGGAAAATGTTTGCATCTGTATGCTCGTGCTTGTGAATGGATTAAATATCAACTAACCTTTTTTTTTAATGTTGCGCTCGTTCCAAATATGCTTCTCGGAATTCCTCTATCCCTTGAACCAGCGATTGGACGAGTTGAACAAAATCACAATGCAAATTAGAGAGAAGGTTCTGCAGATGCTGGTTTATTAAAAAAAAGACACAAAGTGCTGGAGAAACTCAGTGGGTCAGGCAGCATCTCTGGAGGACGTGGATTGGTGACGTTTCAGACTGAAACCTCACCTACCCATGTTCGTTCGAGATGTTGCCTGACCCTCCAGCACTTTGTGTCTTTTTTTTATAAACCAGCATCTGCAGTTGCTTGTGTATCTAATAAAATATAATTTAAGGCAAACAGACAGCAAAATTAAATAATTTGGGGACACAAGATACTGCAAAGTGCTGGAATCTGCAGCAAAAAACAAGCTACATAGGAGGGAACTGCAGATGTTGTTTACACCGAAGATAGACACAAAATACTGGAGTAACAGCGGGACAGGCAGCATCTCTGTTGTTAAAGAAGGAACTGCAGATGCTGGAAAATCGAAGGTACACAAAAATGCTGGAGAAACTCAGCGGGTGCAGCAGCATCTAAGGAGCGAAGGAAATAGGCAACGTTTCGGGCTGAAACCCTTCTTCAGACTTATCTCTGGATAAGTGATGTTTTTGGTTCGAGACCCATCTTCAGACTGGGAGTCAGATAGGGAGATACAGAGATATGGATGTGTAGGGAGTGAAAACAAGAGATCTAAGAGGACGAAGACCAAGGTAAATGTAGAATAGATCATTGTTCGCTAGGGATAGATGACAACGAGGCATATAAAGATAAAATACAATCTGGAGGACAGTCAGACTGGTCAGAGAACTAGGATGGGGCAGGGATGGAGAGAGAGGCAAAGCAAGAGTTATGTGAAGTTAGAGAAATCAATATTCATACCGCTGGGGTGTAAGTTGCCCAAGCGAAATATGAGGTGCTGCTCCTCCAATTTGCATTGGGCCTCACTCTGACAATGGAGGAGGCCCAGGACAGACAGGTCAGTGTGGGAATGGGAGGGGGAGTTAATGTGTTTCGCAACCGGCCAAAAAACAATTTGTTGGAGTAACTCAGTGGATCAGGCAACATCTAGGGAAGAAAATAGATAGACAACATTTCGAGTTGGGACCCTTAAGGAAATAATTTTCTGTTAGCTTGGTGACGGTAGGGCTGTATAATTCTGGAGAACTATACTGTCAGTCAGATATTTTTATTTCTAGTCTGAAGAGTTCCAACCTGAAACGTCATCTATTTCCTTTCGTCAGAGATGCTGCCTGACCCGCTGAGTTGCTCCAGCATTTTGTATCTATCTTCATTTCTAAACTTGGTTTTGTAAAGCAATATTTTCCTGATTGTGAAGCCCATTCTAGTCATTGACTAATACCAGAAATGACTGACTCAGCATTTCTTAAACACTTTCATGGCCACAAACAGCCCCTATTAATAAATCAGCCTGTAATGTCTTGTGTGTCTATTACCCACGGTCTCCCTAGCATACTCTGGCTTTCAGCCATGCAAAGTATTACATTTCCGATCCTCAACTTTAAACCCCTCCACATACTTTCCCACAAGGTCCCTGCCACCCCCTTCACTCTTCACCCCTCTGCTCACTGATGTAGTCTGAAGAAGGGTCTTGACCCGAAACGACACCCATTCCTTCTCTCCAGAGATGCTGCCTGTCCCACTGAGTTACTCCAGCATTTTGTGTCTGCTCACAGATGTATATTGGCTTCCAATCTTACGGAGCCTGAATTTTAAAATTCCCTCTCTCTGTAGTCCTAGCTCCTTCCTGATCTACTAACCTCCAGAAGTAGAATCCTTCCAGAGCTTCGCGCTCCTCCAATATCTGCCTCTTGTGCTTTCCTCCAATATGATGGCACAGCTGCCCTTACAGTGCCCGGGACCCGGGTTCGATCCCGTCTGTACCTGAGTTTGTACCTTCTCCCTGTGACCGCATGGGTTTTATCCGGGTGCTCCGGTTTCCACCCACATTCCAAAAACGTACAAGTTTGTAAGTTAAGTGGCTTCTGTAAATTGTCCCTCATGTGTAGGATAGTGCTAGTGCAAGGGGTGATCGCCGTTCGGTGCAGACTCAGTGGGCCGACAGGCCTGTTCCCGCGCTGCATCTCTAAAGTCTAAAGTCTTCAAAGTCAATCCCTTGTCCTCACCAATGCCTTCACCGTAGGGCCTGGATCTGTCTGCATCCCACCCTAAAGGGCCTGTCCCACCAGCATGCGATTGCATGCGTCTAGCGCGACCAAACGTGGTGGCTTGAGGCATACGGCCGCGCGGGGCTGGTCCCAATTTGAACCGCGGAACCGTATGGAGTTGTGCGGGGCTGGTCCCGACATCAAACTCACCAATCAGCTGGGCAGGAGGCGGGCCGACTGAATTTGGACGTCGCACGGCGTCGGGCAGTGACGTCATCACGCAACGGCACGCCGGGTGGTGACGTCATCACGCAACGCCACGCGCTAGGCGTACGCCGTCAAGACGCTGCGTACGACGTTGAGGCGCTGCGTACGACCTCAATGCAGCTGCGGGCCGACAGGCCGTTGTCACGCGGGATATTCGGACAGTGCAAGATTTTCGGAGCCCCGCGCGATGTCGGGACCAGCCCCGCACAACTCCAAACGCATCCGCCGATCGAAGTGGGACCGGCCCCTTAAATCTCTCTACTTCCCTCGTGCTCTAGAACTGAAGAATCAAGAGCGTTTAATTGTCATCTGTACCAACAACCAAACACTGAAGTTCTTACATGCAGCAGCTTAACAGGCCTGTAAACGCAATACATGCAGATAATATATAATAAACCAAAGAAAAGTTCGATAAATTACTAACTACAATGCTTGTGCAAAATAAATGGAAGTCTGTAGTGCAACCAAAGACAGCCCATCGAAGGTCTTGGCAAAAGGTAAAAGGATGATGTGGGGGTCAATGTGCAGAGAGTTTTTGTTCTGGAAATGACTGCTCCATTGGGTGGAAAGAAAGTCAATTAGGGCTTTCAATGGGGACTTGGATAGGAAATGAGGGCCAGTATTTCACAGGACTACAGAGATAGAGAGAGAGAGAGAGAGAGTTAAGACTGTTTAATTGTCATGTGTATCAACAACGGAACAATGAAAATCTTTCTTGCAGCAACATAAGAGGCCAGCCAGTAAACACATTGCTCATAGATAATATATAATCAACAAAAATTCAAAAATTAATAACCACAATACTAGTGCAAACCCCCCCCCCCAAGGTCCTTACCGCAACCAAAGACAGCCCATGGAAGTTCATATTTGAGATTATTGTAATGTAGTGTTCAAGAGCCTGAAAGTTGCTGGCAAGAAGCTATTCTTGAACCTTGTGGTCACAGTTTTCAGGTTGCTGTAGATATTATGGTGAGAAGACGGTGGCCAGGATGATGTGGGTCTCTGATGATGCTGGCTGCCTTTGTAAGGCAACACCTCCAATAGATCCTTTCGATGGTGGGGGAAGTCAGTCGCAGTAATGGACTGGGCAGTGTTTACCACTCTCTGTAACTTCCATTGTTCCTGGGCGTTTGAGATGCAGAAGCAGGCCCACTGATATTTCACTGATTTTGACTATAAATCACTACAATTGACATTCTGTGCCAGGGCATTGGTTACCTCTGCTGACATATCCTTTGGCTCAATGTCAGTTGCATGGCATTGCCTGTTGAATTTTTTGAAAAATTTCTGATGAAAGTATCATTTTATTATTCCTATTACTACCTTGAAGAATGATTTGGAAATGTATGGGAGAGTTTGCGTAAAGTCATTTGTTTAAGAAGGAACTGCAGATGCTGGAAAATCGAAGGTAGACAAAAGTGCTGGAGAAACTCAGCGGGTGCAGCAGCATCTGTGGAGCGAAGGAAATAGGCAACGTTTCAGTCTGAAGAAGTGTTTCGGCCCGAAACGTTGCCTATTTCCTTCGCTCCATAGATGCTGCTGCACCCGCTGAGTTTCTCCAGCACTTTTCTCTACCTTGCGTAAAGTCATGTCCACCTTAACCCAGGAAGCATCTGTTCTTATATGCACATCGGTGAAAAAAAGAAAGATCTTTGCTGAATGAGATGTTGAATTTGGAAACTGTTCCCAGGAGGTATTTTTATGGTCAGAGATTGACCAAGTGCAATAGTTCCTTGGGTACAGTGTGATTAACTTTGACATTTGTGAGTTATATCACTGTAAATATCAAGAACTCTGCACTGCCATGCTGGCTTGATAAATTGTGCGATTATGTTTTTTTGTGTGTCCCTGACTGGTTCACAGGTTAATGGTTAAAATGGGTTAATAATTGAAAGTTGGTTCCAATGCAGCAAGCAAAAATACATAAGCCTCTCCCTTCACCCTATCAGCATTGAACTCTGTTGTGTTTAGAAAGTGTGTTTCCTGCATTTTCCTATCACTTACAAGTTCTGATTGCGAATGTTGCCGTCAAGCCATAGCAACCCGGCAAACCAATCAGGCTTCTCGTAGCTGTGGAATTTTGTTTTTATGAATAGTAACAAATGCATTCACAGGTTGGGAGCTGAGCTTTAATGCGATCATAAAAAAAGAGTTGAAGGGAAGGATGTTAAAAGAACTCTCCTGTTCAGAAGGAGGTGGGTTGCTGAAACCTCAGCTAGAAGCCAACTCATGTTGTAAACATGATGCTGGAGTAACTCAGCGGGTCAGGCAGCATCTCTGGAGAAAAGGAATAGGTGATGTTTCGGGTTCGAAACCCTTCTTCAGACTTTCAAGTGTAACAACCACGAGTACTTTGCTTAAATTACTATTTGCAATTCCCTTTGGCAACTCTGCGAATGCAGTTTGAGTCAGGGTCAAGCATGTTCATGTTCCACACAATGGCAATGGTGCAACCACAACCCCTGTGTGTGTTATTAAAGCCTTATCACAGTGTGCAGCCTTAAGCCCTGTTAAACATTCACACGAGATAACAGTACAAAGTTCCTTGTTAAATAATGTAAAAAGCAGCCAGCGGAATTTGCCGGTAATCTGATTTTGTCTCGTGATTTGGTGTTATAAACCACATTTACAAGAGAGTTGGGACTTATGAACAACTCTCTGGCTCATTTCCATCACACTATGAAATTGTTCGACCGTTTCATTGCGGGCATTTTCTTTTGAATAACATTTGACATGAATGTGAATGTTTTCAAAGACATAGTTCTAAGTTACGTGACATTCATACAACTCAATCAAGTAATTCTTTATGAATTTCCATTTTAAGGGAAGCTTACTTTATTTCCCAAACAGGAAGCTTACTTTATTGAAAAGGGGATATTCTATCAATGATCTGTGTGTTTCAGGTTTAACATTAGCCCAGTAAAAATGTTATTGAGAGTGTTAAAATGTTTGGGCAGTCTAGTAATGTTGGCAGCAGATTAATGGTCCAGAAATATTGAGTTCAAATCCCACTACAGTAAATGGAGATTTAGAATGTGCGGTAGATTGTAAATTAGAGGTACCAAAGGTGTGGAGTTGGATTTATTTGCATCCATTTCCCACGCCCTGTTGCACATAAAAGCAATTTTCCTCGGGTTCATTCGGTATACAACCTTCATTGTGCTGTGGTACTTTTGCCCAATTGTTGGGATATTGCTGTGGATTTAATTAAGTGTCGTGGCCTTGTGCAGAACACGTTTAATGCCCCAGAAGAGGGTGAAATCCAATTTCCAGACACGGAGTTCAACTGGTTCAGGAATGTCATTTGTCAAAAGGACCAACCTTGTCTGATCTGCGTGAGTCATGCAGGACAACCACGGCCTTGCCCGATCTCAGGAATAAACGCTTTAATATAGTAAGTCTGGTTTATTTGAGACCAATATTCCACAGAAATATATAACATATGTTGAACTAAAATGAATTTTAAAACTGTTCCCAGTCTAGAGTGCTTAATAATTGTCATATGTACCGAGAAAGTATATACGATCATGAGAGGAATAGATGAGGTAAATGAACAGGTTCCTTTACCCAGAGTAGGGGAATCAACAACCAGAGGACATAGGTTTAAGGTGAGGGGGGGGGGGGGATAGATTTAATAGGGCCTGAGCTATAGGGAGAAGTTGAGCAGGCGAGGACTCTATTCCTTGGAGCACAGGAGGACGAGGGCTGATATAGAGGTGTATAAAATCATGTGAGGAATAGATCATGTTAAAGCAGATTCTCTTGCCCAGAGTTGGGGAATCGAGAACCAGAGCACATAGGTTTAGGGTGAGGGGGGCAAAGATTCAATAGGAAGCTGAGGAGTAACTTTTTTTACACAAAAGGTGTTGGGTGTTTGGAACGAGCTGCCAGAGGAGGTAGTTGAGGCAGGTACTATTGCAAGGTTTAAGAAACAGTTAAACAGGTACATGGATACGATGAGTTTAATAATAATAATAATGGATGGGATTTATATAGCGCCTTTCTAATACTCAAGGCGCTTTACATCGCATTATTCATTCACTCCTCAGTCACACTCGGTGGTGGTGAGCTACTTCTGTAGCCACAGCTGCCCTGGGGCAGACTGACGGAAGCGTGGCGGGATATGGGGCAAACGCAGGCAGGTGGGACTAGTGTAGATGGCACATTTTGGTCGGTGTGGGCAAGTTGGGCCAAAGGGCCTGTTTGCATGCTGTATGACTCCATGACAAATGGAACAATAAAATTCAGACGCAGCAGCAAAACAGGCCTGTAAACACAGTACTCAGGGATACAATATAATTAAAAACATTAAAGGAATTAATAACCCTGAATATTAGTGGAAAAGCCCCAAATTGTTAAGACAACCAAAGTGGGTTTTCCCCAGATGCGCCAATTTCTTCCCACACTCCAATAGAGTTAGATAGAGCTCTTAGGGCTAGCGGAATCAAGGGATATGGGGAGAAGGCAGGAACGGGGTACTGATTGTGGATGATCAGCCATGATCACATTGAATGGCAGTGCTGGCTCGAAAGGCTGAATGGCCTACTCCTGCACTATTGTCTATGTATCTATGTACAGGTTTGTAGGTTAATTGGCTTTGGTAAAATTGTCTTTAGTGTGCAGGATAGTGGTAGTGTACTGGTTGGCGCAGACTCTGTGGGCCGAAGAGCCTGTTTCCGCACTGTATCTCTAAAGTCTGTATCTCTAAAGACTTCAGGAAATGACGTGGCACACACACACACCAGAATACAATGATGGTGAAGTGGAGATGGTTTAAAGCTTCAAGTTCTTTACAATAAATATCACCAACAATTTGTCCTGGACCAGGCACATTGAAGCAATGATTAAGGAAGCACACCAATGCCTCTACTTCCTTAGAAGCGTTAGGAAGTTCCCCAACAGATGCGCCATAGAAACCATTTTATTGGCATGCATAACAGCATGGTTTGGGAACAGTTCCATCCAAGAGAATTGTGGAAGCAGCCCAGACCATCACGCAATCCAACTTCCCTTGCATTCACGCACCAGCACAGTCCTACCCTAGTCCCACCCACTTCTTCCCTTCCCCATCAGGCAAGAGGTACAGAAGTTTGAAAACGCACACCTCTCGGTTCAGGGATAGTTTCTTCCCAGTTGTTACCAGGCAACTGAACCATCCACTCACCAGCTAGAAAGCAGTCCTGACCTCTCATCTACCTGATTGGAGACCACTGAACTATCTTTAATCGGACTTTAATGGACATTACCTTGCACTAAACTTTATAACCTTCATCCTGTTATCTGTACTTGGTGGGCGGCTTGATTGCAATCATGTATAGTCTTTTCACTGAATGGAGAGCACGCAACAAAAAGCTTTTCACTGTATCTCGGTACACGTGACAATAATAAACTAAACTAAACTAAAACATAGTGCTGGAGGAACTCAACAGATCAGGCAGCATCTGTGGAGGGAATTGGCAGATGTTGCTTTGGCTCAGGACCCTTCAATCACTGCTGCCTGATCCACTGAATTACTCCAGTGCTCTGTACTTTTTCTCAAGCTTCCAGCATCTGCAGTCTCTTGTGTCTTCATGAAGGGATCGATGCTGTAGAAAGACACAGAATGATGGAGTATTTGTTTAAGAAAGAACTGGAGATGCTGAAAAAAATCAAAGGTAGACAAAATGCTGGAGAAACTCAGCGGGTGAGGCAGCATCTATGGAGCGAAGGGATAGGTGGCGTTTCGGGTCGAGACCCTTGTTCAGACTGATGTGGGGGTGGGGGGGGGGGGGGGCGGGAAGAAGAAAGGAAGAGGTAGAGGCAGTAGGCTGTGGGAGAGCTGGGAAGGGGATGGGAAGGAGGGAGAAAGCAAGGACTACCTGAAATTGGAGAAGTCAATGTTCATACCGCTGGGGTGTAAACTACCCAAGCGAAATATGGAGTAACTCAGCAGGTCAGGAAGCATCTCTGGAGAACATGGATAGGTGGCATTTCGGGTCAAGACACTTCTTCAGACTGATTGAGGGAGGGGGGAGGGGGGGGGCGAGTAAGAAAGCTGGAAGGCAGGAGGGACAGGCCAGAGTAAGGCCAGCAATAGGTGAAAACAGATGAGGGGGGTATTCGACAGGCAAATTGTTGGAGAAAGGCCAGAGATGAAAAGACAGGTGTGAGCTTTAAAGGATAAAGAGTTGCAAATTGTTAGGCTTGCGGGTAGAAAAGGTGTGAGATAGCCAATGGAACGTTGCTGGGGAGGAGGGGAGGAACCAATGCAAGATCACCCAGGGTTCAGAGGAATGAGGAGGTGGGGCAGAAAAGGGAGGGGGAGTTCAGGGGAGAAAGGGGTGGGGGAAGAGTGCTGTTTGTGGTTTAATTGCCTCAAATTGAAGGCAATTACTAAGCTGGTTTCTAACCAGCATCAAATGTTCATCCGAAGCCCTGTGGACCGAAGGGACCACTCAAGACTGGATGACAAAACAGCTGCGTTGACTTCTGGGGCCAATGGGCAAGACTGGGCCAATTTGCTTTGGTTTATTGGTTGGGAAAAGTGTTGCTTTCAGACCAATGGCCAGCAATAGGATAATTCAAAGTTCATACTGTTGGGTTGCAAGTTGCCCAAAGGTAGATGTTAACAAGTTTCCACGGGTGGGAAAATCTCAAACGAGGGTACACAGTTACAGGAGGAGGGGGCAGTCATTTATAACTGAGGTGCGTAGGATCTTTTTCTCTCAGAGGGTGGTGAATCTCAGATATTCACTGATCCAGAGTGTTGTGGAGGCTGGATTATATGTTTTTTTTAAGAGTGCGATCTTAATTGTTGGAGTAGGATTGAGAGGCCTAGTGGTATACTTGTGTTCCTGTCTTTTTTTTTAATGTTTCTTGTATTTCTCTGCAATTAACCTTCACTGCAGCTCGATGTTTGTGTGGTTGGGCATCAGTAACAAGCTGGTATTTATGGAGCTTAAGAAGGAACTGCGGATGCTGGAAAATCGAAGGTAGACAAAAGTGCTGGAGAAACTCAGCGGGTGCAGCAGCAACTATGGAGCGAAGGAAATAGGCAACGTTTCGGGCCGAAACCCTTCCTCAGACTGATGTCGGGTGGGGGGGGGGGGGGGGGAGAAGAAAGGAAAAAGGAAGAGGAGGAGCCTGAGGGCTGAGGGAGAGCTGAGAAGGGGAGGAGACAGCAAGGGCTACCGGAAATTGGTGAATTCAATGTTTATGCCACTAGGGTGCAGACTGCCCAAGATGCTGTTCCTCCAATTTCCGGTGGTGCTCACTCTGGCCATGGAGGAGGCCCAGGACAGAGAGGTCGGATTCGGAATAGGAGGGGGAGTTGAAATGCTGAGCCACCGGGAGATCAGGTTGGTTAATGCGGACCGAGCGGAGGTGTTCGGCGAAACGATCGCCAAGCCTACGCTTGGTCTCACCGATGTAAATGGAGGGTGTTAGATGGTCAACAGGGAACGGGGCGAGAATTTGTGCAGAGCCTGAGATGGAAAGGAGTTAGTGACGTACCACAGTCACTCAGAGTCACTTGGTGACATGGTGGCGCAGTGGTCGAGTTGCTGCCTTACAGCGCCAGAGACCCGGGCTCGATCCTGACTACAGAGGCTGTCTGGATGGAGTTTGTACATTCTCCCCATGACCTTGGGTTTCTCCGGCTGCTCCATTTTCCTCCCACACTCCAAAGACTTGCAGGTTTTTCGGTCAAGTGGCTTCAGTAAAACTGTAAATTGTCCCTAGCGTGTAGGATGGTGCTCGAATACGGGGTGTGATTGCTGGTCGGAGAGGACTCGGTGGGCCGAAGGGCCTGATTCCATGCTGTGTCTCTAAACTGAAACTAAACGAAGTAACTAGGAGTACAATTCATGACCAGCTGAGCTTAATTCGCACAAAGCAAGTTTAAACGGAAGGAAGAATAACTTAAAGTGTTTACCAGGCATCTGGACAGAACTGCAAGAAGCAGAATTAAGTGTTCTGTACAAATGGCTGAGTCATGGATTCTCGGTCCGATTCTTCAAATGGAATCCAAGAATCTACTTTAAATAGAAAAGGATCTCAGGCTTTTAACTTGCAAACTTAAAAATAAATCCTAACTGCTCCCAGCTACTTGAATCAGATCCAACGAGCTACTTTGATTTGGGGCAGAGAGTGGTCGGGAATGTTTGATTTGACAGAGGCAGAGAGTGGTCGGGAATGTTTGTGAAAGGATGGGGACAAGGAGAGACTGAATGACACTGGATGGTGGTGCTGGCTGGGAGAGGGTGGTGGAGACTTGTTGATTGCAGCTGTCAGGATCAAACCCAGGTCTCTAGCAACTCTACCACTGCCCCATTGTACCGACTTGTCCAAATATCTTTTAAATGATATCATAGTACCAAAGGTTTAGGTTTATTATTGTTACTTGTACGGAGATGCAGTGAAAAACTTTGTTTTGCATGCTATCCAAATCAGATATACTATACAAAAATACAATCAAGTCAAACTCAAATACAATAAGTAGAGTAAAGTGATAGATAGACTGCAGAATAAAGTTCTCAGCATTGTAGAGCACCATATCCAGAGACAAAATCCAATGTCTGCAATGCGGTGGTGATGAATCGGACAGTACCCTAGCTTATGGAAGGACCGTTCAGAAGCCAGATACCAGAGGGGAAGATGTTGTTCCTGAGTCTGGTGGTGTGCGCTTTCAAGCTTGATCAGGGGAAAGAAGGAACGACCAGTGTGGGAAAAATCTTTGATTATGTTGGAAAGATAAGATTTCAGCAAAGAATAGATTGAAAGAGGGTAAGTATCCAGAGGGAGGGGTCCATGTGGATTGGGAGAAAGAGTATGGAGTGAGAACTCCTGGCTAAAGAAATGGCTTTGGAGGTTTGGACGGGTGTGGTGTGGTGGGCTCAGAAGTCATTGCAATGGAGGATATAGGGGAATGAAGCTGAGCCTCAGCTGAACAATGATCATTGTGTACCAGAGGATAAGATCAGGGGGGATAGTGTAACAAGTCAGAGAGGAAGATGTGGTGATGAGAGAGTTGAGTAAGAAGGTGTAGAGGACTTCCTCTTCTCCCCTCTCCCATCAGGCAAGAGGTTCAGAAGTGTGAAAACGCACACCTCCAGATTCAGGGACAATTTCTTCCAAGCTGTTATCAGGCAACTGAACCATCCTATCACCAATTAGAGAGCAGTCCTGAGCTACTATCTGCCTCATTGAAGGCCCTCAGAATATCTGTAATTGAATGTTACTGGACTTTATCTTACACTAACCGTTATTCCCTTTATCCTGTATATGTACATTGCGGACAGCTTGATTGTAATCATGTGTAGTCTTTCCGCTGACTGGATAGCGCGCAACAAAAAAGCTTTTCACTGTACTTCGGTACACGCGACTTCATACGTAGTGAAGGATGAAGTGGAAGTATTGACCAGTTTAGCCACAAGAGGGTAGATCAACACTGCCAGAGGGAGAAGACAAGAGCTACATGTAGACAGCTGTATAAAGTTTGGGTTTAGGCCGCATTTGAAGCATTGTCTGCAGTTTTGGTCACCCCATTACAGGAAGGATGTGCAGCCTTTGGAGAGGTGGGGGTATTTGGGAAGTTACCAAAATGCTACCTGGACTAAACGTAGAAACAGAAAGTAGGTGCAGGAGTAGGCCATTCGGCCCTTCGAGCCAGCACCGCCATTCAATGTGATCATGGCTGATCATCCAGAAATCAGTGCCCTGTTCCTGCTTTTGCCCCATATCCCTTGATTCCGTTAACCCTAAGACCGAAATCTTACTCTCTCTTGAATTAGAGTGTATTCTAGAAGGAGAAGGTGGACAAACTGAAACTGTTTTCGCTGCAACTTTGGAGGTTGAGTGGACATCCGATAGAAGTGCATAACATTATGAGAGGCCTAGATAGGGTAGACAAGCAGAACCTTTCTCTCAGGGTGGAAATGTCAAAGGCTGGAGGGCATAGCTTTCAATACATTGGAGGAAAGTTTAAAGAGGATATGTGGGGCAAGTTTTTTACACAATGATAGGTGGTTGCCTGTAACACCCTGCCAGGGCTGGTGGTGGAAGCAGATAGGAGGCTTTTAGATAGGCACGTATCTGCAGAGAGTGGAGGGATATGGATCACCTGCAGGCAGAGGAGATTAACATAGAACATAGAAACATAGAAAATAGGTGCAGGAGTAGGCCATTCGGCCCTTCGAGCCTGCACCGCCATTCAATATGATCATGGCTGATCATCCAACTCAGTATCCCGTACCTGCCTTCTCTCCATATCCCCTGATCCCCTTAGCCACAAGGGCCACATCTAACTCCCTCTTAAATATAGCCAATGAACTGGCCTCAACTACCCTCTGTGGCAGAGAGTTCCAGAGATTCACCACTCTCTGTGTGAAAACGTTTTTCCTCATCTCGGTCTTAAAGGATTTCCCCCTTATCCTTAAACTGTGACCCCTTGTCCTGGACTTCCCCAACATCGGGAACAATCTTCCTGCATCTAGCCTGTCCAACCCCATAAGAATTTTGTACGTTTCTATAAGATCCCCCCTCAATCTCCTAAATTCTAGCGAGTAGTTTAGTTTAACAACATCATGTTCCGCACAGATATTGTGGGCTAAAGGGACTGTTCCTGTGATGTTCTATATAGACGTGCATGGCATTAAGCAATGACTTTGTGGTGCAAGGTGGACAGTGAGGAAAGGGACTCGTGTAAATGCCCATGCAGACTATTGTGCTGTTTTGTGCTAGTGCATCGAAGGAGACATGACTGCAGAAGTGAGGTTCGATAAACATAAGAACCTAAGAGGGAAAGCGAAACCAGTGAGGGTGAGCAAAGTAGAGGGGCAAAAATGGAGATCCCATCAGAAAGAGCAGCAGATTTCCTTGAAGATGGGTACACCTCATGGAGAAGCAGCAGTAAGTTCAACAGTAACTGTGAAGCAAGAACATAGTTTTGCGTTTGTTGCCGTGGGTATTTTGAGAGAGGCTTGTGCAGCCAACTTCTGAAGGGACGCCACTCTTTAACTGTCCCATAGGAAGCGATTTTCATTTGTTTATTTAAACTAAAACTGCTGAGGGCTTGTTTTAGCAGCAGAATTATTTTGAAATAAAGTAGAAAATATTGGAAATACTCAGCAGGTCAAGCAATATTTGTAGAGAGAGAAAGAGAGTTAATGTTTCTGTTAGATGACCTTCCCATGTCCTGACATGTTTGAACTTGATTCAATAAATGGATTATGCAGATCTCTCTCCGTCTGAAGGAGAGTTAAGGGCCTGTACCACTTAGGCGATTTTTTAGGCGACTGCCGACGACTGTCATAGGCGTGGCAGGTCGCTGAAAAAAGGGCGACTGGACCCCCCTACGACAATGTCTACAACAGGCTACAACAACCTACCACCTTGTCGACGTCAAGGTACGGCAAGCTACCGACAACCAGCGACCCATTAGGACATCCACCTACAACCACGCCTACGACAACCTACGACCACACAGGCGACAACCGAAGACAACCTACGTCCACCCACGACAAGCAACGACCCTGTCGGCGACAACTGAAGACAATTCAGTACCAGTTGGCGTAGGTGGACGTAGGTAGTCGCCAATGGAATTCACCAAAGTCAGCACCGGCGACAACCTACGTCATCCCGGTGACAACCTACGATAGCACATCCGTCAGGAGAAGTCAAGCTACGCTCATTGATGCCAAGCCGAAAATGTTTGAACATGTTGAAAATCTAGCAGCGACCAGAAAGACGCTACGACTCTTTGGGCGGCTGAGGAGACTACTCACGACCATACAGGCGACATCCTGGCGACCATGTGGCGACAGCCTAGTCACCTATAGTCGTCTAAAAAATAGCCTAAGTGGGACAGGCCCATAACTCTAGTCTGCACTCCAGTCCCTCATTAATGACAATTTATTACCAATACACATTTCCAGTTTTCAGTTGATTTTGGGAACTGACTAACTTTTTGCAATTTCTGGCCATATGAAATCTAAACACAAGAACAGAATCAAGGTGTAGGAAGGAACTGCAGATGCTGGTTTACACCGAAGATAGACACGAAAAGCTGGAGTAACTCTGCGGGACAGGCAGCATCTCTGGAGAGAAGGAATGGGTGACGTTTCGGGTCGAGACCCTTCTTCAGACAGAATCAAGGTCCCGACTTGAAACGTCGCCTATCCATGTCCCCCAGAGATGCTGCCTGACCCGCTGAGCTACGCCAGCACTTTGTGTTTTGAGCAGAATCAAGCCATTTGTTCACCATTCTCAGCAACAATAACAACTTCCATTTATATCGCACCTTTAAGACAGTAAACATTTTCATAAAAGTTTCCCCCAGAAGTGTTACTCAATACATATTGCTCTTGAACTGTGTCACACGATATGAGGGGAGATGACCCCCAAAGTCTGGTCAAAAACAGAGATGTTAAGGAAATTCTCCTGCGGTCTATGTTAAGAAAGAGAAGACGGGACGCAACGGGTTTTAACAAGCGAATTCCAGAGCGCGAGGCCACTGCAGGTGAAAATGGTGGCTGTGATAGAACATAGAATAGAGAACAGGCCCTTCAGTCCACAATGTCTGTGCCAAAAATGATGCCAAGATAAACTAATCTCATCTGCCTGCACGTGATCCATATTCCTCCATTCCCTGCATATCCATGTGTCTATCTGAAAGCCTCATGAACGCCGCTCTTGTATCTGCTTCCACCACCGCCCTTGGCAGCACGTTCCAGGCACCCACTGGCCCTTGTGTTGAAAACTTGCCTCTTTCAACTTTGCCCCTCTCACCTCAACGCCATTGACGATTCCACCCTGGGCAAAAGGTTCTCACTGCCTACCCTATCTATGTCTCTCATGTCAATGTTGGGACAATTAAATTTGGCCAGAGGGTAGATTCAGAGGAGCCCAGATGTGTCTTGGAGCATTTTGGGGTGGGGGAGATGGGAGATCTGGTGGACTGGACTGGACTTGAGTCCACACAGATTAAAATGTCCATTTCCTCACATCGCTGGCAGCTAACTCAGATTTCTCTGCCTTGGTGTCTCATGTTTCCTTGTTGAAATGTCAAGGAGATCAGAATCATCATAACGGCATGACTCATGGTGGAGTACAGGCTGGTAGCCTCCACCTGCTTGGAAGGATTCAGTTGCAATGGCACTTCAGAGGTGGCAAGGCCAACTAATTTACTCGCTTCTCATTTTCACGCCAACAAACAGCTAACAATGACCTGTTTCCGTTATCATCATTACTTTCTTGCATACCTTTCATTCATTGTTCTTTACCTCTCCACATCACCGTCTATATCCCTCGTTTCCCTTATCCCGTACCAGTCTGAAGATGGGTCTCGACCTGAAACGTCACCCATTCCTTCTCTCCAGAGATGCCGACTGTCCCGCTGAGTTACTCCTGCTTTTTGTGTCTATCTTCGGTTTAAACCAGCATCTGCAGTTCTTTCTTACACAAACTAGTTTACTTGATCGGTTCCCTGTGTATTATTTTTGTTTAAATTTATTCTTATTTAAAGATACAACATGGAAACAGGCCCTTTGACCCACTCACGCCAACCATCGATCATCACCCGTTCACATTGCTTCTATGTTTTCCCACTTTCACATCCACTCCCGACACACTAGGGCCAATTTACAGAGGCTAATTTACCTACGTCTTTGGTACGTGGGAGGGAACAGGAGCACCTGGATGAAAGCCCATGCGGTCACAGGGAGAACGTACAAACTTCACTCTGGCAGCATCCGAGGTCAGGATTGATCCCGGGTCCCTGGCACTGTGAGACAGAGGCTCTATACAGCTGTGCCATCCTTAACATTCAACGGTGTTATCTTCAACATTCTTCTTGGGAGAAAAGACTTCGGGGATGACTTGTTTTCGCTTGGCTCTGAGGGGCCATTGATCCTGATGTATAATCTATGGAAGATAGACACAAAATGCTGGAGTTACACCAGCATTTTGTGGAAACCTTCGGTGTAACCCAGCACCTGCAGTTCCTTCCAACGCGTGCGATCTATGGACTTTTCCATAGCTGGGTTAGCAGGTGTTTGACATCGTTTATAAGATGATCCACTCTTTCCGCTGCTTACAGACTTTTGAGTCCTACCATTGCATGGCCTCATGGTGGACAATACCATCCCAAATGTTACTTTTCCACTCAGGAAGGTTCGTTGGCCCAAGAATCCCAGGAGTAAGTGAAGATTGAGATGCAAGGAAATGGAATTTTGCCTACAATACAAGGAACTCAGCAGGTCAGGTAGCTTTGCACCTGTGTAGGAAGGAACTGCAGATGCTGGTTTACATCTGAGACAGGCACAACAACTTATAAAGAGTAACTCAGGCAGCATCTCTGGAGAGAAGGAGTGGGTGACGTTTCGGACCGAGACCCTTCCTCAGACTATCCCACCTGTTCATGTCTTTCCAGAGACGCTGGCTAATCTGCTGAATTACTCCAGCATTATGTCCTCTGAATAAGTGAACAGAGAACAGTAGAACACAGGAACAGGCCCTTCAGCCCACGATGTCTGTGCCGGACAAGATGCCAAGACCAGCTCTTATCTGCCTGCTCATACCCCGTAACGCTCCATTTCTTGCATACATCCATGTGCCTGTTGAAAAGCCTCTTCAGTGCCACTATAGAATCTGCCTCCACCACCCCCTGCAGCACTTCCGGGGCACCAACCACCTACTGAGCAAAAATGTTGCCTCGCATATCTCATTTAAACTCTAAAGTGAAGATTGTTGTATTTCTTCACAAATTTGATCTTTTCCTCTGTCCCCTGGTAATCTCTTTCAGTGTTGGTATCAGGCACCTGATGTTGGGCAGGCCCTTACTTTAGAGTTTGTTGATGTGGGAGGGGATGCCGTCATCAATAGATTACAGCCCGACTACTGTGAGCTTGGTTCTGAAGTACAGTCACCACAGGTTGGACAGTATTTGGAAGATCCTCTTTGCTTCTGTGATACTCAGCTGTACTTCAGTTGGTGGTAAGGTGCAACCTTGTGGCAAGAAAGATTAAGAGAAATACCGGAGCCTTGTTTGATGCTGGACTTCCCCTGAAATCGGCTCATCATAGTTTAGGTTAGAGATACAGCATGGAAATAGGCCCTTCGGCCCATCAAGTCCGTGTTGACCATTGATCACCCATTCATGCTAGTTCTATGTTATGTGGAGGAAGGAGTTGCAGATGCTGGTTTACACCGAAGATAGACACAAAATGCTGGAGTAACTCAGGCAGCTTCTATGGAGGGAAGGAATGGGTGATGTTTTGGGGTCGAGCCCCCGCTTTCGTATCGACTACTCACACGTTAGGGCCGATTTACAGAGGCTAATTAACCTACAAACACGCACATCTTTGGGATGTGGGGGGGAACCAGAGTGGTCACAGGGATAACGGGCATGCTCCGCACAAACGGCAGCCGAGGTCAGAATCGAACCTGGGTCTATAATGCTGTGGGGCAGCAGCTCTGTCAGATGTGCCATTGTGCTGCTTTCTGCAGGTCTACACTTCTGTAGACTTAACCCTTTGTATTATGGCTTGGCGTGGTGTTACTTGAGACTTCTGGGCGGCATGATGGCACAGCGCCAGAGACTCGGGTTCAACCCTGACTAGACGTGCTGATTGTACGGAGTTTGTACGTTCTCCCCGTGACCACGTGGGGCTTTGCCCAGGTGCTCCAGTTTCCTCTCATATTCCAAAGAAATACAGGTTTGTAGGTTAATTTGACTTAGGTAAAAATTGTAAATTGTCCTTAGTGTGTAGGATAGTGCGAGTGTAGGGGGATCGCTGGTCAGCACGGACTCGGTGGGCTGAAGGGCCTGTTTTGACGCTGTATCTCTAAACTAAAAAAACTAAACTAAACGATACAGCTAGGAAACAGGCCCTTTGGCCCACCACGTCCACGCTGACCATCAATCACCTGTTCACACTAGTTCTATGTAATCCCACTTTCACATCCATTACCTACATACTAGGGCCAATTTACAGAGGGCTAATTGACCTACAAACATGCACTTCTTTGGAATATGGGAGGAAACCAGAGCACCAGAGGAAACCAGAACACCCAGAGGAAACCAGAACACCCAGAGGAAACCAGAGCACCCAGAGGAAACCCTCGTGGCACACGGAGAACGTGCAAGCTCCACACAAACAGCACTTGAGGTCAGAATCAAACCTGTTCCTCCAGCACTGTGAGATGCGGCTTTACAGGATGTCCACTCCTGAAGACATAACCCTTTGTATCATGGTGTGACGTGGTGTTGCCGAAGATATCTCCCCCTTAATAAGATGGCGGATGTGCAGGAGTGGGCTGCCCGCCTGCCTGCCTGCAGTCCGTCCTCTAACCCTTTTTTTTTTGTCTTATCATTTTTATTTGGAGGTCTATTCTTTCTCTGTGGGGGGTGGGGGGGTGGGGGGGTGGGGAAACTGTTTCAACCCCAGTCCTACCTGGTCGGAGATGCGGTTTTCCTCCAAATCGCATCTTCGTTCTTCGCTCTCCCCATGCGGCCTTCCATCGGGCTGGAGCGGCGTTCCTGCTGGGACCACAGCTTCGGCGGCACAGCGCTGGGACACCAACACGGAGCAGGCGATGCCTTGCCGGGTCGCCGTTCCGGAGTGCTGTGACGGCTGACCACCAACATCGAGCAGCCGCGGTCTGCGGTTTGTGGTCTGCGGTCTGCGGTCTGAGGGCGTCCGGCTGCGGGCGGGCGGCGCTGGATCGAAAAACACCGTGGAGTCAGAGTCGAAGCTCCAACCGGCGTGGCCTGAAGACTACGGGCGTCGCAGTCTCTGGGGAGGGAGCGGCCGCTCCAGACACTTCCAAGCCGCTGAGGACTTTTCCACCCGATGCCGGTGTTCCAGCTTCCCGGCGGGTGGGCCTATAATCATCGGGCTGCCGTTGCGGCGACTGGCTGCGGAGCCCTCAAGCTGGCCCCGACCTCGGGTGGAACTAGGAGGAGGACTGGACATTTTGGTGCCTTTCCCTCACAGTGGAGAGTGTCAACTCTGCTGTGGGGGGGATGTTCATGTTGAATCTTTAATAGTGTGTCGTGTCTTTTTTATTCTACCTTTTTAACTTTTTTATTTGAAGCTCAGAGGGGACCGTGCCTTTGCTGTGTCGGCACCCAAATTATGGAACGATCTGCCTCTCCACATTAAACAGGCCTCTTCTCTGTCTGTTTTTAAATCACTTCTTAAAACCCATCTCTTCTCCGTGGCCTTTGATACCCAGTAAAATGTCGACTTTATTTACTTGATTTAATTTCTAATTTCTTATTTTGATTGCTTTTATTGCGTGGCTATTATTTTTGCTCATGTTTTATGTCGTTTAATTTATTGTTGTATTTCATATGTAATTTTTGCGCCTCATGTGAGCTGTTATGTTATGTTCTGTTATGTTGCCTGTTTATGATGTCGTGTTTATTCTTCTGTACAGCACTTTGGCCAACATTGGTTGTTTTAAAGTGCTTAACAAATAAAGTTGGATTGGATTGGATTTATCATCAGCAGAGCCAGGTGGCAATAGTTCCAAAGGGCAGTCTGCACTACCGCAATCTGCCATGAACTCTACAGAGGTGTCTCCCAAAACATAAGGATGCTGACCACTTACACGAGGGGATGGTACATGTTGGCTCATCCAACTTCCTCAAGTCAGCGCCATCCCCTCGAAGTAAATCACCTTCCCTTGCAGTGTGGCTGAGTTAAATTCCTAGAACTGACTGCTGTACAACAGACTACACCATGCAGTGTTGACTTACAAGCATGTTCGCCCTCCGTTTGTTGAAGGAGCGGTAATAGATATTGAGCTTCCCGACAGGGATGGGTGTGCTCACACCCAAGAATGATAATATTACTTATTTTACTACCTTGTCTGACCTGAATAATTCTTCATCCTGACACGTACGTTATGAAATGTGTGCCCCTTCATATCTGAAACTGGATAGCAAGTGATATGTTTGTTTCTTGTTAAGAGCTGAAGACAGTTTAAATAGAAGCTGTAACATGAGTGGAGGCACACTGTTCAGAAGCTGTTCACTTGAGTGGATCTGACCGCCCCTGAACGGCCAGTAAGTCTGGCGATCTGTACGTGACACTAATCAAATCACTAGGGGCATCAGGTATCCCAAGGAATCCTGGAGGACAAGCAGTTCCTGGAAGAACTGAAGAAGTGAAACTTGATCTACAAAAGTATCTTAGACTAGCTATGTCTCAAGAAAACATGCCAGTATCTAATTAAATACTGGCATGTTTTCTATCCCACTGTGGGGACAATCTCTAATGGAGAACATTGGAAACTGTTGCTAGCTTGAAGGGGACTTTTAAAATTTGATCATGTTGCAATACAAAATGGCAGGGAAAATCATGGGTTGGGATTCCATCCAATATCAAATGTTCTCCAGAAGCCCAGTGGACTCATCGAACCGCTCAGGACTGGATGAGAAAACAGCTGCATTGACTTCTGGTGGGAATGGGCAAGACTGGGCTGATTTGCTATGGTTTATTGGTTGGAAAAGTGTTGCTTTCCGACCAATGCCCAGCGATAACACCATTTGTTGAGTTGTGGAATGCATTAGCATCTTTACTTTGCATAAGAAAAAATGAGGAATGATCAGAACCATTTGTTCAGTAGGAGTTGAGTTAGTTCGAGTCATAAAGTCATGCAGCATGAAAATAGGCCCTTCAGTCCAACTTGCCCATGCCGACCAAGATGCCCCATCTACGTTGGTTCCACCTGCCATATCAAGGTATTAGCTGTAAGGAGAGGTTGGACAGACTTGGATTATTTTCACTGTCGAAGGCTGAGTGGAGACAATAGGTTATAAAATTATGAGAGGCATAGATAGGATAGTCAGAACTTTTCCCCCCCACGGGGGAAAGGTCAAATATTAGAGGGCATAGCAACGAGGTTAAAGAGGGAAAGTTCAATGAAGACATGTGGAATAAGTTAGAGAGTGATAAATGCTGCGACGTGCTGCCAGGGGATGTGGTGGAGGATGATGCGATAATGGTGTTTGAAACTTTTAGATGGGAAAATTAATATGAAGGGACAGAAGTTTAGAGGTAACATGAGGGGGAACTTCTTTACTCAGAGAGTGGTAGCTGTGTGGAATGAGCTTCCAGTGGAAGTGGTGGAGGCAGGTTCGATTTTATCATTTAAAAATAAATTGGATAGGTATATGGACGGGAAAGGAATGGAGGGTTATGGTCTGAGTGCAGGTAGATGGGACTAGGTGAGAGTAAGTGTTCGGCACGGACTAGAAGGGCCGAGATGGCCTGTTTCCGTCCTGTAATTGTTATATGGTTATATTATATGGTTATAAGGTAGAAGGGATTAGTTTAAGTCGGCATAACATAAAGTGCTGGAATTACTGAGCAGGTCTATCAGGACCAGACTTCAGATGAGGTAGGCAACATGTTTGGCACAGACATTGTGAGCTGAAGAGCCTGTCCCTGTTCTGTACTGTTTTATGCTCATATAGTTTAGTTTATTGTCACGTGTATCGAGGTACAGTGGAAAGCTTTTTAGTCGCGTTCTACCTAGTCAGCGGAAAGACTATACATGGTTACAGTCCAGCTGTCCGCAGTGTACAATATGAAAGGCTGCTATTGGAGTAGCGGTTTAGAAGAGTGGAGCAATTGGAATAAATGAGGGCAGATCCGCATCTGGGACCAGAACACAGAGAGTCTCTTGGCCCGGGTACCATCTTGCTGCATCTACATCTATTCTTGCCTAGATGTAGGGTTTTTAAAAACAGTGCCAGGTGCTGGGCTAAAATGGCACAGCTGGTAGACACATTAACTCACCGTGCAAAAAACGTGGTTCAGTCGTAACCTTGGGTGCTCACTGCAAAGAAGTTACAGGTTCTCCCCGTGACCACACGGGTTTCCTTTGGGTAGTCCCTATCTCAATGACACGTGGGTTTGCTAGTAGCTGAGTGGTAGAATCTGGGAAGAGTTGATGAGAGTGTGGGAGAATTTTTAAAAAGTGATTGATGTAGGATTTGTGTAAGCGTGTAATTTAGTTTATCTTTAGTTCAGTTTATTATTGTCACGTGTACCAAGGTACAGTGAAAAGCTTTCTTGTTTCGTGCTATCCAGTAAGCAAAGATAATGTACATATTTACAATCAAGCTGCCCACAGTGTACAGTTGATGAGGACTCTATAGGCCAAAGGGTCTGTTTTCTTGTTATCTCTGGTCAGGTCGGGGGAGTTCCCCCCGCCAAGGGCACCGTGTAATCCCGTGCTACCTGCACCGTGGTCGGATAGTCGGCGACTTAATCCGTCTCCCCCACCTGGTTTGCCAAGTGAGGAAGGGGCTGTGAACCCCCAGCAGGACCGAAAACAAGACCTGTCAAAGGCCGGATGAGCTCCTAGCGAGATAACGGCCATCCACACTTCAGTAGAAGTTGCGATCACTGTCGTGCATAGCATTGTACGGCACCGTGCCAGTTGATGTTATTCAACGATGATGATGATGATGATCTCTGCCACTGTCAAGAAGGAAAATCCCTGTAAACTTTAATCAATTTCAATATCGTGCTTTAATATAGACTGGTCGCCCGCAGCGATGGCTGCGGAGGGTTGAGGTCCCGACCACCGGGGAAAATGGAGGAGGACTGGCCAAATTTTTGTGCCTTCCACCACAGTGATGAATGCTGTGGTGGATGTTTGTGTTAAGTTTTTAGTGTGTTTTTGTGTGTTCTTTATCATTGTACCGCTGCTGGCAAATTCATTTCACTTGCATTTTATGTGCAATGTGACGAATAAAACTGATTGTTGTTGTATATGAGGGAATGTTTTGAAAACACAAGAAACTGCAGCTGCATGCATCTTGAACCAAAAGCAAAGTGCTGGAGGAACTCAGATCTCTTCTGTAGAAAGGTCCTGTCTCAAAACGTTGTCTGTCCATTTCCCTCCCCAGATGTTGCTGCCTGATCTGCTGCGTTCCTCCAACACTTTGGTTTAGATTTAGGTTTATTATTGTCACGTGTACCGAGGTACAGTGAAAAGCTGTGATTTGCTTGCAGTCAGTTCAGATGTACCATACATAGATACATTCATAGAGTCATACAGCATGAAACAGGCCATCAGCCCAACTTGCCCATGGCGACCAAGATGCCCCATCTACACGAGTCCCACCTGCCCGAGTTTGGCCCATATCCCTCGATATCTATCCTATCCATATACCTGTCCAAATATCCTTTGAATATTGTTATAGAACCTGCCTCACCTACCTCCTCTGGCAGCTTGTTCCATACACCCGCCACTCTCTGTGAAAAAGTTGCCCCTCAGGTTCATATTAAATCTTTCCCCTCTTCCCTTAAATCTATGTCCTCTGGTTCTTGATTTCCCTATTCTGGGTAAAAGAGTTTGTGCATCTTCTCTATATTTCCCCCCTTCACGTTCTGATACACGGTTGAAACTCAAGTACAATAGTTCAGAAGTTCAAGGAGCAGAATTAAGCCATTCGGCCCATCAAGTCTAATCTGCCATTTAAATCATGGCTGACCTATTTTTCCCCTCTCAACCCCATTCTCCTGCCTTCTCCCCAAAACCCCTGACACCCTGTGTTACA
>CM075977.1:255250682-255294306 GCA_038087875.1 Malacoraja senta | reverse complement strand
CCCCAAAGACGTGGAGAGCCATGGCATGTCAATTCGCCCCCTTGCAAAGGTACACGTTTTTAATTCCTCTCTCGCTCCTTCGCAAGTCGGAATTCACTGCGTTGGAAAAAAAAAATGAAAAAAAAAAGTTTTGACCGGCAAGGTATTGATCTGCAACATTTACGTTTTATTGATTGTGCCACTGTTTGCAAGAATCCATAGTTACAAGCAACTTTGGCAACGTTTAAGAAACATTGAGACTGATAGAAGGATAAGGCGTGGGTCAAACGCTGGCAGATGGGACTAGTGTCGATGGGACATGTTGGTTGGTGAGGGCAAATTGAGCCGCGCTGGAAGCTTCTATGATTCTAATTTAGTTTATTAGTTGAAATATAGACCGAGAGGGTAGTTGTGGTGGCTGGTAGTTACTGCAGGTATCTCCTCCCCTCTGTGTCTCTCCCTCTCCCCTGCTATGTAACGCTGCTGTACAGAGCAGGGAGTTTATTCATACATAGTATGTATGGATAAACTCTTACATTCCACTGATGGGCAGCTACTTTCTCTCTCTCTCTCCTGTCTGCTCTAATGTAGCGGTCTGGAGAGTTTCTATAATCCCCGAACAACCCGAAAACTACTGTGAAAGCAACCCCCCCGTCCCCCTGGAGTTTGATGGGGGTGTCGGAGAAAGGTGGACAGAGAGGGGAGTTGTCGGAAAAGTTTGGGGATAGCTCCTGGCGAAAGTTGGGTGGAAGTTTCCTGTGGACCGATCAGACGCTGAAGTCTGATGAAGTCCCAATGTCTCCAGACCTATGTTTACCAGCTGTTCGGATACTGGGGGGGGGGGGGGGGGAGCAGGAACGGGGTACTGATTTTGGATGATCAGCCATGATCATATTGAGTGGCGGTGCTGGCTCGAAGGGCCGAATGGCCTACCCGTGCACCTACTTTCTATGTTTCTACAGAAGCTGTAGCATGTGACCAAGCTGGACTATATTTATAGTTTTGGATTTCAGCGACCATCCATCCATCAGATCCGAGTAAACTTCACACCCTGGAATACGTGAAATTCCTTCAAACTTCTGATCAAGTCTAACTCTTTAAGGTCTAACCCAATCAATAGTTAATACTAGGTACACAAAAATGCTGGAGAAACTCAGCGGGTGCATAGTTAATACTAAATGTGCTTTATTGCTTGTGGTGGGCAATTGAGCTTGAATTTGTAAAATATTTACAAATTACACGGTTAGGCAGTTTGTTATGTGACTTTGAGTTTGTATGAATTGAGAACAGTACTGTGCAGATTTAAACCCAGAACCAGTCAAGAGGTGAGGTAGGAATTAAAATATCCATGTGTTATAACAGCAGATTAAGGATATAGTTGGGTTTAGAGTAATAGTTTTGTTTATTGTCATGTGTGCCGAGGTACAGTGAAAAGCTTTTTGTTGCGTGCTAACCAGTCAGTGGAGAGTCTGTACATGATTACAATCGAGCCTTCCACAGTGTACAGATACATGATAAAGGGAATAACGTTTAGAGCAAGATAAAAGTTCAGTAAAGTCCGATTGAAAATAGTCCGAGGTTTCCAATGAGGTAGATAGTAGCTCAGGACCGCTCTCTAGTTGGTGATAGGACGGTTCAGTTACCTGATAACAGCTGGGAATAAACTGACCCTGAATCTGAAGGTGTGCGTTTTCACACTTCTGTACCTCTTGCCTGATGGGAGAGGGGTAAAGAGGGAGTGTCCGGGGTGAGACTCCTTGATTATGCTGGTGGCCTTGCTGAGACAGCGTGAAGTCCACCAGCATAATTAATAATAGTATTAAAAGAAAGATATTTGCACTTTTAACTTGGGTGAGGATGGCACAATATACATCTTTAATGCAGTTTAGAGAGTGAACAGCTTCAAAGTCCTGGGCATTAACCTCTTGAATTACCAGTCCTTGGACCAGAATGTAGATGTAATCATGAAGAAGGCAACATTGCCTCTACTTTCTTAGAGGTTTAAAGAGATTTGGCATGTCATCTAATACCCCAATAAACTTCCAAAGGTGTACTGTAGAAAGTACACAAAAAGATACAAGGTGCTGGAGTAACTCAGCGGGTCAGGCAGCATCTCTGGAGAACATGGATTGGTGATGTATCAGGTCGGGACCCTACTTCAGCAGATGAATGGGTAAACTGAAGAAGAGTCTAGCCCGGAAACATCACCTATCCATGTTCTCCAGAGATGCTGCATGACCCGATGATATATTCCAGCAATTTGTGTCATTTGGGGTATTAACCAGCATCTGCAGTTCCTTGTTTCTACTGTAGAAGGTATCCTGAGACTGGTTGCATCATGGCCAGGTACAGTAATTCCAATGCACAAGAAGCTGCAGAAAGTGGTGGACTCAGTCCGGACCATCACGGGCACAGCCCTCCCCACCATCAAATGCATTTACACCAGGCGCTGCCTCAAGAAGGCGGCATCTATCATCAAGGATCCCCACCATCCTACCTATGCCCTCACTGCTGCCATCAGGCAGGAGGCACAGAAGCTTGAAGTTACACACCACAGGGTTCGGGAACATGACTTTCCTACAGCCATCAGGGTCTTGAGCTGTAAAACCGTTAAACTGTAAAACCCTTATCCTTCCTCAGCAATAGAACACTATGGACCACCTCTTGCATTGCCATGAACTTGTTTCCTAATAGTTTATTTTTGCCCTGATTTGTTTTGTTTTTGCACTGTCTTGTAGAATGTATGTGTAAAATTCTTGTTTTGGTTTGTGGTCTGACTTGATATGTCTGTGATGTTGCTGCAAGCAATATTGTCATTGTACCTGTACCACATTGTACTTGTGCATATGACAATAAGGTAGACTTGCCACGACTTGTCTTGACAAGTTTCGATGAAGGAATTTCCAATAGTAGAAGCTGGTTTTCTCCCACATCCCAAAGATGTGCAGGTTTGTAGGTTAATTGACCCTCTGTAATGTGTTGGGAGTGAATGTGAAAGTGGGATCACATAGAACTAGCGTGAATCAATGGTAAGTGTGGACTGAAGGGCCTGGTTCCATGCTGTATCTCAAAACTAAAATGTGTCAAATAGTGGTCAGGTTGTTTCTCTGATGAGTGCGGTGACCTTCCACTGTTTAGCAGTGCCAGAATTAGACCTTCTGACTTGTGTTGCACATTCTTTAGAGCTATTGGAAAATAGAGTCATAACTGAGAATGGATTGCACCTGTGCTGGAACAGACTGTTTTATCTTCCCCATGAATGACGCAGCAGTCTATGCACAGTTTTTGAATCATTTACCTTCAAATAGCATTCCAGTAGTTCTGGAAACTCTTCTGCTCGGAGCAGCTGGGGAAACCTGAGGTTCAATCCTGACTTCTGTTGCTGTCCGTGTGGAGTTTGCACGTTCTCCTCTGTTTCCTCCATATCCCAAAGGCGTGAGAGTTGGCTGGTTAATTGGCCACTGTAAATTGGACCTGTTTGTCGATGAGTGGTGGAATCTGGGGAGAGTGGGGGGGAATGAGGAGAGAATGAAATGGCATAAATGAGAATGTGTTGGCATGGACTCGGTGGGCTGAATGGCCTACTTCAGTGCTGAATAACAGAAGTTAACATTTTGTAAAAAGAGGACAATAATTCATTTATATAGTTCCCAAAGCAACCTTGAGTCATTTCAAAATGCTTTACCATAAATGCAATACTTTTGAAATGTATTCAATCATGTGTTTAAGGAAAGTGCTGCAACCAAATCATACATAGCCCGCACAGAGTCTCTTGTCCATAGTAGGGGAATCGAGAACCAGAGGATATAGGTTTAAGGTGAGGGGGGAAAGATTTAAAAGGAACCTGAGGGGTAACTTTTTCACACAAAGGGTGGTTGGTGTGTGGAACGAGCTGCCGGAGGAGGGAGTTGAGGCAGGTTCTATTGCAATGTTTAAGAAACATTTAGACAGGTACATGGATAGGACAGGTTTTGAAGGGTATGGGCCAAACACAGGCAAGTGGGACAAGTGTAGATGGGACATGTTGGTCGGTGTGGGGTAAGTTGGGCCAAAGAGGCTTCCATGCTGTTTGACTATGATTCTATGATTGAACATGTTCATTCATTGTGGTTGACATTTATCATTAATAAGGAGTGTGATTGGCAAAAAAAAGCTTTTTTTCCCCGCTTGAACCTTTTGCGTTTTTTAATTGCCTTTTACCAATTAAATCTGAAAAATTCAACGCCTGATTAGAAGGTCCTGCAAAGCAACCCCACTCATACACTTGGCTTCACACACCAGGAGACGTGTCAAATCAAATAAAGCCACCTTAGCACAATTTCCTTCCAATCTTGCTGGGCAAATTTGTTTTCTTCCTCTGTGTCTTTGCCCTGTACATAGCTCATTTATCCTTATCTGGTTCACCTTGAGCCTCTCCTTGTCAGGTTGGTCTTTCTAACACATTCCCAGACGAATCCATTCCCTGTAAATACAAAACATTGCTACCTATCGCTTAATTTGCCCATTGCCTTGGCATACAGTGGTTCCTGCTCAGAGAAACATACATCCAAATCGTCTCACGGCTTCATCCTATGTCAAACTCTGCAATCCTATACCCCTCTAATACTAGTGCCGAAGCTGGAGTAACTCAGCGGGACAGGGAGTATCTCTGGAGAGAAGGAATGGGTGACGTGTCGGGTTGAGATCTTCAGACCATTACTGCAATTCTTATCTCATACTCATCCTCGAAGCTGCGCCTTGAAACCTAAGGTACACAAAAATGCTGGAGAAACTCAGCGGGTGCAGCAGCATCTATGGAGCGAAGGAAATAGGCAACGTTTCGGGCCGAAACCCTTCTTCAGACCGAAACCCTTGAAACCTAGCCCTCTTGCACCAAATCCTTGGGTTATTAGTATAATATCTCCTTGTATGATTTGGCATTACAGTGAACCCTCCTTTTAATGAACCATAGTGGGGGGGAAATGGTGTGATTGTCCACAATAACTGAGTAAGGAATTACCGAGTAATTGAGAATTATTGTATAATCATAATCGTAATTTATTAGCCAAGTATGTTTTGCAACATACGAGGAATTTGGTTTGCCATACAGTCATACCAAAAAAGCAACAAGACACACAACTACATAAAATATTGACATAAACATCCACCACAGCGGCTCCTCCACATTCCCCACTGTGATGGAAGGCAATGAAGTCTTATCTTCTTTCTTCCTTTCCGCTCGCGATCGGTGGAGTTGAACCATCCGCAGCCGGCGATCGAGCTCCTTAGTCAGGGCAGTCTAAGCTCCCGCGTCGGGACGGCCGAAGCTTGGAGTACCCGAAGTCGGTCCCTGACCAGGGACCGCGAGCTCCACGATGTTGTTAAAGTCCCCAGCTCCCGCAGGTTGGAGCACCAAAGGCCGACCCCTGGCAAAGGGATCGCCCGCTCCGTGATGTATAAGTAGTAGAAACAAAGAACCGCAGATGCTGGTTAATATACAAAAGGACACAAAGTGCTTGAGTATCCCAGCAAGTCAGGCAGCAACTGGCTATGAAGGTCGGTAGGTCCATCCGCTATAAGCAAAATCTGTTATTAATAGGGCTGTAATAATGTGTGTTAACTGTAATTTATTCCCTGGTAAAGTTCCCTTTAAAGACCTTGGAGTGTTTTGGGTCCTTCAAAAATCCATGTCAATAATGAGATTGTTATTTCCTTTTTGCGTTTTGTTGTTGCTATCGAACATTCTCTGTCTCTACACCCTTTCCTTTCCGATATCAGTTCCCTTGCTCGTCCTTGTCCTCGCTGTGAATTATGGAGATAACTCAACAAGCATATTCTGATCTGGTTCAGCTCAGGGCAGTGTGAATGTACATGCTGCCTCTACCTGGAGCATATTCAGCCACAGCAACTTTACTTAACTCACTGTTGCTTCCTGTGAAATCTGTGCACCGGGAAGTGCAAATGAGGGACAAATGAGAGGTAGACACAAAATGTGTAGTAACTCAGCGGGTCAGGCAGCATTTCTGGAGAAAATGAATTGGTGACGTTTCAAGTCGGAACCCTTCTTCAGGGGCAAAGTTTAAAGGCGATATACAGGGAGCGGTGGGTGCCTGGAGCGTGCTGTCAGAGGTGATGGTGGAGACAGATACGATAGTAGAAGTATATGGATCACATGCAGGCAGAGGAGATTAGTTTAACGTCATCGTGTCCGGCACGGACATAATGGGCCGAAGGGCCTGTTCCTGCATTCTATTGTTCTGTGTTCCACATTCTAAAAAATAAGTGCAGGTACATTGCTCATGTTTTTGGTTAATTTTAGATTATCGTTATGTTTTAAATTAAGTTCTATAATAAGATTACCCTGGGCGTTCAAAAGTAGTTCAAAGGCTTTAGCAGCATTGAGGTGTCAACAGATCGTCATGGTGATGTGGGGGTGGGCCTTCGGTTGCCTGAGGCCTGGTCTCACCTGAGGCCTGGTCTCACAGTGCAGCCGGAGGACCCAGGCCTCGATAGAGATGGGAGCGAGTGAGGACAGATACAGGTGGGTGAGCATGGAACGTGGGTCAGAAGACTTCCCTGTCGAGGTGGTGTAAGATTATTTAGTTTAGGTTAGCGATGCAGCATAGAAACGGGCCCTCCGCCCCACTGAGTCCATGCCCACCATCGATCATATTCCACATTATTCCATTTTCTCATCCACTCCCTGCACACTCGGGGCAATTTTTACAGAGGCCAATTAACCTACAAAACCGCATAGTTTTGGGGATTTTAGTTTAATTTTGTTTAGTTTAGAGATACAGCACGTAAACAGGCCCATCAGCCCACCGAGTCTGCGCTGACCAGCCATCCCCGCACACTAACACCCTGCAGGCACCAGGGACAATTTACAATTTTAACAGTCCAATTAACCTACAAACCTGTATGTCTTTGGAGTGTGGGAGGAGACGGGCGCTCCCGGAGAAAGCCCACACAGGTCACGGGGAGAACGAACGAACTCTGTACAGACAGCACCCGTAGCCATGTGCAAACCCGGGTCTTTGGCACCGTAAGGCAGCAACTCTACCGCTGCACCACCGCGGGATGTGGGAAGAAACCGGAGCATCCGGAGGAAACCCACGCGGTCACAGAGCGAAGGTGCAAACTCCACACAGATAGCATCCAAGCTCAGGATTGATCCCAGGTCTCCGGTGCTGCGAGGCAACAGGCCTACCAGCTGCCTAAATGTTAACTATTCGTAAAACATCCTCTCCTGAATATTTGATGATTGGGAGATCTAAATTAACTTTGCCTTAATAATTAGTTCACTCTATATTTGCAAATCATGATCCAGCAAAACCACAACTTTATTGCATAAGAAGGATTCAGAGTCATCTTTCAGAAGTTTCTTTCAAGGAATTTCCCAAAACACTTACTAGCTAATTAAGTACTTTTGAAATACAGAGTTGTCTTGAAGGCAGCCTAAGATAATGACAAGTACATTTATCTTCTCAATGAAAGTAATTGAGGAATAATCCAGGAACCAGGGCTAATATCCATGATTATCACAATATCCAGAAAACAATGAATGGGCACTTGCAGGAAAGTAGTTTGGAGCATTACAGGGAAAGGGAATGGATTACTCTACTGGGAGCAGCCATGACCTGATGGGCCAAATGGTCTATGTCTGTGCTGAAACAATTCCTTGAAGGGCTGCTGCGGGTCTGACTCACAGGTGCACACTCCGCCTCATCCAAAAGGCAGGCGGCAGAGACCCAGGTTAGATCCTGACTACGGGTGCTGTCTTTATGGAGTTTGCATGTTCTCCCTGTGACTGCGTGGGTGTTTTCCGGGTGCTCCGATTTCCTCCCACATTCCAAAGACGTGTAGTGATTGGCTTCTGTAAATTGTCCCTAGTGTGCGGGATGGAATGAGAGCTACTGTACGAGTGATCGCTGGTAGGCAGGGACTAGGTGGACCGAAGGGCTTGTCCCCACACCGTGTCTTTAACCTAAACTAAACTAAAGAGTACAGCACTCCTTCAGTCTCTGGAGAGGATCGTGAACTCATGAATTAGAGACAGTTGTGCTACCAACTGAGATACAGCAAACACTTAATTTAGTTCGTATTACATATTAATTAGCTCATCTTCTAATTGATCGCGCCCTTCAACTCTCATTTGGTGATTTCATGTTTTTCTATTTAGCTCGGTTACAGTATATGGTGGGCAGCTAGTCTGTGAAAGACCTCCGAATAAGCCGTGGGGACTAGTGTAGATGGGGCATGTTGATCGGTGTGGGCAAGTTGGATCAAAGGGCCTGTCTCCACGCTGTATGAATATAACATTAAATGTTGCACGAGGAACTGCAGATGCTGGAATTTTGCATTGGCCATTGGCTGGAGGAACTCGGCGTCAGGCAGTATTTCTGGAGGGCATGAATAGGCAATATTTTGGGTTAGTACCCTTCTTCGGACTGAGTATAAGCCATGGAATTTCCTTTCAATTGTACCCTCCTCTACCCCTTCCTCTCAGCTCATTCCATACTCAACATCCTCTGTGTGAAAGATTTGCCCCTCTGGTCCCTCTTCAAATCATGTCCTTCTCACCTTGAATCCATGCCCTATAGTTTTAGACTGCTCTACCCAGGGGAAAAGAATGTGACAATTCCTCTTAACTATGCCCATTATGATTTTACATACCCCATGCAGGGTCGAAGGGCCAAATGGCCTACTCCTGCACCTATTTTCTATGTTTCTATAAGGTCACTCCTCGCACTCCTACACTGCAGAGAAAAAAGACCCGACTTATCCGATCTCTCCTTATAACTTAAGTCCTCCAGTCTGAGCAACACGTAGCTTTTGATTTGATCACAATAGAGTCATGTGAACTGGGTCGCTGGTCAGAGTGGGCTGAAGGGCCTTTCTCCATGCTGTATCTTTCAATCAATTCAGTCCATTTTAGGGCCACAGTGGCGCAGCTGGTAGAGCTGCTGCCTCACAGCATCAGAGACCCAGTTTCAATCCTGATCCCTGGTGCTGTCTGTGTAGAGTTTGCACGTTCTCCCCGTGACCACATGGGTTTCCTCCTACATCCTAAAGACGTGCGGGTTTGTAGATTGATTGTCCCATGTAAATTGTCCATTGTCTGTAGGGACTGGATTCAAAAGTGGGTTAACATGGAACTAGTGTAAAAGGGTGATCGATGCTCAGCGTGGTTTCAGTTGGCCGAAGGGCCTGTTTCCATGTTGTATCTTTCAATCAATGAATGGAGTCCTGATTGTTAAAATGGTTTTTTTTTTTGGTATATTTATCTAAAGATTATCAGCAACTTCACAACATTGGCAGATCTTTGAACTTACAATAAATCAAAATAGGACATTAGGAGGAATAATTTTACCTGGAGAGGAATTGAATTGTGAACTCACTGTCTCCTGGAACGATTAGGATCATAAGACCAAGGAGCAGATTAGGCCATTCGGCCCATTGTGGCTGCTCCGCCATTCGGTTTTGGCTGATCCATTTTTCTCTCACAACCTAACTCCAGGGAATTATTTGGAATGAACACAGTAGAGAGAGGAGCAATCTGCTGGGTACAGTATTTCAGATCCATAGAAATGTTTGTGACCTTTTAAATGTTTGGAATTTTATATTCATGTATCATAATCATAATCGTAATTAATTAGGCAAGTTTGTTTTGCAACATACGAGGAATTTGGTTTGCGATACTGTCATTCCAAAAAAGAGATAAGACACACAACTACATAAAAATTTGACTTAAACATCCACCACAGTGGCTCCTCCACATTCCCCACTGTGTTGGAAGGCAATAAAGTCTTATCTTCTTTCCTCCTTTCCGCTCGCGATCGGTGGAGTCAAACCATCCGCAGCCGGTGATCGAGCTCCCGCATCGGGGCAGTCTAAGCTCCCGCATCAGGGTGGTCGAAACTCCTGCAGCTTGGAGTTCCCCCAAATTGTTCCCTAACCAGGGACAGCGAGCTTCACGATGTGAAAGTCTGCAGCTCCCGTAGGTTGGAGCACGAAAGGCCGACCCCTGGCAAAGGGATCGCCTGCTCCGAGATGTTAAGTCTGCAGGCTCCGCGGTTTTGGAGCTCCAGAAGTCTCAAACAAGAGGCCGCCAACTCCATGATGTTAGGCTGCAGTGCCGACGGAGATACAACACGGAAAAAGTTGCATCTCCGTCAAGGAAAGAGATAAGAAAAGTTCCACCCCTGCCACCCCCCATAAATACAAAACTAAAGATAAACTAAAACATACATTTTACAACCAACTAAAAACACAAAGAATGAAAATGACAAAGACAGACCGTCTGTTTGAGGCAGCCATTGTGCGGTGCCCCCTGGTGGTATATATGGGCTGTGGACTTACAGTCTGAGGCAGCATTTCATTGCCCGTCCCTAGTTGCTCTTCGTTCGTTCACTCGTGTATCAGACGACGCAGAGCTCGCTGTTGGCTTCCGTCGTGGTACAACATGTTGACAGAATTGGTCGCCCGACGCGTCACTGAGTGCATCGTGTGTCGTTGCTCTTGAGAAGGTGATAGTGAGCTGCCTCCTTGATTCACTACAGCCCTTGAGTTGTTTGTGGGAAGTTCATGCCGTAGGAGCAAAATTAGGCCATTCAGCTCATCAAATCTACTCCGCCATTCAATCATGACTGATCTATCTTTCCCTCTCAACCCCATTCTGTCCTTCATGCTTTCTCCATGTGTTGAATGCTGCCCTTTACTGTTCAAGGATAATATACAGCTTCTGCATATTTAAATAAAGGACTCACACAAGTTTCTCTTATCTTGCAGCTCTCAAGACGATGATAGACCGATGTCCCCCTTCTATTTAAGGTAAATTCCATCGTGTCATTTGGTCATAATTTCTTTGATGGGGGATCTCATTTTGAAATGTTACGATATCTTTTTTAATTGGCCACAACATGTAGACAGAATTACTGAACAGACACAAAATGCTGGGATAACTCAAGGGGACAGGCAGCATCTCTGGAGAGAAGGAATGGGTGACATTTCGGGTCCAGACCCTTCTTTAAACTGAAGATTTGTCAGAATTACTGAATTGATAATTAAAGTGGAGAATTTCATTACATTTCATTACATTGATCAAGTAGTTGACAGAAGTTAAGCAAGGATTTTTGATGTTTCATTAAACTATTATTAAGCAGCAAGGCAGCAAGGAACCCTGAAACCCTTGAATAGATCTGTATAAAAAATACTTTATGTACCGAACTGCAGTTCACTGCTGGAAAGTTTAGTTTTTTTAGTTTAGTTTAGTTTAGAGATACGGCGCTGAAGCAGGCCCTCCGAGTCCGCGCTGACTAGCAATCACCCCGTACACTAGCACTATCCGACACTCTTTACAATCTTTACCAAAGCCAATTAACCTACAAATCTCTACGTCTTTGTAGTGAGGGAGGAAACCGGAGCATCCGGGGAAAACCCACCTGCGTGGGTTTACTCCGGGAGCTCCGGTTTCCTCCCACACTCCAAAGACGTAGAGTTTTGTAGGGTAATTGGTTGGTATGTTGGAAATTGTCCCTAGTGTGTGTAATATAGTATAGTGTGCGGGGATCGCAGGTTGATACGGACTCAGTGGGCCGAAGGGCCTGTTGCCATGCTGTATCTCTAAACTAAACTAAACTTTGGTCCAACTCGTCAATGCCAACTAAGATGCCACATTTAAGGGCCTGTCCCACTTTCACGACCTAATTCACGACCTATGCCAAGTTTGCCCTTGACTCATACTCGCAGCATGGTCGTCACGAGGTCGTAGGTAGGTCGTGAAAGTGGAACAGGCCCTTTAAGCACCTCCCATTTGCCTGTATTTGGTCCATCTCGCTCTAAACCTTTCCTATCCATGTACCTGACCAAATATCTTTAAATGGTTTATAGTACCGCCTCAACCACTTCCTCTGGCAGTTCGTTCTACAATCACCCTCTGAGTTGCCCCTCAGTTCCTATTAAATCTTTCTCCTCTTATCTTAAGCCTATAACCTCTAGTTCTTGATTCTCCTACCCTGGGTAAAACAGTCTGTACACTCACTTATCTATTCCTGGTGTTCATTCCATTGGAAAAAAAACAAGCATTGGAAACAAAGTACCTATGTGGGCAAAAAACATACGTGAGCAAAAATGGCCATCCTTATGATTTCAGTCCCATTGCTGCTTAATAGATTTAATATTGATAACAAGATGAGCAGATTAAACGTTGATGAGCTCAACCACTTTGAATATTAAAAGCCCAAAGAGCCACAGCAGTGATTGGTGTCCTGTATGTCTCAGACGCTTAATAATGTCCATCAAATCTTGCTGAAGGACTGGAGCTGATAGGCCAGTAGATCTTCACGGCTTGGATTCACAGACAAACATGTGCAAATATTTTTTGTGCAAACTTTGTATTTTCTGTTTGTTTTTTTCCTGGCTCAAATAATGCTTGTCACAGCAAATTACAAACATTTTTCATTAACCTGCTGTGGAGTCTTGGCTGCCAATGGATCAACAAATCGTGTGGAGTGGTTTACAGGGCCACTTTCCGCCTGTTACAGTACTTTTCCAATCGTCTTGTTCTTTCACATTTCAGTGCACAGGGTCCATTATTTTCCAGTGCCGTATTTTCTTATTCATTACGGGTAATCAGATTAGACTGTACTCAGCAGAAATTCCCTCATTAAATGAGGTTAACAAGTTCATTGGGGGAAGTCGGTGGGATTTGTACTACCAACGCAAGTGGAATTGTTTCTTGAGCTACATAACGCAGAACATAGTATGAAATAAGACCTGATTAAGAAATCGAGCATTCAGAATGGTATTGTGAACTGGGTTCATTGGTTTTCACCTGGAGGGCCTCTGTTTCAATCTCGCACACAAATATAACAGTTTAATAAATCATTCTTTAATTAGACTCTAATATTATATATTTGCACTAAATGTTGTACCATTTATCTTTGCACTGTGAAATGGCTTGATTGTATCCAAATATAGTCTTCTTTTTCATGTTCATAAGTCATAGGAGCAGAATTAGGCCATTCGGAACATCGAATCTACTCCGCCATTCAATCATGGCTGATCTATCTTTCCCTCCCATTCTCCTGCCTTCTCCCCACAACCCCTGACACCCTTACTAATCAAGAATCTCCACCTTAAAAATACCCAATAACTTGGCCTCCGCACCCGTCTGTGGCGATGAATTCCACAGATTCACCACCCTCTAAAGAAATTCCTCCTCGTCTCATAGACGCAAACAAAAGCTTTTCACCGTATCAAGGCAAGGAAGCAGAGCATTCATCTGCGACAGCTGGTTGAAGCAGTTTAAAAACTGGGACAACTCACAAGAGGACTTGCAAGATTTGATTGTCCTTGAGACTTGTTGATAGGGAGAGAAACCACTGTTAAAAAAATTGGGAGTTTCCAGACAACTCTACTTAACTCCTACACGACTTTCTTAGCTGTGTCTATTGCCTTTATCCCATTCTTTATTATCAGGCTACCCACCCTACATTCCTATGTTACCTATCTCTCCTGCAAGTTCCTGGAATATCTAATTATTAACCCTTTTCATTTGGCAGTCACAGTAAAGGGCCTGTCCCACTTAGGCGACTTTTTTAGGCGAGTGCAGGAGACTCTGCGCTCGCCACATGGTCGCTGGTGGTCTCTGGTGAGTCTCCTTCATGGTCGCGAGGAGTTCCACATTCTGGGAACTAGTCGCGGCCTCAGTATGGTTGCCGCAAATTTTTCAACATGTTGATACATTTTCTGCGACCAAAAATTGGTCGCCATGGAGAAAATCGATAATCCTGTAGTCGTAGGTGCTGTGGTAGTGGGGTCGCCATGTAGTTGTAGGTAGTCGAGGTAGTCGTAGGTAGTTTTAGTTAATCTCCTTTAATCTCATTTTCATTGTCTCATTGGGGAACAAAAACGTAAGCGCAAGTTTTCAGAACCAAGGAAAACCGACCGGTAATGTTAAATGCCCGCCGAACTTCACAGCTGTGTATCTCTGGCTTATTAAAAGTTGTCTGGCTTCTTAAAAGTGTCTCCACTCCTTCTCCCCCCCCTAACCCCTCTTTTAAAGGACTTGCCGTACACTGCTAGCCGTCTTAACCTTCCTGTTCATCGCGGTGTGTCTGTATCACCTTGGCTTTGCACCCGTGTGAATTTCAGACAGCGCTCCCCCCCCCCCCCCGCTTGCCCTGGCCCCCTCCTTTGCTGTGTGTGTGTGTGCGCGCTCCACTCTGACAGTCGCCGTTCCAATTCCCGTTTTTTCGGGCGACTGCCGGGAACTTGACACTCGCCGGCAGTCCGCTGAAAAATCACCCAAGTGGGACAGGCCCTTAACATAATGATGATTAAATTGCACCCATTTCTTTCTATTCACATCATTGGTTAATTTACCGGGTTATTTACACCAGGTGCTTTCAAATAACTTTGCCTTTAAAACCTGCTCTGACTTGTAATTGTAGACACGCTCTCAATTAACCATTTAGTGATCCTGCTATCTATACTATATTAGGGCGGCAGCGGTAGAGTTACTGCCTTACAGCGCTTGCAGCGCCGGAGGCCCGGGTTCGATCCCGACTACGGGTGCTGTCTGTACGGAGTTTGTACTTTCTCCCCATGACCGCGTGGGTTTTCTCCGAGATCTTCGGTTTCCTCCCACACTCCAAAGATGTACAGGTTTGTTGGTATAAGTGTAAATTGTCCCTAATGTGTGTAGGATAGTGTTAATGTGTGGGGATCGCTGGTCGGTGCGGACTTGGTGGGCCGAAGGGCCCGTTTCTGTACTGTATGGTTTTATTTTCTATGTAAGTGAAAGGCTACCGGGGTTGAGTGGGAATACAGAGCTGAGGTTGAAATCAGATGAATTATGGTGGGGAAAACTCGGGTCTTGTGGCCTCTTCTGTTCCTGATTATACGCTTTCCACCTAATTTCACCAGGCTGTTTAAAATCTGCATCCAACAGCCCCTGTTACAGATGTCATATTTGAGTCATATGTTCCCCACACGCTTGGACTTCTGTGAGAGTTCCTAGACTGTGATGTTCTTTGGGTCATCTTGAGGACACAGCCAGCTCCACATAAATGCACATCACCCATTAGTGAGCAGATCTGGCAATGGTTCATTGTATACTTGCCAGGGACCAGTTGGTTCATTTCCAGCTGGTCCCTGGTGATGTTTATGTTCCTCACAGTGCGGCGCGGTGGCGCGGCGGTACATTTGCTGCCTCACAGCGCCAGAGATCAGGGTTTGATTCTGACTGCACGGAGTTTGTACGTTCTCGCATGGGGTTTCTCCGGATGCTCCTGTTTCCTACCGCACTCCAAAGAAATCCAGGTTTGTAGGTTAATTGGCTTCAGTGACATTGTAACCTGTCCCTAGTGTGTAGGATAGTGTACGGCGGTGGCTGGTCGGCGTGGATTTGGTGGACCGAAGGGCCTGTTCCAGCGCTGTATCTCTAAACAGGCCTTCCCTCCTCTCATGCAGGATGGGGCGATCAAGAACCAGAGGACATAGGTTTAACACAAGAGGGGAAAGGTTGAAGAGGAACTTGAGGGCCATTTTTTTTCACTAAGAGAGTGGTGGGTCTATGGACCGAGCTTCCAGAGGAAGTAGTTGAGGAAAGTACTACAACAACATTTAAAGGAGACTTGGAGATGCGAGGAACTGAAGATGCTGGAATTGTGAGCAAAACACAAAGCTCTGGAGTAACTCAGCAGCTCGGGCAGCATCTCTGGAGGGAATGGACTGGTGACATTTTGGGTTGGGAGCCATCTTCAGACTTCACACACTTGGACGGATGCATGGATGAGAAAGGTTTAGAGGGATATGGGCCAAACAACGGGCAAATGGAATAAACGTAATAAAAAGGAACTGCAGATGCTGCACCTCAAACATCAGTCTGATGAAGGGCCCGACCCGAAATGTCTCCTATCCATTTTCTCCTAGAAGATAAATGGGAGTAGCTTAGATGGGCTGTGTTGGTCGGCATGGACAAGTTGAGTCGAAGGGCCTGTTTCTGTGCTGTATGACTATATGTCTCTATTCAAGTCCTTTCTAACTCCTTTTAGTTTTAGAGATAGAGCTTAGAAACAGGCCCTTCGGCCCAGCAAGTCCGCATTGACCAGCGATCACCCATATACCAGTTCTATCTTACACACCAGGGACAACTTACAGAAGCCAATTAACCTACAAACCAGCACGTCTTTGGAAAGTGGGAGGAAATCGGAGCACCCAGAGAAAACCCACAGGGTCACAGGGAAAACTTATAAACTCCGTACAGACACCACCCGACATCAGGATCGAACCCGGGTCTCTGGCACTGTGAGGCAGCAACTCTCCCGCTGGGTACTGTGCCGTCCCTGTTCATCCGCCATTTGTTTACCAAACCTGCCCTGAATGTCCCTGTTCGTTGCTGTGCGGCAGTGACTTCCACATTTTCACCATTCTCTGGCTAATGAAATTGTGCTAAAGTAATGGGATCCTCCTAATAAAATGTTTGAGCTGCTGAGTTTACTGCTGTGACTGGTGGTGCCATCACTGCAATGTTGACGGCAAAGGACTAGTCTGCATCACTTGAATTACAGGCATTCCATAGACCAAAAGACTCCTTAATCAGTAATTATTTCCTTGTAAATCGCTTATTGTTTCTGAAGAATGCATTCTGCAGTATTGACAGCGCTAAGGCCACTTGATCCCCCTCAACCTTCATTATTCCCTCTCGTGACTGCGTGTAATCGTGTTACAAACAACACTGCTGCAGTTTTATTCCACGTGATGCCTATTTGTTTTTCACACATCAAAAGAAAACAATTCCTTTATTGAAGATTAGAATCGCCCACTGCTGTAACTCCATCCCACCCTTGGTTTCCCCACATATATCGCCATCTACCATGTACTCTCCTCATAAATGCAACAAGGCACAGTGCAAGCACATTAAAGGAGGCACAGGTTGCTGGTGTAACTCAGCGGGTCCGGCAGCATCTCCGGAGAACGTGGTTAGGTACCGTTTTGGGTCGGGACCCTTCTTCAGATGATGCAGGGGCAAAAACTACCCCTATGGTCTCCTTTAAATCTCCTACCTCTCATCTTAAAACGATGCCCAATTGTTTTTAAAACCCATTCTACTATCTATCCTATCCTCTCATAACCTTAAATACTTTGATCAGGTCACCCTTCGGCCTCTTTTGCTCCGGGAAAAATAAGCCCAGTCTATCTAATCTCTCCTCATAACCAAAGTGTTCCAATCCAGCGAACATCCCGGTGATTCTCCTCTGCACTCTCTCCAACACTTCCTATAAAGTGAACCAAGTGAACTTGAACCAGTGTCTCCAGAAGAGTCTGGGACCTGAGAGCACAGCCTCAGAATAAATGGACGTACCTTTCGAATGGAGATGAGGATCTGTAAAGTTTGCTCTTTTTCTCTTCCCATCATCTGCTGAATATTTCTTGCAATTTTCTGTTTTTGTTTTGGATTTTCAGTACCTGCTACTTTCTGCTGTTTAGGTCAGTTTGGGGATACAGATATACAGGGTGGAAACAGGCCCTCTGGCCCGCCGACCACTGATCTTCCATTCACACCTGGTATTGCATGATCCCACTTTTGCACCCTGCATTTGCAGACGCCAATTAGCCTGCAGACCTGCACATCTTTGGAGTGTGGGAGGAAACCCACGTGGTCACCGGGGAGAACGTACAAACTCCACACAGATAGCACCCGAGGTCAGGATCAAACCCAGGTCTCCGGCGCTGTGAGGCCGTAGCTCTAGCGCTGTGCCACTGCCGCCCTATTCTTGACTAGTAAGACTCGTGTTTCAGTAACTCTCTGAAATACTTCAGGCACCTGTCAGTCTAGGCTGCTCCTTTGAAGTATGGTCACCGCTGTAATGGAGGAAACATCGCGGCCAGTGTGGTCACAGTATAATCTCAACCTACCTTGTGATCATGACCGGATGATTTATTTAAACCTCGTTAGATAGGGGTTAACTATCGGTCATGTCATTGGGGGGAATGACGCTGGTTTTGTTTCCAAATCGTTCCATGCAATAGCATCAAAAAGACAGCACATCTGGCAAAAAAAGACACAAAGTGCTGGAGTAACCCAGTGGGTCAGGCAGCATCTCTGAAGGACATGGATAGGTGACATTTCAGGTCAGGACCCTTCTTGAGACTCTTCTGAACAAGGGTCCCGCCCCGAAACGTCACCTACACTGCATTCCCTATGTATTGCATTGGAATGTGAATGTTGACTTTTGTGCAGACGCAAGGAACTGCAGATGCTGATTTACAAAAAAAAAAGATGCTGGGGTCATTCAGCAAGTCAGGCTGCATCTCTGGAGAACATGGACGGCTGACGTTTCACGTTGGGACTGATTGTCCTTCTTCAGACTCATTGTGCTTCTGTGCCGTGGTCTGTGGGTGAGACCTGAAGCCACAATCCTCGAAGATCGATGCAAAGTGCCGGAGTAACTCAGCGGGTCAGGCAGCATCTATGGAGAAAAGGAACAGGTAACATTTCGGGTGGGGATAACACCCTCCCCTCTCTCACTGCCTCCTCGTGTCCCAATGATCTAATTTTTGTATATTTGTTGTTACAGCACCCACGTGTCGCCAGTCAACAACACTTCATCAGCTGGCGAGTAAGTGGACATTTCTTTATTTCGTTAACATGCGAGTAAGTGGACATTCCTCTGTTTGTTTAACATGATGGAGTTGGCATTCCCAATGGATAGGAGCTTGAAGTGTTCTTGTCCCTTCGGCAAGAGATCCTGGGCAGATGGATTAATTGGAGAGCTCTTTCAAAAAGCTGGCATTGTCACGATGGGACAAATGGACCCTTTTCAGCTCTTGGATCCTTTGACAAGGCGTCCAAAAGCCTTCCCCTCTGACTTTTACAAAAAGCTGATTCACATGCATTACTCTCCTGTTCAGCACTGCAGAATGACATAAGTAAAGAGCCATCACAAACACAGTGGATCAAATATCTCCAGGTGCAGCCTCACTAACATCTTTTACAACTGCAACATTGCAGCCGAACTCCCATACTGCTGATGGTCAGAGTACCAAACATCCTGTCCACATGTGATGCCACTTTCAGGGAAGTATGTACTTGTACTCCTCTGCTCTACAATACTTGGTACAGACAGCTGGCGTAGTCAGGGTCGAACCCGGGTCTCTGGTCCTGTAAGGCAGCAACTCTACCACTGCACCACCATATCGCCCCGTGCCGCACAGCGGTGCAGCGGTAGAGTTGCTGCCTTACAGCGCCAGGGACCCGGGTTGGACCCTGACTACAGGTGTTGTCTGTACGGAGTTTGTAAGTTCTCCATCTGACTGTGTGGGTTTTCTCCGGGTGCTCCGGTTTCCTCCCACACTCCAGAGACGTACAGTTTTGTAGGTTAATTGGCTTCGGTTTAAAAAAATTGTAAATTGTCCCTAGTGTGGAGGATAGAACTAGTGTACAGGTTGGTCGGTGGGCCTAAGGTCCTGTTTCCGCGCTGTATCTCTAAAATAAACTCCCGGGGGCCCTCCCATTCACTGCGAAAGTCCTACCTGGTTTGACTTCCCAAACTGGAACACCTCTAATGTATCTGAATTGAACGACCCACTTAACCAAAATCCTGCTGTAATTTCAGAACCGATGAATGGCAGAGTAGACATGTTGGGCCTCATTTTGCTTCTGTCACTTATGAATCTTATGAATTTAGATTTGATTGGACCCAAATGTCCTGGGAAGATTTGGGTTTGACCCTGTCCTGGGTCAAAAGTAAAACCTCTTAGGTCAATGTCAAGTTCAGTAATCCACAGTCAGTCGAACTGGGTCAGCAATAGGCAGACTGCTTCAGGAAGGAGTTATCAGGTTTTATTCTCCTCCAACCTCAGGGTCAGTCCAAGTCTCCAAAAGCCCCGTTTGTGAATTGAAGGCACAATAATGTGTAGTCATAGAGTGATACAGTGTGGCAAACGGGCCCTTCAGCCCAACCTGCCCAGAGCGACCAATGTGACCCATCTATGGAAGTCCCGCCTGTCTGCATTTGGCTCGTATCCCTCTAAACCTGTCCTATCCATGTACCTGTCTAAATGTTTCTGAAATGTTGCAATAGTACCTGCCTCAACTACATCCTCCAATAGCTCGTTCCGTACACCCACCACCCTTTGTGTGGAAAAGGTTGCCCCTCGGGTTCCTATTAAAACTTTCCCCTCTCCTCACCTTAAACTGTCTGGATTTCTCAATTCCCGTACCCTGGGCAATAGACTCTGTGCGTTTACCCAATCTATTCCTCTCATGATTTTGTACAACTCTATAACATCACCCCTCGTCCTCCTGCGCTCCAAGGAATAGAGTCCTAGCCTGCTCAACCTCTCCCTGTAGCTTAGACCCTCGAGTCCTGGCAACATCCTTGTAAATCGTACTGATATGCTTTGTCATCAAACTCTGCACTTTTCAGTGATACTGATGATAGGAATCCGTAACCAGATACATGAACTCGGCCAGTCATCCCACTAAGAGGGCATGGTTAATGTCTTGTGCTCTGAGATTATTGTGTGAGCATTCTTTGCTGACAAGAGGCTATCTCTCGACTGCCGATTAACTCTTGGAAGGCTAAAGTGCATCGTGGGGAGAGGGTTGCGAGCAGAACAGAGAGAAGTCAAGTAGGTCACGGCATTGTTTCAACCTCCGTGGCCCAGAGGGGCAAAGTTACAGCTGCCCCTTGCTGACCCATTGTGCCCCACTCCTCCCTCCCTCAAAACCTCCCACCCACTGTGGCTCCATAACAGGAAGCCAGAAGCAAGACTGAGGCAGATGGCAGGTCAAAGATCACAAAGCTGCTGCCGCTGTCCCTGGAAGAGCAGTTGCTTTCTAACCTCCGTGATGTCATCCCTCCTGTCTAATGTCCTGACACTGGGCAGCTCGTCTCCTTTAGCAACAGTTGCACTGGGCTTATCTTAACTTTAGCAAAAGCAACTCACCCTGCCTTTGCTGAGGGAGAGGTCTGCTCCCCCAAGCACAGTTTATTCATAACCAGTAAATTTTACAGACGTGTGCGTGTAAGATTACTTTAGTTTAGAGATACAGCGTGGAAACAGGCCCTTCGGCCCACCGAGTCCATGCCGACCAGTGATCCCTGTACACTAGCACCATCCTGCACACTAAAGACAATTTACAGAATCTACAAACCTGTCATTCTGTTGAGTTTCATTGTCTGTATAGCTTGTTATCACCGAGCCCACAGCCAGCAATGGACCATTGTGGGCAGTACCTTTCCTTGATCATCGTTACTTTTTTGCATATCTTTAATTCATTTGTTGTACATCTCTATAATCACCGTCTACAGTATATCTCTTGTTTCCCTTTCCCCTGACTATCAGTCTGAAGAAAGATCTCGACCCGAAATGTCACCTATTCCTTTTCTCCAGAGGTGCTGCCCGACCCGCTGAGTGTCCAGCTTTTTGTGTCTACCTTCTGCATAAAGCGTACTGGCCTGCGTATCTGTCAGTGGGCACTCCTTCTGCAACATTTAATTCGTATTAAAGTACAGACTTGTGCATTTAAGGTATCTTTTTGGGTGATAAGGGAATGAGGACGGTGATGAGATTTTAGGAGAGGGGGATTCTGACAGCAGCGATGTGACTGTTTTTTTCTGTAGCTTCATAGAGAGGACCATCCGTTCAGCAGTGGAGCAGCATCTCTTCGACACTCAGGGCAGCGGAGGTCAAAGTTCGGAGGAGTCGGAGTCGGGGACGTCATTACTGAGCGCAGCAGGCTGTGCGAGACTGAGGAGGAGACATCTGAAGGACCAAGATGAACCCTGGAGAAGCAGAGAAACGTACGTATGTTTTAATTCCTATTGACACATAAACCAATATGCTAGTAAGAAGATAGACACAAAATGCAGGCGATAAGGAATGGGTGACATTTTTCAAAGCAATTTAGATAATGATACATTATTATTGAATCCTCAAAGTAAATACTCTACATGCTCTGAGCTTTATATATATATATATATATATATATATATATATATATATATATATATATATATATATATATATATATATATATATATATATATAACTATGGATTATATTAAATGCACACATGTAATATATTATGTGTCTGCATCGAGATGTTTAGGCATTGCATAAATCTGCAAATGTATTAAACGGGGCTGTTCTCTGTGTGTTTAGAGTAAGAAAAAGCTGCAGTTTGAACTGACATTCTCCAGAATCCATGTTTTTTTCTGTTTAATTAGGTAATTATTAAACACAGGGCATAGAAACTCTACAAGAATCTATCCTGATTCCCCTTCTCTCCCTTCCAGCCTCCTCCCATGCCCCACACAGACTGACTAACCAGGACCTTGTACATCAAGAATGTTTAATTGTCCTATGCACCGATAATGGAACAATTAAATTCCTATTTGCAGCAGGCCTGTAACCACAGCACCCATAGATAACATGATAAATAAAATAAAAATCAATAAATTAAAAACACCGGCATCAGTGCCAAAACCCGAAGTGCAACCAAGACTCTTCATATGTAGAAACAAGGAATCGCAGATACTGGTTTGCACAAAAGGACTCCCACTTTCTCATCCAGTCCCTACACACTGGGGACAATTTTACGAAGGCCAATTTGCCCGCAAACCTGCAGGTCTTTGGGATGTGGGAGGAAAGCAGAGCACCCAGAGGAATCTCCCACAGTCACAGGGAGAATGTGCAAACTCCACACACAGACAGCATCTGAAGTCAGGATCGAACCTGGGACTCTGGCACCGTGAAGTAGCAGTTCCACCAGCTGTGCCACCAATAATGACCAATGTTGCTCGAAATGGCTTTGCTGGAAACGTTGTGGACAGGCAACAGCAGCAGACCCTTGTGCAGATGGAGAGGATAAACATAGGAAATTGGTGCAGGAGGAGGCCATTTGGCCCTTCGAGCCTGCACCGGATGTTTCCACTAGTCGTTGAGTCTAGGACCAGAGGCCGTAGCCTCAGTATAAAAGGATGTACCTTTAGAAAGGAGGAGGAATTTCTTTAGCCAGAAGGTGATGAATCTGTGGAACTCATTGCAGGTTGTGGAGGGCGTTAATTAATATTTTTACGGCGGAGATTGACAGATTCTTGATTAGTATGGGTGTGGGGGGTTATGGGGAGAAGGCAGGAGAATGGGGTTGAGAGTGAAAGATAGATCAGCCATGATTGAATGGCGGAGTAGACTTGATGGGCCGAATGCCCTAATTCTGCTCCTATGACTTATGAACTTAGACAGCTCCAATCCCCTTCTAACTGCACTGTTTCCCTGCACGAGATGCCCTCTGTAGTCTATTCAAACCTGTCTTTCTTCACAGGGATGACATCAACAAAGAGAATATTCCTTCAGCGTTCAGCTGTAATGAGGAGAACCGGTCAGGGCTTGTGGAAGCCGCGCAGCCCGGTGACAAAAAGCTAAAGGAAGCAAACGGCAGCTACATCGAGGAAGGCATGAAACCAAAGAGGCAGAAATCAAGCTGCAAGCTCTCCGAGCTCAACAAGAATCAGGATCTTCCAATAGTACGTGTCCCCACAAGCCTTTCCCTCCCCCCTTCCCAGACGGCGTGGTCCTAGATTTCTTTGATGGGTTGCAGTGTTCCCCGTATTTAGCTATTATGCCAGAGAAAGAGGCCATTTGGCCCATCAAGTCTATGCTGGCTCAGAGTGTTCCTATCAATCCCATTTGCCCGCTTTAGTTGAGTTTACTAATTGAGAGGTACAGCATGGAAACTTCAGCCCACCGAGTCTGTGCAGACTGATGATCACCTCTACACTAGTTCTATCCCAACACTAGGGACAATTTACAGAAGTCAATTAACCTACAAACCTGCACATCTTTGGAATGTGGAAAGAAACCAGAACACCCGGAGAAAACCACGTAGTCATAGGGATAACGTACAAACTCCCCACAGATAGCATTCGTAATCCGGATCAAACCTGGTCTCTAGGGATGTAAGGCAGCAACTCTACCACTGCGCCACTGTGCTGCCCATTATTTCCCTATGACCTATTCACTCGCACATGCTCATCCATTCCCCCCAATTTCCCCTGATACCCACCTACACTTGTGGTAACTTAATTAACCTTATTGATCACACCATCTCTGGGATGTGGGAGTAAACAGGAGCACCTTGGGGATAATTGGGATAACTCACGTGACGGCATGGCAGTGCAGCTGGTGGAACTGCTGCCTCACAGCGCCAGAGACCCAGGTTCAATCCTGACCAGATGCTGTCCTTGTGGAGTTGGTACATTCTCCATGGGACTGCGTGGGTTTCCACCAGGCGCTCCGGTTTCGCCCCACATACCAAAGACAGGTGGGTTTGCAGGTTAATTTGCCCCAGTGTGTCGGGAGTGGATGCGAAAATGTGACAACATAATTGGTGGTCAATGGTTGGAGTGGACTAAAGGGCCTGTTGCCATGCCATATCTCTAAACTAACCAAGAGGAGTGGAAACAGGTTAGTTGAGGCCAGAGGTGAGCACTAGTGTGGGATGCGCGTTGTACTGCCTTTCCAAGGATCAGTACAATCATTTGATAGGATGGGTGAGGGTAAGATAGACGGACGAGCAAGCAGGTTGAAACCAAAAGGCAATTCCGTCTTTGTTTGGTACAGTGTCAGCTCGGAGAAAGGAAGAACTTTCATGAGGTAGAGAAAATCCTTTCTGAAGGTTTTTAATGAATCATTAATGTCCTATGTGGCATAGGAGTCGACTGTTGCTTGCATAAGTGCTTCCTCATGTTTAATACATGAGTTGTTTTACTGTGTCATAGAGACGTTCCAGTATAGAGACCTGGTTATTAACTCATTCTCCCCACCATCTAAATTGCAACTTTGTCAGCATCTTAATGGCGACTCTTTTGTGTACTTTGTAGGCAAAACACTAAATATCACTGCACCTAGCCAGGTACAAGTGACAATAAAGTATCATCGTCATCACCAAAAGCATTAAGCCATCATATTCTCCATCTTCTGCAGATTTTTGAGAACCAAATCAATAAACAATTACATTTTCACACGGTGAAAATGGCTAAATCATAGACCTCTTCTTTGTGGAGCAGACATTGAATACTTAATCTTGGAGCATCAGTAGCTGTGCCCACATTCGGATCACGTTGAAGGAATTGTTCGCTGCATTAACTCCCACTGGGACAACAGTCTGTAAATTGAAGAGAGACGCAAAATGATGGTATAACTCAGCGGGTCAGGCAGCATCTCTGGAGAAAAGGAATAGGTGACGTTTCGGGACCAGACCCCTTTTCAGACTGAGAGTCAGGGGAGAGGGAAACTGGAGGTATGAAAAGGTACGGTTAAAATTAATCAGGAGGACAGTGAAACTGGTCGGAGACCTAGGGTGGGGGAGGGACAGAGAGAGAGAGAAGAAAAGCAAGGGTTACTTGAAGTTAAATAAATCAATATTCATACCACTGGGTTGTAAGGAGATCACGTAGGCCCAGGTGGACTGAGCAGACTGGGCAATTGTTTCGCTGAACACCTTTGTTCAGTCCGTCTGGGCCTATACGATCTTCTGGTTGCTAAACACTGTAACATCCCCATACTGACCTTTCTGACCTGGGTGAAATGCAGATTGGGGGGATAACACCTCATATTTTGCCTGGGCAGCTTACAACCCAGTGGCATGAGTATTTATGTCTGTAACTTCAAGTAACCCTTGCTTTCCCTCTCTCTCCATCCCTCCCCCATACTAGTTCCCCTACTAGTTTCACTGTGCTCCTGTTTAATTTTATGCCTCATTGTCACCTTCCCCTCACCCAACAATGAACCATTGTACTTTTCACACCTTGCATGTTCTATGTACCCTTCCATTTCTCTTGTTTCCCTCTCCCCTGAATTTCTGTCTGAAGAAAGGTCTCGACCCAAAACGTCACCCATTCCTTCTCTCCAGAGATGCTGCCTGTCCTGCTGAGCCCCTCCAGCATTTTGACTCCTACTCTTCATTCTAGGAGTGGGCATCCAGCAGAAGTAGTCTCTCTGCATCTCCCCCATCGAAGCCTCCCAGAACTTAGTTTGGAGTAACCTGTTTTTTTGTTCCTTGGCAGCCCATGGAAAGCAGCAGCGTCTCTTCGAGCTGGTCTTCAGACCCAGGGCATAGGGCCGGCTTGAGTTTCTCAACTCGCTCTGACGATGTGACAGAACACGAGAGGTAGGTTTGTCTGTATGGACTAGCAGTTCACTGGTGTTCGGAGGCATTTTCTTTTATGTTTAAAACTGCAGTGTTAATCGGGACACCAATGATGCGAGGCTCAAGAAGAGATCTTCCAGTGTAACACATCCGCTTTTGCATTCAATTAAATCGCGGTCAATCCCTTCCTCGGTTCTATTCTGTTACTTTGTTCCACATTTGTTCACTATAAAGTCTCTCCAATAGACAATAGATGCAGGAGTAGGCCATTTGGCCCTTCGAGCCAGCACCGCCATTCAATGTGATCATGGCTGATTGTCCCCAATCAGTACCCCGTTCCTGCCTTCTGCCCATATCCCCTGACTCCGCTATCTTTAAGAGCCCTATCTAGCTCTCTCTTGAATCCAGAGAACCGGCCTCCACTGCCCACTGAGGCAGAGAATTCCACAGACTCGCAACTCTCTGTGTGAAAAAGTGTTTCCGCATCTCTGTTCTAATTGGCTTACCCCTTATTCTTAAACTGTGGCACCTGGTTCTGGACTCCCCCAACATCGGGCACATGTTTCCTGCCTCTAGCGTGTCCAAACCCTTAATAATCTAATATGTTTCAATAAGATGCCCTCTCATCCTTCTAAAATCTAGAATATACAATCCCATCCACTCCATTCTCTCAGCATATGAACGGGAATTAACCGTGTAAACCTATGCTGCACTGCACTGCATTTCCTCAATAGCAAGAATGTCCTTCCTCAAATTAGGGGTCCAAAACTGCACACAATACCCCAGGTGTGGTCTCACTAGGGCCCTGTACCACTGTAGAAGGACCTCTTTGCTCCTATACTCAACTCCTCTTGTTATGAAGTCCAACATGCCATTAGCTTTCATCACTGCTTGCTTTACCTGCATACTTACTTTCATTGACTGGTGAGCAAGGACCCCCTCGTGTATTCCACTTTTCCCAACTTGAAACCATTTAGATAATAATCTGCCTTCCTGTTTTTGCTACCAAAGTGGATAACCTCACATTTATCCACCTTAAATGTCCCAATTTGTCTCAAAAGCTCCATGATCTTTAGTCTGCAGATTCTCAGAAGAGAGAGAAGGTTATGCTCACTCTTTGTAAAGGCATAGATAGGTTAACACAGCAAGAAGCCATTCAGCCCAACCAGTTTACACCAGTAAAAACAAGGAACTGCAGATGCTGGTTCACACAAAATGACTCAAAGTGCTGGAGTAACTCAGCGGGTCGGGCAGCATCTCTGGGGAACACGGATAGGTGACGAACACTGAGAAATCTGAGAGAGATGAGAGGCAGGACAAAATGTGGAAGGTATAAGGTGGACACTGGCAAGGGGGTGAGATGGGGGTTGGTTGATAGGTAGATGGTTGGAACAAAGGCTGGAGATTAATGCAGAAGGTGTGAGGGAAGGATTGAAGAGCTGCAAATTGTGAAGCCAGAGGAAGGATCGTAGGGAGAGGGGTGAAATAGGTATAGTCCAGGTGGAGCATAGTTCGGTGGTGGGGGGGGAGGGGGGTGTTAGAGGTTACCTAAAATTAAAGAATTCAATGTTCATACCATTGGTTTGTAAGCTAATCAAGCAGAATATGAGGAACAGCATCTCCAGCCTCTAGTTAAATGTATGCACACTATTTGTCTCCACTGTGGTAGTAAGTTCAATGTTCCCACCACTATGAGGAGTTCCATCTGAATGTCCTATTGGGTTACTTGGTGGTATGCATGAAGAAAAGGTTCCTGACTTGGCCCCTGAATGACCTGGCTCAGGTATTAAGAATATGTACTTAGATTCCAGGAAAAATAGTTTCTTGGTGTTCAGAGGCCCGGACAAGGTGGGACAAGCAAGGGAACATAAAACAGGACAACACTGAAGAAGTTCAGACTGGAGAAGGGTCCCGACCCGAAACATCACCCATCTGTATTCTCCAGAGATGCTGCCTGACCCACTGAGTTCATCATCATCATCGTTAAAAACATTAACGACGCAGTGGTGCTGGTTTCCGACGGGCACGGTGACGGACGCACCACACATCTCTGTCCTCCATGCAGCTGGCAAGCTCCTCTTTCGTCTCGACACATGCGTCTTCCATCAATGTCTTCAGCACCGCCTTGATTGTCCGTCCCGGGTCATGTCTTCCATGGGTGGGTTCCCACAGCACAACCTTGTTTGCTGGCATTTGTGGGTGATGGTGGAGGTGACCAGCGAGCCTCATCCTTCTCCACCTGATCTTCTCCCCCATAGAGCTGGGCGTTGGTGATGTGGTCCCTCCAACTGACATTTTGACCACTTATTCCACCACTTTGTGTACTTTTGTGCAAAACGGCATCTGCAGTTCCTTGTTTCTACAGGAACAGGCCCTCCGGCCCACAATGCCCATGCATTAAAAGTGAATTATTTTAGCATTTGCGGTGATGGAGATAATATTGCTAATACTTTAGTTTTTGAGTCAGAAGGTCTTGTTGTCAAGTCCCAGTTTGGAGAGTTCAAGTCATGTTTATTGTCACCTACGCAAGTATGGTGAGCTGCAGGTACAATGGAAATCTTGCAGCAGACACATAGACTGAGACATCACACTAAATTTAAATTATACATAAATTGGTCAAGACACTAAACAGTAAAAAAAAAAAACGATAAAAATAATTCATTTATGCAAAGTACAATTAGAAAAAATAATATGGATAAGATAGGTTTGCGGGTCAAATGCAGGCAGATGGGACAAGTGTAGATGGGGCATATGGACAAGTTGGGCCGAAGGGCCTCTTACCACTCTGTATGACTGTTACTGTGAACACAGCAGCCAAAATAAGCTACCGCGCAATCCTCCTTGTGACAGAGCAATGTTACAGTGACAGGGTGGGAGGTCGGGGCAACAGGAAGGGGCGGGGTGGGGCGGAGACTGAGCAGTGAATACATCTTGCAGGTTAGGGTTTGTGCGTGTAGTGTGGAGAGGAGGGAGCTCTGCGGGAGAGCTTGCTGAACTCCTTTATCTTTAACAGTACTTAATGTTCCTTCTATTGATTCACAGTGATATCAGGTTACCTCAGATGCAGCTGATAAACGCAGCCACTATTTTAAAAAACTGCAGTGCAACTGCGGCAGTTTCTAAATCAAATTGCACAAAAGGTTAGTGGGGACACAAGAAACTGCAGATTCCAAAACTAGACAGTGCTGCAGGGTCTCAAAGGTTCAGGCAGCTTCTCTAGTGAATTCTGCAACCAAAGGGTCTGAAGGAGACTCCTGACCTGAAATATCACCTATCCAGGTGAAGAAAGCTAATGGAATGTTGGCCTTCATAACAAGAGGATTTCGGTATAGGAGTAAAGAGGTTCTTCTGCAGTTGTATAGGGCTCTGGTGAGACCACATCTGGAGTATTGTGTACAGTTTTGGCCTCCTAATTTGAGGAAGGGCATCCTTGTGATTGAGGCAGTGCAGCGTAGGTTCACGAGATTGATCCCTGGGATGGCGGGACTGTCATATGAGGAAAGATTGAAAAGACTAGGCTTGTATTCACTGGAGTTTAGAAGGATGAGGGGACATCTTATAGAAACGTATAAAATTATAAAAGGACTGGACAAGCTAGATGCAGGAAAGATGTTCCCAATGTTGGGCGAGTCCAGAACCAGGGGCCACAGTCTTAGAATAAAGGGGAGGTCATTTAAGACTGAGGTGAGAAAAAACGTTTTCACCCAGAGAGTTGTGAATTTATGGAATTCCCTGCCACAGAGGGCAGTGGAGGCCAAATCACTGGATGGATTTAAGAGAGAGTTAGATAGAGCTCTAGGGGCTAGTGGAGTCAAGGGATATGGGGAGAAGGCAGGCACGGGTTATTGATAGGGGACGATCAGCCATGATCACAATGAATGGCGGTGCTGGCTCGAAGGGCCGAATGGCCTCCTCCTGCACCTATTTTCTATGTTTCTATGATTTGCTGGCCAACTCAATCAGGTATAGCTGAACATCAATGCAATCCAACTAACTCGAATACAAAAGGTAGAGCAAAGAGAAAGATGCAGAGTGCAGAATATAGTTCTCAGCATTGTATTGTAAATTCCAAAGAAAAATTCCAATGTCGGCAATGAAGTAGTTTGGGGAATCTGGACTGTATGCTCGGTCATAGAAGGACTGATAACAGAAGGGAAGAAGGTGTTCCTGACTCTGGTGGTGCATGCTTTCAAGCTTCTGTATCTTCTGCAGGAGCAGCAGGGGGGCAGGAAGCATCTCAGGAGAACATGGACAGGTGACCTTTCAGGTCTGGACCCATCTTCAGACTGGTAGGGGGGAGAAAGCTGGAAGAGGGAGCTGGAGTGGGACAAAACCTGGCAAGTGATGGGTGGAAGATAGACAAAAAAAGCTGGAGTAACTCAGCGGGCCAGGCAGGATCTGTGGAGAGAAGGAATGTGTGACCCAGGGTCTCCACCCGAAACGTCACCCATTCCTTCTCTCCAAAGATGCTGCCTGTCCCGCTGAGTTACTCCAGCTTTTTGTGTCTATCTTTGGTTTAAACCAGCATCTGCAGTTCCTTCTTACACAAGTGATAGGTGGATATAGATAGGTGAGGGGGCTTTTGATTGGCAGATGGGTGACGTAAGTGACAAAGGCTAAAGGCGAATAGGAGACAACGATTGTCAGAAAAGGATAGAAGCGGAATGAAATGTAAAGCCAGAGAGAGGGGTATAGGTGGAAGGGAGCAGGATTGTAAACAAATAATATTCAGATCCAGAGAGATTAAGGGATGGCTTTCTTTGAAGAACATCTAATTATTTTACTGTTGCTATCCTGCAAATTACCAGTCTAATTGAATTTGTTTGTCATAATTTCTTCCGATGGCATTTGAACAATGATATGGCCTGTTTGATGGAATCATGCAATACAAATAGAGATTGTCCCCACCAGCATGCTCTCTGAAAGAGCCATCTAATAGGTTCCAGTGCCCACAGCCATGGGAATTTTTCCCTATTAACTATATGGCTACTTCCCCTTTGAACGTTACCAATGAACCTTTGTCCCGAAATTTCCAGGCAACCTATCTCTAATCATAACAAAGGAATTCTCTTCCCACTGCTTCTTTGGCCAGAGATCTTAAAGGGCCTGTCCCACTTGGTGATTTTTTTCGGCGACTGCCGGCATCGTTGACTGACGTATCATGTCACTGAAAAATACGCGGCTTGATGCCATATGACGCGGCGTGATGCCGTGGAGGTGACGTGGCGTGATGACGTACTGACGCTCAATGTTTTTTCAAGTGTCGCAAACACTTTTTTGTCGCCGCTGGATTTTGAAATGTTCAAAATCTTTTGGCGACACTGATATGACGCCGGCAAAATCGCCAAGTGGGACAGGCCCTTAAGTCTGTGTCCTCTGCTTCCTGATCCCCCTGACAAGGAAAACAACTCCTCCCTGACCACTCACGAAATCCTCACTCCAAACCCGTATAATTGTCCGTACATTTGTTAAGTTTCATAACACTTCCTTTGCTCCAGCCAGAACACTGTCCCAATCCCGCCAGTCCCCCCGTATAACATGTCCCTGTTCCCCACTGTCTTTCTTGTAAAGATTCTCTGGACAATAGACAATAGGTGCAGGAGTAGGCCATTTGGCCCTTCGAGCCAGCACCGCCATTCAATGTGATCATGGCTGATCATCCCCAATCAGCACCCCGTTCCTGCCTTCTCCCCATATCCCCTGACTCTGCTATTTTTAAGAGCCGTATCTAGCTCTCTCTTGAAAGCATCCAGAGAACCTGCCTCCACCACCCTCTGAGGCAGAGAATTCCACAGACTCACCACTCTCTGTGAGAAAAAGTGTTTCCTCGTCTCCGTTCTAAATGGCTTGCTCCTTATTCTTAAACTGTGGCCCCTGGTTCTGGACTCTCCCAACATCGGGAACATGTTTCCTGCCTCTAGCGCGTCCAAGCCCTTAACAATCTTATATGTTTCAATGAGATAACCTCTCATCCTTCAAAGATTTGATGCTGAAGGGCCGGGCCAAGAATTCCCACAGTGCTGCCATTGGGAATCCTATGAGATCCCTGATACTATAACCATTTAATCATCTGTCCAGCATAACTGAAAAAATATTCCACCATCACCCCCCTTCCCCCCCCCCCCCCCCCACAAAAACAGTGCTATACAATACAAAATCTCTCCAGTGTTGGATTCTTGGATTCTTCCCAGCTGTTATCAGGCAACTTAACCATTCTACCGCCAACTAGTCCCTTGGTCTTTACTGGACTTTATCTTGCACTAAACATTATTCCCTTTATCATGTATCTGCACACTGTGGACGGCTTAATTGTAATCATGTATTGTCTTTTCGCTAAGTGGTTAGCATGCAACAAAAAAGCTTCTCCCTGTACCCCGGTACACTTGACAATAATAAACCAAACTCTAAACTGGATTGTTGGGTTCATAGCATCAACTACACTCGTTTGTGTTTTTCAAGTCGAGCTTCTTTAGAGGGGACAGGGCGCTAGGATAATTGAAGATGGATGCAAAAAGCTGGAGTAACTCAGCGGGTCAGACAGCACCTCTGGAGTAAAGGAATAGGTGACGTTTCGGGTCATGACCTTTCTTCAGATAATCGGTTGGCCACTTGCGATGAAGGGAAATGTCTTCAATCAGAGGAATCCTTGGAATTCTGTGCCCTGCAGATCTCGCACATGCCCAGACATTGCAACTATTCAAGACCAGGATCGCTGGATTTTTTTTCAACTCATCGAGAATGAAAGGGAACGGGAATTAGGCAAAAGAAATGGAAAAGTAGAAAATTGCCTGTGAACTTATTGAACGGCAGAATAGACTTGAGAGGCTGAAAGGCCTATTCCTGCCCTCATTCGCAGTGATCTTAAACGTGACTTCCATTCCCTTTCAGGAAGGAGAGCGCGTTCTGTGATGGCGATTCGTGTGATCATATTAAGCTGACTTTGGTGAGTATTGATCGCGTTGTTCTATAAATATGATTACTACAGTAAATCTGAACACAGAGTATTAAATAGTTTAGCAGTAACCCAAGACTCTGCTAATTGTGTCACTGAAATTCTGCTCTATGGAGGCGGGAACAAAACTCAAATATTCCGATAAAACACAGGCTCTGCTTCCACCTCCACAAATTTGGCCTGAGTACTTGCAAGCATTTTTAGTTTTTATTTGGGATTCTTACTAGTATTTCTCTTTGATATGATAGCAAAGGAGTTGTGCAAACATTTATAATATAGAAAGCATCGTATAAGTTCATAAGTGATAGGAGCAGAATTAGGCCATGAGGCTCATCAAGTCTACTCTGCCATTCAAGCACGGGTGATATATCTCTCCCTCCTCACCCCACTCTCCTGCCTTCTCTCCATAACCTTGACACCTGTACTAATCAAGAAACACCAGGACTAATCAGCAAATCGGGATGCCTCACAGCCTGGTTTGGGAACAGCTCCATCTCGGACTGCAAGAAGTTGCAGAGCATTGTAAACTTAGCCTAGACCATCACACAAACCAACCTCCCTTCCATTGACTCCACCTCTACCTCACGCTGCCTCGGCAAGGCCACCAGCATAATCAAGGACCAGTCTCACCCCGGCCGCTCCCTCTTCTCCCCTCTCCCAACAGGCAAGAGGTACAGGAGTTTGAAAATACACACCTCCATATTCAGGAACAGTTTCTTCCCAGGTGTTACCAGGCAAATTAACAGTCCTATCATCAGCTAATGTGCAGTCCTGACCTCCCCTGTCTACCTCATTGGAGACCTTTGAACTATCTTTAATCGCATTGTGGACGGCCTGATTGTATTCATGTAGAGGCTTTTGTAGCACACAAACAAAAGCTTTTCACTGTACCTCGGTACATGTGACAATAATAAACTCAACAAAAGTATAATTTGGTGGCTACATCTCACTTCAGGTTTTTGACTAATTCAGAGCACGACACTGAAGGAAGGACAGCAATATATTGGGAAGGATACAGAGGGTTACGAAGATGGGTCGCAGTAGATTAATAGAATGGATCACCAGTGATGGGTTCCATGCAGTTGTTACCCTTGGAAATCAATGTCCCCAATATTTGGAAGTATTCTTATTCCGGTACCCAAGAGAAACTGCTTTCAACTGTGAAAGGAATTGTTACCTTCTGAGCAATTTATTACGATCTGCTTAAAAAGACGTTCAGAAGGGAACTGGACTTAACCTTAAATATAAGAGCAAGTAAACAAAGACACACAAAATGACCAGGAGAGAGGTGCTTATTGGATGGCTCTGTCAATGGGGAAGCACTTATTCAGTGGCTGAATGACTTCTATCTGTGCCATTAGATTGTCATTGGAAGCAAACCAGAGATAGGTTGTTAATCTTTCATGTATTCCAAACTAGAAGGACAGCCAACTGCGGTAATCCCCAGTCACGAAATGCGGACTCTGGGATGTAAATATTCTATTTAAGATTCAAGATGTTCTTATATTTCAGTAAATGGCTGTTGTCTATAAATTGCTGCATGGGAAAGGAGACTTGAATTGTATAACAGCTTTCACAACTCATCCGCCCAGATCATTAAACCACTGATGAAATAACTCCTCGGTATAATACCGCTCCAGAAGAACGTGCAGGTTTGGCACTATTATTGTCACGTGAAACGAGGTGCAGTGAAAAGTTTGGGATTGCTTGCCCTCCAAACAGATCAGATGTACCATGCATGAATACGATTGAGTCAAACTCAAGTACAATCGGTGGAGCAAAGGGGAAGATACAAGTGTGAAGAATATAGTTCTCAGCATTGTAATTCCATAGACAAACTCCGATATCCTCAATTGGGTAGAGATGGATTGGACAGAACCCTACTTTGTGGAAGGATCATTCAGAATCCTGATGACAACACTATTTGAAGACGAACAACACAGCCTGATACCCTGGCCAGGACTTACTCCCCAATCGATATCACTGAGGCAGATTCCTGACCGTGCATTTGTTCTTGTTATAGTCATTGATTCATAGTCATTGATACATCGATGCAGACCTTTCAGCCCACTGACCGGCAATACCTATCCCACACTAATCCTTATTATTCATCCGCATTCCCACCAGTTCCCCCCAGATATGACCATTCACCGACACACCAGGGGCAATCTTAATTAGTCTACCAATGATAATGGGATCCTGTTGCATCTAAAATGGCGATGACATTTGAGGCAGCACGGTGGCGCAGTTGACAGATGCTGCTGCCTCACAACACCAGAGGTACAGGTTCGATTTGGACCTCGGGTGCTTTCTGTGCGGAGTTTGCATGTTCTCCCTGTTACAGCGTGGGTTTCCTCCGGGTGCTGAGGTTTCCTCACACACCCTAAAGACATGCAGGTTAATTGGCTTCTATAAGTTGCCCCTGGTGTGAATGGGGGGGGGATGCGAAAGTGGGATAATATAGAACGAGTGTGAGCGGGTGATCGATGGTCTGCCTGGGCTCAGTGGGCTAATAGACATGAGTCCATGCTGTATCCTTCAATCAATCAATTAATTTCTGACATGACGGTCCCAAGAAGGGACCTGACACATCACCCATGTATGTTCTCCAGGGATGTTGCATGATTTTGCTGAGTTACTCCAGCATTTTGAGTCGATCTTTAATATAAACCAGCATCTGCATTTCCTTAGATAGACGTAGAAAGCTGGAGTAACAGGCAGCATCTCTGGAGAGAAGGAGTGGGTGACGTCTCGGGTCGAGATCCTGCATTTCCTTGTCATCCCGTATTTAGGAATATTGGAATAAGAAAATCTAAATGTACTTATGGTGACAGCATGTCCGACGACAAACTTTTTTAAAAAAGGCACAAAGTGCTGGAGTAATTCAGCGGATCAGAGAGCATCTCTGGAGAACATGGATAGGTGACATTTCGAGTCGGGACCCTTCTTCAGACGCGTTATGCATGGCCTTTATGCATCCATTTCATCACGTAACTGTGAACGAGTTAGCATGGTGGCACCTTGTGGCCTTAAGTGCCTGTCCCACTTGGGCGTCATTTGCGCGTCACGTAGATGGCGCGCGAAGATTTTGTACATCCCAAAATCCTGGGGCGGCGCTCACGACCACGCGTCACTACCGACGTCACCACGCATCATACGCGCGTAATGCGCATCACGACCCGCGCATCGTGCCTCGTGACACGTAAATGATGTCGCGTAAATGACACGCAAATGAGGCCCAAGTGGGACAGGCCCTTTATCCATGAATCTAGCTTCTGACCGGGGGCTTGTAGGTTAGTCGCACCAAACTATGAATCATGTTACAGGCCATGCCAGTCTTTGCTGCAAACTGAAAGTATCTGCCACAGAATAAATGGAACAACGCAATTAAGAATCGTTGCACAAAGTATACCTCTCTCAGAAGATGAAAAGCACATTCAGGAATTCCGATTTCTGTGCCCGGGCTGCTGAATCTCCCTTGGTTTGTTATTGGACGGAGTTGCCATAACTGGATTTCAGTTGGCAACATTAATTCAGTTGCTGACCACAAATTATGCAACAGCGCTCCTCCCTCACTCAGTCTGTCAGTTCCTTCAACTTTACTCTGGAAGTTAAGCGTGGATGCAACGATTCAAGGATACTTTATTGTCATATGTACCCGTGTACATGTACAGTGAAATGCTTTGTTTTTTGCAGACAAAGTCACACGGCAGACTCCACCGAGGCAGTGCACAAGAGTCGCCACGTTTCCTTTGCTGACGCAATTACGAAAAGCTCATTGAACTGTCGTATCTTCTGTTCGCAACGGTGAACCGGGTCTGCCGCCACACGTGGCAGCCGGCAACCCCCCGCCGTGTCCCCCCCCCCTTCGCTTTCGGCAACACTCCTCAGAGTCTTGCAGTGCATTCCGGGATCCTTCCATTATGGTCTGGTTACACGCTTCTCCCTGAGTCGGGTTACAACAATAGGATCATTACAGCGCAGTGTGGGGGGGGGTGAGGGAGGCATCAGCTCATTTGACCGCGGTGGCCTTTTATAACCACAATCCAGCTTGCTCTATTTGTGGACTGTTTGGCCTCAGTACTGCAATGTTTTTAACATCATCTCCATTCTCAAAGCCACAATTGAATCATCTTCCCATTCCCACACTGACCTTTCTGCCCTGGGCCCTCCTCCACTGTCAGAGTGAGGCCACATGCAAATTGGAGGAACAACACCTCATATTTTGCTTGGGCAGCTTACACCCCAGCGGTATGAATATTGACTTATCCAACTTGAATTAACTCAAGTTGCATTGCCTCTCTCCCCGTCCCTCCCCCACCTTAGTCATCCTACTAGTTTCACTGTCGTCCTGCTTAGTTTCATTGTTTGGATCCACTCGTTACTCCTTTTCCACAGCCAACAATGGACCATTGTGGGCTCCACCTTTCCTTAATCACCGTGGCTGGCTTTGATTTGTTCTTTTGCATACTTTTCATTTGTACCTTTTCATCTCTCTAGTTTCCGTCTCCCCTGACTCTCAGTTTGAAGAAGGCTCTCGACTTGAAATGTCACCTATTCCTTTTCTCCAGAGATGCTGCCTGACCTGCTGAGTTACTCCAGCATTTTGTGTCTCGCACAATTGAATCAGTTCTCCTCTTACAGCTGTACTTCCCAGATCATAACTCCTGGCTTCTTGGGAAAAGACACAAAATGCTGGAGTAACTCAGCAGGGGCGAGGCAGCATCTATGGAGAGACGTTTGGGTGACGTTTCGGGTCGAGACCCTTCTTTAGACTGATGTCAGGGGAGGGGGCGGGTCAAAGTTAGAATGTATTCGGAGACAGTAAGACTAGCGGGAGAACTGGGAAGGGGAAGGGGATGGAGAGAGAAAGCAAGGGCTATCTGAAGTTCTCTAACGTTCATACCGCTGGGGTGTAAACTACCCAAGCAAAATATGAGGTGCTGCTCCTCCAATTTGCACTGGGCCCCACTCTGACAATGGAGGAGGCCCAGGACAGAAAGGTCAGATTGAGAATGGGAAGGGAAGTTGAAATGCTGAGCCACCGGGAGCTCAGATTGGTTAAGACGGACTGAGCGGAGGTGTTCAGCGAAACGATCGCCGAGCCTGCGCTTGGTCTCGTCGATGTAGAGAAAGAAGTTGACACCTGAAACAGCGGATAGTAGATGAGGTTGGAGGAGGTGCAAGTGAACCTCTGTCTCACCTGGAAAGACTGTTTAGGTCCTTGGATGGACCTTTCGCCAAGCAACGTAAATCCACATCCTCTCGTTCACAACCCTTCCCAGAATAGGAACAAGTTTCTGTTTATATATCATTTTCAATATTTCTTCTTTATTTCGAACACTTCTGTCACACCCTCTCATTCTTCTGAGAGCAACTCCAACTTTTCCAGAAAAGGACACAAGGTGCTGGAGTAACTCAGCGAGTCAGGCAGCATCTCTGGAGAACATGGATAGGTGACGTTTTGGTTCGGGACCATTCTTCAGACTGACCGAAGGGGCGGAAGAAAGTTAGCAGAGGGGAGGGGCAGGACAAAAGGAAATGCAGATGCTGGTTTATACCAAAGATGGACACCAAGTGCTGGAGTAACTCAGTGGGTCAGGCAGCACTCCAGCACATTGTGCCACCCCGCTGAGTTACTCCAGCATTTTGTGCCTATCTTTGGTATATACCAGCATCTGCAATTCCTTCCCACACATTTTGTCTGATCCACTGTGAAGTCTCCTCAAGGTATGTCTACTTTGAACAAGTTTTCCTCCTCTCTCGAACGAGAGTTTGGCAACATCCTCTCTCACTGCTCCCCTCTGTGATACCTATTACTCTGCGACTGCAGTCTGAAGAAGGGTCCCGACCCGAAATATCACCCATGCCTGACCCACTGAGTTACTCTAACACTTTGTGTCTATCGGGGGCAGGACAATGCCGGGCAAATAATGGTGGATACAGGGGGTTGGTTTTTGTTTTTTTAATAGGCTGATGGTAAAGGTTTCCAGTCTGTCAACATAACTGAAGACTCTGGGCTTGATCCTGTGCGGAGTTTGCACGTTCCCCACGTGACTGTCTAGATTTCTCTCTGAGTGTTCCCAGGTCCTAAAGATGTGCTGGGAGATTAATTAGCCACAGCACTCGAGGGATAATGGGTGATGGGAGAGAAGAGATTGCAAGTATTTGGGATTGCCTTGTGAGCTGGCATTGACTCGATGGGCTGAATGGTCACCCATTTTTGCCGTAAGGAAACTTGAAATATGAAATCCAGGAGCTTCTCTGATGACAAACTCTGCACTACGTCTAAGCCTTTATCTTCTGGAGTAGACACCGTACCCCAGCTGTAGTGTGCGGGTTTATACATTATATCTTCCTTGTTTGTGTACTTCATACTTCCGCTGTGAAGCCCAAGATCCCATTTTCTCAACCCGTACTGCCATCTTCAAAAGTTTGTCCGTACACATTGCTGATTCTCTGTGTATCGTTAGGCTATATAGCCGCTCCTTATTCTTCGTACATGTGGGTTTGAGTCCCACCCCAGACGCAAGCACAAACTTGTGGGCAGACACTCCAATGTAGTCCTGAGATATTGCTAAGCTGTTTAAGACACCCCTTATTCTTCCTGCGTGTGGTGGGTGCGAGTTCCATCCCAGGCAGAAGCACAAACCCTTGACTCCAATGATGTCCTGAGGGATTGCTAATCTGTTTAAGATGCCATCGTCCCGATGTAACATTAAACCGGTTGTGTGGGAAAGAACTGCAGATGCTGGTTTAAATCGAAGGTAGACTCAAAACGCTGGAGTAACTCAGCGGGGACAGGCAGCATCTCTGGAGAGAAGGAAATGGGTGACCGTTTCGCATCGAGACCCTTCTTCAGAACATTATTCTGACCTTTTTCAGAAATTAAAACCAGTTGTCTCAGTTCATGTAAAATAAGCAGAGGCAGAAAACACTGGAGTCATTCTGATCGCAGATCGGAGAGTAGTATCTGGTCTTGACATGAGACGTTATTTCTCTATCTCTTCCCACACTTGCTCTCTGAGCTGCTGTGCGTTTCCGATATGTTGTGGGGTCAGGCTTCCAGCATCTGTGGTTCTTATCATTTTGGATGTAAAAGAAGGTGTTGCTCAACCTCAAAGGAGAATGGAGAAGTTCACCCCAGCTCCCTGGCCACTATCAATCACTCCAATCAGCATCACTAAATCAGATTAGCCTGGGCAGCTTGTCTATAGTCATGGAGCCCTCTGTCCCAACCCATCCATGCTGATTATCTTATTGTGTTATTGAGCCTGGAAAACAACAGCAAGTAAGGATCCCATTGTTCCATTGCTGGTATCCATGACATTTAAGCACTTTTGACTGTTATATCGACTCTCTGCGCTAGTCCCGTTTGCCTGTGTTGGCTCAGATCCCTCCAAACCTTTCCTATCCATGTACCTATCCAAATGTTTTCAATGTACCTGTCTCTACAGCTTTCTCTGGCAGCTCGTTCCATGTAGTCAACATCCTCCATGTGAAGAAGTTACCCCTATTAAAAATTCCCCAGTCACATTTAACCTATGCCCTCTTGATTTTATGAGTGGTTTCTTGAAGGGCCTGTCCCACTTTCACGCCCTTGACTCGTACTCGCAGCATGGTCGTCACGAGGTCGTAGCAGGCCGTGATGCTAGTCGTAGGTACTCGTGGCATCAAGTAGGTCGAGGCGTTTTTTTTCTAGCATGATGAAAAATGTCCACGAGTAAAAAAGGTCGTGAATTAGGCTCTTTATTCACCCAGGTCCCCCTTAAATCTTGCCCCTCTCAGTGTAAATCTTCGGAAGTCTGAAGAAGGGTCCTGACCTGAAACATCGCCATTCCGTGTTCTCCAGAGGTGCTGCCTGACCCGCTGAATTACTCCAGCACTTTGTGTCTTTTTGTTAGCGTAAATCTTCAGACGTGTTGTCACCCTAAGTACAGTTATATTTTTTGATTGCAATATTCCTAAACGCCCTTTGAATAAAATGTGACAACACGGAACAGCAGATGCTGCTTTCAACCAAAGATAGACACAAAATTCTGGAGTAACTCAGCGGGTCAGGCTGCATCCCTGGAGAACACGGAAAGGTGAAGTTTAGGGTCGGGGGGCCCTGCTGAAGAAAGGACTAAAGGAGGGTTCAGACTCAAAACCACCTATCCAGGGACGCTGGTACACAAAAATGCTGGAGAAACTCAGCGGGTGCAGCAGCATCTATGGAGCGAAGGAAATAGGCAACGTTTCGGGCCGAAACCCTTCTTCAGACCCTTATCCAGGGATGCTGCCTGACCCGCTGAGTTACTCCAGCACTTTGTGTCCCACTTTGAATAAAGGTGAGCATACGATTTGCCTTCCTAATTCACAGTTTTACCCAAGTATTGCCTCTTGGCTAAAAAAAATAGTTCAAGGAGATGAGGGGAAATTTCTTTAGTCAGAAAGTGGTGAACCTGGAATTCATTAAACATGCGGAGGCCAAGTTAATGGGTGTTTTTTAAAGGTGGAGATTGATAGATTATTGATTAGTACGGGTGCCAGGGGTTACGGGGGGGGGGGTAAGGCAGGAGAATGGGGTTGAGAGGGAAATATAGATCACCCATGATTGAATGGCGGAGTGGAGTTGATGGGCCGAATGGCCTAATTCTGTTGTTGATTATCTCAAACGACATAATGTAACTATGGTTTTCCACTCATTTATTTATTGCCCGTGGTACGTCAAATTTATCTGCTCGCCGTATTCTCTCTGTGAAATACTGCCAGCTGAGAGAGAGCAAAGGCAACGTGACTCACTGCCCTGAAAAATAAATAAATAATCAGCAGCATTTTGGAGGAGGCAGCCTACTGCCAACACCAGCCGTCTGCTTCAGGCTTGAACTGGCTCACTGCCAGCACACACAGTCCCAGAGTTGCAGAGTGTTCTTTTGTTTGAAGATGCCTGCGAGTCACGTAATGCCTGTGCTCTGTACGTGAGCTTGTGCAGGAAGGCCCTCCCACTGCTCTATTAATAGTGTTGCCTGCCTCACCCCTAACCATTAACTAAACCCCCCAACTGCCCCCCCCCCCCCCTTCTCCCACCACCCCTCCCCTCCGCTCCGTCAAAACCCTCCTCCGGCTCTCACTCTGCCAGTACTAGCGCAGGAAGTTGCCCGGAGTGCGAAGCTTTAATCTCCCTGTGTAAGTGTGTACCCTGCCTGCTTCCTTGCAGGCTCCCTCGATCCCCTTTTAATTTTTGCTGCTTCCCATCCAGCTGTTGCCTAACTGTGTGTAAAAAAAAAAAAAAAAGCTGCCTCGCCAGAGAAACCACGCCCTGCACAGTCAGACCAGAACTGTGCACAGCGCTGGCAATCGTAAACAAGACGGAGGGTTGGCGGGGAAATACTCCCTGTCACGCCGACAGTAGGATCATCACCGAGGCAGATGGTCCGCCTTCAAATATTGCAGCCCGTCAGTTAATCACAATGGGAGGGTCAAAGAGCAGGGGATTAGGGGAAGCACATTCTTTTTTTTTTTTGCGGCTTGTTTTGTTTTGAGACGGCCAAGAGGAGTTTCTGCTCTCTCTCTCTCTGCAGTGTTCATCGCCAGATTCATCCCGTTTTTTGTAGATGGTTTGATTATTTTTTTCCCCCTTCCCCTCTGCCGGGGGCTATTGCAGAATTCAACCATGAAGATCCAGGAGCCCCCGAGCCAAAGCGACGTGGCCAGATTGCCCAGGACCCCCGAGCCAGCCACAGCAGAAGGGAGCGCTCCGCTGGACATCCCACGCCTGGATCTGACTGGCTTGTCGGACGAGAAGGAGTTGGGAGGTAACCTTTTAGAGCGCGGCTGCAAGCCATAGGCAGATGCTTCCTCTACAGGGGGAGTCTGTAAAATCGCTCGCTCGCTCAACTGCTTTCTGGAAGTAGCAGAAACTCCAGCTATAATCCGGGGGGGCGCGAGTTATCTTGCGTCTTAAACCCCAGCTGAACCCTCGGGCTGCTGTTCATTTCTCTGTGTCTCGTGAGTTGTCGGAGGGCTTGCTTTTATAATTGTGTAGCTAATTGCAAGGTTTGCTTAAAAATAATTGGCTGGAATTATGGAATGTCTTAGCATTCCTGGAGCACAGTAACTTACTGTGTAGGGAGGAACGGCAGATGCCGGTTTACACCGAAGATTGACACAAAATGCTGGAGTAACTCAGCGGGTCGGGCAGCATCTCTGGAGAAAAGGGATAGGTGACGTTTTGGGTCGAGACCCTTCTTCAGACAAATTTAGTAACTTACTGTTTTTTTTTTATAAACCATTTTTGAGTGAAAGGTATTATTTTGATTGATGGAGATTTATGGATTTACTCGCCTGTGGAGTTGGATTGGGTTATCAGTGCAGCGTGTCCCTTCAGGAATTCTGTACAATGCAGGATACACTGCACATGTGCTTTATTTCAATGAGTCCCTAAGCTCTGATGGAGTGAAATTTAAGTGATTGCACATAACTAGATGCAGGGCAACCAGAAAAACACAGTACATAAACATGGGCAATAGAGGCAGACAGAGAACTGTACATACACAGACAGACTT
>CM075977.1:255195773-255250482 GCA_038087875.1 Malacoraja senta | reverse complement strand
ATGTGATACATTGCAATCGATCACGCCCACAAACAATCAATACAAGCTCGCTGGTAAACCCACGCACACACAAAAACACAACTAAACCAATCCCGCGCTCTCTCCTGCCCTCTTCCTGTCTCCTCTGACCTTGCTCTTTCCCTCCCTCTCTCTCTCTCACTTCCCTCTCCCACGAACCTCTCCCCCTCTCTCACTATTCCTTATCCTCTCTCACTCTCCCTCTCTCTCCCAACCCCCTCTCTCACCACCCTCTCCCCCTCTCTCACCACCCTCCCCTTTCACTCCCTCTCTCACTATCCTCTCCCCTCTCTCACCACCCTCTGTCTCACTACCATCTCCATCTCTCCAGCTCCTCTTTCACTACTCCCACTTCCTTTGTTATCGCTTCTCTCTCCCAATCCCTTCACTCTCACTACTCCCTCTGTTCTCTCCCCTCCCCCTCATCCTTCTCTCTCACTCTCGTTCATATCCCTCCATCTAGCTTTTCTCCATCTGTCTATCCACACTTTTTCCTCTCTCCACATCTCTCTTGTCTCCTCTTTCATTCTCGTTCTCTCTCTCTTTCTTTCTGCCCTCTCCCTCTCCCTCTCCCTCTCCCTCTCCCTCTCCCTCTCCCTCTCCCTCTCCCTCTCCCTCTCCCTCTCCCTCTCCCTCTCCCTCTCCCTCTCCCTCTCCCTCTCCCTCTCCCTCTCCCTCTCCCTCTCCCTCTCCCTCTCCCTCTCCTCTCCCTCTCCCTCTCCCTCTCCCTCTCCCTCTCCCTCTCCCTCTCCCTCTCCCCCTCTCACCCATACACACCTCACTCACTTTCACCTCCACTCTCAATCTCATTCTCTGCTCCCCCTCTCCCCTCTTCTCTCGCTCCCCTGCCTCCTCTCCCTCTCTTTGCAGACACAGCCCACTCTCTAACTATTTATCACCCCCCTCCCTCACCCCATTCACCACTCCCTCTCTCCCCTCCCTCTCACTAAACTCACTTTCTCCCTCCCCCTCTCTGTCTCTTTCACCCCATCCATTTCTTCCTCTCTCTCTCTCCCCTCTTCTCTCTGTCTCTTTCACTCCACTCCCTTTCTCTCTCCCTCCCCCACTCTGTCTCTCTCTTCCCCCCCCTCCCCCATCCCTCTCACACTGCCTCTCCCTTTCCCCCCCCCCCCCCCATGTGTTGACCCTGGACGAAAGAGATGTCTTTAAGCCACGGTTTACAAGATGACCAACAGTGGGTCATGTGCGATCTCCCACGGCAGCAGAACCTTTAGTCCTGAGATGGGTTGTTACTGTTCCAGAGCCTGGTCTCGGCGTCGCCGATGTGGAAGAGCCCGGAAGCGGAGTCCGAGGAAGCTCGCCTGTCGCCGCAGGCTGGGAGACTGATCCGTCAGCTGCTGGAAGAAGACTCTGACCCCATGTTGTCTCCCCGTTTCTACGCCTACAGTCAGAGCCAGCAGTTCCTCAACGACACAGAAGTGCCCCCTCGCCCCCAAATTCACATTCCTTCATGAGGTGAGTGTGGACGGAAGGAGGAAGGGATGTAGAAAGACCCTTGGACTATTTTTGACCAGACTTTACTGGCTTTACCTTGCACTAAACGTTATTCCCTTATCATGTTTAAGGTATTGGGTCACAGTTTAAGGATAAGGGGGAAGTCTTATAGGACCGAGATGAGAAAAACATTTTTCACACAGAGAGTGGTGAATCTGTGGAATTCTCTGCCACAGAAGGTAGTTGAGGCCAGTTCATTGGCTATATTTAAGAGGGAGTTAGATGTGGCTAAAGGGATCGGGGGGTATGGAGAGAAGGCCGGTACAGGATACTGAGTTGGATGATCAGCCATGATCATATTGAATGGCGGTGCAGGCTCGAATGGCCGGATGGCCTACTCCTGCACCTATTTTCTATGTTTCTATGTATCTGTACACTGTGGATGGCTCAATTGTAACCATGTATAGTCTTTCTGCTGACTGGTTAGCACGCAACAAAAATGCTTTTCACTGTACCTCAGTACACGTGACAATAAACTAAACTAAACTCTGACGCACTTCCCTAGTGTCAACCTCTCCAAATCATTGACATTTTTGCTTCTGGACTTTAATTGGCAAAGAGCTGGCTTCTAATACAAGAGATCTTAGATCACTTGGTAACTGCTGAGGTGCTTTAGATCTGTGGGCACGATAAGAATTTGTGCACAGCAAGCTTTAATCAATAACTCTATGCTGCTGACGACCTGCTGATAGATATTGTCCAGGACTCCAAGTTGACCTCTCTGTTTAGTTTAGAGATTTGGCATGGAGGCAGGCCATTCGGCCCACCGGGTTCACGCCATCCAACGATCACCCACCCATACACTAGTTCTATCCTATAAACCAGGTACAATTTGCAGAAGCCAATTCACCTACAAACCCGCACGTCTTTGGAATGTGGGAGGAAACCAGAACACCCGGAGTAAAGCCCACGCGGTCACAGGGAGAACGCACAAACTCTGTACAAACAGTACCCGTAGTGAGGATCGAACCCGGGTCTCTGGCGCTGTAATGCAGCAACTCCACCGCCGTGCCACAGTGCCACTCTAAACTTTGTTCTCGGATTACTGACCCTCCAACCAAAGGGGGGAAATCTTGTCCTGTTTTTCGAACCCCTTCCTGGTGACCTTTTCTGCTTCAGAGAGAGCCCTAGCCTCTCCATGTCCCCTTATATAATTTTCAACAGACCTACCCCCGTACCCTTGCTTGGAGAGGGAGCGATTGTGCTGACCCAGGGCTGCTGGGGAACTGTACCTGATCATATATCATAGATAGACATTCCACTGCGCAGCTATTTTTTACCAAAGTACAACAAACAAGCTATCTTACGATGATCAGTGAATAAGCCAAAGACAAGATGTGGAGATATCTGTTTTTAACATGGCAAATTTTGATGATCTGAAATGCCCTGCACTTGGCATCAGATTCAATAGTAACACCCAAAATAGAATTTGATAAATGATTAAAAAGTCATAAGAAAAGTACAGGACTTTGGGGGGAGGGGGGGGGGGGGGGGAGGATTGAGACAGGGATTGATTAAACACTTCCATTAGTGACTTAAAATCAAAAATCTGAAAACGCTACAAATCTAAAATAAAAACAGAAAATGCATGGAAACATTTTAATGAGGAAAGATAAATAGAATTAATGTTTAAGATTGGCATCAGATTAATCAGAATCTCTTGACCAGAGTAAGGGAATCGAGGACCAGAGGACATGGGTTCAAGATGAAGGGGAAAAGATTTAATAGGGATCTGAGGGGTAACTTTTTCACACAGAGGGTGGTGGGTGTATGGAACAAGCTGCTAGAGGAGGTAGTTGAGGCTGGGACTATCCTAAGAAACAGTTAGACAGGTACATGGATAGGACAGGTTTGGAGGGATATGGACCAAATGCAGGTAGTGTAGCTGGGACATGTTGGCCAGTGTGGGCAAGTTGGGCCGAAGGGCCTGTTTCCACACTGTATCACTCTACGACTCTGTAACTCTAAGATTGGCAGTTCTTCATGAGACTGAATTTTGACTATAAGCATGGGCTCTGTTTTTCTTTCCACAGACATTCATCAGTGAGGGCTCTCAGTATAGAAGTTGGGGCGTTATGTTAAAGTTGTATAAAACATTGGTGAGGTTGCATTTGGAGTATTGTGTTCAGTTTTGATCACCCTGCTGTAGGAAGGGTGCTGTTAAATGGAAAGTGTGCAGAGTAGTTTTACGAGGATGTTACTAGGTTATAGGGTTGGGCAAGGTAGGACTCTATACCTTGGAGCACAGGAGGCTATGGGTTGATCTTATAGAGGTTATAAAATCATGAGGGGAATAGATAGGGTGAATATGCAGTCTTTTACCCAAGGTAGGGGAATCGAGAACTAAAGGATATGGCTTTAAGGTGAGAGGGAAAAGATTTAATGGGAAACTGAGGGATAACGTAAACACTCAGGGGGAGCTGGGAATATGAAATGAGCTGCCAGAGGAGGTAGTTGTAGTTGAGGCAGATACTATATCAGCATTTAATAGATACATGGACACGGACATGGATAGGAAAGGATTTGAACGATATGGGCGAAATGCCGGCAAATGGGACTAGCTTAGATGGGGGCATCTTGGTCGGCATGGACAAGTTGGGCCGAAGGGCATGTTTCCGTGCTGTCTGACTAACTTGCAACAACATTTTCTGTTTTTAGTTCAATTAATGAGCTAGCACAGGCATAGAGGGCCAATGAACCTCCTTCATGCCCTCTGAACTCTTAATTGGTGTTCCTAAATATACCTCAGTGCAAAGTTCAGTGATTATTTATTTTTCATAAGTAGACTCGGGATCCCCTGCTGTTATCAGACTACTGAACGGCCCTCTCATAAGCGGAAGGTGTAGTCACGATCTCCCATCCTACTCGTTGTGGCCCTTGCACTTTATTTTAATCTCGACTTTCTCTGCAGCTGTAAAACTGTACTCTGCACTCTGTTTCCTTTCTCTTTGCACCACCTGATGTACTCATGTATGGTATGATCTGACGGGATAGAATGCAAAGCAAGTGTTTTAAGTGTCATCGAGTCAAATACAGAGTGGAAACGGGCCCTGTGCCCACACTGACCAAGATGTCCCATCTACACTAGCTTTAGGCTCATATCCCTCTTAAACCTATCCTATCCACGTACCTGTCCAAATGTTTCTTAAACGGTGCCATACTACCTTTCTCAACTACCTTTTACCATACGCCCACCATCCTTTGTGTACAAAATGTTACCCCTCAGGTTCCCATTGAATCTTTCCCCCCCTCACCTTAAACCTATATCCTCTGGTTCTAGATTCCCGTACTCCGGGCGTCTCCCCGATCTATTCCTCTATTTTCTCTGTATGCTGGTACACGTGACAATAATAAGCCAATACCAATATTTAAATTTGTGGCAATAGCCTTTATTTGGTGAATAGTTTAAATGCAAAGAGGCATTTATGCCGTGCAACTGGATCTCTTGCTATGTCATTGGCAGGCCTCGGAGCTCATCCCTCGGTTCCTATGACGACGAGCGGGAGGAACTGACCCCAGCACAGATGACCCGGAGGATCCAGAATTTGAAGAAGAAAATCAGGAGGTTCGAGCAGAGATTCGAGGAAGAGAGGAGATATCGAGTAAGTCTGCCTCACGGCGCCAGAGACCCGGGTTCGATCCTGACCTCGGCTGCTGATTGTGTGGAGTTTGTACGTTATCCCCGTGACCGTGTGGGTTTCCTCCGGGTGCTCGGGTTTCCTCTCGCATTGCAAAGGTGTGTGGATGGGTGGGTTAATTGGCCTCTGTAAAATTGCCCCAAGTAGGCAGGGGAGTGGATGAGAAGGTGGGTTAATATAGAACTAGTGTGAACGGAAGATTGATGGTCGGCATGGACCCGGTGGGCCGAAGGGCCCGTTTCCATGCTGTATCTCTAAACTAAGTCGTGGCAGAGTAGTGCAGCTGGTAGAGCTGCTTCCTCTCCGCACCAGCGACCCAGTTTGATCCTGACCTCGGGTGCGGTCTGTGTGGAGTTTGCACCTGTGACCTCGTGGGTTTCCTCCAGGTGCTCCATTTTCCTCCCACATCCCAAAGATGTACGAGTTTGTAGGTTAATTGGCCTTTGTAAAATTATCCCCAGTATGAAAGTGGGATCACATAGAACTAGTGTGAATGGGTGATCAGTGGGCAGAAGGGCCCGTTTCCATGCTGTATCTCTAAACAAGTCCTGTCAGAAGTCTGGAGAGAATGTGGAAGCTGTGTTAACTCTGGAGCCTTGCAGCACAGAACCAGCCCCTTCAGCCCTTCGTGTCCTTGCCAACCCTCTATACTAATCCTGTTCACCAGCTGTTGGTCTGTCACCTTCCAAGGCTTGCACTCCTTAGATCCTGTGTTAAAGAAGGAACTGCAGATGCTGGAAAATCGAAGGTACACAAAAATGCTGGAGAAACTCAGCGGGTGCAGCAGCATCTATGGAGCGAAGGAAACAGGCAACGTTTCGGAGACCTCCTTAGATCCTGTTTTGACGTGCAATACATGTAATCAATGCACTGTTGACACTAATATAACATTGCTTCACCTCTTGCCCTATATCTTAGCAAGTGTGATAACACACACCTGAGATTGTTTATTCGTTTACAAAGTGCAGTCGGCATTTATTGTCCGTCCCCTGAGAAGGAGATTGAACTGCTGGTGAAGGTGTTGCTCAGGGAGTTTCAGGATTTATACTCGGTGATCTACAGGAACAACATATCTCCAAGTCAGGACGGTGTGTGACTTGGAGGGCAACCCGCATAGGGGTGGTGTTCACATATGTCTGCCGCCCTTATTCGCAACTTTTCTATCCTAGAACTTCACAATTCACAACTCTTCATCCTTTTGGCACACGCCTGTTTTGTTTCCATCTCTGGCCTTTGTCCGACAATCTGCCTCTTGTAGAAAACCCCTTGCCGACGTTCACTCACGAACACCACACCTTGTCCTGCCCTCCTCTCTTCCAGCTTCCTATCCGCCTCCACTGCAATCAGTCTGAATAAGGGTCCCGACCGGAAACATCACCTGTCCATGTTTTCCAGCAATGCTGCCCCAACCCACTGAGTTACTCCGGCACATTGTGTCTTTCTTTGTTGATCCGGCATCTGCAGTTTCTTGTGTCTGAAGAACGATCCCAACCAAAAATTGCACCTGTCCATGTTCTCCAGAGATGCTGCCTGACTCGCTGAGTTACTCCAGCATTTTGTGTCTTTCTTTGATAATCCAGCCTATGCAGTTCCTCGCTTTACATTTTGTCCTGCTGCCCTTGCTGTTTGAGGTGATGAAGGTTGACGGGTTTGGAGGGATTATCCTTGGTCAGTTACTGCAGTGCACTTTATAAATGCAGCCACAGTGTAGAGGGAATAACAGTAGAAGAGGTAGACGGGATTGGCCAACAATGGGCTTCTGTGTCGAGCCTTTGAATGAGTAGCCTCAGATCCACCAGGTAAAGGACATTACCTCATGCTCCACACCAGCCTTGTAGTTGGCAGAAAGATGTTTGGGATCAGGAGTGAAGGATAAAAGCCAGGAAAGGCTGAAAAATACAAAAAATACAAATTCCTTTTGCCTTCCCACATTTGTAGCCGGTCCACCTGAGTTTTCCAGCATCTTCTGTTGTTATTTCAAATTTCCAGCACCTGCAATATTTTGTTTTCTTCAGTCCTTGGTGCTTCAACCAAGATCAGCAGGTTCAGTGTGAGATGTCGGGCCTGATGAGTACACGGGGCTTACTAAGCTGAAGCAGAAATCTGAAGATGAGTCGCAAACCGAACCGTCACCTCTCCATGTTCTCTCGAGATGATGATGATGCCTGGCCCGCTGGGTTACTCCAGCACTTTGTGTCTTTTCTTACCAAGCCCATCCCCTTGGCTTTGTGTTTTGCTGCCGTTTCCCATTCGAACCCTGCACTGATGGAGATCTCGCTAACAGCATGGTGATATCTCTCTGATCCTCCCAGTTCCCACCAGTCTACCTCTAAAGCAGGATTTTGTTTCTCCATTAACTCCGCAGCCTTCGCACAGTGACAAAGCCTCAAACCCCGAAGTACTGAAATGGATGAACGAACTCGCCAAACTCCGCAAGCAGCTGAAAGGTAATGTGGACTTCCAAAACTCTCTCCCTCAACCTCTCCCATTGAGTCACACAGCGTGGAAACGCCCTTCAGCCCAACTTGCCCACGCCGACCAACATGTCCCATCTCCACTCGTTCCACCTGCCTGCATTTGGCCCCGATCCTTTTTTTATTTTTTTTTAATTTATTTTTTAATTATTTATTTTTATTAGAAGTAAGTACAATTGTATACAATCATATTTTCATAATACATTTTATGTACAGCTTCTTATTTTTAAAATTTTGTAATAAAGAAGAAAAATAAAAATAAATTAGATAATGAAGAATAGAAAAATGTGAGATATATAGTGTGTGAAAAAGAAAAATAGAGAGTGAAAGAAGAAAGTTAAGAAATAGAAAATAGAAGAAAAAGAGTAAAAGAAGAAAAGAGAAGAAAAAGAAAAGAGAAGTAATGAGATCGTATTTATTTAAACTTGACCATTCCTCACCCAGTCACGGATTAGCTTTTACACTTGTGTTGCACCATACGTTTCCAAAAAGACAACAAATGGAGACCAACTCGTTATGAATTGGTCAAATTTATCTATTAGGTGGAATCGCATTTCCTCAAGATGTGCGGTATCCAACATACTTGCAATCCACATTTTGAGCGTTGGTATTGGTGTATTTTTCCAAAATTTCAATATTAATTTTTTTGCTATTATTAAACCATAATTAAAAAATAATTTTTGAGATGAGCTCAATTTGTTCCCATCTTCCATTACCCCAAATATAATCAATTCATTATTGGGTTCCATTTTTGTGGCCCCTATCCTTCTAAACCTGTCCATGTACCTGTCTACATGTTTCTTAAATGTTGTGATTGTACCTGCAAAACATTGCGATTGTACTTCTCTCGTCTCTCTTTCCCTCTGGAAATATGTGGAAATAGCAAGGAATGGGACTGGTGAGATCGCTCTTGCCTGAGCAAGCGTAGACTCAATGGGATGATTGGCCTCCCAATCCGTGCTGACCCCATGATGAACATGTAATGTTATTAGATTGAGTGAGATCCCTCCTTTTCCCTCCCCCCTGCGTTCCTGAGCTACAACAGAGATAAATCGGCTGATTATTTCTCCCAAGACCACAGTTGTCCTAATTTCTCCAATGTCATTGGTTTAGGTTCATTTAGAGATACAGCATGGAAACGGGTTCTTCGGGTCACCGAGTCCAGGTCAACCATTAGTCACTCGTTCACATTAGTTCTATGTCCGAACCAACCTACTAACCCGCACCTCTTTGGGATGTGGGAGGAAACCGGAGAACCCGGAGGAAACCCACTTGATCACAGGCTCAAACGCCACATAAACCCCAGGGCTGTGGCAATGTGAGGCAGCAGCTCTACCAGCTGTGCCACCCAATGTGAGGCTGCTGCTCTACCAGCTGTGCCACCCACTGTGAGGCTGCTGCTCTACCAGCTGTGCCACCCACTGTGAGGCTGCTGCTCTACCAGCTGTGCCACCCACTGTGAGGCTGCTGCTCTACCAGCTGTGCCACCATGCCACCCACTGTGAGGCTGCTGCTCTACCAGCTGTGGCACCATGCCACCCACTGTGAGGCTGCTGCTCTACCAGCTGTGCCACCATGCCACCCGCTGTGAGGCTGCTGCTCTACCAGCTGTGCCACCGTGCCACCCACTGTGAGGCTGCTGCTCCACCAGCTGTGCCACCGTGCCACCCACTGTGAGGCTGCTGCACCACCAGCTGTGCCACCATGCCACCCACTGTGAGGCTGCTGCTCCACCAGCTGTGGCACCATGCCACCCACTGTGCTTGCTGCTCAGTTCGCTTCTTTCTCTTGCATTGTGCGTCGGCGGCAGACACGAAGCTGAAGGTGTCCGAGGAAGACGTCATCCCCCAGGTGAGACAGCGCAGCAACACCTTGCCCAAGAGCTTCGGGTCGCAGCTGGAGAGGGGTCCCGAGAAGGAGCAGGACAAGAAGCCGGAAGCGACGGAGAAAGTGCAGAAGCCCTCGATGGAGACCACGCTCGACACCATCCTGAAAAAGCTGCAGGAGAAGCGGGCCGAGGTGAACCGACCGGAAGATATAAAGGTAACCATTGTGTGGTAACCAGCTCCACTCTGCCCCAGTCTACGAGTGTAAGGCTGCAGTTCACTGTCTCCCTCCACGGACTTGCCTTGTAAAACAGCCCAAGGAAGGTGCCTTCCTTCAGATAACACATTAAACTTCTCTCTTGGGTGGTCGTAAAACATCCACGGCTCCGCATCAATTCAAGAATTCATCCCCCTCACCAGAGGGGACACGTCCCCCCCCCCCCCCCATGTTTTGAGAGGTGGGGGACATCTCCCCCCCCCCCCCCCAAGTTTTTGTGATCCGTATTTTAAAATCTCCGCTATCCGCGAGACAGTGGGGGTGGGACTGATGATCGAGGGCGCGATGATTGGAGGAGGGAGGAGGGGGGGGGGTGGGACTGAGGATAGAGCGCGGCGATTGGAGGACGGAGACGTGGCACAGACCTGCGCCTCATCCGCAGGCAGGAACGATCCCGGCCGGGTCTCCGGCGCTGTCCCGAGTGCCTCCCCCCCCCCACGGGTGGCCAGATAGGTCGGGGGTCAGACGCGAGCTGTACCCCCAGGCCCACAGCCAGCGCAGAGAAACAGCACTAAACCCAGCTCACTCAGCCTGTCCCGCCAGGTGAACCTGCCTGGGCTTGCAGGAAATATGGCCAGCGCGGAGAAGCAGCGCTGGTATCCCATCAGTCCAGGCAGGGCTGTAGATTAACCCGGCGAGACAGGCAGAGTTGAGCTGCATTTAGCGCTGGATTGAGCCTCCGAAGCCTCGCGCGCGTGTGTGTGAGTGTGCGCATGCGCGCGCGGCCGCCAAAAAATTGTGTCCCCCGTCCCCTCCATGTTTTGATAGCGAGTTCCGCTCTTGCCCCTCACCCTGTCCAATACTTATCCCGTCACCAATATGTGGCAGTCTAGCAGTTAAATAGAATGTAGCACTGTACAGCACAAAAACTGCACTGATTCCCTTACTCTGGGTAAAAGACTGTTCATTTACCCTATCTATTCCCCTCACTATTTTGTACACCACCATAAGGTACATCCTCCTAAGGAACAGAGTCCTAGCCTGCTCAGCCTCTCCCTATAGCTCAAGCCCTCAAGTCCTGACAACATCCTCGTAAATCTTCTCTGCACCCTTTCCAGATTAAGAACCTCTATCCTCTAACAAGGTGACCAAAACTGAGCACAATACTCCAAATGCGGCCTCACCAATGTCTTTGTACAACTGTAACCTAATCTCCCAACTTCTATACAAGAACATAGAATAGTACAGCACAGAAACAATCCCGTCAGTCCAACAATGTCCGTGCTAAACATGATGCCACGTTAAACTAATCTCTGCCTTCAGGTGATTCATATCACTCTATTACCCGCATATCCATGTGCCTATCCAGAACCTCTTAAATGCCACGATCGCATCTGCCTCCACACCACACCTGGCAGCATGTTCCAGGCACCCACCAGTCTCTGTGGGGGGAAAAAAACTTGTCCCACAAATGTCCTTTAAACTTTCTTCCTCTCGCCTTAAAGCTGTACCCTCCAGTCTTTGACATCCCCCCCCCCTCCTCCCCACTGTCCACATGCCTGTCTTCATTTTGGAAACTTCTGTTGGATTTTCCTTCAGCCTCGATGCTCCATTCACTGTAAACCAGGCGGCATTCTGGTAAACCTCTTCTGCACCTTCTCCAAAGCCTCCACATCCTTCCTGCGATGACCTGTGTCTTCATCACTGCCATTCTCCCATAGAAACAGCTGGCCAGTAGTTGTAGAGCATGGCTGGCGTGTATTCACCAAGGTGTCCCTCTCTCCCTGAACAGGACATGACACGAGACGAGATATCTAACGAGAAGGTCGCTCTCCAGAAGGGGCTTCTGTACTACGAGAGCATCCACGGGAGGCCGGTAAGTGCTTTCCACGCGTTACTTACAGCACGGAAATAGACCAGGTGGCCCAATTGATCAACTCCCATGCTTATGTCCTCAGCGTTTCCTTCCAGGTCTTTTCTTGGAAGTATTTCCTGACATTGTTAGAGTAATCAAGTCATATAGCATGGAAACAGGCCCTTCGGCCCAGCTTGTCCATGCCAACCAAGGTGCGCTGTCAACACCAGTCCCACTTGCCCATGTTTGACCCATATCCCTCTAAACCTTTTCTATCCACGTACCTGTCCGAATGTCTTTTAAATGTTGCTGTAGTTCCTGCCCCCCAACTACCTCCTCTGGCAGAGCTCATTCCATATACCCACCACCTGCTGTGTGAAAAAGCTGCCCCTCCGATGTGCCGATTTGCTGGAATACTGGAAGTTGCAACAGCAGGTAGATTTTAATCTTTTGCAGGCGACCTTTGGTTAATTAGGTGATAAGGTCACGAGATAGTATTGATTTATTAATATCACGTGTGCCAAAATATAGCGAATAACCTTGTTTGCGTACTATCTAGTCAAATCATACCATACAAGAATACAATCAAGGCATACACAAAGTGCAAAGAGAAAAATACCAGAATATGGTGTCACAGAATTATAGTTTAGAGATACAATGTGGAAACAGGCCCTTCAGCCCACCGAGTCCAGCCGGCCAGCGATCCCCGTACACTAGCACTATCCTACCCGCCAGGGACAATTTACAATTTTTACCAAAGCCAATTAACCTACAAACTTGTAGATCTTTGGAGTGTGGGAGGAAACCGGAGCACCCGGAGAAAGCGCATGTGGTCACAGGGAGAAGGTACAAACTCCATACAGATGGCACCCGTAGTTAGGATCGAACCCGGATCGCTGGCGCTGTAAGGCAGCAACTCTACCGCTGCACCACCATGCTGTTACATTTGCAGAAAAAGTGCAGATTTTTTTTTAAAAAGTGCAAGGATCACAATGAAGTAGGTTGGGAAATCGGGAATACACCCTTAGCTTCTGAGAGCACCGTTCAGTAGTCTGATTACAGCTGGGAAGAAGCTGTTCCTGAATCTAGTGGTTCGTGCTTTCAGGCTTTTGCATCGTCTGCCTTGAAGGAGAGGGGAGGAGAGGGAATGACCAGGGTGTGCGTGGTCCTGCTCTATCCCGGCTGCTTTCCTGAGTTGGAGTTTATTTGGGGGTGGGGAGGCTGGTTTGTGTGATAGACTAAGCAACATGCAGAACTCCCTGCAAACCCTTGCTGCCTTGGGCAGACCTGCTGCCAAACCATGCCGCGCGAAGCAACCGGATAGGAAGCTTTCTACGGCGCATCCTTAGGGGTTGTTAAGCCCCGGGTGCCGAGCCCAGATTTAAGATGTGGTCCTTGAGGAGTGGCGGTGCTCTTGGAGCAGAAAGCTGACATCCCGACTTATTTGCAGGTGACGAAGGCGGAGAGACAGATAATGATGCCGCTTTACGACCGATACCGACTGGTGAAGCAGATTCTGTCGCGGGCAAGCACCATCCCTGTGATTGTAAGTAAAGCACGTGAGTGTAGCAGGACTTGGCAACGGGTGGCGGGTATGGAGATTGGTCCCGGACCAGTGGACGGGGGTCCAACCTTGAGGCTAAAGCCCCCGGCATCTTGCTGGGGGAGGGGAAGGGGCAGTAGGTGTGGTGCCTGGCCTCAGGAGCTGTCTACTGTGGAGTCCTTGTCCATGCCAATGAGTCTAGGGTAGACACAAAATGCTGGAGTAACTCAGCGGGTCAGGCAGCATCTCTGGAGAAAAGGTCATCCTGAGGTCATCTGTTGCTGGCCCTGATTTGTTCTGGCCTTTTCTCGCCTCCACCTCCATCTTTCAGTCTGAAGAAGGGTTCCGATCTGAAATGTCACCTATTCCTTTTCTCCAGAGATGCTGCCTGACCTGCTGAGTTACTTCAGCATTTTGTCCGTCTTCGGTACAAATCAGCATCTGCAGTTCCTTCCTGCACAATGTGTTTAGGAAGGAGCCTGTTTGTGTTTTTATTTTAATTGAAACTGCAACTAGGAAATAATGATCTAACAGGTTTTTACCAAGAAACAATTAGTTTTTGGCACAGTCGCTGTGTTTTGGGTGTAACGTACTATGAGGCAGATGTTTCGTCTTAGACTTCAGAGATACAGCGTGGAAACAGGCCCTTCGGCCCACCAAGTCCATGCTAACCCAGTGGCCACCCTTGGACACTAGTATTATCCTACACACAAGGGACAATTTATTTTTTGTTTTACCAAAGCCAATTAGCCTGCAAAACCTTTTGGAGCCTTTGGAGCACCGAAGAAATCCCGGAGCACCCGGAGAAATCCCACTAGATCATAGGGAGAACGTAGAAATTCCTTAGACAGCACACATAGTCAGAATTGAACTCGGGTCGCTGTTGCTGTAAGGCAGCAACTCTACCGCCCTGCCTAGCACTGGGACTCTGAAACAAAACAGACAATGCTGGCAAAATGTACAGGATGCCGGGCAGCTTCTGTGGAGAGAAAAACTGGTTGATAAGCTTGCAGCAGAACTGGATGATGTTGGAGACTGAATAGTTTAGAACTAATTCACAACCTGCGCACACCTGTGGTATTGCTGTCTCCCTGCACTCTTCCCCAGATCTGCTGCCTGTTGCTTCACTCTGTGGTTAACCCTGGGGCCCTACACCATTGCCTCTTCTGCCATTTAAGGGACAACATTGGCCTTTATTGCCAACGTGTGAAAGCATCGCGCTCTCTCTGAGCACGTTCAGACGCCACGTGAATTGAATGTGTAGAGGCAGACAATGCTCTCAAACATGTGTAGTGTTTAAGTTAGAGATACGGCGCAGAAATAGGCCCTTGGACCCAAGGAGTCCGTGCCGAGCAGTGATCCCCGTAGACTGACACCATCCTACACACGAGGAACAATTTACACAATTATTACCAAAACCAATTAACCTACAAGCCTGTATGTCTTTGGAGTGGGGGAGGAAACCGGAGCACCCGGAAAAAAACCCATGCAGACACGGGGAGAATGTACAAACTCTGCACAGACAGCACTCGTAGTCAGGATTGAACCCAGGTCTCTGGTGCCGTAAGGCAACAACTCTACCGCTGCGCCACCGTGCTGCCCTATGTGGCTAAAGATACATTTCTCTCCTACCCTTCCGTGGTGTCCCTGGTGTTTGCTTTAGTTATTTCCATATTACCTTGTTTCTTTATGATATAGAAGGGAACCACTCGGCCCATCGAGCTTACACTGGCTCACAATCCCATGGCCCTACTAACTTTTCCTGTAGTTTATTCTGCCCACATTCTCATCAACTTTGTGTAACTCTCTCCTGATCTTGACACTAGTTGGCAATTAGTCTGCCAACCCCAGACAGCTTTGGGTTGCGGTAGGAGACTGGAGCACCCGTGGGGAGACCCACACCATCGCATGGAGAATGCGCAAACTCCACGCATGCAGCACCGGGGGGGGGGTCAGGATTAAACCAGGGTCAGTCACCGGAGCTGTGGGACCGCGGCTGCATCACTATTCACTCATTCATCCTCCGTCTGTGCCACTTTCCTCTCTACCATGAGGCAGTCCCAGTGAGGTCTCAGAGGTAGCAGCTTCCTGTCTGTCCCGAGACTGCCCGTCCGCACTACACACCGCGCATTCAGCCAGCCGCCCTGTGATAAGCAAGCTGCAGTGGGGGACGGGACGCTAGGGGGTCTGGTGTTGGCCTGAACAAATATAACCTGCCTGTTAACACCCACCACAGGGTTCCCCTTCGAGCAAGCGGCGAAGCCCTTTGCTGCAGCCAATAATCGAGGGCGAAACAGCTTCTTTCTTCGAGGATTTGAAGGTGAAACCCTCCCACCCATTCCGCCCCGGATTGCTGACTAATCACTGATTTGCGCAGTTGCAATCCTGTTGATTTCCTTGATTGCTACCACGCTGAATGATTGTGTGTCCTGCCTGCCAGGAAATCCCGAGAATCATTAATAGCAACAAGCAGGCGCTAACCTGATCTGATTTTGTGATGGCTTCTTAATGACACCCTAATCAAAGTGCAGGCATGAAATCATGTTGATTTGGCGTTTCGTTAAAGGATGGTTTCGACTAAAATTAGACGGAAAAGGTTGTTCGCTCCAACAAGCGCCCATTCCCTCGCCATCCTTATGCCTAGAAACTTATCTCTGGTAGTCATGCTAAACGCACGTCATTACAGCAGTATATTCTGCTTGAGAAATTGGTTCCATTGAAGCATATTTGGCTCGAGGACTGCCACTAAATTTCTAGGCATTTATGTTTTCAGAATAATTGTCACGATTCATAATACTAGCCTCTATGATGCCACGCTATTATTGCTGGCATATGTCTAAACCTTTGGTTCTTTCAATTAATATCAGTACTTGCTCAAGGGCAGTGACCTGGCTACTAGTGCTGTTGGCCAAAATACCAGCAGGAGACCAGTCCTAAGGTGAGATCATCCAGGCACTACAAGAGAATAAGACTAATAGGACATTTCAATGCACCAGTGACATACATTTCATGAAATGGACCATCATTGATTCTCATGTTTGGCCACGCATACATAGAGTCTCACTATCTGAGAGTCAAACAGCATGGCACACCGAGTCCGCGCTGACCATCGACCACCCTTTCACACTAGTTCCATGGTTATCCCACTTCCGCATCCACTCGCTACACGTTAGCGGCAATTTACAGAAGTCAATTAACCTACTAAAATGCATGCCTTTGCGATGCGGGTGGAAGCCAGAGCACCCGGAGGAAACCCCCACACAGTCACAGGGACAATGTGTGCAAACTCCACACAGGCAGCAGCCGAGGTCAGGATTGAACCCGGGTCTCTGGCGCTGTGAGGGGGCAGCTGGACCACTGTGCCGCCATTCTCTAGCGCACCACAGCATATTTCAAAAGATTTTTCATTTCATGGCACAAAAAAAAAAAAAAATGTTTCTTACTTTGAAAAGAATAATTCAACGCATTGATTACACGTCAGAGCCTTTGGAGAACAAATGGAGAAACCGTGGGTCATTAAACCTAGGCATCGCATTCCAGTCACCCACCACTCTCTGTAAAAAAAATTTAAAAAAATCACCCCGAACATCTCCTTTCAACTTACCCCCTCTGACATTGACCTCTGCCCTCTAGTCCTTGACATTTGCACCCTGGGGAAAAACGGTCCTGATGATCCACCCTATCTATGGCTTTATTTGTGCTGCCAGTATTTATCCTTCTTCCCAGTCAGAAGACGCTTCCACTCGCGAGTCATGGTTCTATGGTGCTCTATTGTCACGTGTGCAAAGCACAGTGAAATTATGTTCTGAGTTGCCAGATTTGGCGCCATCTGGGCTGAGCCAAGATGTCTCCTTGCGTCTGAAGTTCCGAGAGATAAGAGCCCATTCAAAGCCATAACATCTATCAACATTTTAATCTAACCAACAGGAAATATTCATGGGATAATCACTAGTAAGCCTTGAACTCTAAGCAGACAGTGCAGAGAGCCACGGACTCGTTACGTAGATAAGAAACAGTCTTGGCATCGTGTCAGCATCGTCATTGTAGGCCCAAGAGCCTGTTCTTGTGCTAAACTGTTCTATGCACTGTTCTACGTTCAGCTGATGTTGAGCCGTAGAAGATCATGACCCAAATCCCAATGTCACACAAGGTGATGCAGACCCATAGAAATGCCACTTAATCCACCACCGGCTCCATATACTGTAGTAGGGATCTGAACCATGTTTGCTTTGATGGAAACTTGGGGCACGATTATCGCCCGACTTCTGGCTGATTTTACCATGCATTAATAGATGTTACAAATGAAATGCAGTGGAGAAGTCTGTAGCATCTGACAATTCAACCAATTTGCACACAGGTACGTGTAAAGTGGCCTTGTTATCTTCTTATTTTTGTCACTGTGTAAGAACTGCACTGATTGTTAATTTTTGATTTTGCGGCATTATTCCAACCTTGATATTGGAGATTATTCATATTCCAAGAGCCTAATCAATTAGTAATTTTTTGAGGGGGGGTGGGGTATATCATTAATGTTTGAGTCACCTGTGCACGAGTGTTGGTCGCATGACTCTGTGCATGCGGTGATAACACCTGCATGGTGTGCAATTGGCCAGGGAACGTTTGCCGTGGTTATCGACAGTCTGTAAAGCTGATCTGCGGGCATCGCAATGACTATCTGGAGATCACTGCTCCAGCCCCACGCTAGTTCTTAACATTGGTGAGGCCACACGTGGAGCACTGTCAAAAGACACAACGTGCTGGAGTAGCTCCGCGGCTCAGACAGCATCTAGTTAATAAGTTCTTGGAACAGAATTAGGCCATTTGGCCCATCAAATCTACTCCGCCGTTCAATCGTGGCTGATGTATCTTTCCCTCTCAACTCCATTCTCCTGCCGTTTGCCCACAACCCCTGATACCCGTACTAATCTCTCTGGAGAACGTGGATAGGTGATGTTTCGGGACAGAATCCCGATCCCCCCCCCCCCCCAATCAGCCATCGCCTGTGTTCACCTATTACCTGACATGCCCCTCCTCTCTCCCAGACACTGGTTTACAAAATATTTTCAGATTGATTTTCGGATCTCAACCCAAAACTGGCAACTAGGTGCGAGTCCATGTGCAGCACAGGGGAGAGGGGAGAGAGGAGGGGTGGGGATTAAGGAGGGAAGTTACCTACAATTGGAGAATTCATTGTTCACACCAGTGGGTTGTAAGCTACCCAAGCGGAATATGAGGTGCTCTTCCTCCAATTTGCAGTGGCCTCACTCTGGCAATGGAGGAGACGGGCCCGTATGGGAATGGGAATTAAAATGGTTTACGACTGTGAGATCCTGTAGGCCTAAGTGTTCGCCAGTTAGGCTGAGCGCAAGTGTTCGGCGAAGCGGTCGCCGAGTCTACCCTTGGACAATGCTTGAACAAAATGTAACCAAGTTAAACACGGTGAGCGTTACAGTGGGTGCTGACACTCTTGGCGTGTCCCATGGCAAGGTTGTCAATGTGTACTTTGTTGCTTTCGGTCTGTTGGAGCCAAGACGTAAAGAAATGTCCTTACATTGCGAGTGTTTGGAATACTCTGTCTCAAAGAGTATTGGAGGTTTGGAGACTTGAACGCTTTTGAACGCTGAACAAATCGGGGGAACGTGGGAACCCCGTGGGAAAGTGGAACGGCACAGGAATAGCCATGTTGTTGAGGTTTGAGGGGTTGAGGAATTCTGCTCATCTCAGGCAAGAGCACCATTGTAACCTCACCGATCCTGCCAGTCATCCCACAGAGCATTAACCCCCTTCCCCTGGTGGGTTTTTTTTTTGTGTTGTATTCTTCTGCTTCACGGGGTTTCTCTTTCAGAGCACTCTTCGCCTCACTGGCCTCGTCACTGTCATTGTCCTGGGTCATGGAAGGCCTTTGTCATGGTGCCAGGCCCTTCAGCCCAACTCGCCTATTCCAAGATTCCCCATCTGAGTGGTTCTATTTGCCCGCATATAGGCCGTATCCTCTAAACCTTTCCTATCCATTAACCTGTTCAGTGGTCTTTTAAACATTGTTATTGTACCTGCCTCCTCTGACAGTGCGTTCCAAATACCCACCACTCTCTGAGTGAAAAAGTTGCCCCTCTGGTTCCTATTAAATCTTTCCCTTCTCACCCTAATCCTATGTCGACTGGTTCTTGATTCCCCTACCCTGGGTGAATGAGTCTGTGCATTCATCTTATGAATTCCCCTCATGATATTGTACATCTCTATAAGATCACACCTTAGCCTCCTGCACTCCAAGGAATAAAGTCCCAGATTGCCCGACTCTCCCTGTAGCTTAAGCCCTCGAGTCCCAGCAACATCCTCGTAAATCTCTCCACTTTTTATGACATCTTTCCTATACCAGGGGGATCAAAACTGAACACGGTCCTCTAGCAACAGTCTGAAGAAGGGTTTCGACCCGAAATGTTGCCTATTTCCTTCGCTCCATAGATGCTGCCTCACCCGCTGAGTTTCTCCGGCATTTTCTTCTATCTCTAGCAACGGTACTGTTGTACTATCACCAATGTCTCGTACAACTGTAACATGACATCCCACCTCCTATGCTCAATACCCTGACTGATAAAGGCCAATGTACCGAAAGTGTTCTTGACCACCCTAGCATGGATGGGTATGTGCAAGTTTGATGCTTTAGCCATCACAGAAACCTGGCTAAGAGAGGGATAGGACTACCAGGGTGTCACAGGTAGATAGGATGGTAAGGTATGTGCAATTATCCAGCCACCTTCTCTGCATTCACTTGGGCCCAGGTTCAGCCTTTGGCACTCACTGCCCAGGAGCGTGGGTGACATACAGCAGTGAAGATCTGTAGGGGAGCTCGCGGTTTTTGCTGAAGAGGCCGGCGGGTGCTTACAGACGCCATGTCCCAGCGGATACCGGTGGGGCGGGCTTCCTTGCTGTGCTGACCTTGCGGTGGCGATGTGCTTCTGCCTTTCAGGAGGAGGAAGACGGCACCGAAGGCGACGGCAACCCCAAAATGGACTTCACGGTGACGGCAAAGCCGGGCTTCACCATCCGCAGCTTCCTGGACCAGCTGGACGACAGCGCGGATGGCTTCACGTCACCGGTGGACGAGAAGGCACCAGTTCGATGCAGCCTCGACCTACGGCTCTCAAACCTGCACTCTGCCTCCATGTGAGTACAAAGACGTGGATCGGGGTGGGGGGGTGGGGGGGTGACCTACATGGAGAGTTGGATCGTTTTCTCTGGAACGCCAGAGACTGAGGGGAGACCCGATAGACATACATGAAGTTATAGACAATAGACTATAGGTGCAGGAGTAGGCCATTCGGCCTTTCGAGCCAGCACCGCCATTCAATGTGATCATAGCTGATCGTCCCCAATCAGTACCCCGTTCCTGCCTTCTCCCCATATCCCCTGACTCTGCTATCTTTAATAGCCCTATCTAGCTCTCTCTTGAAAGAATTCAGAGAACCTGCCTCCACCGCCCTCTGAGCAGAGAATTCCACAGACTCACCACTCTCTGTGTGAAAAAGTGTTTCCTCAACGCCGTTTTAAATGGCTTACCCCTTATTCTTGAACTGTGGCCCCTGGTTCTGGACTCTCCCAACATCGATAGGGTAGACATTCAGAACCTTTTTCCCCACGATGGAAATGTCAAAGACTAGGGGGCATTGCTTTGAGGCAAGTATAGAGGTTGGGAGTATAGAGGTTGGGAGGTCATGTTACAGTTGTACAAGACATTGGTGAGGCCACGTTTAAAATATTGTGTTCAGTGTTTGGCACCATGTTATAGGAAAGATGCTGTCGAGCTGGAAAGGGTTCGGGGAAGATTTTCCAAGATGTTGCCAGGATTCGCGGTCCAGAGCTATAGAGAGAGAGGTTGAGCAGGCCAGGGCTTTATTCCTTGGAGCGCAGGAGGATGTGGGGTGATGTTATGGAGGTGAACAAAATCATGAGAGTCTTTTACCCAGAGCCGGGGAATTGAGAACCAGAGGACATAGGTTTAAGGTCGGAGGGGGGGGGGGGATATAATGGGAACCTCAGGGGTAAACTTTTCGCACAAAGCGGATGCTGGATGTATGGAACGAGCTGCCAGAGGAGGTTGTGGAGGCATATACTATCGCAATGTTTAAGAAATATTTAGACAGGTGCATGAATAGGCTAGGTTTAGAGGGATATGGGCCAAATGCAGGCAGGTGGGACTAGTGTAGATGTGGCATGCTGGTCGGTGTGGGCAAGTTGGGCCAAAGGGCCTGTTTCCACACTGTATAACTCTATGTGAGAGGGACAGAGTTTAGAGGAGATGTGCCAACCCATGTTCCAATCTAAAAGTCTCTTAATCGCCACAATCGTCTCTGCTTCCACCACTACCCTAGGCAGCACGTTCCAGGCAACCAGTACCCACTCCAAGATGTTACACAAGTGGGGGACTGGTGGAGGCAAATATGGTAGTGGCATTTAAGAGGCTTTTAGATAGACACGTGTACATGCAGATAGTGGGGGGGATACGGACCACGTGCAGGCAGAGGAGTCGTAGAGTCAGACAGCATGGAAACAGGCTTTTCGGCCCAACATGCCCCATCTGCACTAGTCTCACACGCACACATTTGCCACATATCCCTCTAACCCTACCCTATCCATGGACCTGTCCAAATGTTTTATAAATGTAATGATGGTACCTGCGTCAACTACCTCCTCCGGCAGCTTGTTCCATACACCCACCACCCGTTCTGTTAATGCTGGAAGAATTCCCTAATTAAACAAGAAAGAGTAAACGTGGCGCTTCTTTCCGGGAGAACTTGCATTGCTAAAGCTTTCCGAGGTATTCTCTGAAATATTTTTAGAACTCCATTGAATGATGGCAAACTAAACCCCATCAATGGAAAATCAGTGGCTTTGCGATCATCATTCCAGCTGCCATTTCTTGTCAAATCCATCCTTATCTTCCGCTGAGATAGCACTGACTGCGGGCTTTGGTTGCACCCTGAGCCGAGCACAGGACTCCAGCTTCCGCAGCTGTTCTCTCCCCATGAACTCTCTTTGACATTGTTTACCCCAAGTCAGAGAGCCCTCCAGAGATTTGAGCACAAAACTCTCAGCTGATTTTCCAATTGCGTCTCCCTGTTGTAAAGTTGCAGCCCATTTCAAGGCAAGCGCAGCGTTTCTGCACTGACGTTTCAACCTGTTGTTTGCAGGCCTGAACTCCTGGAGCAGTTGCAAGAGGCGAGAGCTGACAAAAAGCGACTTCGCAAAACCCTGAGGGACTTCGAAGACACTTTCTTTCAGGAAAACGGAAGGTTGGCTAACTTTTCACTTGAACCTTTTCAGGCGAATGAAATTTACTGGATAGCAGTTGATGGTTAAAACATAGAACATAGCACAGGAAGGCCCCTTCGGCCCACAATGTTTTTGTGCCGAATGTGATGCCAAGTTAAACTGATCTTATCTGCCTGTTCATGATCCATATCCCTCTATTCCCTGCACTTTCACATGCCTACCCAAAAACCTCTTAAACACCACTATTGTACCTGCCTTCACCACCATCCCTGGCAATGCGTTCCACTCTCTGTACAAAATACTTGCCCTGTATATCTCCATTAAACTTTCCCCTCTCACCTTCCCCTTACAGATATGCCCTCTCGTTTTGAACATTTCCACCTTGGGGGAAAAAGGATCTGAACACCCTGTCTATGCCTCTCCTCATTTTATATACTTCTCTCGTCTCCCCTGAACCGCCGACGTTCCAGAGAAAACAATCCGAGACTTTCTACTCTCTCCCTGTAGCTGAAACCATCTAATCCACTCAGCATTCTGGTAAACCTGAGTCTGAAGAAGGGTCTCGACCCGAAACGTCACCTATTCCTTCGCTCCATAGATGCTGCCTCAAACCCGCTGAGTTTCTCCAGCAATTTTATCTACCTTTAACCTTTTCGTTTAGTTTTGTTTATTATTGTCACAAGGTTCAGTGAAAAGCTTTTGTTGCTTCTGTTCAGTCAAAGAAAAGATAATACATGATTGCAATCAAGTCGCCCACAGCATGCAGACAAAGGTTAAACGGTGCAAGGTTTATTGCAAGACAAGTCCGGTTGAAGATGGTTCAAATCCTTTTTCTCGGATCAGACCACAACTAAATGATCGGATATGAATTTTAGGCTCCATTCATTTCTGTGTTTCAGAAATAGATTAAGGCCAAAACAATGTGGATGAATTTATGTTCATTGAACAGAATGCTTAATGGTGCAACAGAAACAATAAATGTATTAGGTCTCTGGGGTATCTTGGATGTTGTCAGATGCAAGTGTAGCATGTAATGGCAGGGATGTATGAGATCACCCAGTATTGCACTTGCCTGATCAACTCCAACCCACCTCAGTGCTGCTGGTGGGAGTTTGTTTTGTTTGAATTAACTGCAGGCGGCACAGCGGTAGAGCTGCTGCCTTACAGCGCCAGAGACCCGGGTTTGATCTTGACTACGGGTGCTGTCTGTACAGAGTTTGCACGTTCTCCCTGTGACCGCGTGGGTTTGCTCCGGGTGCTCCAGTTTCCTCCCACATTCCAAAAACATGCAGATTTGTCGGTTAATTGCCTTCTGTAAATTACCCTCTAGTGTGGGATAGAATCAGTGTACGGGTGATTGGTGGGACTTGGTGGGCCGTAGGACCCGTTTCCACACTGTATCTCTTTTTTTTTTTTAAACACTTTTTGTGTAGAGACTGGAGAGGTTGGGTGTGATTTCCCTGGAGTAGGTTGAGGGGGGAAATGATTGAGGAATGTAAAATTAGGAGTGTCCTCGGGAAGATAGACTGCAGGAACATTTCCCTATCAAAACTAGTTGAAACTAGAGGATATAGATTCAGAATAAAGAGATTTAGGGATGATGTGAAGTGGGCTTTTTTTCGCAGTGAGTGGTATGTGGAATGAACTGGTGGAAGTGGAGACACCAACACCATTTAGGAAATGTCTAGATCCACATTTGAATCGATTCACATAGTGGTGAGTTACTGCCTTACAGCGCCAGAGACCTGGGTACAATCCTGACCACGGGTGCTGTCCGCACAGAGTTTGCACGCTCTCCCTGTGACCGCGTGGGTTTTCTCCGGGTGCTCCGGTTTCCTCCCACGTTCCAAAGATGTACAAGTTTGTAGGTTAATTGGTTTCGGTAAAAATTGTAAAACTGTCCCTGGTGTATAGGATAGGATGGTGTAGGGGGTGATCACAGGTTGGTGTGACTCGGTGAGCTGAAGAGCATGTTTGCTCACTGTTTCTCTAGAGTCTAACAAAAAGTCTAAACTTTCTATATCATCAATAACCTTCAACTCAATGTCAATAAAACAAAAGAAATAACTGTGGACTTCAGGAAGAAACAGACAGCACACACCCCACTCACCATAAATGGCAGTGCAGTGGAGTCTGTGAAAAGCACCAAGTTCCTGGGAGTACACATCACAGATGATCAGACTGGGTCCACCAACACCATCTCCCTAGTCAAGAAAGCACAGCAACGCCTCCACTTCCTTCCACGGATGAGGAGAGCCGACCTCCCCCCTTCTGCCCTCACAACCTTTTACAGGGGTGCCATTGAGAGCATTCTTACCAGCAGTCTCTCAGTCTGGTATGGCAGTTGCTCTGCTGCTGACCAGAAGGCCCTACAGAAAGTGGTGAGGACAGCGGAGAAGATCACTAGATCACCCCAACCAGCAATCCAGGACTTATACCCATCTCGCCGTTGCAAGAGAGCAACTAACATCATCAAAGACACCACCCACCCAGCACACAAACTGTTCACCCTCCTACCATCCGGCAAGCGCTACCGCAGCATGCGGAGCAAAACCACCAGATTCAAAAACAGCTTTTTCCCTCAGGCCATCAGACTACTCAACACACTCAAGAAAATTCCATGAACATTACACAAACAAAGACCAGCTGACTGTCAAATTAACTTTAACTCGATGTCTGCAGTATGCTATTTGCACTTTTCTATATTGCACCTTTTATTAATGAATATTTTATATAATGTATATGTCCATTGTCTATCTTTATTGGTATACTGTCTGTCTGTGTTATAAATATTACTTGCACATTGGAGTATGGGGAAACGCAATTTCAATCCTCTGTGTAACTACTTGTTGCATTATTTGAATTGACAATAAAGTTTACTTTTACTATTACTATTACTAAAGTCTAAAACATTAGACATAGAAGGCTACTAACCAATGACTGGAGGTATAGGATTAATATAGATAGGTTAGTGTGGACATGGCGGGTTGAATGGCCTGTTTCCCATACCATGACTAATTTGCTTTCAGAACAATGGCCACAAAAGTCCCCGTGAGGCACTTTCAGCAGAGTGCGAGTGTGAAGGGCGGTGTACAAATGTACATTATTTTTTTGCCTTTAGCACGAAACTGGAAGAGATGGGGATGGCTAGAATTACAAAATGTAAAATTCAATACCTGTGCCCTCACAATACTCTTTTGTTTTGGGTAGAAGTGTGCAGAAGGAGGACCGAACCCCCATGGCCGAGGAATATGGTGAATACAAGCACGTCAAGGCCAAACTGAGGCTACTGGAGGTGCTCATCAGCAAGCAAGACCCCTCAAAGGTCATATGAAGGTACAAGGACACCAGGGCAACTCTTCATTGCCTCTGTCATCACTTAGCGGAAGGTCCTACCGGGATGAGGAGGTGATGTGCTGGATTCTCCCTGGGTTTCCCCAGAGGCAGATGACCAGAGACGGCAAGATCGCCACACAGGAGGAACTGCCACACAACCACCACCTGTGCTTCGAAGGAGGGCTTTTTTTTCCTGAAGGAACCCATCTCAACTTCATCCCTCTTGGAGTGGTGGTGGGGAAGAGATGGCGAGGGGGGGGGGGGGGGCGAAGAAAAAAAAGACAATCCCTCCCCCCCCCCCTCCTCCCCAACCACTGATTGCCTTCTCCGTTGCAACTCTGTGATCCCAGAATGAATTCCGACCTCCACCTGATCACTGTGGACTGTGCCTGCGCTTGGAGGCCAAGAAGGGTCATCCGTGTGGCCACTCAGATTGGGCGTGGCCTGGGTGAAGACTGACACAGGAACCCAGGAGGCTGGGTCGCAACCCAATTTTAAAAGCATGAAAGAATTGCGTGCAACTGCAGGAACTGAACGACTCTCACGAGATTATCATTGTACCGAATTTATCGGCAGCGTTTAAAAACGCCTCCATTAAAAGGGGACTTTTTTTTTTCCTTGCTCTGCGGGATGTTTTAATAATACTTACCAAAAAGACAATCGGTGGAATGAATGGTAGACCGCGTCCCGATTTGTGTGTGCGACTTTTTAGTGTTAGAAGAAAACGGCAGCAGAGTTGCGTGCTCTTTAGATGCCGACTGATCTCGTAAGCTTGTGGAAATCATAGAATGAAACGCCAGGGTTTGGGTGGAGACAGGAGATGCAGATTTTCGGGAGAATGATACATTGAAGGTCGAGGGCTTTGAGTTTATCAACCCACCTTTTAGCTGCAGTTTGCTGGCGAAAGCAGGAATAATTGTGTGATATAGCTTGATTACCCTTTACCTGCACAGTGGAAGATCCAAGCATCCATCTCACTGCTGATTCATCTGAAAGTATAACATTTTTCTCAGCATTATTGGAGTTTAAGCTCTCAAAATATGCTTGGTTGGGGGCAAAACTAATTTTTGAGGCCATAGCCACATAGCTCTGGTGATATTTTACTAACACACTAATCCTTCCAAAGGATAGGTAAAGACATGTCCATGTCTCATGGACATCAGCCTTTCTAACCAAGAGGCGCCTCGCTTCCTCCCTATGTTATCACTGGAAGCTGTCCACCTTCCAAGCTTATCAGTAACCACAGCTTTGCAAAGAGGGCAGCTAATGTTGCATAACATTGCATAACAAGAGCTGACTATTGACTTTCTCGAGGGTGAAGAGTGAAGCATGTTTCTTGGTGAACGCTATCATTTAGGGACCTGTATCCATCGTCTCCAGTTATTCTGTTTGTTGTGATGTACACATTCTGTGTTTGTAACGTCACATCCACAACACAAGGAGGTAGGGATTTGATCGTGGCCACTCCACTGAAGTGGAGCTGAATTGGAGACGCAGAGTGCCACACTTAGTCACTTTGGATTTTGCCAAGGATAATAGACGATATTGACTTCCATCCCAGGACACTAGCAACCATCTTGGGCAGATGGAAAGACCAAGGAGAATGCCAGGGAGCCCCAGTCTGAGAATACAAAGTTTAACAGGGTAGTTGTAGGAAGGTGATTGAAACCAAATCCTTTTTCCCAGGGCAGAAATGTCAAAGGCTGGAGGTCATAGCTTTAAGGTGAGAGGGGCAAAGTTGAAAGGAGATATTTGGGGCACGTTTGTGCACAAGAGGGTGGTGGGTGCCTGGAATGTGCTGTCGGGGTTGGTGTTGGAGGCAGATTCGATAGTGACATCTAAGAGGCTTTTAGATGGGCAGGTGGATATGCAGGAAATGGAGGGATATGGATCATGTACAGGAAGAAGAGATTAGTTTATCTTGACATCGTGTTCGGTACAAACATTATGTTCCTCTGCTGCATTGTTGCACGTTCAAACACTGATGTGTAGATGCGTTGAATCAGTTCGCAGGGATTGAGGAAAGGGGTCAGATATCCAGCTCAGCCTTTCCTTGCCAAAATGACCAAGCTGCAGCAGCAATGCCCTTGATCCTAAATGCTAATAAATCCCCATATAATCGACATTGTGTCACACCCCACCCCACCCAATCACACATTAACCTTCCCATTCAAGCCACGACCACAATATACGTTTGTGTGTAAACACCTTAGCAGGTTTTCAGATGTTAATTGTGTCATGTAACTGAAAGTTGCTGCTTTTAACAACGTACGTTCAGAAGGGAGACGAGGAGGAATTTCTTCAGCCGGAGAGTGGAGATACCTTGGAATTCATCGCCACAGATGGCTGTGGCAGTCATGTCATTGGGTATTTTTATAGTGGAGATTGACAGCTTCTTGGTTAGTAATGGCATTATAGGTTACAGGGAGAAGGCAGGAGAATGGCGTTGAGAGGGAAAGATGGATCAGCCATGACCGAATGGCAGAGTAGGCACGATGGGCCGATCGCAACAAAAGCTTGTTTGCTCGCAACAAAAGCTTTTCACTGTACCTCGGTACACGTGACAATAAACTAAACTGAACAGCCTAATTCTGCTCCTCTGACTTATGAACTTACACACAAACACACATTAATGTTCATTATCTCAGGTTTACTAAAACGTTGGGTTAACATAATGAAAGAGCTGCAGTCAGAGAGATTGTACTTGCAGATGCTTCTAACCCGAACCTCTGACTCCACTTGGCCTTGACCTCGTTGATCTCCATCAAATTCCTCATCGGAAGCCCAGTTACATAAAAAATCCCCCTGCTGCTTTCTACCTATTGAGATTGTAGCTTTGTGTGATGAGCTGGGATGGTTCAGTGTCAACACAGAGCTGGGGTTCCAATTAACATCAGAGATCCTTCTCTGGCATTTTGGCGCAAAGTATCTAACAAATCCCTCAAAGTAATAAATTGTGCAAAATCTCTGGCACATCTGGATGAAGTTTCTCTTTCTGGTTTTGCTTACCCTTGGAAAAATACATCTGCGTCTTTATTGAATTGGTAGAAAGAGGACTGTCGTACCATTCCTTGGAGCGCAGGAGGCTAAGGGGTGATCTTATAGAGGTCTATAAAATCATAAGGGGATTAGATAAGGTGAAAGCACAGTCTTTTGCCCATGATAGGGGAATCAATAATCAGTGGGTACATGTTTAAGGTGCAAGGGGAAAGATGTAAAAGGAACCTGAGGAGCAACCTTTTCACTCAGTGGGCGATGGGTATATGGAATAAGCTGTCGGGAGGCATAACAATAACAATGTTTAAAGACATTTGATAGACACAAAAAGCTGGAGTAACTCAGCGGGACGGGCAGCATCTCTGGAGATTAAGAATGGGTGACGTTTCGGATCAAGACCCTTCTTCAGACTCCTATAGACATTTGGACAGATATGGGTAGGAAATGTTCAGTGGGATGTGGGCAAATGTGTCTAGCTTAGATGGGGCATCTTGGTCAGCATGGACAAGTTGGGCTGAAGGGCCTGCTTCTGTGCTGTACAACTCTAAAAGGAATTTGTGTGCTCAGTATAAACACGTTTCAGATTTAACAGATATAGAAAGGGTTTGATGATAGAAGCGGTGGCAGAGTATGGTCAAAGCTGCCAATCCAACATTCCTGTTACTTGCACCCGCAGGTTTATCACAGCATTCTGAAAAAGCCTAACATTGTGAGACTAAAAGACCATGGTCAACCATTATTACAGCTGGCCCCATTCTGGGCAGGTCCACTGAGCTTTCGGTCACAGCTCACAATGGACAAAGTCATCGATAAAAGAGCCAGATCTCCATTGAATTAAAGGGCAAGGAAAACACCTGGATACTGCATAAATAAATGTCAATGAACTGATGCACATCAGATATCTGCAATTTGTATTTGGGGAGATTACATTTATACAGAGTAGCATCATTTATGTCCTGCTGCTAATCTAGGACAGGTTTTGCGGAATTAAATAGATACAATCTAATTCACTTACAGTTACAGGATTATAATCTCTCTGGTCAGTAGAACTTTGCTTGAGGTTACCTCCGGACCTAGACAGCACAAAGCCAGGGGGGCCCTATTGAGAGAGCATCTGTATGCTGCAACTGGATACTAGAACAGCTGTCTGGTGTGTGTGCCAGGTGGAAACTTTGACTGAGAGTGGGTGTGGGCAACGGTACACAATCCCACCCTTCATCCCCACTAGGTAGGCACAATTACATATCCATTTGTTTCCCTGACTGAAGGGCATTGGCACTTCCGACAATCCTCAACAGAGACATGGGCAGTGACTGAGAGACATGGACAATAGACAATAGGTGCACGAGTAGGCCATTTGGCCCTTCGAGCCAGCACCGCCATTCAATGTGATCATGGCTGATCATCCCCAATCAGTACCCCGTTCCTGCCTTCTCCCCATATCCCGACTCCGCTATTTTTAAGAGCCCTATCTAGCTCTCTCTTGAAAGCATCCAGAGAACCTGCCCTCTGAGGCAGAGAATTACACAGACTCACCAGTCTCTGTGAGAAAAAGTGTTTCCTCGTCTCCGTTCTAAATGGCTTACTCCTTATTTTTAAACTGCGGCCCCTGGTTCTGGACTCCCCCAACATCAGGAACATGTTTCCTGCCTCTAGCGTGTCCAAGCCCTTAACAATCTTATATGTTTCAAGTTGGGTTGACAATGTTGGGTATCTATAGACATGGACAATGTCAGCTATCTGTAGTGGTGGGACATGGACAGTGTCAGATTTCCACAGTGGTGGGACATGCACAATGTCAGGTATCTAGTGGTGAGACATGCACAATGTCAGGTATCTGTAGTGGTGAGACATGCACAATGTCAGGTTTCCACAGTGGTGGGACATGCACAATGTCAGGTTTCCACAGTGGTGGGACATGCACCATGTCAGGTTTCCACAGTGGTGGGACATGGACAGTGTCAGGTTTCCATAGTGGTGGGACATGGACAGTGTCAGGTTTCCATAGTGTTGGGACATGGACAGTGTCAGGTTTCCACAGTGGTGGGACATGCACCATGTCAGGTAGCTATAGTGGTGAGACATGGACAGTGTCAGGTTTCCACAGTGGTGGGACATGCACCATGTCAGGTAGCTATAGTGGTGGGACACGGATGGTGTCAGGTTACCCCAGTGGGACATGCACAATGTCGGGTGGCTATAGCTGTCCCTGAGAGAGAGATGGAAGTCAGCTATCTGCAGCGATCCCTGACAGAGAGACATGAATAGTGTCAGTTATCTGTTGCAGTCCTTGATGGAGAGCCACAGACAGTCAGCTTTCTGTATATTGTTTTTTTTAATCAAAAATATTTATTAAAATATTAAAATAATATGCAGTATAGTAAAAAATAAAACAGAACCCACCACACGACAAACGATAAACTATTATACAATTATCTGACAATCCTTGTCAAGGATGCATTCAACCCCCTAGCGGTCCTTCTGTATATTGTTGACCTGGTCGGAGAGACGGGGACAGTGTCAGGTAGCGAGCGGTCCTTGAAGGAAACATAGACGGTGTCAGGTATCCGTAATGGTGAGAAATAGACAGTGTCAGGTATCTGTAGATTTTCTTGACTGTGTCAAGTATATTAAGAGGGCTTAGGGTGATATCGGTCAATGGCGGCAAATAGGACTGGCCCAGTATTCCAACTTGGTCAGTGTGAACAAGGCAGGCCAAAGGGACTGTTTTCATGCTCTACAATTCTATGATCATATTCCTGTCCCTGAAGGGGATCAACACAATCTGACATTTATAACCGTTAACTGACAGAGCGACATGGTTAAAATTGTGGATGATTTTAGAAAATAGGTGCAGGAGCAGGCCATTTGGCCCTTCGAGCCAGCACCGCCATTCACTGTGATCATGGCTGATCATCCCCAATCAGTACCCCGTTCCTGCCTTCTCCCCATATCCCCTGACTCCGCTATTTTTAAGAGCCCTATCTAGCTCTCTCTTGAAAGCATCCAGAGAACCTGCCTCCACCGCCCTTTTGACTGAATTAACATGGCTTCCTGATGCGTACGACTGCATAGTGGGGTGGGCAAGAATAGTTGAAACAATATGCTACTGTGGTTCTCTGGTTTCCTCCCACATCAGTTTAGTTTATTGTCACGTGTACCGAGGTACAGTGAAAAGCTTTTTGTCGCGTGTTATCCAGTCAGCAGAAAGACAATACATGATTACAATCGAGCCATTTACAGTGTAGTTACATGATAAAGCTTTAAGAATGTCTTTGGGAAGAAAGCTTCTAAATTCCTCCAAATTCCCATCTCACCTGATGACCCCATTATTCTGCAGCGCGCATCCTATCTTTATTTATACAATATTGGCAATTGCAAAGATGTTTCTTCAAAAGACTTTTTACACAAATGGAATTCATTGAAATTACAGAATGATTGAACATTGAGTGAAATCTGTAACTCATTCATCGCGTAAGGAACCTGGGGATTGGGGGAACACTATAGATCTTCCAAATGTGGATTTTCATTGAGTAAAATGACCAAGATGGAGAAATGAGAGGCGGGTGGAGAAGTTATTATATATATAGAGGTTAGTCATGACAAGAAAGGTGAAACGGACTTCAGGAGATGAATAGTAATTTCTAATATGAGCACAAACCTTGTGAAGACATTAAAGGCTATTGCTCTTCATATTAGGAAACAAAAAACCTTTTCCATGCCTATATTTTCCATCCTCTTCTGCCCCCACCCCCCTTCTAAATTCCTGTATCCATTTGTAATTGGATCTTCAGGTTGCCCGGGGTAATATTTATACCCTGTCCGTGCTTGGTGGGAGGTTGTAGTTTCAGTGTGCCGTGTTTTACAAGCAGAGTTGCAGCAATAATTTGCAGTAATTGCGATTTTAATGGAAATATATACGAGTCAGGGTGTAAAGTCAAGCTGCAAATGGTGGAAGAGAGTCACATTTACAACTCGGTCCAGTTCTCCACCCTCCCTATTCCCATGCATTGCCACCTTGAAACGGCATGTACGTTGACCCTCACAGGAGGTGCACAGGTCTGGTGAATGTTGTTGACTACAATAGGGAGAGGCAAACTGTGCTGGAAACGCCACTAAAAAAAATGTGTCCACTCAGTCTTTATCTAACCCTCAGAAGAACTATCTGCTACCAAGCCTGAAATCTCCTCAAGTTGTAACAGTTGGCCAGAACCTTGCAGGGTTAAATGAGTCCCTGCAGAAATATTCAAAATAGCAGATCAAATTGTACCCTGGGCTAAAATAAACTGGGGATTCAGTGACATGTCAATACCAGCTGGTGTTAAATGTAGGGCTGCGTGGAATGTGATTGCTAGCTTCCTTGTTCTCTTCCTCTCTGAATCACATTGATGGCCTCGGCACACTTCTGCTGGTCTCTCCAGCTCACCTTTGCTCTCTCACGCTGTCGTGTGTGGTTTTTGTCTGTGCTTATTGTGACTCATGGAAAGATTGACCAGATTTGCAAGTTGCCCTTGGCACTGGGTCAATGCCTACAGGAAGAAACCTTAATAAAACAGACATTACTGTTGATAATGTAGATCTTTCAATGTAGACACTGAGAATGGAAAATTATGGATATGTACATATCTGTACATGAAAGTGATTGTATTTTATATCAGAAAATATAATATTTTTGCTGCAAATAGCATCATATTACTTGTGTCTGACTCATTTGTTTATCTTTATCAGTTTAGTTTGGCATCATGTTGAGCAGGGACATCGTGGGCTAAAGGGCCTGCTCCTGCACTGTAATGTTCTATGTTCTAACCCACAAGCCTGTAGAACAAATCTTAGGGCGGCACAGTGGAACAACAGCACAGTTGCTGCCTCACAGCGCCAGAAACCCGGGTTCTATTCCTGACTACGGGTGCTGTCTGTACGGAGTTTGTACATTCTCCCTGCGACCACGTGGGTTTTCTCCGGGTGCAGCATTCTCCTCCCACACTCCAAAAAGACGTACAGGTTTGTACCTTAATTGCCTTCGGTAAGTTGTAAAATGATCCCTAGTGTGTGTAGGTTAGTGTTTGGGGTGATCGCTGGTCGGCGTGGACTTGGTGGGCCGAAGGGCCTGCTTCCGCGCTGTATCCCTGCATCTAAAAGTCTAAACACTCAAGAATTTATTTTGCGTTGTGCCCTTTCAGATCTTCGGTTCAACAGAAAAAAAACATGTTTTAACCGGTGCTTTGGGTCTTTACTGATGAATTCTTTGCACGCTTCTATTGATCCTGACTACGGGTGCTGTCTTTGTGGAGCTCATACATTCTCCCTGAGGCTGTGTGGGTTTCCTCCCACATTCTAAAGACGTACAGGCTTGTAGGTTAATTGGCTTCTGTAAATTGTCCCTAGTGTGTAGAATAGTGTTAGTGTCTGGAGATTGCTGGTCGGCATAGACTCTGTGGTTTCCGTGTTGTAAATCTAAATAAATCTCTAAACTAAACTAAAGAAAGGGTGTTAGACCAAAGCATTGACTGTTTAACGGATACTTCCACAGAAGCTGCCTGACTTACTGGGAAAATACATTGTGTCCCGAGCATCTTCCATTGCCAGAGTGAGGCCACACGCTAACTGGAGTAACAGCACCTTATATCCCACTTGGGTAGCTTACATCCCAACGGTATGAACTTCAAATGTACACAAAAATGCTGGAGAAACTCAGCGGGTGCAGCAGCATCTATGGAGCGAAGGAAATAGGTAACGTTTCGGGCCGAAACCCTTCTTCAGACTTCAAATTTCAAATTCTCCAATTTTTGATACCATCACTTTTTTTTTTGTTTTAACCCCTTCTCTTCCCTACTCTGGGGCACATCCATTTCTCCCACTATCCTGCCTCCCTTTCCCCTTAGAACTGTCCCCTTCCGCCTATATACATCCCTGTGGCTCGACATTTCACTTCTCATCGCTCCTTATCTGACACCCTTTTGTCTTCCTTTCCTCTCTGGCTTTGATCCACCCATCTCCCACTCAAACCCTTCACCTACATCCACCTATCACTTGGCAAGCTTTGTTCCTCTCCCCCCTTTGTTGTGGCTTTCTTCCCCCCCACCACCCCCACCCCCACCCCCACCCCAATCTAAAGGATCCAGACCAAAAACATCACCCATCCCTCCTTCCCTGCAGAGATGCAGCCCGACCCGTTGAGTTACGCTGCTTTACTCCAGCGCTTTGTGTTTTACACAAGAAGATACATACATTCATTTCCCAGCAGAATGGGAGACCGGAGTTGAATCTTGTTGGAGCTCGCCCCTGCTGTTGTAATAAGCCGCAGCAGAGATGGACCGAAGGGTCTGTTTCTATGCCGTATGACTCTAAGGCACAGATGGGGTGGAATTTGTGACAATGTCACCTCACCAACGTATGTATTGTCTTTCCGCTGACTGTTTAGCAAGCAACCAAAGCTTTTCACTACCTCGGTACACGTGACAATAAACTAAACTGAACTAGTGCAGCTACCAGGAATTGCATTATTTTGCTAGGAAAGGCCGTCCCAACCACCCACTCGGGCTGCAGCAGCACTGTGGTTCTGTTGTCAATAACTCAGCCCGAAGGCAAGATCAAATCCCACAATGACAGCTCGGCTATTTCAATTCAAGTAACCGAATGCTGGCCTTTTTGTGACTCTGCACTTAAATTGTTGGAATTGCCTTCCAATCGTAAAAACATGCCACACAGTCTGAATGAAATTAGGGAAGAAAATAAATACAACGTTGGTCTCTTCCCAACTGCGCGCACACATACTCGCACACACACACAAACAAACAAACACACACACAAACACACGCACACAAACACGTGCACGCACACACACACACAAACAAACACGCACACAAACACGCACACGCACACAAACGCGCACGCACACACACACAAACAAACACGCACACAAACACGCACACGCACACACACAAACACACACACACACAAACACGCACACACACACAAACACAAACACACAAACAAACAAACACAAACACGCACACAAACACGCACACACACACAAACAAACACACAAACAAACAAACACAAACACGCACACACACACACAAACAAACACAAACACGCACACGCACACAAACAACACCCACACACAAACACGCACACACAAACACGCACACACACACACACAAGCACACACAAGCACACACAAACACACACAAACACGCACACACAAACAAGCACGCACACACAAACACTCACACACAAACACTCACACACACAAACACACGCACACAAACACACGCAAACACATACAAACACTCACACACACAAACACACGCACACAAACACACACACAAACACACACACACACACACACACACAAACACGCACACACACAAACACTCACAAACACGCACACACACAAACACACACACATGCAGTGTGGCCAAAGAAGTTAAAAACACCTTAGAACATAGCACAGGACAGGCATCACAGGAACTGACCCCTTGGCCCTCAATGTCTGCACCGAACATGATGCCACAATAAACTAATCTCATCTGCCTTCACATGATCCAAAGCCCTCCGACTCCTGCTTATCCATGTGCCTATCTAAAAGCCTCACAAAAACCACTACCATAACTGACTCCACCACCACCCCTGACAGCATGTTCCAGGCACCCACCACCCTCTGTATGGAAAAACTTGCACCCACATCTCCTTTCAAATTTGTAGACACAAGAAACTGCAGATGCTGCTTTACAAAAACAGGATTGGCCAAATTTTTGTGCCTTCCACCACAGTGTTGAATGCTGTGGTGGATGTTTGTGTTACATTTTTTTTATTGTGGTTGTGTGTTCTTTATTATTGTATTGCTGCTGACAACCCAAAAATTCCACCAGCTTGGCTGTGTGGTCATTAAAATACTATACTATACTATACAAAGAGCTGGAGTATCTCAGTGGGTTAGGTAGCATCTCTGGGATGGCACAGTAGCGCAGTGTTGCAGCCTTACAGCACCAGAGACACACGGGTGCGATCCTGACTATGGGTGCTATCTGTACGGAGTTTGTACATACTCGCCGTGACCGTGTGGGTTTTCTCTGGGTGTTCCGGTTTCCTCCCACACTCCAAAGACCTGCGGATTTGTAGGTTAATTGGCTTCTGTAAATTGGCCCTAGTGTGTAGGATAGTGTTAGTGTATGGGTGATCACGGTTAGTGGGACAAAGGGCCTGTTTCCACGCACTATCTCTAAACTAAGCTTGCTGAATTACTCCAGCACTTTGTATCTTCTTTTAAACTTTGTCCCTCTCATCTTAAAGCTATGCTCTCTCGTCTTTGACATTTCCACACTAAGAAAAAGGTTCTGACAGACTACCCTATCTCCCATAATTTTATATACTTCTATCAGCCTCTGGCGATTCAGGGAAAGCAATCCAAGATTCTCCAACCTCTCCTTGCATCTATTACCCTCGAATCCTTGCCTATCAGGAATTCCTAAAAGACTTAACATCAAATAAAATACAGCAAGTTCTCCCCAAAAAAGCACAATGATAATGGGCTGAGTGATGCTCAGGGTTAAATATCTGTAGCAAACACAAACTGCTGGAGGATCTCAGCGGGTCAGGCAGCATCTGTGGGAGGGAATGGATAGGTGAGTGTGTCAGGACCCTTCTTCAGACTGTTCAAATCTAATCAATATTTGTACTTTACCGACACATTCTATCTGCAGACCCACCACAACACCTCGCTGGCAGGCGACATTAATTGCAATGTGATGTGTTTACATCCATACTAGGATGTTGACAGTGTTTTAGTTTAAAGACACAGTGCGGAAACAGGCCCTTCAGCCCCACAGAGTGGAATTTATTGCCACAGACGGCTGTGGAGGCCAATCCAATGGATATTTTCAAGGCAAAGATTGGTATATTCTTAATTAGTACGGGTGTCAGGGGGTTTGGGGAGAAGGCAGGAGAATGGGGTTCGTCGATAGAGCCAGTGAAAGACTTGGATAGTGAATGTGGAGAGGATATGTCCACTAGCGGGAGAGTCTAGGACTAGAGGTCATGGCCTCAGAATTAAAGGACGTTCCTTTAAGAAGGAGATGAGGAGGAATTTCTTTAGTCAGAGGGTAATAAATCTGTGGAATTGTTTACCACAGAAGGCTGGGGAGGCTAAGTCAGTGGATATTTTTAAGGCAGAGATAGATAGATTCTTAATTAGTATGGGTGTCAGGGGTTATGGGGAGAAGGCAGGAGAAAGGGGTTAAGAGGGAGAGATAGATCAGCCATGATTGAATGGCAGAGTAGACTTGGATAGACCAAATGGCCTCATTCTGCTCCTATCACTTAAGACATGATTGAATGGGGGAGTAGACTTGATGGGCCAAATGGCCTAATTTTGCTCCTATAACTTATGAACTGATGACTTTGTACTGGGAACACAATCACTCTCTGCATGTTCTCTGGCTAGATCGGTATTTGTGCACCAGTACTCGTCCCAGGAAAATAAAACTCCCAACCGGTGAAAAGTATGTAGAAAACCAAGCAACAAACCTTTTGGCTTTATTTATCTTTTTTTTTTTTTAAAGTCCAGCGGCATTAAAACAGGAAAAGGATACATAGACAGAGAGATTTAAATCATTAGCTTTTTATCTTGTGAAAAATCAGAGAGAGTGGAAAGGAACGCTAGCCGTTCTGGCCGTGAGGTTTGGAGAAAAGTGACATTTATGACCAGGTCCTCTCAAGCCGGGAGACCTGCAACCCACACCGACCAAACTTTGCAAAGCATTCAGTGAGATCGTAGTCAGATGCCATCAGGATAAAGAGTTCCCCACATGCTCTTAATGTAGCAGTTGGGTGGTGCGCAGCAAATAAGCATCTGTTACACCAGGAACACAGTAAAGACAGCTTCTAATGGTCAGATCACATACAGGTATATTCCCTTTACAATTAATTATTCCACACGCTTAGCTGAAGGCTGCACTCTAAATGCAACGGCTAGTAATCCCTTGATGGGCAGTGCGGGGCATGGAAGTGATCCCTGGTTAACGTCGTGGAGTTGATGGTCTGAAGAAGGGTCTCGACCTGAAACATCACCTATTCCTTCGCTCCATAGATGCTGCCTCACCTGCTGAGTATCTCCAGCATTTTTGTCTACCTGGTCAACGTACGATGAGCGTTTGACGGCACTGGGCCTGTACTCGCTGGAGTTTAGAAGGATGAGGGGAGGGGACCTCTGAAACTTACTGAATAGTGAAAGGCCTGGATAGAGTGGATGTGGAGAGCATGCATCCGTTAGTGGGAGAGTCTGGGACCAAACAGCATTGCCTCAGGATAAAAGGACGTATCTTTAGACAGGAGACGAGGAGGAATTTCTTTAGCCAGACGGTGGTGAATCTGTGGAATTCATTGCCACAGATGGCTGTGGAGGCCAAGACATTGGGTATCTTTAAAGCAAAGATTGATAGTTTCTTGACTGGGAAGGGTGTCAAAGGTTTACGGGGAGGCATTGGGTACAAGGTGGAGGTTGTCAGATTTTTGATTAGTGAGGGTGTCAAGGGTTATAGCGAGAAGGCAGGAGAATGGGATTGGGAGGTAAAGATAGATCAGCCACGATTGAATGACGAAGTAGGCTCGATACGCCGATTGGCCTAATCTTGCTCCTATGACCGATGGGGAGCAGAGACCTGCCTCTCTTCTTTATTGCTCTGTGCCCTGGGACTGGGACTGGTACAGAGGTGAGAGGTTGTGCATGCACGATAACCAACTCCAAAACCACCAACGCCCAATTTCAGATTGTGTGCATCTACGCTGAAAGCAGCACGCACCCAATGGCTAGCCCACCATACCTACACCATACCACAGCTATGAGGCGAGGGGGAACTTCAATGGAGATGCACGGGTCAAGTTTTCTTTGTTACATAGTGTGATGGGGGCCTGGAACGCACTGCCAGGGGTGGTGGTGGTGGTGGTGGTGGTGGAGACAGATACGATCGTGGCATTTAAGTGGCATTTAGATAGGCACATGGAAGTGCAGGGAATAGAGGATTATGGACCATGTACTGGGTAGATGAGAGCAATTCAGCTAAGCATCAGGTTTTGGCACAAACACTGTGTGGCGAAGGGGCTGTTCCTGTGCTGCATTGTACTATGTTCCTCCAAACTATGCAGGTGAGACAGGGATCAGGTTCCAGGGAGCCGTGCTCACCCGAGGCACTCCAGGCTGAAGCCGAATGTCGACAATGGGGTGGGGAGGTTGAGCTCAGGGATGCGAAGGTGAATGTTGGTGATAGGGGCGGGGGGGGGGGGGGGGGGGGTGTGGGAGGGTTCAGTGGGACTGTAGGCGAGGGACTGAGAGCAGATCACTCTTCCTCCATCTCCAGTTATACCAAGAGACAAGCCTCTCTTTAACCAAGCTTTAGACTTTAGAGAAACAGCGCGGAAACAGGCCCACCGAGTCCACGTCGACCAGCGATCACCCCGTACATTAGCACTATCCTACACACGGGGGACAATTTATAATTTTTACCAAAGCCAATTAACCTGCACGTCCTTGGAGCGCGGGAGGAAACCGGAGCACCCGAGTCACGCGGTCACGGGGAGAACGTACAAACTCCGTATCGACAGCACCCGAGGTCAGGATTGAACCCGTGTCTCTGTTGCTGCGAGGCAACCATGAGCCACCATGCCACCCTTATGGGAAGCTGTTGACAGCTGTTCTCGTTGCCTCAATGATAGCTCGCATTAGCCTCGATCCCTCCCCTCCCCAAGAAAACCCAATATTGATGAGCGAGGACCTCAAACATGCATTTAAATCCATTCACAGGGGTCCTAATCAGCGCTGATTTTCAGGCAGGGGCCCTGGACGCCTATATTGCAGCCCAAACCAATTGCACTCATGATTTGTAACAAGGATTGAGAGCCCATTACAAGCAAGCAAGTGACATCCACATTCCAGGCTATTCTTTGGTCGTGTTGCCATAGAGATTCCAGCACGTCAAGGGAGCTCCATTAAAACCTGCAGAGACTGCCAAGTCAAACCTGTAATCAATTCTCCTCATTCATAAGACTGATAACAACCCAAGCGAACTTAATGCTGAAATATATCCCACAGCATTGGAAAAAGATGTGTTTAAAATGTACCCGATGGCTTGGACTTACTGCCAAATGATGACATTATAAAAAGAATCTTTTAAAACAGGAAGGGACGAGACTGAACTTTGCAAAATAGTCTTTGATAATAATAAAGTGCTTATTGGATCGATATATACCCTTGTACTGAAAAGGAAAATAAAAGAGTTCATCTCATACCAAGCTAAACCCTTCATGGTGGTCTATAGCCTGGGTGAGTTTGGTGCAGAGTTTTGCTTTAGTCTGGTACTTGGGGAGATCGAGAAGGTTGTAGCAGGTGTGAGCCACCGGGAGATAGCGGTCCCCTCCTGCCGTCGGCTGTATGGTCATCCGAATGCTTGACATGCCGTAAATGGGAATGCGATCACTGCCGGTCAGGAACACTACAGGGGGGAAAGTGAAAGGAGAAAAAAAAAAAAGGTTCAGTTTAGAATCGATCGGAAATAGCAATCGCAAAGGGCCTCCCGAAGTACATCAGCATATAGGGCCTCACAGCTCCCAAAGACCCGCGTTCGATCCCGACCTCAGGCGCTGTCGACATGAGGGTTCCTAAGACGCCGGAATAAATAGGCATGCCAGAAGGGACTAACTGGACAGGAAAAGCATGTTTTAGAGGGGAAAGAAATTTCCAGCTTCCTAACCTGAACCTTCACCAGTCACCAGGCCAGTAATTTAGTGAGATGTTGAACAAGATCAGATGTATATCAGAAGATCCAGACTTACACAAGAAAAGCTTCTTTTTTTCCAATGGAAACTCGTGGAAAACTTCCCAAAATATTTTAATAGTCGGATGTGCAGGATGGTAATCAGCTTTGTATATCGTACTCTAGTTTAAAAAAATAAAAATAAAACAAAATATTGCATGAGAAAACTGTACACCTTGGAGATTTCTCGCAAACACATGCATGCCGACCGAGAAACATATGCATTTACATAGAAACACACACATATATAATTCACACACACAGGTACATGAGTGCATCGCATATTAAAGTAGGTAGCAAGATGCTTGGGTTATCTGGTATGCCCTTCTCCCAATTGGCTACATAGTCACTTCTGGTCGATATATTTTACTGTATATATCTGCAGCCCATGAAGCTCATCGTCACCCTCTAGTGGTCGGCTGATTAATACTACTCTGGAAGCTAAAGACCAAAACAGAATTAGCCCAATTGGGCTGTTTATATAAAGCCGCTTTTAACTTTTCAGCAGATGCAGTCTGTGGATTTCTAGTTCAATGTTCTTTCTCCCCAAGAAGTTGTTAATCTGTCTGCAGAATGGCTACACAGGAGACTGCAGAATCTTCAGCAAAGTACAAAATGCTGGAGGAACTCAGCGGGTCAGGCAAGGAAATAGACCGACAATATTTCGGGTTGAGACCCATCTTCAGACTGAAGAATTTCCCAATTCTGTCCACAGATGCTGCCTGGCCTGTTGAGCTCCTCCAGCACTTGGAGTATGGCTGTAAAATGGCTGCCTCGTCCCACTCTGTTTGACTTGAGGCTTTGCTGCCGACTTTGCCCTGCCTGATCTGTTTGGACTGAGGTTGTGTTCGTCTACCTCGTTCTATGCAAAGGGACAGAGTTCCTGCCTGTTTCTCAGAACAAGTTGGATCAAGCCATTTTGAAAGAGAGAACTTGCTTTGTGCTCATCTTTGACCCTTGATTATATTTCTCACGAGACCAAGCCATCGCTGGGCCCCAAAAATAACTTTTGCATTCCCACATGAGCTTCCTTCCAATAAAAGCTAATCTCTGCTTTCCCTCCTTCTGCTTTTGACTAAGGTTTAGTGCAGCGAAAGGGCCAGCAAAGGGAGCTGCTCTCTGGGGTCATTGAGAGTTCTTACCATCTCCAGCTCCTTCCAGTTGTAGCTGGTGTTTCCAACCACCATGGCCATCAGTTCGCTGGGCTGAAAGAGCTGAAGTACCTTCCCTCCGCAGACCTTTAGGAAACCGCTGGAGAAAGCCGAGAAGAGCTCCTGGATGGAAGTGTTGAAGATGTAGTTCACGTAGGCTTGAACAAATTCCTTCCTGAGGACCAAGAGGAGAAGTGGGCATGAGGATTAAAAGAGAAACTTGGCAAATGATCGACATCAGTCGATAAACATCCTCGACAGGGTGAAGTCTGCCCACCACGCTATGTACTGTATGAAGGGGATCAATTTAAGACCTCTAATAGGTTCTGCATCTCAAATGTACATGACCTGACATCATCGTAGAAATGTTTTGTTTATTATTGTCACGTGTACCAATGTACAGTGAAGAGTTTTTATTTGCGTACTATCCAGTCAAGGAAAAGGCGATACATGTTAACAATCAAGCCATCTCCAGTGCACAGATATAGGATAGAGGGTATAATGTTTAGTGCAAGATAAAGTCAGATAAAGTTTGATTAAAGATAGTTCAAAAGGTCTCCAACGAGGTTGATGGGAGGTCAGACTGACATATCTTTTAATGATTGACCTTATCTTTTAGACTACGCTATATCTAACCACAAAAGAGGCTATATCTAATTTTTTTAAACTGGAGGAAATGCACCTCATATTCCGTTTGGGTATGAACCATATAACCATATAACCATAACAGCACGGAAACAGGCCATCTCGGCCCTTCAAGTCCGTGCCAAACATTTCTTTTCTTTTTTTAATCTTTTTTTTTAAATTAAAAATAAATACTTCCCCCTAGTCCCATCTACCTACACTCAGACCATAACCCTCCATTCTTTTCCCGTCCATATACCCATCCAATCTATTTTTAAAGGATAACATCGAACCTGCCTCCACCACTTCCACTGGAAGCTCATTCCACACAGCTACCACTCTCTGAGTAAAGAAGTTCCCCCTAATGTTCCCCCTAAACTTCTGTCCCTTAATTCTCAAGTCATGTCCCCTTGTTTGAATCTTCCCTACTCTCAATGGGAAAAGCTTATCCACGTCCACTCTGTCTAACCCGCTCATAATTTTAAAGACCTCTATCAAGTCCCCTCTTAACCTTCTCCGCTCCAAAGAATAAAGACCTAACTTGTTCAACCTTTCTCTGTAACTTAGTTGCTGAAACCCAGGCAACATTCTAGTAAATCTCCTCTGTACTCTCTATTTTGTTGACAACTGGTTACCTAAAGTATCTCCCTCTCCCTTCCCCCCCCCCTCCAAACCCCCACCCTTCCCTCTGCCCAACCTGGACTCATAGCTATTTCTCTCCTTACCCCGCCCCTTCCACCTACATACCATCCTCTGCCTTCACAATTCTCACCTCTTCCTTTCTTATCTCACACCTTTTATCTTCTCATCTTTGGCCATTGTCCAACCATCTGCCTATCAAAAAACCTCTTCACCTGTATCCACCTATTACTCAGCAGGATTTGCCCTGTCCCCACCTCTCTTCCAGTTTTCTACACCCCGCCCGCCCAACACAATCAATTCTGAAGAAGGGTCCCGACCGAAAATATCACCCATGATTGACACAAATTGCTGGAGTAACTCTGCGGGACAGGCAGCATCTCTGGAGAGAAGGAATGGGTGATATTTCGAGTCGAGATCCTTCTTCAGACTGATGTCAGGGGAGAGGGAGACAATTAACCTACAAATTTACAGAACCCAATTAACCTACAAATAGTGATGTTATGTTGCAGTTGTAGAAGACGTTGGTGAGGCTGCATTTGGAGTATTGTGTTCACTTTTGGTCACCCTGCTAAACTAAAGATGCCATTAAGCTGGAAAGAGTGCAGAGCGGGTTTATGAAGATGTTGCCAGGACTCGAGGGCCTGAGATAAAGTGAGTGGTCAGTCAGCCTCGGGCTTTATTCCTTGGAGCACAGGAGACTGAGGGGTGATCTTACAGAGGTATAGGTATTTTGTAAAATCATGAGGGGCATAGATAGGGTGAATGCAGGTTGTCTTTTTCCTATGATTGGGGAATCAAGAACTAGAGGGCATAGGTGTACATAGAATACATAGAATACATAGAAAATAGGTGCAGGAGTAGGCCATTCGGCCCTTCGAGCCTGCACCGCCATTCAATATGATCATGGCTGATCATCCAACTCAGTATCCCGTACCTGCCTTCTCTCCATACCCCCTGATCCCCTTAGCCACAAGGGCCACATCTAACTCCCTCTTAAATATAGCCAATGAACTGGCCTCAACTACCCTCTGTGGCAGAGAGTTTCAGAGATTCACCACTCTCTGTGCGAAAAAGTTTTTCCTCATCTCGGTCTTAAAGGATTTCCCCCTTATCCTTGAGCTGTGACCCCTTGTCCTGGACTTCCCCAACATCGGGAACAATCTTCCTGCATCTAGCCTGTCCAACCCGAGGGGAAAGATTCAGCAGGAAGGTGGAGGGCAGCTTTTCCACTCAGCAAATGGTGGATACATGGAACAAGCTGCCAGAGGAAGTGGTTGAGACAGATACAATAACAATTTTTGGAAGGGTATAGGAATGTTTATAGGGATATGGACCAAACCCAAGCAAATGGGATGAGCATAGACGGATACATTGGACCAATGGGCATGTTCCCTGGCTGTGTGACTACATGAATCTTGAACAGTTTTCTGGCAGATGAACGTGTTCCAACGAGCCACAGATGCTACCTGACTTGCTTATTGTTTCCAGCATATTATCATATATACACATATACATATATATATATATATACACATACATACACATATATACATACATATACATATATAAATACACATATATATATACACATATATATATATATATATACACACATATATATGTGTATATATATATATATGTGTATATATATATACACACACATATGTATATATTTGTATATATGTATATATATACACACACACACACATATATGGCCATGTGCGCGACTTTGGCGCCTTTGAGGGGGGAGGCGGGATTAAAATGCCGTTTTCTCCTGCCTGTCCGAGATATATTTTCTCGGGCTGCCAGCTGATGCAGAGAAATCGTTCCGTCTTCCGTTCTCGGAAGTTTTAAAAAAATATCGCGGGACAATTTAATTGCTGGAGTAAAATAAAAAATCTACTTCTAACGCCCTCAACGCCGACAACGGGACGGATCTCACGTAGCGGACAAAACAGAAGTTAAGTCGTATATTTTACATATACATATTTACATATATATACACACATATATATACATATATATATATATATATATATATATATATGCATATATATGACTATTTTATTTTTCTGGCCTTATTTTCAGATACACCAACAGGTAGAAACAAGTTTTTTGTATCACTCCGATCAAGCCCCATCATAAGGTTCAGGTTTATTCTTGTCACATGTACCGAGGTACAGTGAAAAGCTGTTATCCAAACAGATCCAGATAACAACATACATAGATACAATCAAGTCAAACTGAACTACAATGGACAGAGCAAAGGGGAAGATACAGAGTGCAGAATATAATTTGAGGCATTGTAGCACATCAGTTCCACAGGGAGAATTTGAAATATTTACCAAAGCCAATTAACCTCCAAACCTGCACGTTTTTGGAGTGTGGGAGGAAACTGGAGCACCCGGAGAAAACCCATGCAGTCACAGGGAGAACGTACAAACTCTATACAGACAGCACCTGTAGTCCAGATTGAACCCGGGACTGGCTGTAAGGCAGCAACTCTACCAATGCGCCACTCTGCTTTTATGTATGGTATTATCTGATCTGTTTGGATACTGTAATTTCCCTTTCCAGATTTTGGTTATTGATGGAGGCATGCTATTTAACACCTAAGAATATAAGCTCTTGCCTCCGACAGAACTCGATGAGGACAGAAGCAGACTCACCTGTTCTCCTTCTTCACGGGTAGGTCCTTACCGCCAGGGACCAATTCCTGCAGCTCTGACACGCCATAGTTTTCTCGAAGAATCTGACCATTTCAATGTGGAAAAGAATTAAAAACTAGAGTAAACAATAACAAAAGCATAGAGGGTCATCCTAACCTGCTCCTCTGCCTTTGCAAGATATGGGGAGAATGTGTTTGTGACCCCTATCTCTCCAGTTGGTGATAGGATGGTTCAGTTGCCTGATAACAGTAGGTATGTTACAATACTTACCTTCAGCGGCGCTGCAGTTCTGCCACTGGCCGTGTGCGCGACTTTGGCGCCTTTGAGGGGGGGGGGGAGGCGGGTTTAAAATGCCGTTTTCTCCTGCCTGTCCGAGATATATTTTCTCGGGCTGCCAGCTGATGCAGAGAAATCGTTCCGTCTTCCGTTCTCGGAAGTTTTAAAAAAATATCGCGGGACAATTTAATTGCTGGAGTAAAATAAAAAATCTACTTCTAACGCCCTCAACGCCAACAACGGGATGGATCTCACGTAGGGGACAAAACATAAGTTAAGTAGTTTATTTTACATATAAACTGGCTTCTTAGGATGACTTTAATCCAAATTTCATTGGCGAAAATGTGATTTTGGCCCCATACGAACCGGCAGTGTTTTTCCTGCCGATATGGAGTTCAAATTCACCGCAAACCGCAACGTTCCAATCGATCGCGTTCCACAAAAACCCACTCGCAAGATGATTTAAATGGCCATTAATTTACGGGAATTAAATTCCTTCCATTTGGCCTATAAATTCATGACAATGAGATTTTAAAATCATGTTATATTGTGAATTCTTGTGTGAATGTTATTTGGACACAGGCAATTTAAAAATGTTAACCTTTTCTTAACAAATGGATAGATGTTTAGATCTAATAATTGAATTATGTAATTAGCTACAATTATGTAACAAACTAATTATATGCTTTAATTTCAGGTCATCCAAGTAAGATCGTTTCATATTTGTTTCAGAATGCTTCAATCTATAATAACTGAAAATTTCATTCTGTTCTCTTAATTTTTAAGAAAGTTATAGGCTTTTGACTGTCCTTGATCACAGCTTTTGAGGAGTTCCCTATTTGAGTTAAAAAGCAATAGGGAACAAGATGCTAATTTCAGAGTATGAAAATGGCCATACCTTTTTAAATACTGAAGATATGAAAGTGAATTAGGTGTCAAATTAAACTTCTTTTTATGCTTTATCTGATGGGATAAATTGCAGACTTGACTTTTAAAATCTCAAAATTTTGTAACATTGCTAATAACAGCTGGGAAGAAACTGTCCCTGAATCTGGAGGAATTTTCACACTTCAGTACCTCTTGCCTGATGGGAAAGATGAGAAGAGAGAGTGTCTGGGGTGAGGTTGGTCCATGATTATACTAGTGGTCTTGCTGAGGCAGCGTGAAGTGTAGATGGAGTCAATAGAAGAGAGGTTGGTTTGTGTGATGGTATGGGCTACATCCACAATTCTCTGCAATTTCTTACGGTCTTGGATGGAGCTGTTCCTAATCGACTGGGGAGGGTTCATGGCCCCGACCACGGTGAACAAAGGAGGAGGACTGACTGAACGTTATTGCCTTCCACCACAGTGAAGAATGTTGATTCCACTGTGGTGGATGTTCAGCTTGTATTCTATTGTGTATTGTGCTCTATTTGATTGTGTGGCTGCATGGTAAGTCAAATTCCACTGTACCTTAATTGGTGCATGTGGCAATAAATGTGAACTTGAACTTGAAAAAAAAAAGCCTGCAAACTCCACACAGACAGCACCCAAAGTCAAGATTGACCTGTGAGATTGGTCTCTGGCGTGTGAGGCAGCTGTTCTACCAGCTGTGCCACCGTGCGGTTGCACTATAAAGAGTCAGTGATGCTCAGTGGGTTGCATCTGCAATCCCACTGGCAATTTAAAGCCAACAGGACCTGCTTTGGAGGGTGATGATGTGGCAAGTTAAAGCATGCAGCCCCCAGTTACACTCCCACAGTTCAACTCAAGGCAAGTTGTTCAGGCAAACAGCCCTTACCGCAAACGTAAGGCAGAAGGTATCTTCAACATCGTCACCAGGGTAATCCAACAGTTCTTGCAAGCTCCTGAAAGCAAAGTTCCTGAGTTGATTTTGTGAACATTATTTGTTTAGTTTAGAGATACAGCATGCAAACAAGCACTTTGGCCCACCGAGTTCATGCCAACCAGCAATCACCGTACTCCAGTTCTATCCTACACATTAGAGACAATTTACAGAAGCCAATTAACCTACAAACCAGCACGTCTTCGGAATATGGGAGGAAATAGGACAAAACCCACATGGTCACCGGGAGAATAAACAAACCCTGTACAGACAGCACCCATAGTCAAGATGGAAGCCGGGACTCTGGCAGCAACTCTACGGCTGCGCCACTCCATGTAAACTCTGCGATTGTAACTTATGGTGCTCAGGTCTAGCAAACAGATGGCAGAGAGAACTTGGAGTGAAAATGCTTCCCTAGAATGTACCCAAATCCCCTGCGTCAATTTTACATCACTGGCAGTATTGATAGGCAAAAACCTTCTGGTGGTTTCCTCAAACATCAAAATCCAGATGTTGAAGCTACATTTTATTCCATTAAATATTTGTCTTAAAATGATGTCCAGTTCTTCAATGATAACATCATTAAAAAGTGGGGCAGGTACATGGATAGGAAATGGTTAGATGGATATGTACCAAATGCAGGTAAATGGCATCTTGGTCGGCATGGACAAGTTGGGCCGAAGGGCCTGTTTACGTGCTGTACGACTGACTGGCTAGAACGCAACAAAAAAGCTTTTCACTCTGCCTCGGTACACGTGACAATAATAAACTGAACTAATGGCCCTGTCCCACAGTACAAGTTCATTCCAAGAGCCCTCCCGAGTTTTAAAAAAAAAACAAACTCGTGGTAAGCACGGAGAATGAACGTAGCGGGTACGTCTCTTAGCGGCTCATAACGCTAACGGCAGGTACTCGGGAAGACTCGCTAATGGCAGGTAAGCACGGGAAGACTTCTGAAGATTTTTCAACATGTTGAAAAATGTCCACGAGAGCCCCGAGTACCGACGAATGGCCATTACCGTAAATCTCCGAGTTCGAATCAGGGCAAACTCGGGAGAGCTCTTGGAATGAACTCGTACCGTGGGACAGGGCCATAATTCCATTGCTTTTGGTGCATTTTTATGTCGGAGTGAAAAAAAGTGAAAACCCTCTTCTAAAGATTACAAACTGCATCGAAGGTGAAAATTCTCTCCCTGCCTCGTTGCCACACTATGGTTTAGACGTGCGAGAATTAAACAGGGCACTCACCTGCCCTCTGTGGGGGAGAGCTCTTTCAGGTTCTCCAGGGAAGGTGGGACATCCAGCAGTTTTTTGTACAGCACCAGCGGGAAGTGAAGGTCCACCACTGTGAAGTTGTAAATGGCCAAGCCGCACAGGATCCCGATCAGGTGGAACCAGTTTAACTCCACGAACGTCTGGGGTTTGGGACAGGAGAGGAGAACAAGGTCAGGCAAAGAAATCAGAGATCCGGCAGAGGCAAACATACAAGACTAGCATCCGGAGGTTTCAAGATACAGCATGAAAACAGGCCCTTCGACCCACTGAGTCCATGCCGACCAGCGATCACCCGTGCACTAGCTTTCTTCTCTGCTGTAAAAATTCTATGATAGGTTTTATTCAGAAAGGGTGCCGAGGGATATAGAGTTATAGTTGGTAAATGGAATCAAGGCACAGATAGACAATAGGTGCAGGAGCCAGCACCTTCGAGCCAGCACCTTCGAGCCAGCACCGCCATTCAAATCTGAGGAAGGACATTATAGCCATAGAGGGAGTGCAGAGAAGGTTCACCAGACTGATTCCTGGGATGTCAGGACTTTCATATGAAGAAAGACTGGATAGACTTGGCTTATACTCGCTAGAATTTAGGAGATTGAGAGGGGATCTTATAGAAACGTACAAATTTCTTATGGGGTTGGAGAGGCTAGATGCAGGAAGATTGTTCCCGATGTTGGGGAAGTCCAGGACAAGGGGTCACAGCTTAAGGATAAGGGGGAAATCCTTTAAGACCGAGATGAGGAAAAACTTTTTCACACAGAGAGTGGTGAATCTCTGGAACTCTCTGCCAAAGAGGGTAGTTGAGGCCAGTTCATTGGCTATATTTAAGAGGGAGTTAGATGTGGCCCTTGTGGCTAAAGGGATCAGGGGGTATGGAGAGAAGGCAGGTACGGGATACTGAGTTGGATGATCAGCCATGATCATATTGAATGGCGGTGCAGGCTCGAAGGGCCGAATGGCCTACTCCTGCTCCTATTTTCTATGTTTCTATGTTTCTATGTTTCAATGTGATCACTCATGATCAGTGAATTCAATGAATGGCAGAATAGAAAAACGTAGAAAAACAAGGAACTGAAGATGCTGGTTTGCCAAGGAAATACACAAAATGCTGTAGTAACTCAGTGGGTCAGGCAGCATCGGTGGAGAACATGGATAGGTGACCTTTGGAGTCTTCAGAGTAACCCATCTTCAGGCCAGGCTGAAGAAGGGTCCTGACCCAAAACATCACCTATCCATATTCTCCAGGAATGCTGCCAGACCTGTTGAGGTACTCCAGAACTTTGTGTCTCTCAATGGCAGAATAGGTTTGTGGTTGAATGGCAGAATAAATGTGATGGGCTGAAAGGCCTGCACATGTTCAAGCATTGCCGGGGTTCACAATGTTGAGAGAAGCCCCAATGTTGTTTTACCCAGCATCAGCTGACCTAGGAGGTAGGGGAGGAGAGATGGCACTCACTTTTTCCGAGAACCACAGGAGTCTGGACTGCTCGTAGTAGGTGAACATGCCGTACTTGGGATCCAACAGTTCCTTGAGGAGCAACAGGAAGAATTCCTTGGTCACCCCTCCATCGTCCACCGCTTCCTCGCCCAGGAACACCACCTGCAACAAGTCAGCAGGATCAGATCCACGCCACATTCCCTCTTCCTCCCATCCACCGCACAGAGATGACGTGGCACAGTGGTGCAGCGGTAGAGTTGCTGCCTTACATCACCTGTGACCCAGTTTCGGTCCTGACAACAGGTGCTGTCTGTACCGAGTTTGTACCTTCTCCCTGTGACCACGTGGGTTTTCTCCGATTGCTCCGGTTTCCTCCCACATTCCAAAGGCACACACGTTTGTACGTTAATTGGCTTCGGTAAAAATAGTTAAATTGTCCCTAGTGTGTAGGTTAATGTACAGGGTGATCGATCGCTGGTCGACGTGGACTCGGTGGGCCAAAAGACCTGTTTCCGTGCTTCATCTCTAAGGATCTGAAGTTTTAGTTTATAGAGATACAGCGTGGAAACAGGCCCTTCGGCCCATGCCGCCCAATGATCATCCGTACACTAGTTCCATCCTACACACGAGGGACAATTTACAGAAGTCAATTAACCTACAAACCTGCACATCTTTAGAGTGTGGTAGGAAACTGGAGCAAACAAACACAGGGAGAACTTGCAAACTCCGTACAGAGAGCATCCGTAGTCAGGATCGAACTTGGGTGCTGTGAGGCAGCAACTCCACTGTGCTGCCCCACTGCGGAGGAAAAAGCTAAATTGAGCAAAATTTACCTTTACCCCCTCCCAGCCTGACTTTTCTGGCTGTGGCCTCCCACACTGTCACACGGAGAGTGAAAGGAACAGCATCTCATCTTCTGCAGGTCTCAATATTGTAACCTGCAACACTGGGTATTTGGCTCCTTCTTCCCATTTGACCATTTCTGCCCTTCACCCGTCAGGGGTTGGCTCAGTTTTTGTCTCTCCTTTAGTGCAGCTCGCTACTGACAGCACACGGCACAGGCAAAGAAGCTGAATCTGCTTCCAACAGTAAATGGCCGAGCCCTGGAGAGTGTTGTGGACCAGGGAGATCTAGGATCTAAACGTTATTCCCTTATCATGTATCCATACACTGTTGACGGATTGATTGTAATCATGTATTGTCTTGCTGGCGACTGGTTAGCACACAACAAAAAGCTTTTTCACCGCACCTCAGTGCACGTGACAATAAACTAAACTGAACTGAACTAAGAGGGTGGCATAGTGGCTCAGCGGTGAGTTGTCACTGTGCCAGAGACCCTGGTTCGATCCTGACTACGGGTGCTGTCTGTTCGGAGTTTTTACGTTCTCCCTGTGACTGCGTGAATTTCTCCCAGGGGAGAAGGTTCTAAAACCAGAGGGTGCAGGCTTACGGTGAGAGAGGAGTTTTGAGAGGGACCGCGGTGGAAACTTTTTCCACTCAGATGGATGTTTTTATCTGGAACGAGCTGCCAGAGGAAGCTATAGAAGTGGGTACAATTACGACTTTCAAAAGACATGTGGGCAGATATATGGATAGGAAGAGTTTGGAAGGCTATGGGACAAACGCGGGCAAGTGGGACGAGTCCAGAATGACCACTTAGTCAACAAGAACAAGTTGGGCCATAGGGTCTGTTATCTGGCTGTATAACTCGATGATTCTCTATAACTAGCACAGTAACACATTTGGTCTCACCCTATCAGTGATATTAGAGAGTCATTAGAAACATACAGCATGGAAACAGGCCCTTTGGCCCAACTTGCTCACACCGACCATCATGTCCCATCTACACTAGTCCCACCTGCCTGTGTTTGGCCCATATCCCTCTAAACCTGTTTGGTCCATGCACCTGTCTAAATGTTTCTTAATTGTTGCGATGGTCCCTGCTATATATTCCCTTAGTTCTAGTGATTCCCTCCCCTCCCCATCAATGCATCCCTTCCTTACTGCCTTCAGTTCCTGATCATACAAATATTTATTTATCTCCAACATAAACAATAGACAATAGGTGCAGGAGTAGGCCATTCGGCCGTTCGAACCAGCACCGCCATTCAATGTGATCATGGCTGATCATCCACAATCAGTACCCTGTTCCTGCCTTCTCCCCATATCCTGAATCCGCTATCTTTAAGAGCTCTATCTAACTCTCTCTTGAAAACATCCAGAGAACCGGCATCCACCACCAAAATGTTTTAAATCTTTTGGCAACCCTGATACTACGCCGGCAGTTGGCGAAAAAAATCACCTAGTGGGACAGGCCCTTTAATAATCTTATGTTTCAATAAGATCCCCTCTCATCCTTCTAAACTCCAGAGTATACAAGCCCAGCCGCTCCATTCTATCAACATATGATGGAACCGCCATCCCGGGAATTAACCTGGTGAACCTACGCTGCACTCCCTCAATATCAAGAATATCCTTCCTCAAATTTGGAGACCAAAACTGCACACAATACTCCCAGTGTGGTATCACTAGGGGCCTGTACAACAGCAGATGGACCTCTTTGCTCCGATACGCAACTCCTCTTGTTATGAAGGCCAACATGCCATTAGCTTTCTTCACTGCCTGCTGTACTTGCATGCTTACTTTCATAGACTGATGAACAAGGACCCCCAGATCCAGTTGTACTTCCCCTTTTCCCAACTTGACACCATTTAGATAATAATCGGCCTTCCTGTTTTTGCCACCAAAGTGGATAACCTCACATTTATCCACATTGAATTGCACATTGAAACTCACCCAACCTGTCCAAGTCACCCTCATAGCATCCTCTTCACAGTTCACACTGCCATCCAGCTTTGTGTCATCTGCAAATTTGCTAATGTTACTTTTAATCCCTTCATCTAGATCATTAATGTATATTGTAAATGGCTGCGGTCCCAGCACCGAACTTTGCGGTACTCCACTAGTCACTGCCTGCCATTCTGAAAGGGACCTGTTAATCCCTACTCTTTGTTTCCTGTCTGCCAACCAATTTTCTATCCATGTCAGCACTCTACCCCCAATACCATGTGCTCTAATTTTGCCCACTAATCTCCTATGTGGGACCTTATCAAATGCTTTCTGAAAGTCCAAGTACACTACATCCACTGACTCCCCCTTGTCCATTTTCCTAGTTACATCCTCAAAAAAATCCAGAAGATTAGTCAAGCATGATTTCCCCTTCGTAAATCCACGCTGACTCGGACCGATCCTGTTACTGCTATCCAAATGTGCCGCTATTTCATCTTTTATAATTGACTCCAGCATCTT
>CM075977.1:255133984-255195573 GCA_038087875.1 Malacoraja senta | reverse complement strand
AAATATGAATGAAGCTCTAATCAGTCATAGGTTCATAATTCGTGGGAGCAGAATTAGGCCATTCGGCCCATTAAGTCTACCCCACCATTCATTCATGGCTGATCTATATTTCCCTCACAACCCTAATCTCCTGCCTTCTCCTCATAACCCCTGACATCCATCAAGAATCTGTCAATTTGCACCATAATACCCAATGACTTGGCTTCCACAGCCATCGGTACCAATGAATTCCACAGATTCACCATCCTCCTGCTAAAGAAATTCCTCCTCATCACAATAGACAATAGACAATAGGTGCAGGAGTAGGCCATTCGGCCCTTCGAGCCAGCACCGCCATTCAATGTGATCATGGCTGATCATCCCCAATCAGTACCCCGTTTCTGCCTTCTCCCCGTATCCCCTGACTCCGCTATCTTTAAGAGCCCTATCCAGCTCTCTCTTGAAAGCATCCAGAGAACCTGCCTCCACTGCCCTCTGAGGCAGAGAATTCCACACACTCATAGATACATAGAAAATAGGTGCAGGAGTAGGCCATTCGGCCCTTCGAGCCTGCACCACCATTCAATATGATCATGGCTGATCATCCAACTCAGTATCCCGTACCTGCCTTCTCTCCATACCTCCTGATCCCTTTAGCCACAAGGGCCACATCTAACTCCCTCTTAATATAGCCAATGAACTGGCCTCAACTACCCTCTGTGGCAGAGAGTTCCAGAGATTCACCACTCTCTGTGTGAAAACTTTTTTTCTCATCTCGGTCTTAAAGGATTTCCCCCTTATGCTTAAGCTGTGACCCCTTGTCCTGGACTTCCCCAACATCGGGAACAATCTTCCTGCATCTAGCCTGTCCAACCCCATAAGAATTTTGTAAGTTTCTATAAGATCCCCTCTCAATCTCCTAAATTCTAGCGAGTATAAGCCAAGTCTATCCGGTCTTTGACATCCCAGGAATCAGTCTGGTGAACCTTCTCTGCACTCCCTCTATGGCTATAATGTCCTTCCTCAGATTTGGAGACCAAAACTGTATGCAATACTCCAGGTGTGGTCTCACACAAGACCCTGTACAACTGCAGTAGAATCTCCCTGCTCCTATACTCAAATCCTTTTGCTATGAAAGCTAACATACCATTCGCTTTCTTCACTGCCTGCTGCACCTGCATGCCTACTTTCAATGACAGGGTGTACCATGACACCCAGGTCTCGCTGCATCTCCCCTTTTCCTAATCGGCCACCATTTAGATAATAGTCTGCTTTCCTGTTTTTGCCACCAAAGTGGATAACCTCACATTTATCCACATTATACTGCATCTGCCAAACATTTCCCCACTCACCCAGCCTATCCAAGTCACCTTGCAGCCCCCTAGCATCCTCCTCACAGCTAACACTGCCCCCCAGCTTAGTGTCATCCGCAAACTTGGAGATGTTGCCTTCAATTCCCTCATCCAGTTCATTAATATAAATTGTAAATAGCTGGGGTCCCAGCACTGAGCCTTGCGGTACCCCACTAGTCACTGCCTGCTATTGTGAAAAGGACCCGTTTACTCCTACTCTTTGCTTCCTGTTTGCCAGCCAGTTCTCTATCCACATCAATGCTGAACCCCCAATACCGTGTGCTTAAGTTTGTATATTAATCTCTTATGTGCGACCTTGTCGAAAGCCTTCTGAAAGTCCAGATACAACACATCCACTGGTTCTCCCCTATCCACTCTACTAGTTACATCCTCGAAAAATTCTATAAGATTCGTCAGACATGATTTACCTTTCGTAAATCCATGCTGACTTTGTCCAATGATTTCACCACTTTCCAAATGTGCTGCTATCCCATCTTTAATAACTGACTCTAGCAGTTTCCCCACTACCGATGTTAGACTAACTGGTCTGTAATTCCCCATTTTCTCTCTCCCTCCCTTCTTAAAAAGTGGGGTTACGTTTGCTACCCTCCAATCCTCAGGAACTACTCCAGAATCTAAAGAGTTTTGAAAATTATCACTAATGCATCCACTATTTCTGGAGCTACTTCCTTAAGTACTCTGGGATGCAGCCTATCTGGCCCTGGTGATTTATCGGCCTTTAATCCATTCTATTTACCCAACACCACTTCCCAACTAACCTGGATTTCACTCAGTTCCTCCATCTCACTCATAACACTCTTTGAGAAAAAGATTTTCCTCGTCTCCGTTCTAAATGGCTTACCCCTTATTCTTAAAGGTACATTCTAAAGGTACATACTTTTATTCTAAGGCTGTGCTCTCTGGTCTTACACTCTCCCACAAGGTGGCATCAGTGGTAGAGTTGCTGCCTTACAGCGCCAGAGACCCGGGTTTGATCCTGACTATGGGTGCAGTTTGCATGGAGTTTGTATGTTCTCCCCATGACCTGCGTGTGGGTTTTCTCTGGGATCTCTGGTTTCCTCCCACATTCCAAAGACGTACAGGTCTGTAGGTTAATTGACTTGTTATAATTGTAAAATTGTCCCTAGTGTGTGTAGGATAGTGCAAGTGTGCCGGGATCACTGGTCGGCGCGGACTCGGTTTGGGGAAGGGCCTGTTTCCGCTCTGTATCTCAAAACTAAAGTGGAAACATCCTCTCCACATCCACTCTATCTAGGCCTTTTGCTATTTGATAAATGTCAATGAGGTCCCTCCTCATCCTTCCACTCAGTCTATCTAAGGAGCTAGAAGATTTCAGGCTTGATGCCTCCACATGTTGGTTTAAATGCCTCTTGCTGCCTGAGATATCTGATACAGGTGGATACGGATGTAACGTGCTTCGATAACACTAATTAAATGTAACGTGACTGATGGATTAGAAGAACACCATCTGTGTTATGCAGGTCGAATTGGTCATAATACTATTTCGATAGGGAGAGAACCAGAATAATGTTGCTAATTAATAAGCAGGGGAAAATCATCTTGGGATGGGGGGGGGGGGGTAAACCCAGTTTCCATGCATCTTCCCTGCAGTAATCAGATGCCACCCTGTGGGCATTCATTGAAATTGTCAAGCAGTTGCTTCCATGACTCGAGTGCATTGAAGCTCTATTAAACAATGTGACATAATGCATTTGAAAATCCTGAGGGAAAAAAATTGTCATTGCGAGTCTGAAGCTCTCCAGAGAGAGAGAGAGTGAAATTCGTTCTTGGAAATCATGAGGTTGCTAGATCTGGCTTGTACAGCCTTGGATTTAGAACGTTAATGAATGTTCAGTGTGTCGAAGGGATTTGGGAGATGAGGCAGAGAAAAGATCTGGCAAGCGAATGCCAAACAAGAGAACATCATCACAAAATTGATCAAGGATCCCAGCAACCATGTTTTCTTTAAACTTTATAGATACACTGAGTACATGCCGACTACCAATCCCCCATACACTAGCACTATCCTACACAATAGGGGCAATTTACAGACACCAATGAAGCTGTTATACTGCGCTACATTTTGGGATGTGGGAGGAAACCGGAGCATCCGGAGAAAGCCCACACGGTTACAGGGAGAACGTGAGAACTCCACGCAGACAGTACCCATGGTCGGGATGGAACCTGGGTCTCTGGATGTGAGGCAGCAACTCTACCGCTGTGCCGCACTTCCATTCACAAGTGTAACTTGGAATCCCTTCGCAAAATGACTGTTGTTGGAAACAGAGCTGAAATTCCTAATATTCATTGATTATGGATTCAAAGGAGCGAGAGTGAAGTTTGAGAGATACAGGCAAGTACAGATTGGACTAGGAGGGCTGAGTGGATGTCTCTTGTCCCTAGTTACTTTCCAAAACAATCTCGAAGAGTGAGAGTCATTCCTAGTTTAAACGGACACAAAATGCTGGAGTAACTCAGCGGGTCAGGTAGCATCTTTGGAGAAAAGGAATACGTGACATTTCGGGTCGTAACCCCTTTTCAGACTTCAACCAATCCTTCGCCTAAAACTCCTTCCTTCCCTCAACACCCCTCTGACCCCAACCCCCATTCTTGTCACGTTTTCACCATCCCGATAGTTCAGGCCTTCAACTTCATGTTCAGAGGTGCAATATTTTGTCTGGGTAGACGATACACCACTATCAGATCACCCCTCAGCCTCCTGGACGTCAAGGAAGTGGGATGGCTTTAGTTATAATGTAGAAGCAAGGAACTGCAGATGCTGGTTTAAACAAGAGGATACAAAGTGCTGGAGTAACTCAGCGAGCCAGGGGATATCTCTGGAGAACATGGATAGCTCAACCATGGATCTACCAAGATGGAGGCAGTTGTTTGGAACAAGTTGCAGAAGTTATTGATTGCAATTCTGTTATATTACAGGTCACATGAAACTCAACAATAAATATTTGACTTGCTTTTGCTTCCAGGCAGCACACAGTTGCTTTTGTCCCTTCCTCTGGACTGGTCTATGCTTTTGGACGTGGCAACAGAGGTCAGCTGGGGTCTGGACACATGGTTAACGCTCAGGTCCCATACAGAGTGGCTGGAAACTGGGTGACTCACAAGCACAAGGTACACCCCACTGGTAAGTAAAAACCAGCAAGCCTGCCTCTCTAAGGTTGTTTTCTGTTTGAGTGCAGTCTGTGCCCAAACAGTGAGTCTGATTCATTTTTGGCCTATTTTTAGTAAGAGCTATTTCTCCTTTCAGTCATCACTTCAATTTTAGTTTGCGGGTACAGCGCGTAAACGGGCCCACCGAGTATGCGAGTCACCGAGCAACGATCCCCATACACTAGCACCATCCTACAAATTAGGGACAATTTACAGTTTGCAGAAGCCATTTAACCCTACAAACCTGCACGTCTTATGAGTGTGGGAGGAGACTGAAGCACCCTGAGAAAGTCCACGTGGTCAAAGGTTTGTTTATTGTCACGTGTACCAATTGAGGTACAGTGAAACTTGAATTACCATACAATCATACTTAAAAAAAGCAACAAGACACACAACTACATAAAAGTTAACATAAACATCCCCCACATTCCTCACTGTGATGAAAGGCAATGACGTCTAATCTTCTTCCTCTTTATTCTCCCGCATCGGGGCAGTCGAAGCTCCCGAAGTCGGTCTCTGACCAGGGATCGTGAGCTCCACGATGTTAAGTCCACAGACTCCGGCGGTTGGAGCTCCAAGGTCGATCCCCGACAAGGATCGCCAGCTCCGAGGTGTTAAGTCCCGCTGGCTCCCGCCGTTGGAGCTCCCAAAGTCGGTCTCCAGCAGAGGCCGCCAACTCCATGATGTTAGGCCGCAGTGCGGACGGAGATACAACACAGAAAAAGAATCGCACCTCCGTAGAAGTAAGAGATTTAAAAAAGTTTACCCCCACCCGCCACAAGCTAAAGAACACTAAAACATACATTTAACACATACTAAAAATGAACAAAGAAGGAAGTGACGAGACATACTGTTGGCGAGGTGGCCATTGCGGGCCACACGGAGAACATACAAATTCCTTACAGTCAGCGCCCGTGGTTAGGATCGATCCTGGATCTCTGGTGCTGTAAGGCAGCAACTGTCCCAACGTGCCACTGTTCTGCCCCAAATCTTGACTTTTTGGTTTAAGTGTTTTGCTACTTGAGTGTTTGGTTTCAGTCACTAAACCATGGTGTCGCAGGCACCTTCCAGTACAGCTCCCTCACTTGAAATTACTGTGAGGTTTCAGCCTAAGGAGGCATGGTCATGGGGAAGGGATGCGTATGTTGGACATGGGACTCGCTTGCCGTGGGAACGCGAGCATTGGAGTAAGGGTCTCTCCCCACCTAAACAGTTGCCTCTGTGAAGAGATGATTGGAGGTAAGGGTGTCTTGTTAAGTGAGAAGACTTTTGGAGATGGGCGACGTTCAACAAGGGAGGGGGGGGGTTGGGATTGTTGGAAATGGCAACTCCTCAGCAAATGAAGAAAGGATTAGTTCACAGCTCATTTAAGAGCAGTGAAAATGCTTTAAAATGTGGACACAAAGTGCTGGACTAACTGGGTGGGTCAGGCACCATCGCACGGATTCAGCCGCGGGATTGACTTACCATCACCTGGTGGGGTCACAACATCAGAAGCCTGGATCGCCTCAGCGCAGAGGAAGAACAAAGCGGGAAGAGACAGAGACTTTAAGACTTTTGCCTCCATCACAGTGAGGAGGTGCCTGGTGAACTCACTGTGGTGGATGTTAATTTGTGTTTATTGTGTGTTTTGTTATTTATTATTATATGTATGACTGCAGGCAACGAAATTTCATTCAGACCGAAAGGTCTGAATGACAAATAAAGGAATCTCTAATCTCTAATCTCTCCAGAGAAGAAGGGTAGGTGACGTTTCAGGTGGTGGCTCTTCTTCAGACGTTTATTAAAAATGTCCCCATTTAGCTGTGCAGTGTGTTGGGTTGACTCAATCACCGAGTCTTAGTCATAAAGCATGGAAATGGGTCCCTCGGTCGAATGCGTCCATGATGATCAATTAGCCATTTCAGCTAGTCCCATTTGCCCAATATTCATCTAAACTTTTCCTATCCATGTACTTGTGCAAGCTTTAAAATCCTCTGGCACCTTGTCCCATCAATCCATGACACTCTGAGTGAACAAATTACCCCTCGGGTTCCTATTAATTCTTTCTCCTCACCTTAAACCTATGTCCTCTGGTCCTTGATTTCCCTACCCTGGGTAAAAGACTGTGTGCATTCACCCTATTAAGTCCCCTCATTATTTTATACACCCTTATAAGATCGCCCTTTAGTCTTCTGCACTCCAAGAAGTAAAGTCCGAGCTTGCCCAACATCTCCCTATAGTTCAGACCTTTGACTTAATGTGGAAAGTTTGGGTAGTTTAGTTTAGTGATACAACGTGGAAACAGGCCCTCTGGCCCACTGAGTCCACGCTGACCAACACGTCCACTAATTCTATCTCACACCAGGGACAATTTACAGAAGCGAATTAACCTACAAACCTGCACGCCTTTGGAATATGGAAAGAAACCAGAACACCCGGAGAAAACCCACGCACACGGGGAAAACGTGTAATCTCCGTACAGGCAGCACCTGTAGTCGGGATCGAACCCGGGTCCCTGGCGCTGTAAAGCAGCAACTCTACCGCTACGCCACTATGCCGTGTATTGTCCAAGATGCAATCCCGTGTGAATTTTAATATGTGTGCAATAAGTAATTAGAACTACTGACTCTTCAACTGGCAAGTGATGCCTGATTCTCCTTCTCAGAAAGGACCTAGTCTTTTGCCAAGATTAACCTCCTCCATTCAGTACAGTGTAGAAACAAATCAAATAATAGAATAATTTTAGCTCTGGTGTTCAGTCTGAAGATGGGTCCCGACCCGAAACATCACCACTCCATGTTCTCTGGAAGTGCGAACTGACCCATTGAGTTATAACCATATAACCATATAACCATTACAGCACGGAAACAGGCCATCTCGGCCCTTCAAGTCTGTGCCGAATATTAAAAAAAAAAAAAAAAAATACTTCCCCTAGTCCCATCTACCAGTTGCTCCAGAACTTTGTCTTTAAATGTAAACCAGCATCTACAGTTCCTTGTGTCTCCATTTTATTGCTCCTTCTGATGTACTCTTGACTTTCACAACGTCCCATAACTATGGCAAATGGATCTATTGAAGTGCCCTGTTGGTGGGTGGCATTTGTGAGTGAGAGGATTAAAGTCAGCAAACTAGAAACAGTGCTGGAGAAACTCAGCGGGTCAGGACCCCGAAGAAGGGTCCCGACCCGAAACAGCACCCATCATCCTTTTTCTGCCTGTTACTCCAGCACTTTGGGTCTATCTTCGGTGTAAACCAGCATCTGCACGAGCATCCTTCCTACCAAAAGTCAGCGAACTGTTGGCGCCAGTAATTGGAGGAGTGTGAGTGTGAGTGTGTGTGTAGACCACCGCCACTATTATGTACTGAGACTTGCTTTGTTCTTCCGGCAGACCAGTCGAGTTACCGCGTGCTGAAACAGGTCTCTTGCGGAGGCGATCAGAGCTTTGCCCTCTTCTTCCATCAAGAGGTGAGGCCGGACCCGGGGAAGGCATCCTCTGGCAACGCAACAACCGTGTTGCTGCTCCGTGACGTAAAGTCCGGGGTGCTGCCAGGGAACGTGGGAGCACGGTGAATAAAAGTCACAGTCAGTGATCCACATCAAAGTCCCCTTGACCAGAGCATTAGACGGCACTGAGCCACTGGAGTTTAGTAGGATGAGGGGAGGCGGCCTCATTGAAATAGTGAAACACCAACAGGTTTTAATTTGTCTGATTTGTTCCTGGGATCTCGCTGTGCACGCCTTCTTTGATTGGAGCATTGACTATAAGAATCGGGAAGTCATCATGCATTAACACTTGCATTTGGAGTATTGTATGCAGTGCTGGGTGCCCCGTTACAGGAAGGATGTGGAGGCTTTGGTGGGAGTGCAAAAGAGGATTAGCAGAATGTTCCCTGGATTAGAGGGTGTTAGCAACAAGGAGAGGTTGGACAAACGTGGATTGTTTTATCTGGAACGCTGGAGATTGAGGGGAGACCTGATAAAAGTATCGAAAATTATGAGAGGGATAGTCGGAACCTTTTCCCCACGGTGGAAATGTCAAAGACTTGAGGGCATAGTTTTAAGGTGAGAGGGATGATGTTTGAAGGAGATGTGTGCGGCAAGTTATTTTACAGGTGGGTATTTGGGACACACTACCAGGGGTGGTAGTCGAGACAGGTATATTAGTAGCATTTGAGGCTTTTAGAAAGGCACATGGATATTCGGAATGGAAGGATATGGATCACGTGCAAGCAGAGGAGTTTATTATAGACAATAGACAATAGGTGCAGGATTAGGCCATTTGGCCCTTCAAGCCAGCACCGCCATTCAATATGATCATCCCCAATCAGTACCCCGTTCCTGCCTTCTCCCCATATCCCCTGACTCCGCTATTTTTAAGAGCCCTATCTAGCTCTCTCTAGAAAGCATCCATAGAACCTGCCTCCACCACCCTCTGAGGCAGAGAATTCCGCAGACTCACAACTCTCTGTGAGAAAAACGTTCTAAATGGCTTACTCCTTATTCTTATACTGTGGCCCCTGGTTCTGTACTCCCCCAACATCGGGAACATGTTTCCTGCCTCTAGCGTGTCCAAGCCCTTAACAATCTTATATGTTTCAATGAGATTCACTCTCATCCTAAACTCCAGAGTCTACAAGCCCAGCTGCTTTATTCTCTCAGCATATGACAGTCCCGCCATCCTGGGAATTAACCTTGTAATTATTATGTAATGATGTGCAAAGATTCAGGTAATAACAGTGACCAAATTTTAGAAAGTATTGTGTTAGATGCATGATTTTTTAGGCTGTCTTTATGCATGGAAGGAGCAAGATAAACCTCTGTCCTATTTGTCTATTTACCAAGCTGTGCCGCATAGGGAGTTATTCGGGGTAGTGTGCTGAGTGATGGGGAGTTAGTGTGACATGACCCACTCCACCCCTCACCCTGCCCAGTAGTTAAGATGGGACCATGGACATGGGGAATATTTAGCAGCATGATAGTCAACGGCCTGTCCCACTTGGGCGTGATTTGCGCGTCGTGCAGGTGGCGGGCGAAGATTTTGCTAATCCCAAAATCCTGGGGCGCCACATGCGACCGCGTGTCACTGCCTACGCCACCACATCTCACCACGCGCCATGCGCGCGTAATGCACGCCATGCACACGTCATGACGCGTGCGTGATGCGTAAATAATGTTGCGTTGTGATGCGTAAATGATGTCGCGTAAATGACGAGCAAATAATAATAATAATAATAATAGATATTTTTTATATAGCGCTTTTCAGGACTCAAAGTCGCTTTACAATTGAGAGTCAGGAATAAACAAAACAAAATAGAGCAGTAAGACAGAGGGGAGGGGAACATGGGACTAAGGGTATGCAGAGGTGAAGAGATGGGTCTGGAAGATGGTGAGGGACTCAGAATTTTGGACCGGTTGTGGGAGGGAATTCCAGAGCCTGGGAGCTGCCCTGGAGAAGGCTCTGCCTCCAAAAGTGCAGAGGTTTGATTTCGGAGTGGAGAGGAGACTGGCTGATGTGCATCTGAGTGACCGTGAGGGTTGGTAGGGGGAAAGGCCCATAAGCACATGAACCTTCAAAAGCTGAAAATCTCAATACCGCTCATATTTAACTTGCAAAATGAATGCTGGACCTTGTGAAGAATAGGCACAATAAGCCCATGTTCTTTGCTTCTTTATTCCCCTATGATGGGAAAAAACTCTGTTCATTTAGACGATCTATTCCCCTCATGATTTTATAGGCATCTATAAGATCATCCCTCCTCCTTCTGCACTTCAAGGAAAATTCCAAGGCTGCCCAACCTCTCCCTCTTGCCAACACCCTCAAGTACTGACAACGGTACGATGGAACTTTATTTATCCCAGGAGGGAAATGGATCTGCCAACTGTCATAAAAAACACAAAATACATGAAACATGAAATTAAAGTGACGAGTGGAACGGCTTGGGGGATGTGCAAAGATTGAGGGAGGGGGGGGGGTGGAGTTAATCCCCCTCCTTGTGAACGATTTGAGTTTTGTTAAAACTCTTTATTTTGCCTTATTGTCCTCTGTTAGACAACAAATACATTCACAATTAAGCAGCAGGAGGTTTCTGCCCCATTCAGAGTGCCAGTCATTCCAACCATCTTGCACCACCCCAAACCTGCGCTTAACATGCTGTATTTCTCGTTCACAGAACTCGCAAGTCCCTGATGACTTCCGCTGCATGGATCCTGTCAGGCGGGTCAGGATCATTAACAACAGCAATAACAAGTGGCTGCTCAGCCTTTCAGGGAAGGATGTGCTGAAGTAAGTTATGGATCCAGCTTTGATTGACGAGTAGCCTTTAGACTTTACTTCGGACTTCAGACTTTAGAGATACAGCACAGAAGCAGGCTGTTCAGCCCACCGAGTCCGCGCCGACCAGCGATCACCCCGTACACTAGCACAATCCTATATATTAGGGACAGTTTACAATCTTGACTGAAACAAATTAACCTGCCAACCTGCACGTCTTTGGAATGTGGGAGGAAAGGGGAGCACCTGGAGAAAACCCACGTGGTCAGGGGAAAAATGTACAAACTCTGTACAGACAGCACCAGTAGTCAGGATCGAACCTGGGTCTCTGGTGCACTGAGGCAGCGACTCCACCGCTGCACCACCGTGCCGCCCCAGACTTTGTTTTCACTCATTGATCTCAAATGCCCAAGAGGACAGCGGTTTTCCCACAGTGAACCACTTCCAACGTACCTGTTGGCCTGCCCTTTATTCTGTTTTTCTATATTACTCCCCTGACTAAGATCGCCTTCGACCCAGGCCCTGCCAGAGCTATACTTTTGTTGCAATGGAGACTTGGGACACTCTCAGGAGATGAAGACCAGTATTACATGCGAGTCCTCACCAATTGTAGTTTTTTTTTTTGCTACTTTCAATTTTCAGTTTAATCCAACTCAAGGAATTTGTGCAGGACTTTTACAGACTACTGCCGATGCAGTAAATTGCTTATAATTTAGAGATACAGCGCGGAAATAGGCCCTTCGGCCCAAATAGCATCACGGATGCCCGTGCGCTAGTTCTATCCCACACACTAAAGGCAATTTACAGAACCCAATTAACCTACAAATCTGTACATCTTTGGAATGTGGGAGGAAACCGAAGAACCTGGAGGAAACCCACGCAGTCACGCAAACTCCATACAGACAGCACCTGTAGTTTGGATCGAACCCGGGTCTCTTGCGCTGTAAGGCAGCAATTCTACTGCTGCACCATTACATAGAAACATAGAAAATAGGTGTTGGAGGAGGCCATTTGGCCCTTCGAGCCTGCACTGCTATTCATTGTGATCATGGCTGATAATCCACAATCAGTAACCCGTGCCAGTCTTCGACCCATATCCCTTGATTCCGCTAGCCCCAGAGCTCTATCGAACTCTCTCTTGAAAACATCCAGTGAATTGCTCTCCACTGCCTTCTGTGGCAGAGAATTCCACAAATTCACAACTCTCTGGGTGAAAAAGTGTTTTCTCATCTCAGTCTTAAATGGCTTCCCCTTTATTTGTAGACTGTGGCCCCTGGTTCTGGACTTCCCCATCATTGGGAACATTTTTCCTGCATCTAGCTTGTCCAGTCCTTTTATAATTTTATACGTTTCTATAAGATCCCCTCTCAATTACCATTGTGCTTGTTTTGTTGACAAAAAAGTAATTGGTACGAATATCATTCCTTACTATTTCTTTTTATTTAGTAAGGGTTTTTTATTACATATTCACAGTTTACAATATACTGCATTAATCAAAACTGCCTTTCGTGTAATTTGCAAACATTGTCAGGCGTGTATATGGCACACTCGACCACCCCACCCCACTCTTATGCCCATGGTGACCAATGTTTACAGAAAGCCACAAGTCCCCGTAGACACCGCGTGTTCCCTCTCCAGAAACACAACAACATGGCCGTAAGCCCTGATAAGGTCATTTCGTACTGTTGGAGTCTATGGCGGATCATCATCCAATAAGCTACTTAAATTGATTAAGGGCCTGAACCTCTAACGTAATTAATAAATTACTGTAAGGCACAAAGTGCCTGTGAGTGGGCCAGACAGTATGTTTGTAACACAAAGATAGGTGACGTTTCACATTGGGACCCTTCTGCAGACTATCTGTTCTCCAGAGATGCTGCCTCACCCACTGAGTTACTCCAGTACTTTGTGACTATTTTTGTATAAACCAACGTCTGCAGTTCCTTGTATCTCTTTTTAAAATTTTATTTTAGTAATATTTAAAATTCTAAAAAATGGAAAATCTACTTTTTTAACTTTTTCGAGGTGCTGGTCGAGTTGATCATCACAAAAACAAAATCAGTGGTTATAAGATTAATAAATTTGAGATTATTTGCAGCCAGTACAAAGAGGTAATATTGAGCAAAGAATAGATACAAGGAACTGCAGATACTGGTTTACAAAAGAGGACACAAAGTGCTGGAGTAACTCAGCGGGTCAGGCAGAGTCTCTGGAGAACATGGATAGGTGACGTTTTGGGTCATGTGCCTTTTTCAGATGAAGATATAGTTAGTCTGTACCTCAAAGCCTTGCCTGTAAGTCTCCAAATGACTGTGGCGTGGTCTCTTTCCCTCCTAAAGGGCCTGTCCCACTTGGTGATTTTTGTCGGCGACTGCCGGTGTCATATCAGTGTCGCCAAAAGATTTTGAACATTTCAAAATCCAGCGGCGACAAAAAAGATGTTGCAACACTTGAAAGAACGCTGCGCATCATACGTCATCACACCGCAAATTTTTCAGTGACCAGACTCGTCAGTCAATGATGCTGGCAGTCGCCGAAAAAATCGGGACTGGCCCTTTAATCTGACAAAGGATTTCTCTTTGTCTCTCTCTTTGTCTCTCTCTTTGTCTCTCTCTTTGTCTCTCTCTTTGTCTCTCTCTTTGTCTCTCTCTTTGTCTCTCTCTTTGTCTCTCTCTTTGTCTCTCTCTTTGTCTCTCTCTTTGTCTCTCTCTTTGTCTCTCTCTTTGTCTCTCTCTTTGTCTCTCTCTTTGTCTCTCTCTTTGTCTCTCTCTTTGTCTCTCTCTTTGTCTCTCTCTTTGTCTCTCTCTTTGTCTCTCTCTTTGTCTCTCTCTTTGTCTCTCTCTTTGTCTCTCTCTTTGTCTCTCTCTTTGTCTCTCTCTTTGTCTCTCTCTTTGTCTCTCTCTTTGTCTCTCTCTTTGTCTCTCTCTTTGTCTCTCTCTTTGTCTCTCTCTTTGTCTCTCTCTTTGTCTCTCTCTTTGTCTCTCTCTTTGTCTCTCTCTTTGTCTCTCTCTTTGTCTCTCTCTTTGTCTCTCTCTTTGTCTCTCTCTTTGTCTCTCTCTTTGTCTCTCTCTTTGTCTCTCTCTTTGTCTCTCTCTTTGTCTCTCTCTTTGTCTCTCTCTTTGTCTCTCTCTTTGTCTCTCTCTTTGTCTCCCTCTTTGTCTCCCTCTTTGTCTCTGTGTGTCTCTCTCTTTGTCTCTGTGTGTCTCTCTCTGTGTGTGTGTGTCTCTCTCTCTCTATGTGTGTGTCTCTCTCTGTGTCTCTCTGTGTGTCTGTATCTCTCTGTCTCTCTCTGTAAAATGTTGGAGGATTATATGCTGTGCGGAGGGACGAACATTTTCCCCCACCTCCAACGGGATCCCACTACTGGCCACATTTTCCCATCTCCACCCCTTTCTGCTTTACGCAGAGACTGTTCCCTCTGCAACTCCCTGGTCAACTCGTCCCTTCCCACCCAAACCACCCCCCTCCCCAGGTACTTTCCCCTGCAACTGCAGGAGATGCAACACCTGTCCCTTTACCTCCGCCCTCAACTCCAACCAAGGGCCCCGACAATCTTTTCAGGTGAGGCAGAGGTTCACTTGCACATGCTCCAACCTCATCTACTGTATTTGCTGTTCCAGGTGTCAACTTCTGTACATCGGTGAGACCAAACGCAGGCTAGGTGATCGTTTCGCTGAACATCTCCGCTCAATCCGCCTTAACCTACCTGATCTCCCGGTTGCTCAGCTCTTTAACTCCCCCTCCCATTCCCAATCTGACCTTTCTGTCCTGGGCCTCCTCCATTGTCAGAGTGAGGCCCAGCGCAAATTGGAGGAACAGCACCTCATATTTCGCTTGTGTAGCTTACACCCCAGCGGTAAGAACATTGACTTCTCTAACTTCAAATAGCCCTTGCTTTCCCTCGCTCTCCATCCCCTCCCCCTTCCCAGTTCTCCCACCAGTCTTACTGTCTCCGACTACATTCTATCTCTGTCCCGCCCACTCCCCTGACATCAGTCTGAGGAAGGGTCTCGACCCGAAACGTCACCCATTCCTTCTCTCCAGAGATGCTGCCTGCCCTGCTGAGTTAATCCAGCATTTTGCGTCTACCTTCTTTTTGATAATACGTTTATAATTTTTTTTCCCTTTGATCTCACACGGCAATTTACAATCTCCTGAGGAAACTTGCCCTTTGTCATTTTAATCATCCATCTTATGTTTTATTCATTATCAGCCTTGTTCCCACTGACACAAACAGACTGAGCAGCTGTTTATCTGACAATTGTCTCGCACACTAATTGTCTCGGACCCTGTTACATCCAACGATCCTATAGCGAGCAAGATAGTCCACTCGATGAAAAAGATGGGCAGATTCATGGGTAATTTTTGGCCCCATTTCCGTAACCGGCTTCCGTCTCCGCACCAAAGATCCCATAATGGAGCAAAGATACTAGTGCAGAGACGGAAGCCGGTTACAGAAACATCCTCGTAAAAATAAAAGTTATTTGGAAAAAATCTTCCCATTTTCAGAATTATAATTTATTAACACAAACGGTTGATTACACTGCGAGTCCGGTCGGGTCAGGTCGGGTCGGGTCGGGTAACTGAAATGGATGAAAAAAAAGGCCCACGTTCTGCTCCGTTGCGTGCTACACGTCAGCCCATTGCATTTAGAAGGAGTGGTCTATCTTGCTCCGCTATAGGGTCTTTGGTTACATCAATGATAAGTTGCTTTGGAAATTATTCTCCATTGCTTAATCAATGTTCTGTCCTTCATTTACTTGCTTTGAGCATCACCCTTCACGTTTGAGTGGTGTGTTTACGCATGTTTGTTGTGGACAGCACAGTGGTGCAGCTGGTAGAGCTGTTGCCTCACAGCTCCCAGAGACCCAAGTTCAATCCTGATCTCGGATGCTGTTTCTGTGTGAAGTTTGCATGTTCTCCCTGTGACTGTGCGGGTTTCATCCGTGTACCTCGGTTTCGTCCCACATCCCAAAGACGTGTGGGTTTGCAGGTTAATTGACTGTTAATTGCCTTGGTGTGAAAATGGAATAACATAGAATTAGTGACGACGGGTGATCGATGGTCGGTGTGGACTCAGTGAGTCGGAGGGCATGTTTCCATGCTGCACCTCTAAACAAAACTAAACATTTGGAGTAGGAATGAAATGCAGATGCTGGTTTGCACCAAAGATGGGCACCAAATGCTGGAGTAACTCAACGGGACTAACAGCATCTCTGGAGAGAAGGAATGGGTGACGTTTCGGGTCGAAACAATTGTTGGTGCTTTCACCGAAGCAAGAGGATTGAGCATATACTCAACATCCATCAGATAATCATCCTTCATCAATATGTCCCTGCTCTACGACACTGGCCTGCAACAAAATCCCGGTGAAATTTCAGGCTTTCAGACTTTAGGGATACAGCGCAGAAACGGGCCCTTCAGCCCCTCAGTCCACTCCGACCCATGATCTCCGTACTCTATCACTATCCTACACACGAGGGACAATTTACAATTTTACTGAATCCAATCAACCTACAAACCCGTCTTTGGAATGTGGGAGGGGATAGGAGCTCCCGGAGAAAGCCCACGCGGTCACGGGGAGAACGTACAAACACCGTAACTGACACTACCCGTATTCAGGATTGAACCCGAGTCTCTGACGCTGTGAAAGCAGCAACTCTACCGCTGCGCCACTGTGCTGCTCTGTGACATGAATATGAACTACTTTCTAAATCCTAAGGGATGTCTCTCAGCTAAGGTTGACATTGGTGATGGATTGTTGGAAATGTGAAATAGAAGCAGAAAATACTGTAAAAGGAGAGACCAAGTTAATGTTTCAGGCTGCACGGTCTCAAGTGGTTCTTTGATCTGAAACATTAATTCAAATTCTCTCTCCCCAGATGCTGCCTGACCTGCTGAGTGTTTCCAGCATTGTCTATTTTTATTCCATTACATCCAAGTTCAGGTTGGGTTTATAATTTAGTTGAACGTAGAATTTCATTCAACTCTGAATTAAAGGAAGGCCAGTGGCCAGATATTATTATGTGTATTCAACCGATTTACCTGCGATTTTTTTTTTTTCTTTTTTCGTTCTTTTTTTTTTTTTCCCTTCTTCACTTTTCCACATTTTTATTTTGCAGTGAATTGAACGTGATCTTTTCTTCACCTGGGTGTTTGAATGGCAGTTTTCTTAACCATCAGTAAGTACAGTTACTTTTAAATGTGTGTAGTAAATAGGGCTTGCTTTTATATCAAGCCTGTCACAGACTCTGGTTATTCCAAAGGGCTTTACAAATACAGATCCACCACCTTTTTACCGGCACCCTTGATTCCTGAACCTTGCCATATTATTAGTTTTGCCGGACCATCAGAGGTCACGGCCTCGGGGTGCCGAGATACCGGCCCACAAAGTCGGCATCAGAAGTCGCCAATGGGAACGGATCTGCCGTTTCCGGCCGGGCCCGAGTTCCAGAGCCCCGGCCACAAGCGGCAAATTTGACCCACCGATTGGCCACAGAAGTCCCGATGAGGTCGAGATCGGCCGCCTCACCAGGTCTAGGTGCCACATTTTCAGGGGGACTTCAGGGAGGATTTCAAGTGCGCTCTCCTAATGTTGTCTGGATTAAAGGAGGTGCGGGACCACCAGTTGCTGGAAAATCGGGGGTGGACCTGCACTTCTGAAATGTAGTCACAACTGCAACATAGGGAAATGTGTGTTGCCCACGGATTATCCCAGCTGCTTAGTATCTGATACAGCCTATTTGTCGGATATTCCATCTGAGTATGGTAAAGCAATCTTGTAATTAGGCTGCACAACCCCATAGGGTTGCTTTCATATCGAGCCTCTCACAGCCTCTGGTTGTTCCAAAGGGTTTTACAAGTCCAGGTCTACCACCGATTTTTGATGAACTGTGTCGGCACCAAAACATGGTGACTCTTGTGTACAGCCTAGGTGAGGTCTGCAACATCATTTTACCGGCTTGTATGCAAAACAAAGCATTTCCCTGTACCTCAGAACATGTGACAGTTACTGTAAGTATCATTCGTTGAATAAGTTCGGAGTTAGATCTGGAATGGACAAACTCTGTGTTATTATAATGATGTAAATATTAACTATTGTCAAATTATTTGCTGCCATGTCTATAAATGATAGGAACCCAAAATATTGATTTATTTTATGAGAGTAAAGCACCGATTGCAACAGAATGGATCAGTAATGAGTAAAATATACTTGTTTTTGCTGCAGGAATGATGAGCATTTCAAAACCAGTCCTCGGAACCCAGGCATTGACTTGAATGCAATCCGGTTATTTTTTGAGAACATGGTGAAGTCTCCATATTGCAAGTTACTCCAGCAGGTAAACTGTTAACATTGCAGGGCTTGGAGCTCGCTCGCTTTGCTATGCTTTGCTTCTGGTTGAGGGAGTGGGCAAGTCACCCTTTTACACTTGGGATTATCTCAGGGCTGATGTGTGAACATTACTTTAGGCTGACCTACTTACTTGACTTACTGTATTTCCCGCCAATGAAGACGCTATTTTTACCCTGAAATAAGGCCCGAAAATTTACCTGCGTCTTGGAGGCCGAAGGTTAGATTGTTAGCCAAGAAAGCACACAAAATGCTGGAGGAACTCAGCGGGTGCAGCAGCATCTATGGAGCGAAGGAGATAGCCAACGTTTCGGGCCGAAACCCTTCTTCAGACTGATAGGGAGTGAGGGGAGGCGGGGAGTAGAAAGGAAAAAGTTAGCCAAGAAAGATAGACTTGGGCCAAATCGCTTTTAAAACATGGGGGGACACAATGAGGCCTAACACAGGGCTTGACAATCGTAACCCGAACTCATCCGGCACGCAGGCGTGTTTTTTTTCAATTACCGGTAGTTTTCCACGACCTGGGAACTGCAGCCAGCCCCGGGGCACGCAGGCGACCTGGGTGTCACAACCAGACCTGGGGCAAGGCGAGCCGACCTGGGAGCTGCAGCCATTCGCGGGGCACGCAGCCGATCTGGGTGTCACGGCCAGACCTGGGGCAAGCGAGCCGACTGGGCGCTATAGCCAGTCCTGCCAGCCGACCTGGGCGCTAAACCAAACCCTTGATCCTGTTCCGCCAGGCTTTTTTTTCAAAATTTAGCAACTCAAAATGGGGATGCGTCCTCATTGCTGGGAAATACGGGAAGTGTTTTAGACTTTAGAGATACAGAGCAGAGACAGGCTCTTCGGCCCACCGAGTCTACGCCGACCTACACTAACACAATCCTACACACTAGGGACAATTTTACAACTTCCCAAAGCCTTCCCGGCGGCAGATTTGGCGCGGGAAGCTTTAAATATAGAGCTACCAGCCACAGAGCTATCTGCTATACTCTCATCACATGCTGTGAGGCAGCAACTCTACCACTGTGCCGCCCATTGTCCCATATCACAGATCTGCAGTAAATGGGTAGAACTCACCTATTTTTAATTGTTAACATGGTTTTTAATAATTAAAAAAGATTCTTTTGTGAAAAGGTTTACACTAAAAATGAACAATGAAAATTGATATAATTTATAGGGTTATTTAAATTTAGTTTTTAGTTCATTTTTTTTTGTTTTAGAGATACAGCGGGGAAACAGGCCCTTCGGCCCACCAAGTCCATGCCGACCATCTATCACCCGTTCACACTAGTTCTATGTTTTCCACTTTCCCGTCCACTCCCTTCACATTCGGGGCTTTTTGTTTTACAGGGGCCAATTAACCTACAAACCCGCACACCTTTGGGATGTGGGTGGAAACCGGAGCACCCGGAGGAAACCCACATGGTCACAGGGAGAATGAGCAAACTCTACACAGACAGCTTTGAAGTCCGGGATTAAACCTGGTCCCTGATGCTTTAGGGCAGCAGCTCTACCAGCTGCGCCACTGCGTTGCCCATCGGGTGTGTAAAACCCCACACACAAATTTATCATTTTCTCCCTGATCTTTGGTTGATTGAGACGATTCCCGGTTGATGTAAGGCAGCAGGTGCTCTGCTCTGCGAATCGTCATGGCCGTTCTTCCATCGCATCACCATTCTCCTGCTCTACCCACTGATCTCTGGGATATATTAATATCTAGAAGTGGGGACAGAGGGTTATAGTCATACAGCACAAACATGCCTTTTGGCCCAAGTCGTCCCTGTCCAAATGCTCTATTTAATGCTATTGCAGGTACCTGTCTCAACTACCTACTCTGGCAGCTCGATCTACAAACCCACCACCCTCTGAGTGAAGAGGTTTCCCCTCGGGTTCCTATTAAATCTGTCGGTAGATACAAAATGCTGGAGTAACTCAGCGGGTGAGGCAGCATCTATGGAGAGAAGGAATTGGCGACGTTTCGGGTCGAGACCCGAATCGTCACCAATTCCTTCTCTCCATAGATGCTGCCTCATCCGATGAGTTACTCCAGCATTTTGTGTCTACCTTTGATTTACCAGCATCTGCAGTTCTTTTTTATATATTAAATGTGTTGAGTCTTTTACCCACATTGGGGATTGAGAAGCAGAAGAAGGTCTAATGTAAGGGGGGGGGGGGGGGGGGGGGGATGGAAGGATTTTGGAGGAACCTGTGGGGCAACCTTTTTTACAAAAAAGTGTGGCAGGTAAATGGAACGAGATGCCGGAGGAGATAATTGAGGCAGGTAGTTCAAGTCAAGTTCAAGTTAAATTTAATGTCACATACACCAATTGGTGCAGTGAAATTTGAGTTGCTATACAGCCACACAAATAAAATAAACTATCAAAAGGGACATTTGAACAGGTACATGGATAGGATATGGAGGGATATGGGCCAAATGCAGGCAGGTGGAACTAGTGTAAATGAGGCATGTTGGTTGGCGTGGGCAAGTTAGGCCGAAGGACCTGTTTCTAGGCTGTTTGACTATGGCTATGAGTCACAAGTTCATTCAAAACTGGGTCCCTGCGGGCTCTCTCGGGCAGAGACTTCCAAAGATCTGCCTCTCTCAAAGTGAAGAAGTATCTCCCCATCTCAGTCTGAAGTGATGCCCCCTTAATTCTGCTGCTGTGGCGTTTGGATTTGTGTTCCTCAGCTGAGCTTCACCAATGCAACCCCGTTGACATACCTCTGGGGCTTCTTTCCCTTCTGCAGGTGTCTGTGACGGTGGAGAATCGCCTCCTCTCCCAGTTGCCGACTTCGCCTCCTGACGTTGAGGCGATGAGAGCCTTCTTGATATTACCAGCGTTTCCTCTTTTCCAAGACTCCAAGAGTTATTTGACCTTTGCACTTCCTTTTGCCGCTGCCATTCTCCACCTGGACGTCAACCCAAGCAAAGTGTTGGGTAGGTATTGAGCATGTCTGGAGATGATTGCGTCACTCAGCTTGGCAAGGGGCCGTTCGGCCCACCAAATCCATACTGACCATAAAGGGCAACTTGCCCTTCATTTCGTTTAGTTCAGAGATATAGCGTGGAAACGGGCCCTTCGGCCCACCGAGTTGCGCTGACCAGCAATCGCACCCATACACAAGCACTATGTTATCCCAGTTTTGCATCCTGCAACCCTAGGGGCAATTTACAGAAGCCAATTAACCTACAAACCAGTATGTCTTTGGAGTGTGGGAAGAAACCCACGCGGTCGGTCACAGGGAGAATATGCAACTCCACACAGACAGCAACCTGGCCTCTGGCGTTGTAAGGCAGCTGCTCTACCGCTGTTCCGCCCATATTGTGGAACGTGACTCTTTAGTGATGGAAGAAATTATGTTGGGCTGGATAGGATGGGAAAGGATGGGATGGGATAGTTGGCTGGATAGGATGGGAAAGTTGCAAGCCGTCTAACTCAACCCAAAACAATAGTTGGGGAATGGGCTAAAACCAAAGGCAATGAATATTGACTATGGAAATTAGTTGAATTGACTCTTGGCATGAGTTGATCATTGCATACGTATCATGGTGAGCACGTGGCGGCACGGTGGCTCAGCCTGTAGAGCCACTGTCTAACAGTGCTGGAGACACAGGTTCGATCCTGACCTCGGGTGCTGTTTGTGTGGAGTTTGCATATTTTTCCCTGTGACCGTGCGTTTCCTCCGGGTACTCCGGTTTCCTCCCACATCCCAAAGACGCGCAGGTGTGTAGGTTAATTGGCTTCTGTAAAATTGCCCCTAGAGTGTAGGGAGTGAATGGGAAAGTGGGATAACACAGAGCCAGTGTGAAAGGGTGATTGATGGCTGCCATGGACTCGGTGAGTTGAAGGGCTGTTTCTATGATGTATCACTAAACTAAACTAAACACAACCCACTAACCAGTGGCCTGTGGCAGATGGGGGCTTAAAAGGTGTCTGGAGTTTTTTCTAAGTGTGGATGCAGAAGGCATTTGCAAACAGATTCTGAGCAGTGGGTGAGATGTGGTCAGAGATGGCTCTGTCATGAGACACTTGGACACGGAAGCCCAAGAGAAGTAGGAACGATTAATGGGATCCATTGGGGTAAAAGTATTTAGAATGAGGTTAGACACAAAATGCTGGAGTAGCTCAGCAGGTCAGGCATCACGTGTAGGAAGGAACTGCAGATGCTGGTTTAAGCCAAAGTTAGGCACAAAATGCTGGAGTAACTCAGCGGGACAGGCAGCATCTCTGGCGAGAATGACTGGGTGATGTTTTGGAGTGAGGGAGCAATTTAAAAAGGGCAGACTTGAAACCGGGGGGACTGAGAGGAATAGTGGATGAGGGGTCAGTGTGAGAGTAGGGATGGGTGCTACAGTGGATGACGCTAACTCTACCAGATCACACTGCAGTTTCCTGATATTATGTGGACAAACTCATGGATAAACACAAGTTTCTTTTCTTCTTTTCTTCTTGCAGATAACTGGTGGTGTTGGGTGGGTGCGAGCTACTTTGGCCGATTGGTGGAGCTCTACAAACATGCAGTTGTGTACCTGCTGACCAGAATGAGAACCGTGCTGTTGGCTCCTGTATTTAGCCATTACATCAAGGATGCTCTTCAAGTTTTGGAAAAGCTGCACAAGGTACCTATTAGGATGGGTTGATGCGTGGCACAGTAGAGTTGCTGCCTTACAGTGCCAGAGGCCCGGGATTGATCCTGACTACGGCTGCTGTCTGTTTGGAATTTTACCTTCTCCCTGTGACCGTGTGGGTTTTCTCCGGGTGCACCGGTTTCCTCCCACACTCCAAAGGCGTACAGGTTTGTAGCTTAATTGGCAAGTTGTAAAAGTGTCTCTCGTGCGGGTAGGTTAGTGTACGCTGTTCGGCGCCGACTGAAGCGCCTGTTTCCACACTGTATTTCAATCTTTGTATCTCTATCACAGAAATGTATTGTCACCTCTACGCCACCTATCCATGTTCTCCAGAGATGCTGCCTGACCCGCTGAGTTACTCCAATGGTTTGTGTCTTTTTTTTATAAACCAGCATCTACAGTTCCTTGTTGCGATGTACTAAAGTGCAGCTGGGTCTGAATAAAGACATTTGGACCTGACTGGAGTGTAGGACTGTTGGCTTTGTAAGGGTGTCGCGGTCATCTGTTCAGGGAAGCAGATGAAAATAATAGCCAGAGGCACAAGGAACTCCGGATGCTGGAATCTTCAGTAAAACCCGAATTGCTGGAGTAACTTAGCGGATCAAGCAGCATCAGCGGAAGAAATGGATAGGCGACGTTTTGGGTTGGGACATTTCAACAGAAAATAACACCCAATCGGCTGCAAATTCAGGTGATCTCAATGGCCCAGCAGTTTGGATGTGTTGGGTTTAAAATTGTTACTTGTAGGATTTTAATATTGGCGTAACTACAAACGGTGCACATCACTCCTTGTGGTTGCTAACTCCTTGCATGAGTGTTGCAGCACTCCTCGTATGAACCAAGGCAGGCGTTTGCTCCTGTGGGGTTTCTTATTTTTTTTAACCTGGAAACGAGAGTGCCACCACTGAACTAATCTTTCCTTCCTCATCATGGCACAGGTGAATACAATCGCTAACCATGTTGACTATGATATGTTTTACATCCATGAACTCAACAACTTGGTCAACATTGAATCCGATTATCTTTACTGGGCGTCCCAACATGCTGGAGTGGTAAGTGCACCCCTTTAAATCTGTTACAGTTTTGTAAATTGGAGAGGGCTCTTCTCTTCTCCACTTCTCTGTAATTAACATGTGCTTTTATTTTGCAGAAACTACAACCAGCTATTGCAGAGGTAGGCAACACCTTTAAAACATTTTTTTTTTTTAAATGTTGGTCAATTTCGTTGGGCCATGACCTGTTGTATAAATTACCCTCAAATCACGGGCGGCACAGTGGCGCAGCGGTAGAGTTGCTGCTTCACAGCCCCTGAGACCCATGTTTGATCCTGACTGTCTGTGCGGTGTTTGCACGCTCTCCCTGTGACCCCGTGTGGGTTTCCTTCGGGTGCTCCGGTTTTCTCCCACATTCCAAAGACTTGTTGGTTAATTGGCTTCTGTAAATTCTCCCTAGTGTGTAGGATAGACTACGAGTGCTGTCTTACGGAGTTTGCACGTTCTCCCCGTGATCTGCGTGGGTTTTCTCCGAGTTCTTCAGTTTCCTCCCACACTCCAAAGGCGTACAGGTTTGTAGGTCAATTGTCTTGGTAATGTTTTAAAAAATTGTCCCTAGTGGGTATAGGACAGCGTTGATCCGCCATAGCAGGGATCGCTGGTCGGCGCGGACCTGGTGGGCCGAAGGGCCTGTTTTCGAGCTGTATCTCTAAACTAATTCCAGATTTATTTAATTACATGGATTTAAAATTCCAACCTGGCATGTTGGGATTCAAGCTCTTGCCTGTGGATCATTGGTTCAGAAATCCTGACTGTGACCTGTTAACATAAGCACTGCGATGACCATGTCATACGCCAGGGTGTTGTTTGCTTTCACCCGAGAGGTCATGTCTTGGCCGCACTTTAACATCCCCGCACATAAAGTGAGGCATCAGGTTAGACAATGAGACAAATATTGTGTATAAGGCGTAGGTAGATAAACAAAAAAAGTTTTTCACTGTACTCCGGTACAGATAAGAAACAAAACTAAAAGTAACTAAAACAAGACTGTTGCCTGGATGAGGGGGTTTTAGCTACAGGGAGAGGTTGGAAAAACTTGGATTGTTTTCTCTGGAACGTCGGAGGTTGAGGGGAGACTTGAGAGAAATATATCAAATTATGAGAGGTATAGATAGTAGACAGTCAGAACCTTTTTCCCAGGGTGGAAATATCCAACACTCGAGGCTGTAGCTACAAGCTAAGAGGGGGTAAGTTGAATGGAGATGTGCAGGACAGAGAGTGGTGGGGGGCCTGGAACGCATTGCCAGGGATGACAGATATGATAGTGGCGCTTAAGAGTCTTTATGTAGGTACATGGATGTGCAGGGAATAGAGGGTTGTGGATCATAGACAGGATCATGGGTTCAGTTTAACTTGGCATCCTGTTTGGCAACGACATTGTAGGCCGACGGGCCGTTTCATTTGTTGTACAGTTCTATGTTCTGTAAAATGGGGTTTTGATCCTGTGAATTCTAATCCAAAATGGAGAGTGGCACCACTGCACCAAAGCTGAGACTCGTGTTTCTCCGATTCTCAGGACAGTTACATGTGTTATTTGTGGGGTTGCTGTTTGGTCTTAAGATGTGTTACCTGATCTGTTCCAGGTCCCTGTTGCTTTCTGCACCTACCCCTTTGTTTTGAACGCCCAGGCAAAAACAAAGATGTTACAGACTGATGCTTCCTTACAGATGCAGGTATGTTGTATGGAGATTAATGTTGTAATGTAATGGGATGTTGCATCCAGATACAACTTGTCACATCTACCAACTTATTGTCACAGATCTGTAAACCATTGCAAACCTTCAATTCTGTTTTTGCTCAGTCAGGGGGTGGTGCAGGGATGCAGTTTGTAGAACTGCTGCCTCACAGGTCGAGTCATCCCATTTCAATCCTAGCCTCTGGTGCTATCTGTGTGGAGTAAGCACGTTTTTCCTCTGGATGCTCTGGTCTCCTCCCACATCCCAAAGATGTTCAGTTTGATAAGTTAATAGATCATTGCAAATAGCCCCTTGTGTAGTTGGTGACAGAATTAATGGGAATGGGGGGGGGGGGGGAGAATCTGTTGAAGGGAGAATCGGATTACTCCATGTGCAGCCAGAGACTTGATGGGCCAAATGGCCTCCTGTGACAAATTGGTTTATTGCTTTGAGTCCAAATGGCTCGCTCTTTTCATGATGCCTTTTACCAGCCAGAAATGTCTTCCCCAACAAATCAAAACAAAACAATCGTGCACTCCAAGGAATAAAGTCACAAACTGCCCAATCATCCCTACAGCTCAGGTCCTCATCCTTGACAGCATCCTCGTAAATCTTCTCTGCAATCATTTCTGCTTATCAACATCTTTCCTACAGCTTTCTACACTGCTCTCTGACGTATCCATTGTCATTCCTCACATTCATATCCAACAATGGGCCTTCATGGCCAACCAGAGAGCGGCCCTGAACTACTGTCTATCACATCGGGAGTCCCGGACTATCTTTGATCGGACCTTGCACTAAACGTTATTCCCTTATCATGTATCTGTACACTGTGGATGGCTCAATTGTAATCATGTATTGCCTTTCCACTGGTAGGTTAGCACGCAACAAAAGCTTTTCACTGTACCTCACTACACGTGACAATAAACTAAACTGAAAGAGAATTTATGGAGGAAGGGTCATGAGGTGCTTCAGAAGACCTGTGGCGAGTTCAGGTGGCCCATGGCAAGGATGCTAACTGTGCCTCTTGTTACAGGTAGCTGTGAACAGGACCAGTCTGGAGAATATCTTCATGATGCTCACTCTGGGGCCATTCCTCACCACCAGTCCCTTCCTTGTCCTGCACGTTCAGCGGGCCAATCTCGTCAGCGATACACTGAGAGAGCTCAGCATTCATTCAGACGTGGATTTGAAAAAGCCTTTGAAGGTAAGTGGATTACTGCTGCAGGCACGGCACAGGGTCAGATTACTGCGGATTACATTATTTTTGAAGCAGTCAGGAGAGGCAGGTACGTGATTTACCAGCTCCTTTGTGTCCTGTTGGCAGCTTTATTCATCAGCATTGTAATGGTTGGCAAGGCCACACTCGGAGTATTGTGTTCAGTTTTGGTCACGTTGCTATAAAGGGCAGGAACGAATGCAGAGGATGTTGCCAGGACCCGAGGGACTGAATAAGTGAGTTCGGTATTCTGACTGCGCATGCCCAGGTCATAGGTCACTCACTATAACAGCTGTGGTACTGCGTTGTGGGCAGGCCTGCATTTCGTCTGTGGTCGGGTCGGGCCCGGGTCTCCGGCACTGCGGGCGCTGTTGACTTGCTGCTGGCCCGTCCCCGTCCCGTCCCTGTCTGGAGGTGTTCGGGGTAGCCCTGGGCGGGCTGGCCGGGCGGTGGCGGCTCCAGATATGCAGCCGGCGCGGGGGAGGGCGCTGGCTCGGCTCGGCTCCGGCCTCCGGAGGTCCCATTCCCCAGCGGTCCAGGGACCTCTCGCCATGTCCATTGGCTGTCGGTTGGCCCCCTCGGTGCCGGCGGGGGTCGAGCGCCGGTCATCGGCGGGGATGCACATGGGGTGCTCAGCGGGTCAGGCAACATCTCTGGAGAAGGGTCTTTACCCGAAACATCACCCATTCCTTTTCTCCGGGGATGCTGCCTGTCCCACTGAGTTGGCTTTCGCCGCCGCTGGCATTGTTGGCCGGCGACCGCTGGGTGAGGCAGGGGGTTGTGGCTGGCGGTCCCCGGCCCGTTGGGGAGTGGGTTCCTCAGGAGTTGGAGTGGGTTTGGGCTGGAGTTGGTGCTTCTTCTCCGTGCTAGCTGTGGGCCTGGGGCTGCTGTCCCATCGGTCTGGGGTCACTCCGGACATCTCCGGCTGCCTCCCGGGCGGGGATGGGACACTCGGAAAGGGGGGAGTGGGTGGACGGTCCAGGTCCAGGTCCAGTGGCGGTTCGGCAGCGATTACGGCGCAGGGGACCCGGGTTCGATCCTGGCTGCGGTTGAGGCGCTGGTCAGTGTGCGCGCAGCTGCCGAGAATGTCTCTCCGCCGGTCCAGTCTCCCCCCCCTGTCTTCCACTCGCATCTGCCCTCTCTCTCTCTCTCGCTGTTACTCCCCGCTCCCGCTACCTGGCACCCCCGTTCCTCAGATTAAATATATTTTTACACATAAATTATGAATAAAGATACGAATTTATACACGGTTTATACAGCCAGCGCTTTTTCTTTACAGCGGGTGACCTTTGACAAATCCCATAATTCCCAGCGTTTTTTCGTAATAAGGAACTCGCTTATTGTAAAAAGAGGTTGGGCCAGCTGGGACTTTATTCCTTGGAGCCCAGGAGGCTGAGCGGGTGATCTTATAGAGTTGTATAAAATCATGAGGGGATTAGATAGTCTTTTTCCCAGGATTGGAAAATCAAGAACCCGAGGACATGGGTATAAGGTGAGAAGGGAAAGATTTAACAGGGACCTGAGGGGTAACTTTTTCATACAGTGGGTAGTTTGTGTATGGAACAATTTGCAATAGGAAGTGTTTGAGGCAGGTATTGTTAGATTCAGAATGTTTGGGTGACGGAGGAACTGAAGGAAATGCACATTCGGCAGGAAATGGTATTGGGTAAACTGATGGGACTGAAGACTGATAAATCCCCAGGGCCTGATGGTCTGCATCCCAGGGTACTTAAGGAGATGGCGCTGGAAATCGTGGACGCATTGGTGATCATTTTCCAATGTTCCATAGATTCAGGATCAGTTCCTGTGGATTGGAGGGTGGCTAATGTTATCCCAGTTTTTAAGAAAGGCGGGAGAGAGAAAAATGTGACTGATAAACTAGTTAGCCTGACATCGGTGGTGGGAAGATGCTGGAGTCAATTATAAAAGATGAAATAGCGGCACATTTGGATAGCAGTAACAGGATCGGTCCGAGTCAGCATGGATTTACGAAGGGGAAATCATGCTTGACTAATCTTCTGGATTTTTTTGAGGATGTAACTAGGAACATGGACAAGGGAGAGTCAGTGGATGTAGTGTACTTGGACTTTCAGAAAGCATTTGATAAGGTCCCACATAGGAGATTAGTGGGCAAAATTAGAGCACATGGTATTGGGGTTAGAGTGCTGACATGGATAGAAAATTGGTTGGCAGACAGGAAACAAAGAGTAGGGATTAACGGGTCCCTTTCAGAATGGCAGGCAGTGACTAGTGGAGTACCACAAAGTTCGGTGCTGGGACCGCAGCCATTTACAATATACATTAATGATCTAGATGAAGGGATTAAAAGTAACATTAGCAAATTTGCAGATGACACAAAGCTGGATGGCAGTGTGAACTGTGAAGAGGATGCTATGAGGGTGACTTGGACAGGTTGGGTGAGTTTCAATGTGCAATTCAATGTGGATAAATGTGAGGTTATCCACTTTGGTGGCAAAAACAGGAAGGCCGATTATTATCTAAATGGTGTCAAGTTGGGAAAAGGGGAAGTACAACTGGATCTGGGGGTCCTTGTTCATCAGTCTATGAAAGTAAGCATGCAAGTACAGCAGGCAGTGAAGAAAGCTAATGGCATGTTGGCCTTCATAACAAGAGGAGTTGCGTATCGGAGCAAAGAGGTCCATCTGCTGTTGTACAGGCCCCTAGTGATACCACACTGGGAGTATTGTGTGCAGTTTTGGTCTCCAAATTTGAGGAAGGATATTCTTGATATTGAGGGAGTGCAGCGTAGGTTCACCAGGTTAATTCCCGGGATGGCGGTTCCATCATATGTTGATAGAATGGAGCGGCTGGGCTTGTATACTCTGGAGTTTAGAAGGATGAGAGGGGATCTTATTGAAACATAAGATTATTAAAGGGCCTGTCCCACTAGGTGATTTTTTTCGCCAACTGCCGGCGTAGTATCAGGGTTGCCAAAAGATTTAAAACATTTTGGTGGTGGATGCCGGTTCTCTGGATGTTTTCAAGAGAGAGTTAGATAGAGCTCTTAAAGATAGCGGATTCAGGATATGGGGAGAAGGCAGGAACAGGGTACTGATTGTGGATGATCAGCCATGATCACATTGAATGGCGGTGCTGGTTCGAACGGCCGAATGGCCTACTCCTGCACCTATTGTCTATTGTTTATGTTGGAGATAAATAAATATTTGTATGATCAGGAACTGAAGGCAGTAAGGAAGGGATGCATTGATGGGGAGGGGAGGGAATCACTAGAACTAAGGGAATATATAGCAGGGACCATCGCAACAATTAAGAAACATTTAGACAGGTGCATGGACCAAACAGGTTTAGAGGGATATGGGCCAAACACAGGCAGGTGGGACTAGTGTAGATGGGACATGATGGTCGGTGTGAGCAAGTTGGGCCAAAGGGCCTGTTTCCATGCTGTATGTTTCTAATGACTCTCTAATATCACTGATAGGGTGAGACCAAATGTGTTACTGTGCTAGTTATAGAGAATCATCGAGTTATACAGCCAGATAACAGACCCTATGGCCCAACTTGTTCTTGTTGACTAAGTGGTCATTCTGGACTCGTCCCACTTGCCCGCGTTTGTCCCATAGCCTTCCAAACTCTTCCTATCCATATATCTGCCCACATGTCTTTTGAAAGTCGTAATTGTACCCACTTCTATAGCTTCCTCTGGCAGCTCGTTCCAGATAAAAACATCCATCTGAGTGGAAAAAGTTTCCACCGCGGTCCCTCTCAAAACTCCTCTCTCACCGTAAGCCTGCACCCTCTGGTTTTAGAACCTTCTCCCCTGGGAGAAATTCACGCAGTCACAGGGAGAACGTAAAAACTCCGAACAGACAGCACCCGTAGTCAGGATCGAACCAGGGTCTCTGGCACAGTGACAACTCACCGCTGAGCCACTATGCCACCCTCTTAGTTCAGTTCAGTTTAGTTTATTGTCACGTGCACTGAGGTGCGGTGAAAAAGCTTTTTGTTGTGTGCTAACCAGTCGCCAGCAAGACAATACATGATTACAATCAATCCGTCAACAGTGTATGGATACATGATAAGGGAATAACGTTTAGATCCTAGATCTCCCTGGTCCACAACACTCTCCAGGGCTCGGCCATTTACTGTTGGAAGCAGATTCAGCTTCTTTGCCTGTGCCGTGTGCTGTCAGTAGCGAGCTGCACTAAAGGAGAGACAAAAACTGAGCCAACCCCTGACGGGTGAAGGGCAGAAATGGTCAAATGGGAAGAAGGAGCCAAATACCCAGTGTTGCAGGTTACAATATTGAGACCTGCAGAAGATGAGATGCTGTTCCTTTCACTCTCCGTGTGACAGTGTGGGAGGCCACAGCCAGAAAAGTCAGGCTGGGAGGGGGTAAAGGTAAATTTTGCTCAATATAGCTTTTTCCTCCGCAGTGGGGCAGCACAGTGGAGTTGCTGCCTCACAGCACCCAAGTTCGATCCTGACTACGGATGCTCTCTGTACGGAGTTTGCAAGTTCTCCCTGTGTTTGTTTGCTCCAGTTTCCTACCACACTCTAAAGATGTGCAGGTTTGTAGGTTAATTGACTTCTGTAAATTGTCCCTCGTGTGTAGGATGGAACTAGTGTACGGATGATCATTGGGCGGCATGGGCCGAAGGGCCTGTTTCCACGCTGTATCTCTATAAACTAAAACTTCAGATCCTTAGAGATGAAGCACGGAAACAGGTCTTTTGGCCCACCGAGTCCACGTCGACCAGCGATCGATCACCCTGTACATTAACCTACACACTAGGGACAATTTAACTATTTTTACCGAAGCCAATTAACGTACAAACGTGTGTGCCTTTGGAATGTGGGAGGAAACCGGAGCAATCGGAGAAAACCCACGTGGTCACAGGGAGAAGGTACAAACTCGGTACAGACAGCACCTGTTGTCAGGACCGAAACTGGGTCACAGGTGATGTAAGGCAGCAACTCTACCGCTGCACCACTGTGCCACGTCATCTCTGTGCGGTGGATGGGAGGAAGAGGGAATGTGGCGTGGATCTGATCCTGCTGACTTGTTGCAGGTGGTGTTCCTGGGCGAGGAAGCGGTGGACGATGGAGGGGTGACCAAGGAATTCTTCCTGTTGCTCCTCAAGGAACTGTTGGATCCCAAGTACGGCATGTTCACCTACTACGAGCAGTCCAGACTCCTGTGGTTCTCGGAAAAAGTGAGTGCCATCTCTCCTCCCCTACCTCCTAGGTCAGCTGATGCTGGGTAAAACAACATTGGGGCTTCTCTCAACATTGTGAACCCCGGCAATGCTTGAACATGTGCAGGCCTTTCAGCCCATCACATTTATTCTGCCATTCAACCACAAACCTATTCTGCCATTGAGAGACACAAAGTTCTGGAGTACCTCAACAGGTCTGGCAGCATTCCTGGAGAATATGGATAGGTGATGTTTTGGGTCAGGACCCTTCTTCAGCCTGGCCTGAAGATGGGTTACTCTGAAGACTCCAAAGGTCACCTATCCATGTTCTCCACCGATGCTGCCTGACCCACTGAGTTACTACAGCATTTTGTGTATTTCCTTGGCAAACCAGCATCTTCAGTTCCTTGTTTTTCTACGTTTTTCTATTCTGCCATTCATTGAATTCACTGATCATGAGTGATCACATTGAAACATAGAAACATAGAAACATAGAAAATAGGAGCAGGAGTAGGCCATTCGGCCCTTCGAGCCTGCACCGCCATTCAATATGATCATGGCTGATCATCCAACTCAGTATCCCGTACCTGCCTTCTCTCCATACCCCCTGATCCCTTTAGCCACAAGGGCCACATCTAACTCCCTCTTAAATATAGCCAATGAACTGGCCTCAACTACCCTCTTTGGCAGAGAGTTCCAGAGATTCACCACTCTCTGTGTGAAAAAGTTTTTCCTCATCTCGGTCTTAAAGGATTTCCCCCTTATCCTTAAGCTGTGACCCCTTGTCCTGGACTTCCCCAACATCGGGAACAATCTTCCTGCATCTAGCCTCTCCAACCCCATAAGAAATTTGTACGTTTCTATAAGATCCCCTCTCAATCTCCTAAATTCTAGCGAGTATAAGCCAAGTCTATCCAGTCTTTCTTCATATGAAAGTCCTGACATCCCAGGAATCAGTCTGGTGAACCTTCTCTGCACTCCCTCTATGGCTATAATGTCCTTCCTCAGATTTGAATGGCGGTGCTGGCTCGAAGGTGCTGGCTCGAAGGTGCTGGCTCCTGCACCTATTGTCTATCTGTGCCTTGATTCCATTTACCAACTATAACTCTATATCCCTCGGCACCCTTTCTGAATAAAACCTATCATAGAATTTTTACAGCAGAGAAGAAAGCTAGTGCACGGGTGATCGCTGGTCGGCATGGACTCAGTGGGTCGAAGGGCCTGTTTTCATGCTGTATCTTGAAACCTCCGGATGCTAGTCTTGTATGTTTGCCTCTGCCGGATCTCTGATTTCTTTGCCTGACCTTGTTCTCCTCTCCTGTCCCAAACCCCAGACGTTCGTGGAGTTAAACTGGTTCCACCTGATCGGGATCCTGTGCGGCTTGGCCATTTACAACTTCACAGTGGTGGACCTTCACTTCCCGCTGGTGCTGTACAAAAAACTGCTGGATGTCCCACCTTCCCTGGAGAACCTGAAAGAGCTCTCCCCCACAGAGGGCAGGTGAGTGCCCTGTTTAATTCTCGCACGTCTAAACCATAGTGTGGCAACGAGGCAGGGAGAGAATTTTCACCTTCGATGCAGTTTGTAATCTTTAGAAGAGGGTTTTCACTTTTTTTCACTCAGACATAAAAATGCACCAAAAGCAATGGAATTATGGCCCTGTCCCACGGTACGAGTTCATTCCAAGAGCTCTCCCGAGTTTGCCCTGATTCGAACTCGGAGATTTACGGTAATGGCCATTCGTCGGTACTCGGGGCTCTCGTGGACATTTTTCAACATGTTGAAAAATCTTCAGAAGTCTTCCCGTGCTTACCTGCCATTAGCGAGTCTTCCCGAGTACCTGCCGTTAGCGTTACGAGCCGCTAAGAGACGTACCCGCTACGTTCATTCTCCGTGCTTACCACGAGTTTGGTTTTTTTTTTAAACTCGGGAGGGCTCTTGGAATGAACTTGTACTGTGGGACAGGGCCATTAGTTCAGTTTATTATTGTCACGTGTACCGAGGCAGAGTGAAAAGCTTTTTTGTTGCGTTCTAGCCAGTCAGTCGTACAGCACGTAAACAGGCCCTTCGGCCCAACTTGTCCATGCCGACCAAGATGCCATTTACCTGCATTTGGTACATATCCATCTAACCATTTCCTATCCATGTACCTGCCCCACTTTTTAATGATGTTATTATTGAAGAACTGGACATCATTTTAAGACAAATATTTAATGGAATAAAATGTAGCTTCAACATCTGGATTTTGATGTTTGAGGAAACCACCAGAAGGTTTTTGCCTATCAATACTGCCAGTGATGTAAAATTGACGCAGGGGATTTGGGTACATTCTAGGGAAGCATTTTCACTCCAAGTTCTCTCTGCCATCTGTTTGCTAGACCTGAGCACCATAAGTTACAATCGCAGAGTTTACATGGAGTGGCGCAGCCGTAGAGTTGCTGCCAGAGTCCCGGCTTCCATCTTGACTATGGGTGCTGTCTGTACAGGGTTTGTTTATTCTCCCGGTGACCATGTGGGTTTTGTCCTATTTCCTCCCATATTCCGAAGACGTGCTGGTTTGTAGGTTAATTGGCTTCTGTAAATTGTCTCTAATGTGTAGGATAGAACTGGAGTACGGTGATTGCTGGTTGGCATGAACTCGGTGGGCCAAAGTGCTTGTTTGCATGCTGTATCTCTAAACTAAACAAATAATGTTCACAAAATCAACTCAGGAACTTTGCTTTCAGGAGCTTGCAAGAACTGTTGGATTACCCTGGTGACGATGTTGAAGATACCTTCTGCCTTACGTTTGCGGTAAGGGCTGTTTGCCTGAACAACTTGCCTTGAGTTGAACTGTGGGAGTGTAACTGGGGGCTGCATGCTTTAACTTGCCACATCATCACCCTCCAAAGCAGGTCCTGTTGGCTTTAAATTGCCAGTGGGATTGCAGATGCAACCCACTGAGCATCACTGACTCTTTATAGAGCAACCGCACGGTGGCACAGCTGGTAGAACAGCTGCCTCACACGCCAGAGACCAATCTCACAGGTCAATCTTGACTTTGGGTGCTGTCTGTGTGGAGTTTGCAGGCTTTTTTTTTTCAAGTTCAAGTTCACATTTATTGCCACATGCACCAATTAAGGTACAGTGGAATTTGACTTACCATGCAGCCACACAATCAAATAGAGCACAATACACAATAGAATACAAGCTGAACATCCACCACAGTGGAATCAACATTCTTCACTGTGGTGGAAGGCAATAACGTTCAGTCAGTCCTCCTCCTTTGTTCACCGTGGTCGGGGCCATGAACCCTCCCCAGTCGATTAGGAACAGCTCCATCCAAGACCGTAAGAAATTGCAGAGAATTGTGGATGTAGCCCATACCATCACACAAACCAACCTCTCTTCTATTGACTCCATCTACACTTCACGCTGCCTCAGCAAGACCACTAGTATAATCATGGACCAACCTCACCCCAGACACTCTCTCTTCTCATCTTTCCCATCAGGCAAGAGGTACTGAAGTGTGAAAATTCCTCCAGATTCAGGGACAGTTTCTTCCCAGCTGTTATTAGCAATGTTACAAAATTTTGAGATTTTAAAAGTCAAGTCTGCAATTTATCCCATCAGATAAAGCATAAAAAGAAGTTTAATTTGACACCTAATTCACTTTCATATCTTCAGTATTTAAAAAGGTATGGCCATTTTCATACTCTGAAATTAGCATCTTGTTCCCTATTGCTTTTTAACTCAAATAGGGAACTCCTCAAAAGCTGTGATCAAGGACAGTCAAAAGCCTATAACTTTCTTAAAAATTAAGAGAACAGAATGAAATTTTCAGTTATTATAGATTGAAGCATTCTGAAACAAATATGAAACGATCTTACTTGGATGACCTGAAATTAAAGCATATAATTAGTTTGTTACATAATTGTAGCTAATTACATAATTCAATTATTAGATCTAAACATCTATCCATTTGTTAAGAAAAGGTTAACATTTTTAAATTGCCTGTGTCCAAATAACATTCACACAAGAATTCACAATATAACATGATTTTAAAATCTCATTGTCATGAATTTATAGGCCAAATGGAAGGAATTTAATTCCCGTAAATTAATGGCCATTTAAATCATCTTGCGAGTGGGTTTTTGTGGAACGCGATCGATTGGAACGTTGCGGTTTGCGGTGAATTTGAACTCCATATCGGCAGGAAAAACACTGCCGGTTCGTATGGGGCCAAAATCACATTTTCGCCAATGAAATTTGGATTAAAGTCATCCTAAGAAGCCAGTTTATATGTAAAATAAACTACTTAACTTATGTTTTGTCCCCTACGTGAGATCCATCCCGTTGTTGGCGTTGAGGGCGTTAGAAGTAGATTTTTTATTTTACTCCAGCAATTAAATTGTCCCGCGATATTTTTTTAAAACTTCCGAGAACGGAAGACGGAACGATTTCTCTGCATCAGCTGGCAGCCCGAGAAAATATATCTCGGACAGGCAGGAGAAAACGGCATTTTAAACCCGCCTCCCCCCCCCCTCAAAGGCGCCAAAGTCGCGCACTACGGCCAGTGGCAGAACTGCAGCGCCGCTGAAGGTAAGTATTGTAACATACCTACTGTTATCAGGCAACTGAACCATCCTATCACCAACTGGAGAGATAGGGGTCACAAACACATTCTCCCCATATCTTGCAAAGGCAGAGGAGCAGGTTAGGATGACCCTCTATGCTTTTGTTATTGTTTACTCTAGTTTTTAATTCTTTTCCACATTGAAATGGTCAGATTCTTCGAGAAAACTATGGCGTGTCAGAGCTGCAGGAATTGGTCCCTGGCGGTAAGGACCTACCCGTGAAGAAGGAGAACAGGTGAGTCTGCTTCTGTCCTCATCGAGTTCTGTCGGAGGCAAGAGCTTATATTCTTAGGTGTTAAATAGCATGCCTCCATCAATAACCAAAATCTGGAAAGGGAAATTACAGTATCCAAACAGATCAGATAATACCATACATAAAAGCAGAGTGGCGCATTGGTAGAGTTGCTGCCTTACAGCCAGTCCCGGGTTCAATCTGGACTACAGGTGCTGTCTGTATAGAGTTTGTACGTTCTCCCTGTGACTGCATGGGTTTTCTCCGGGTGCTCCAGTTTCCTCCCACACTCCAAAAACGTGCAGGTTTGGAGGTTAATTGGCTTTGGTAAATATTTCAAATTCTCCCTGTGGAACTGATGTGCTACAATGCCTCAAATTATATTCTGCACTCTGTATCTTCCCCTTTGCTCTGTCCATTGTAGTTCAGTTTGACTTGATTGTATCTATGTATGTTGTTATCTGGATCTGTTTGGATAACAGCTTTTCACTGTACCTCGGTACATGTGACAAGAATAAACCTGAACCTTATGATGGGGCTTGATCGGAGTGATACAAAAAACTTGTTTCTACCTGTTGGTGTATCTGAAAATAAGGCCAGAAAAATAAAATAGTCATATATATGCGCATATATATATATATATATATATATATGTATATATATGTGTGTATATATATGTAAATATGTATATGTAAAATATACGACTTAACTTCTGTTTTGTCCGCTACGTGAGATCCGTCCCGTTGTCGGCGTTGAGGGCGTTAGAAGTAGATTTTTTATTTTACTCCAGCAATTAAATTGTCCCGCGATATTTTTTTAAAACTTCCGAGAACGGAAGACGGAACGATTTCTCTGCATCAGCTGGCAGCCCGAGAAAATATATCTCGGACAGGCAGGAGAAAACGGCATTTTAATCCCGCCTCCCCCCTCAAAGGCGCCAAAGTCGCGCACATGGCCATATATGTGTGTGTGTGTGTATATATATACATATATACAAATATATACATATGTGTGTGTATATATATATACACATATATATATATACACATATATATGTGTGTATATATATATATATATATATGTGTATATATATATGTGTATTTATATATGTATATGTATGTATATATGTGTATGTATGTGTATATATATATATATGTATATGTGTATATATGATAATATGCTGGAAACAATAAGCAAGTCAGGTAGCATCTGTGGCTCGTTGGAACACGTTCATCTGCCAGAAAACTGTTCAAGATTCATGTAGTCACACAGCCAGGGAACATGCCCATTGGTCCAATGTACCCGTCTATGCTCATCCCATTTGCTTGGGTTTGGTCCATATCCCTATAAACATTCCTATACCCTTCCAAAAATTGTTATTGTATCTGTCTCAACCACTTCCTCTGGCAGCTTGTTCCATGTATCCACCATTTGCTGAGTGGAAAAGCTGCCCTCCACCTTCCTGCTGAATCTTTCCCCTCGGGTTGGACAGGCTAGATGCAGGAAGATTGTTCCCGATGTTGGGGAAGTCCAGGACAAGGGGTCACAGCTCAAGGATAAGGGGGAAATCCTTTAAGACCGAGATGAGGAAAAACTTTTTCGCACAGAGAGTGGTGAATCTCTGAAACTCTCTGCCACAGAGGGTAGTTGAGGCCAGTTCATTGGCTATATTTAAGAGGGAGTTAGATGTGGCCCTTGTGGCTAAGGGGATCAGGGGGTATGGAGAGAAGGCAGGTACGGGATACTGAGTTGGATGATCAGCCATGATCATATTGAATGGCGGTGCAGGCTCGAAGGGCCGAATGGCCTACTCCTGCACCTATTTTCTATGTATTCTATGTATTCTATGTACACCTATGCCCTCTAGTTCTTGATTCCCCAATCATAGGAAAAAGACAACCTGCATTCACCCTATCTATGCCCCTCATGATTTTACAAAATACCTATACCTCTGTAAGATCACCCCTCAGTCTCCTGTGCTCCAAGGAATAAAGCCCGAGGCTGACTGACCACTCACTTTATCTCAGGCCCTCGAGTCCTGGCAACATCTTCATAAACCCGCTCTGCACTCTTTCCAGCTTAATGGCATCTTTAGTTTAGCAGGGTGACCAAAAGTGAACACAATACTCCAAATGCAGCCTCACCAACGTCTTCTACAACTGCAACATAACATCACTATTTGTAGGTTAATTGGGTTCTGTAAATTTGTAGGTTAATTGTCTCCCTCTCCCCTGACATCAGTCTGAAGAAGGATCTCGACTCGAAATATCACCCATTCCTTCTCTCCAGAGATGCTGCCTGTCCCACAGAGTTACTCCAGCAATTTGTGTCAATCATGGGTGATATTTTCGGTCGGGACCCTTCTTCAGAATTGATTGTGTTGGGCGGGCGGGGTGTAGAAAACTGGAAGAGAGGTGGGGACAGGGCAAATCCTGCTGAGTAATAGGTGGATACAGGTGAAGAGGTTTTTTGATAGGCAGATGGTTGGACAATGGCCAAAGATGAGAAGATAAAAGGTGTGAGATAAGAAAGGAAGAGGTGAGAATTGTGAAGGCAGAGGATGGTATGTAGGTGGAAGGGGCGGGGTAAGGAGAGAAATAGCTATGAGTCCAGGTTGGGCAGAGGGAAGGGTGGGGGTTTGGAGGGGGGGGGAAGGGAGAGGGAGATACTTTAGGTAACCAGTTGTCAACAAAATAGAGAGTACAGAGGAGATTTACTAGAATGTTGCCTGGGTTTCAGCAACTAAGTTACAGAGAAAGGTTGAACAAGTTAGGTCTTTATTCTTTGGAGCGGAGAAGGTTAAGAGGGGACTTGATAGAGGTCTTTAAAATTATGAGCGGGTTAGACAGAGTGGACGTGGATAAGCTTTTCCCATTGAGAGTAGGGAAGATTCAAACAAGGGGACATGACTTGAGAATTAAGGGACAGAAGTTTAGGGGGAACATTAGGGGGAACTTCTTTACTCAGAGAGTGGTAGCTGTGTGGAATGAGCTTCCAGTGGAAGTGGTGGAGGCAGGTTCGATGTTATCCTTTAAAAATAGATTGGATGGGTATATGGACGGGAAAAGAATGGAGGGTTATGGTCTGAGTGTAGGTAGATGGGACTAGGGGGAAGTATTTATTTTTAATTTAAAAAAAAAGATTAAAAAAAGAAAAGAAATGTTTGGCACGGACTTGAAGGGCCGAGATGGCCTGTTTCCGTGCTGTTATGGTTATATGGTTATATGGTTCATACCCAAACGGAATATGAGGTGCATTTCCTCCTGTTTAAAAAAATTAGATATAGCCTCTTTTGTGGTTAGATATAGCGTAGTCTAAAAGATAAGGTCAATCATTAAAAGATATGTCAGTCTGACCTCCCATCAACCTCGTTGGAGACCTTTTGAACTATCTTTAATCAAACTTTATCTGACTTTATCTTGCACTAAACATTATACCCTCTATCCTTTATCTGTGCACTGGAGATGGCTTGATTGTTAACATGTATCGCCTTTTCCTTGACTGGATAGTACGCAAATAAAAACTCTTCACTGTACATTGGTACACGTGACAATAATAAACAAAACATTTCTACGATGATGTCAGGTCATGTACATTTGAGATGCAGAACCTATTAGAGGTCTTAAATTGATCCCCTTCATACAGTACATAGCGTGGTGGGCAGACTTCACCCTGTCGAGGATGTTTATCGACTGATGTCGATCATTTGCCAAGTTTCTCTTTTAATCCTCATGCCCACTTCTCCTCTTGGTCCTCAGGAAGGAATTTGTTCAAGCCTACGTGAACTACATCTTCAACACTTCCATCCAGGAGCTCTTCTCGGCTTTCTCCAGCGGTTTCCTAAAGGTCTGCGGAGGGAAGGTACTTCAGCTCTTTCAGCCCAGCGAACTGATGGCCATGGTGGTTGGAAACACCAGCTACAACTGGAAGGAGCTGGAGATGGTAAGAACTCTCAATGACCCCAGAGAGCAGCTCCCTTTGCTGGCCCTTTCGCTGCACTAAACCTTAGTCAAAAGCAGAAGGAGGGAAAGCAGAGATTAGCTTTTATTGGAAGGAAGCTCATGTGGGAATGCAAAAGTTATTTTTGGGGCCCAGCGATGGCTTGGTCTCGTGAGAAATATAATCAAGGGTCAAAGATGAGCACAAAGCAAGTTCTCTCTTTCAAAATGGCTTGATCCAACTTGTTCTGAGAAACAGGCAGGAACTCTGTCCCTTTGCATAGAACGAGGTAGACGAACACAACCTCAGTCCAAACAGATCAGGCAGGGCAAAGTCGGCAGCAAAGCCTCAAGTCAAACAGAGTGGGACGAGGCAGCCATTTTACAGCCATACTCCAAGTGCTGGAGGAGCTCAACAGGCCAGGCAGCATCTGTGGACAGAATTGGGAAATTCTTCAGTCTGAAGATGGGTCTCAACCCGAAATATTGTCGGTCTATTTCCTTGCCTGACCCGCTGAGTTCCTCCAGCATTTTGTACTTTGCTGAAGATTCTGCAGTCTCCTGTGTAGCCATTCTGCAGACAGATTAACAACTTCTTGGGGAGAAAGAACATTGAACTAGAAATCCACAGACTGCATCTGCTGAAAAGTTAAAAGCGGCTTTATATAAACAGCCCAATTGGGCTAATTCTGTTTTGGTCTTTAGCTTCCAGAGTAGTATTAATCAGCCGACCACTAGAGGGTGACGATGAGCTTCATGGGCTGCAGATATATACAGTAAAATATATCGACCAGAAGTGACTATGTAGCCAATTGGGAGAAGGGCATACCAGATAACCCAAGCATCTTGCTACCTACTTTAATATGCGATGCACTCATGTACCTGTGTGTGTGAATTATATATGTGTGTGTTTCTATGTAAATGCATATGTTTCTCGGTCGGCGTGCATGTGTTTGCGAGAAATCTCCAAGGTGTACAGTTTTCTCATGCAATATTTTGTTTTATTTTTATTTTTTTAAACTAGAGTACGATATACAAAGCTGATTACCATCCTGCACATCCGACTATTAAAATATTTTGGGAAGTTTTCCACGAGTTTCCATTGGAAAAAAAGAAGCTTTTCTTGTGTAAGTCTGGATCTTCTGATATACATCTGATCTTGTTCAACATCTCACTAAATTACTGGCCTGGTGACTGGTGAAGGTTCAGGTTAGGAAGCTGGAAATTTCTTTCCCCTCTAAAACATGCTTTTCCTGTCCAGTTAGTCCCTTCTGGCATGCCTATTTATTCCGGCGTCTTAGGAACCCTCATGTCGACAGCGCCTGAGGTCGGGATCGAACGCGGGTCTTTGGGAGCTGTGAGGCCCTATATGCTGATGTACTTCGGGAGGCCCTTTGCGATTGCTATTTCCGATCGATTCTAAACTGAACCTTTTTTTTTTTTCTCCTTTCACTTTCCCCCCTGTAGTGTTCCTGACCGGCAGTGATCGCATTCCCATTTACGGCATGTCAAGCATTCGGATGACCATACAGCCGACGGCAGGAGGGGACCGCTATCTCCCGGTGGCTCACACCTGCTACAACCTTCTCGATCTCCCCAAGTACCAGACTAAAGCAAAACTCTGCACCAAACTCACCCAGGCTATAGACCACCATGAAGGGTTTAGCTTGGTATGAGATGAACTCTTTTATTTTCCTTTTCAGTACAAGGGTATATATCGATCCAATAAGCACTTTATTATTATCAAAGACTATTTTGCAAAGTTCAGTCTCGTCCCTTCCTGTTTTAAAAGATTCTTTTTATAATGTCATCATTTGGCAGTAAGTCCAAGCCATCGGGTACATTTTAAACACATCTTTTTCCAATGCTGTGGGATATATTTCAGCATTAAGTTCGCTTGGGTTGTTATCAGTCTTATGAATGAGGAGAATTGATTACAGGTTTGACTTGGCAGTCTCTGCAGGTTTTAATGGAGCTCCCTTGACGTGCTGGAATCTCTATGGCAACACGACCAAAGAATAGCCTGGAATGTGGATGTCACTTGCTTGCTTGTAATGGGCTCTCAATCCTTGTTACAAATCATGAGTGCAATTGGTTTGGGCTGCAATATAGGCGTCCAGGGCCCCTGCCTGAAAATCAGCGCTGATTAGGACCCCTGTGAATGGATTTAAATGCATGTTTGAGGTCCTCGCTCATCAATATTGGGTTTTCTTGGGGAGGGGAGGGATCGAGGCTAATGCGAGCTATCATTGAGGCAACGAGAACAGCTGTCAACAGCTTCCCATAAGGGTGGCATGGTGGCTCATGGTTGCCTCGCAGCAACAGAGACACGGGTTCAATCCTGACCTCGGGTGCTGTCGATACGGAGTTTGTACGTTCTCCCCGTGACCGCGTGACTCGGGTGCTCCGGTTTCCTCCCGCGCTCCAAGGACGTGCAGGTTAATTGGCTTTGGTAAAAATTATAAATTGTCCCCCGTGTGTAGGATAGTGCTAATGTACGGGGTGATCGCTGGTCGACGTGGACTCGGTGGGCCTGTTTCCGCGCTGTTTCTCTAAAGTCTAAAGCTTGGTTAAAGAGAGGCTTGTCTCTTGGTATAACTGGAGATGGAGGAAGAGTGATCTGCTCTCAGTCCCTCGCCTACAGTCCCACTGAACCCTCCCACACACCCCCCCCCCCCCCCGCCCCTATCACCAACATTCACCTTTGCATCCCTGAGCTCAACCTCCCCACCCCATTGTCGATATTCGGCTTCGGCCTGGAGTGCCTCGGGTGAGCACGGCTCCCTGGAACCTGATCCCTGTCTCACCTGCATAGTTTGGAGGAACATAGTACAATGCAGCACAGGAACAGCCCCTTCGCCACACAGTGTTTGTGCCAAAACCTGATGCTTAGCTGAATTGCTCTCATCTACCCAGTACATGGTCCATAATCCTCTATTCCCTGCACTTCCATGTGCCTATCTAAATGCCACTTAAATGCCACGATCGTATCTGTCTCCACCACCACCACCACCACCACCCCTGGCAGTGCGTTCCAGGCCCCCATCACACTATGTAACAAAGAAAACTTGACCCGTGCATCTCCATTGAAGTTCCCCCTCGCCTCATAGCTGTGGTATGGTGTAGGTATGGTGGGCTAGCCATTGGGTGCGTGCTGCTTTCAGCGTAGATGCACACAATCTGAAATTGGGCGTTGGTGGTTTTGGAGTTGGTTATCGTGCATGCACAACCTCTCACCTCTGTACCAGTCCCAGTCCCAGGGCACAGAGGAATAAAGAAGAGAGGCAGGTCTCTGCTCCCCATCGGTCATAGGAGCAAGATTAGGCCAATCGGCGTATCGAGCCTACTTCGTCATTCAATCGTGGCTGATCTATCTTTACCTCCCAATCCCATTCTCCTGCCTTCTCGCTATAACCCTTGACACCCTCACTAATCAAAAATCTGACAACCTCCACCTTGTACCCAATGCCTCCCCGTAAACCTTTGACACCCTTCCCAGTCAAGAAACTATCAATCTTTGCTTTAAAGATACCCAATGTCTTGGCCTCCACAGCCATCTGTGGCAATGAATTCCACAGATTCACCACCGTCTGGCTAAAGAAATTCCTCCTCGTCTCCTGTCTAAAGATACGTCCTTTTATCCTGAGGCAATGCTGTTTGGTCCCAGACTCTCCCACTAACGGATGCATGCTCTCCACATCCACTCTATCCAGGCCTTTCACTATTCAGTAAGTTTCAGAGGTCCCCTCCCCTCATCCTTCTAAACTCCAGCGAGTACAGGCCCAGTGCCGTCAAACGCTCATCGTACGTTGACCAGGTAGACAAAAATGCTGGAGATACTCAGCAGGTGAGGCAGCATCTATGGAGCGAAGGAATAGGTGATGTTTCAGGTCGAGACCCTTCTTCAGGCCATCAACTCCACGACGTTAACCAGGGATCACTTCCATGCCCCGCACTGCCCATCAAGGGATTACTAGCCGTTGCATTTAGAGTGCAGCCTTCAGCCTAGCGTGTGGAATAATTAATTGTAACGGGAATATACCTGTATGTGATCTGACCATTAGAAGCTGTCTTTACTGTGTTCCTGGTGTAACAGATGCTTATTTGCTGCGCACCACCCAACTGCTACATTAAGAGCATGTGGGGAACTCTTTATCCTGATGGCATCTGACTACGATCTCACTGAATGCTTTGCAAAGTTTGGTCGGTGTGGGTTGCAGGTCTCCCGGCTTGAGAGGACCTGGTCATAAATGTCACCTTTCTCCAAACCTCACGGCCAGAACGGCTAGCGTTCCTTTCCACTTTCTCTGATTTTTCACAAGATAAAAAGCTAATGATTTAAATCTGGCTGTCTATGTATCCTTTTCTTGTTTTATTGCCGCTGGACTTTAAAAAAAAAAAGATAAATAAAGCCAAAAGGTTTGTTGCTTGGTTTTCTACATACTTTTCACCGGTTGGGAGTTTTATTTTCCTGGGACGAGTACTGGTGCACAAATACCGATCTAGCCAGAGAACATGCAGAGAGTGATTGTGTTCCCAGTACAAAGTCATCAGTTCATAAGTTATAGGAGCAAAATTAGGCCATTTGGCTCATCAAGTCTACTCCCCCATTCAATCATGTCTTAAGTGATAGGAGCAGAATGAGGCCATTTGGTCTATCCAAGTCTACTCTGCCATTCAATCATGGCTGATCTATCTCTGCCTCTTAACCCCTTTCTCCTGCCTTCTCCCCATAACCCCTGACACCCATACTAATTAAGAATCTATCTATCTCTGCCTTAAAAATATCCACTGACTTGGCCTCCCCAGCCTTCTGTGGTAAACAATTCCACAGATTCATTACCCTCTGACTAAAGAAATTCCTCCTCATCTCCTTCTTAAAGGAACGTCCTTTAATTCTGAGGCCATGACCTCTAGTCCTAGACTCTCCCGCTAGTGGACATATCCTCTCCACATTCACTATCCAAGTCTTTCACTGGCTCTATCGCCGAACCCCATTCTCCTGCCTTCTCCCCAAACCCCTGACACCCGTACTAATTAAGAATATACCAATCTTTGCCTTGAAAATATCCATTGGATTGGCCTCCACAGCCGTCTGTGGCAATAAATTCCACTCTGTGGGGCTGAAGGGCCTGTTTCCGCACTGTGTCTTTAAACTAAAACACTGTCAACATCCTAGTATGGATGTAAACACATCACATTGCAATTAATGTCGCCTGCCAGCGAGGCGTTGTGGTGGGTCTGCAGATAGAATGTGTCGGTAAAGTACAAATATTGATTAGATTTGAACAGTCTGAAGAAGGGTCCTGACACACTCACCTATCCATTCCCTCCCACAGATGCTGCCTGACCCGCTGAGTTCCTCCAGCAGTTTGTGTTTGCTACAGATATTTATCCCTGAGCATCACTCAGCCTATTATCATTGTGCTTTTTTGGGGAGAACTTGCTGTATTTTATTTGATGTTAAGTCTTTTAGGTATTCCTGATAGGCAAGGATTGGAGGGTAATAGATGCAAGGAGAGGTTGGAGAATCTTGGATTGCTTTCCCTGAATCGCCAGAGGCTGATAGAAGTATATAAAATTATGGGAGATAGGGTAGTCTGTCAGAACCTTTTTCTTAGTGAGGAAATGTCAAAGACGAGAGAGCATAGTTTTTTAAGATGAGAGGGACAAAGTTTAAATGAAGATACAAAGTGCTGGAGTAATTCAGCAAGCTTAGTTTAGAGATAGTGCGTGGAAACAGGCCCTTTGTCCCACTAACCGTGATCACCCATACACTAACACTATCCTACACACTAGGGCCAATTTACAGAAGCCAATTAACCTACAAATCCGCAGGTCTTCGGAGTGTGGGAGGAAACCGGAACACCCAGAGAAAACCCACACGGTCACGGCGAGTATGTACAAACTCCGTACAGATAGCACCCATAGTCAGGATCGCACCCGTGTGTCTCTGGTGCTGTAAGGCTGCAACACTGCGCTACTGTGCCATCCCAGAGATGCTACCTAACCCACTGAGATACTCCAGCTCTTTGTATAGTATAGTATAGTATTTTAATGACCACACAGCCAAGCTGGTGGAATTTTTGGGTTGTCAGCAGCGATACAATAATAAAGAACACACAACCACAATAAAAAAAATGTAACACAAACATCCACCACAGCATTCAACACTGTGGTGGAAGGCACAAAAAATTGGCCAATCCTGTTTTTGTAAAGCAGCATCTGCAGTTTCTTGTGTCTACAAATTTGAAAGGAGATGTGGGTGCAAGTTTTTCCATACAGAGGGTGGTGGGTGCCTGGAACATGCTGTCAGGGGTGGTGGTGGAGTCAGTTATGGTAGTGGTTTTTGTGAGGCTTTTAGATAGGCACATGGATAAGCAGGAGTCGGAGGGCTTTGGATCATGTGAAGGCAGATGAGATTAGTTTATCGTGGCATCATGTTCGGTGCAGACATTGAGGGCCAAGGGGTCAGTTCCTGTGATGCCTGTCCTGTGCTATGTTCTAAGGTGTTTTTAACTTCTTTGGCCACACTGCATGTGTGTGTGTGTGCGTGTTTGTGAGTGTTTGTGTGTGTGTGTGTTTGCGTGTGTTTGTGTGCGTGTGTTTGTGTGTGTGCGTGTGTTTGTGTGTGTGTGAGTGTTTGTGTGTGCGTGCTTGTTTGTGTGTGCGTGTTTGTGTGTGCGTGTGCTTGTGTGTGCTTGTGTGTGTGTGTGCTTGTGTGCGTGTTTGTGTGTGCGTGTTTGTGTGTGGGTGTTGTTTGTGTGCGTGTGCGTGTTTGTGTTTGTTTGTGTGTGTGTGTGTGCGTGTTTGTGTTTGTTTGTTTGTGTGTTTGTTTGTGTGTGTGTGCGTGTTTGTGTTTGTTTGTTTGTGTGTTTGTGTTTGTGTGTGTGTGCGTGTTTGTGTTTGTGTGTGTGCGTGTGCGTGTTTGTGTGCGTGTTTGTTTGTGTGTGTGTGCGTGCGCGTTTGTGTGCGTGTGCGTGTTTGTGTGCGTGTTTGTTTGTGTGTGTGTGTGCGTGCACGTGTTTGTGTGCGTGTGTTTGTGTGTGTGTTTGTTTGTTTGTGTGTGTGTGCGAGTATGTGTGCGCGCAGTTGGGAAGAGACCAACGTTGTATTTATTTTCTTCCCTAATTTCATTCAGACTGTGTGGCATGTTTTTACGATTGGAAGGCAATTCCAACAATTTAAGTGCAGAGTCACAAAAAGGCCAGCATTCGGTTACTTGAATTGAAATAGCCGAGCTGTCATTGTGGGATTTGATCTTGCCTTCGGGCTGAGTTATTGACAACAGAACCACAGTGCTGCTGCAGCCCGAGTGGGTGGTTGGGACGGCCTTTCCTAGCAAAATAATGCAATTCCTGGTAGCTGCACTAGTTCAGTTTAGTTTATTGTCACGTGTACCGAGGTAGTGAAAAGCTTTGGTTGCTTGCTAAACAGTCAGCGGAAAGACAATACATACGTTGGTGAGGTGACATTGTCACAAATTCCACCCCATCTGTGCCTTAGAGTCATACGGCATAGAAACAGACCCTTCGGTCCATCTCTGCTGCGGCTTATTACAACAGCAGGGGCGAGCTCCAACAAGATTCAACTCCGGTCTCCCATTCTGCTGGGAAATGAATGTATGTATCTTCTTGTGTAAAACACAAAGCGCTGGAGTAAAGCAGCGTAACTCAACGGGTCGGGCTGCATCTCTGCAGGGAAGGAGGGATGGGTGATGTTTTTGGTCTGGATCCTTTAGATTGGGGTGGGGGTGGGGGTGGGGGTGGTGGGGGGGAAGAAAGCCACAACAAAGGGGGGAGAGGAACAAAGCTTGCCAAGTGATAGGTGGATGTAGGTGAAGGGTTTGAGTGGGAGATGGGTGGATCAAAGCCAGAGAGGAAAGGAAGACAAAAGGGTGTCAGATAAGGAGCGATGAGAAGTGAAATGTCGAGCCACAGGGATGTATATAGGCGGAAGGGGACAGTTCTAAGGGGAAAGGGAGGCAGGATAGTGGGAGAAATGGATGTGCCCCAGAGTAGGGAAGAGAAGGGGTTAAAACAAAAAAAAAAGTGATGGTATCAAAAATTGGAGAATTTGAAATTTGAAGTCTGAAGAAGGGTTTCGGCCCGAAACGTTACCTATTTCCTTCGCTCCATAGATGCTGCTGCACCCGCTGAGTTTCTCCAGCATTTTTGTGTACATTTGAAGTTCATACCGTTGGGATGTAAGCTACCCAAGTGGGATATAAGGTGCTGTTACTCCAGTTAGCGTGTGGCCTCACTCTGGCAATGGAAGATGCTCGGGACACAATGTATTTTCCCAGTAAGTCAGGCAGCTTCTGTGGAAGTATCCGTTAAACAGTCAATGCTTTGGTCTAACACCCTTTCTTTAGTTTAGTTTAGAGATTTATTTAGATTTACAACACGGAAACCACAGAGTCTATGCCGACCAGCAATCTCCAGACACTAACACTATTCTACACACTAGGGACAATTTACAGAAGCCAATTAACCTACAAGCCTGTACGTCTTTAGAATGTGGGAGGAAACCCACACAGCCTCAGGGAGAATGTATGAGCTCCACAAAGACAGCACCCGTAGTCAGGATCAATAGAAGCGTGCAAAGAATTCATCAGTAAAGACCCAAAGCACCGGTTAAAACATGTTTTTTTTCTGTTGAACCGAAGATCTGAAAGGGCACAACGCAAAATAAATTCTTGAGTGTTTAGACCTTTAGATGCAGGGATACAGCGCGGAAGCAGGCCCTTCGGCCCACCAAGTCCACGCCGACCAGCGATCACCCCAAACACTAACCTACACACACTAGGGATCATTTTACAACTTACCGAAGGCAATTAAGGTACAAACCTGTACGTCTTTTTGGAGTGTGGGAGGAGAACGCTGCACCCGGAGAAAACCCACGTGGTCGCAGGGAGAATGTACAAACTCCGTACAGACAGCACCCGTAGTCAGGAATAGAACCCGGGTTTCTGGCGCTGTGAGGCAGCAACTGTGCTGTTGTTCCACTGTGCCGCCCTAAGATTTGTTCTACAGGCTTGTGGGTTAGAACATAGAACATTACAGTGCAGGAGCAGGCCCTTTAGCCCACGATGTCCCTGCTCAACATGATGCCAAACTAAACTGATAAAGATAAACAAATGAGTCAGACACAAGTAATATGATGCTATTTGCAGCAAAAATATTATATTTTCTGATATAAAATACAATCACTTTCATGTACAGATATGTACATATCCATAATTTTCCATTCTCAGTGTCTACATTGAAAGATCTACATTATCAACAGTAATGTCTGTTTTATTAAGGTTTCTTCCTGTAGGCATTGACCCAGTGCCAAGGGCAACTTGCAAATCTGGTCAATCTTTCCATGAGTCACAATAAGCACAGACAAAAACCACACACGACAGCGTGAGAGAGCAAAGGTGAGCTGGAGAGACCAGCAGAAGTGTGCCGAGGCCATCAATGTGATTCAGAGAGGAAGAGAACAAGGAAGCTAGCAATCACATTCCACGCAGCCCTACATTTAACACCAGCTGGTATTGACATGTCACTGAATCCCCAGTTTATTTTAGCCCAGGGTACAATTTGATCTGCTATTTTGAATATTTCTGCAGGGACTCATTTAACCCTGCAAGGTTCTGGCCAACTGTTACAACTTGAGGAGATTTCAGGCTTGGTAGCAGATAGTTCTTCTGAGGGTTAGATAAAGACTGAGTGGACACATTTTTTTTAGTGGCGTTTCCAGCACAGTTTGCCTCTCCCTATTGTAGTCAACAACATTCACCAGACCTGTGCACCTCCTGTGAGGGTCAACTTACATGCCGTTTCAAGGTGGCAATGCATGGGAATAGGGAGGGTGGAGAACTGGACCGAGTTGTAAATGTGACTCTCTTCCACCATTTGCAGCTTCACTTTACACCCTGACTCGTATATATTTCCATTAAAATCGCAATTACTGCAAATTATTGCTGCAACTCTGCTTGTAAAACACGGCACACTGAAACTACAACCTCCCACCAAGCACGGACAGGGTATAAATATTACCCCGGGCAACCTGAAGATCCAATTACAAATGGATACAGGAATTTAGAAGGGGGGTGGGGGCAGAAGAGGATGGAAAATATAGGCATGGAAAAGGTTTTTTGTTTCCTAATATGAAGAGCAATAGCCTTTAATGTCTTCACAAGGTTTGTGCTCATATTAGAAATTACTATTCATCTCCTGAAGTCCGTTTCACCTTTCTTGTCATGACTAACCTCTATATATATAATAACTTCTCCACCCGCCTCTCATTTCTCCATCTTGGTCATTTTACTCAATGAAAATCCACATTTGGAAGATCTATAGTGTTCCCCCAATCCCCAGGTTCCTTACGCGATGAATGAGTTACAGATTTCACTCAATGTTCAATCATTCTGTAATTTCAATGAATTCCATTTGTGTAAAAAGTCTTTTGAAGAAACATCTTTGCAATTGCCAATATTGTATAAATAAAGATAGGATGCGCGCTGCAGAATAATGGGGTCATCAGGTGAGATGGGAATTTGGAGGAATTTAGAAGCTTTCTTCCCAAAGACATTCTTAAAGCTTTATCATGTAACTACACTGTAAATGGCTCGATTGTAATCATGTATTGTCTTTCTGCTGACTGGATAACACGCGACAAAAAGCTTTTCACTGTACCTCAGTACACGTGACAATAAACTAAACTGATGTGGGAGGAAACCAGAGAACCACAGTAGCATATTGTTTCAACTATTCTTGCCCACCCCACTATGCAGTCGTACGCATCAGGAAGCCATGTTAATTCAGTCAAAAGGGTGGTGGAGGCAGGTTCTCTGGATGCTTTCAAGAGAGAGCTAGATAGGGCTCTTAAAAATAGCGGAGTCAGGGGATATGGGGAGAAGGCAGGAACGGGGTACTGATTGGGGATGATCAGCCATGATCACAGTGAATGGCGGTGCTGGCTCGAAGGGCCAAATGGCCTGCTCCTGCACCTATTTTCTAAAATCATCCACAATTTTAACCATGTCGCTCTGTCAGTTAACGGTTATAAATGTCAGATTGTGTTGATCCCCTTCAGGGACAGGAATATGATCATAGAATTGTAGAGCATGAAAACAGTCCCTTTGGCCTGCCTTGTTCACACTGACCAAGTTGGAATACTGGGCCAGTCCTATTTGCCGCCATTGACCGATATCACCCTAAGCCCTCTTAATATACTTGACACAGTCAAGAAAATCTACAGATACCTGACACTGTCTATTTCTCACCATTACGGATACCTGACACCGTCTATGTTTCCTTCAAGGACTGCTCGCTACCTGACACTGTCCCCGTCTCTCCGACCAGGTCAACAATATACAGAAGGACCGCTAGGGGGTTGAATGCATCCTTGACAAGGATTGTCAGATAATTGTATAATAGTTTATCGTTTGTCGTGTGGTGGGTTCTGTTTTATTTTTTACTATACTGCATATTATTTTAATATTTTAATAAATATTTTTGATTAAAAAAAACAATATACAGAAAGCTGACTGTCTGTGGCTCTCCATCAAGGACTGCAACAGATAACTGACACTATTCATGTCTCTCTGTCAGGGATCGCTGCAGATAGCTGACTTCCATCTCTCTCTCAGGGACAGCTATAGCCACCCGACATTGTGCATGTCCCACTGGGGTAACCTGACACCATCCGTGTCCCACCACTATAGCTACCTGACATGGTGCATGTCCCACCACTGTGGAAACCTGACACTGTCCATGTCTCACCACTATAGCTACCTGACATGGTGCATGTCCCACCACTGTGGAAACCTGACACTGTCCATGTCCCAACACTATGGAAACCTGACACTGTCCATGTCCCACCACTATGGAAACCTGACACTGTCCATGTCCCACCACTGTGGAAACCTGACATGGTGCATGTCCCACCACTGTGGAAACCTGACATTGTGCATGTCCCACCACTGTGGAAACCTGACATTGTGCATGTCTCACCACTACAGATACCTGACATTGTGCATGTCTCACCACTAGATACCTGACATTGTGCATGTCCCACCACTGTGGAAATCTGACACTGTCCATGTCCCACCACTACAGATAGCTGACATTGTCCATGTCTATAGATACCCAACATTGTCAACCCAACTTGAAACATATAAGATTGTTAAGGGCTTGGACACGCTAGAGGCAGGAAACATGTTCCTGATGTTGGGGGAGTCCAGAACCAGGGGCCGCAGTTTAAAAATAAGGAGTAAGCCATTTAGAACGGAGACGAGGAAACACTTTTTCTCACAGAGACTGGTGAGTCTGTGTAATTCTCTGCCTCAGAGGGCAGGTTCTCTGGATGCTTTCAAGAGAGAGCTAGATAGGGCTCTTAAAAATAGCGGAGTCGGGATATGGGGAGAAGGCAGGAACGGGGTACTGATTGGGGATGATCAGCCATGATCACATTGAATGGCGGTGCTGGCTCGAAGGGCCAAATGGCCTACTCGTGCACCTATTGTCTATTGTCCATGTCTCTCAGTCACTGCCCATGTCTCTGTTGAGGATTGTCGGAAGTGCCAATGCCCTTCAGTCAGGGAAACAAATGGATATGTAATTGTGCCTACCTAGTGGGGATGAAGGGTGGGATTGTGTACCGTTGCCCACACCCACTCTCAGTCAAAGTTTCCACCTGGCACACACACCAGACAGCTGTTCTAGTATCCAGTTGCAGCATACAGATGCTCTCTCAATAGGGCCCCCCTGGCTTTGTGCTGTCTAGGTCCGGAGGTAACCTCAAGCAAAGTTCTACTGACCAGAGAGATTATAATCCTGTAACTGTAAGTGAATTAGATTGTATCTATTTAATTCCGCAAAACCTGTCCTAGATTAGCAGCAGGACATAAATGATGCTACTCTGTATAAATGTAATCTCCCCAAATACAAATTGCAGATATCTGATGTGCATCAGTTCATTGACATTTATTTATGCAGTATCCAGGTGTTTTCCTTGCCCTTTAATTCAATGGAGATCTGGCTCTTTTATCGATGACTTTGTCCATTGTGAGCTGTGACCGAAAGCTCAGTGGACCTGCCCAGAATGGGGCCAGCTGTAATAATGGTTGACCATGGTCTTTTAGTCTCACAATGTTAGGCTTTTTCAGAATGCTGTGATAAACCTGCGGGTGCAAGTAACAGGAATGTTGGATTGGCAGCTTTGACCATACTCTGCCACCGCTTCTATCATCAAACCCTTTCTATATCTGTTAAATCTGAAACGTGTTTATACTGAGCACACAAATTCCTTTTAGAGTTGTACAGCACAGAAGCAGGCCCTTCAGCCCAACTTGTCCATGCTGACCAAGATGCCCCATCTAAGCTAGACACATTTGCCCACATCCCACTGAACATTTCCTACCCATATCTGTCCAAATGTCTATAGGAGTCTGAAGAAGGGTCTTGATCCGAAACGTCACCCATTCTTAATCTCCAGAGATGCTGCCCGTCCCGCTGAGTTACTCCAGCTTTTTGTGTCTATCAAATGTCTTTAAACATTGTTATTGTTATGCCTCCCGACAGCTTATTCCATATACCCATCGCCCACTGAGTGAAAAGGTTGCTCCTCAGGTTCCTTTTACATCTTTCCCCTTGCACCTTAAACATGTACCCACTGATTATTGATTCCCCTATCATGGGCAAAAGACTGTGCTTTCACCTTATCTAATCCCCTTATGATTTTATAGACCTCTATAAGATCACCCCTTAGCCTCCTGCGCTCCAAGGAATGGTACGACAGTCCTCTTTCTACCAATTCAATAAAGACGCAGATGTATTTTTCCAAGGGTAAGCAAAACCAGAAAGAGAAACTTCATCCAGATGTGCCAGAGATTTTGCACAATTTATTACTTTGAGGGATTTGTTAGATACTTTGCGCCAAAATGCCAGAGAAGGATCTCTGATGTTAATTGGAACCCCAGCTCTGTGTTGACACTGAACCATCCCAGCTCATCACACAAAGCTACAATCTCAATAGGTAGAAAGCAGCAGGGGGATTTTTTATGTAACTGGGCTTCCGATGAGGAATTTGATGGAGATCAACGAGGTCAAGGCCAAGTGGAGTCAGAGGTTCGGGTTAGAAGCATCTGCAAGTACAATCTCTCTGACTGCAGCTCTTTCATTATGTTAACCCAACGTTTTAGTAAACCTGAGATAATGAACATTAATGTGTGTTTGTGTGTAAGTTCATAAGTCAGAGGAGCAGAATTAGGCTGTTCAGTTTAGTTTATTGTCACGTGTACCGAGGTACAGTGAAAAGCTTTTGTTGCGAGCAAACAAGCTTTTGTTGCGATCGGCCCATCGTGCCTACTCTGCCATTCGGTCATGGCTGATCCATCTTTCCCTCTCAACGCCATTCTCCTGCCTTCTCCCTGTAACCTATAATGCCATTACTAACCAAGAAGCTGTCAATCTCCACTATAAAAATACCCAATGACATGACTGCCACAGCCATCTGTGGCGATGAATTCCAAGGTATCTCCACTCTCCGGCTGAAGAAATTCCTCCTCGTCTCCCTTCTGAACGTACGTTGTTAAAAGCAGCAACTTTCAGTTACATGACACAATTAACATCTGAAAACCTGCTAAGGTGTTTACACACAAACGTATATTGTGGTCGTGGCTTGAATGGGAAGGTTAATGTGTGATTGGGTGGGGTGGGGTGTGACACAATGTCGATTATATGGGGATTTATTAGCATTTAGGATCAAGGGCATTGCTGCTGCAGCTTGGTCATTTTGGCAAGGAAAGGCTGAGCTGGATATCTGACCCCTTTCCTCAATCCCTGCGAACTGATTCAACGCATCTACACATCAGTGTTTGAACGTGCAACAATGCAGCAGAGGAACATAATGTTTGTACCGAACACGATGTCAAGATAAACTAATCTCTTCTTCCTGTACATGATCCATATCCCTCCATTTCCTGCATATCCACCTGCCCATCTAAAAGCCTCTTAGATGTCACTATCGAATCTGCCTCCAACACCAACCCCGACAGCACATTCCAGGCACCCACCACCCTCTTGTGCACAAACGTGCCCCAAATATCTCCTTTCAACTTTGCCCCTCTCACCTTAAAGCTATGACCTCCAGCCTTTGACATTTCTGCCCTGGGAAAAAGGATTTGGTTTCAATCACCTTCCTACAACTACCCTGTTAAACTTTGTATTCTCAGACTGGGGCTCCCTGGCATTCTCCTTGGTCTTTCCATCTGCCCAAGATGGTTGCTAGTGTCCTGGGATGGAAGTCAATATCGTCTATTATCCTTGGCAAAATCCAAAGTGACTAAGTGTGGCACTCTGCGTCTCCAATTCAGCTCCACTTCAGTGGAGTGGCCACGATCAAATCCCTACCTCCTTGTGTTGTGGATGTGACGTTACAAACACAGAATGTGTACATCACAACAAACAGAATAACTGGAGACGATGGATACAGGTCCCTAAATGATAGCGTTCACCAAGAAACATGCTTCACTCTTCACCCTCGAGAAAGTCAATAGTCAGCTCTTGTTATGCAATGTTATGCAACATTAGCTGCCCTCTTTGCAAAGCTGTGGTTACTGATAAGCTTGGAAGGTGGACAGCTTCCAGTGATAACATAGGGAGGAAGCGAGGCGCCTCTTGGTTAGAAAGGCTGATGTCCATGAGACATGGACATGTCTTTACCTATCCTTTGGAAGGATTAGTGTGTTAGTAAAATATCACCAGAGCTATGTGGCTATGGCCTCAAAAATTAGTTTTGCCCCCAACCAAGCATATTTTGAGAGCTTAAACTCCAATAATGCTGAGAAAAATGTTATACTTTCAGATGAATCAGCAGTGAGATGGATGCTTGGATCTTCCACTGTGCAGGTAAAGGGTAATCAAGCTATATCACACAATTATTCCTGCTTTCGCCAGCAAACTGCAGCTAAAAGGTGGGTTGATAAACTCAAAGCCCTCGACCTTCAATGTATCATTCTCCCGAAAATCTGCATCTCCTGTCTCCACCCAAACCCTGGCGTTTCATTCTATGATTTCCACAAGCTTACGAGATCAGTCGGCATCTAAAGAGCACGCAACTCTGCTGCCGTTTTCTTCTAACACTAAAAAGTCGCACACACAAATCGGGACGCGGTCTACCATTCATTCCACCGATTGTCTTTTTGGTAAGTATTATTAAAACATCCCGCAGAGCAAGGAAAAAAAAAAGTCCCCTTTTAATGGAGGCGTTTTTAAACGCTGCCGATAAATTCGGTACAATGATAATCTCGTGAGAGTCGTTCAGTTCCTGCAGTTGCACGCAATTCTTTCATGCTTTTAAAATTGGGTTGCGACCCAGCCTCCTGGGTTCCTGTGTCAGTCTTCACCCAGGCCACGCCCAATCTGAGTGGCCACACGGATGACCCTTCTTGGCCTCCAAGCGCAGGCACAGTCCACAGTGATCAGGTGGAGGTCGGAATTCATTCTGGGATCACAGAGTTGCAACGGAGAAGGCAATCAGTGGTTGGGGAGGAGGGGGGGGGGAGGGATTGTCTTTTTTTTCTTCGCCCCCCCCCCCCCCCCGCCATCTCTTCCCCACCACCACTCCAAGAGGGATGAAGTTGAGATGGGTTCCTTCAGGAAAAAAAAGCCCTCCTTCGAAGCACAGGTGGTGGTTGTGTGGCAGTTCCTCCTGTGTGGCGATCTTGCCGTCTCTGGTCATCTGCCTCTGGGGAAACCCAGTGAGAATCCAGCACATCACCTCCTCATCCCGGTAGGACCTTCCGCTAAGTGATGACAGAGGCAATGAAGAGTTGCCCTGGTGTCCTTGTACCTTCATATGACCTTTGAGGGGTCTTGCTTGCTGATGAGCACCTCCAGTAGCCTCAGTTTGGCCTTGACGTGCTTGTATTCACCATATTCCTCGGCCATGGGGGTTCGGTCCTCCTTCTGCACACTTCTACCCAAAACAAAAGAGTATTGTGAGGGCACAGGTATTGAATTTTACATTTTGTAATTCTAGCCATCCCCATCTCTTCCAGTTTCGTGCTAAAGGCAAAAAAATAATGTACATTTGTACACCGCCCTTCACACTCGCACTCTGCTGAAAGTGCCTCACGGGGACTTTTGTGGCCATTGTTCTGAAAGCAAATTAGTCATGGTATGGGAAACAGGCCATTCAACCCGCCATGTCCACACTAACCTATCTATATTAATCCTATACCTCCAGTCATTGGTTAGTAGCCTTCTATGTCTAATGTTTTAGACTTTAGTAATAGTAATAGTAAAAGTAAACTTTATTGTCAATTCAAATAATGCAACAAGCAGTTACACAGAGGATTGAAATTGCGTTTCCCCATACTCCAATGTGCAAGTAATATTTATAACAGACAGACAGTATACCAATAAAGATAGACAATGGACATATACATTATATAAAATATTCATTAATAAAAGGTGCAATATAGAAAAGTGCAAATAGCATACTGCAGACATCGAGTTAAAGTTAATTTGACAGTCAGCTGGTCTTTGTTTGTGTAATGTTCATGGAATTTTCTTGAGTGTGTTGAGTAGTCTGATGGCCTGAGGGAAAAAGCTGTTTTTGAATCTGGTGGTTTTGCTCCGCATGCTGCGGTAGCGCTTGCCGGATGGTAGGAGGGTGAACAGTTTGTGTGCTGGGTGGGTGGTGTCTTTGATGATGTTAGTTGCTCTCTTGCGACGGCGAGATGGGTATAAGTCCTGGATTGCTGGTTGGGGTGATCTAGTGATCTTCTCCGCTGTCCTCACCACTTTCTGTAGGGCCTTCTGGTCAGCAGCAGAGCAACTGCCATACCAGACTGAGAGACTGCTGGTAAGAATGCTCTCAATGGCACCCCTGTAAAAGGTTGTGAGGGCAGAAGGGGGGAGGTCGGCTCTCCTCATCCGTGGAAGGAAGTGGAGGCATTGCTGTGCTTTCTTGACTAGGGAGATGGTGTTGGTGGACCCAGTCTGATCATCTGTGATGTGTACTCCCAGGAACTTGGTGCTTTTCACAGACTCCACTGCACTGCCATTTATGGTGAGTGGGGTGTGTGCTGTCTGTTTCTTCCTGAAGTCCACAGTTATTTCTTTTGTTTTATTGACATTGAGTTGAAGGTTATTGATGATATAGAAAGTTTAGACTTTTTGTTAGACTCTAGAGAAACAGTGAGCAAACATGCTCTTCAGCTCACCGAGTCACACCAACCTGTGATCACCCCCTACACCATCCTATCCTATACACCAGGGACAGTTTTACAATTTTTACCGAAACCAATTAACCTACAAACTTGTACATCTTTGGAACGTGGGAGGAAACCGGAGCACCCGGAGAAAACCCACGCGGTCACAGGGAGAGCGTGCAAACTCTGTGCGGACAGCACCCGTGGTCAGGATTGTACCCAGGTCTCTGGCGCTGTAAGGCAGTAACTCACCACTATGTGAATCGATTCAAATGTGGATCTAGACATTTCCTAAATGGTGTTGGTGTCTCCACTTCCACCAGTTCATTCCACATACCACTCACTGCGAAAAAAAGCCCACTTCACATCATCCCTAAATCTCTTTATTCTGAATCTATATCCTCTAGTTTCAACTAGTTTTGATAGGGAAATGTTCCTGCAGTCTATCTTCCCGAGGACACTCCTAATTTTACATTCCTCAATCATTTCCCCCCTCAACCTACTCCAGGGAAATCACACCCAACCTCTCCAGTCTCTACACAAAAAGTGTTTAAAAAAAAAAAAGAGATACAGTGTGGAAACGGGTCCTACGGCCCACCAAGTCCCACCAATCACCCGTACACTGATTCTATCCCACACTAGAGGGTAATTTACAGAAGGCAATTAACCGACAAATCTGCATGTTTTTGGAATGTGGGAGGAAACTGGAGCACCCGGAGCAAACCCACGCGGTCACAGGGAGAACGTGCAAACTCTGTACAGACAGCACCCGTAGTCAAGATCAAACCCGGGTCTCTGGCGCTGTAAGGCAGCAGCTCTACCGCTGTGCCGCCTGCAGTTAATTCAAACAAAACAAACTCCCACCAGCAGCACTGAGGTGGGTTGGAGTTGATCAGGCAAGTGCAATACTGGGTGATCTCATACATCCCTGCCATTACATGCTACACTTGCATCTGACAACATCCAAGATACCCCAGAGACCTAATACATTTATTGTTTCTGTTGCACCATTAAGCATTCTGTTCAATGAACATAAATTCATCCACATTGTTTTGGCCTTAATCTATTTCTGAAACACAGAAATGAATGGAGCCTAAAATTCATATCCGATCATTTAGTTGTGGTCTGATCCGAGAAAAAGGATTTGAACCATCTTCAACCGGACTTGTCTTGCAATAAACCTTGCACCGTTTAACCTTTGTCTGCATGCTGTGGGCGACTTGATTGCAATCATGTATTATCTTTTCTTTGACTGAACAGAAGCAACAAAAGCTTTTCACTGAACCTTGTGACAATAATAAACAAAACTAAACGAAAAGGTTAAAGGTAGATAAAATTGCTGGAGAAACTCAGCGGGTTTGAGGCAGCATCTATGGAGCGAAGGAATAGGTGACGTTTCGGGTCGAGACCCTTCTTCAGACTCAGGTTTACCAGAATGCTGAGTGGATTAGATGGTTTCAGCTACAGGGAGAGAGTAGAAAGTCTCGGATTGTTTTCTCTGGAACGTCGGCGGTTCAGGGGAGACGAGAGAAGTATATAAAATGAGGAGAGGCATAGACAGGGTGTTCAGATCCTTTTTCCCCCAAGGTGGAAATGTTCAAAACGAGAGGGCATATCTGTAAGGGGAAGGTGAGAGGGGAAAGTTTAATGGAGATATACAGGGCAAGTATTTTGTACAGAGAGTGGAACGCATTGCCAGGGATGGTGGTGAAGGCAGGTACAATAGTGGTGTTTAAGAGGTTTTTGGGTAGGCATGTGAAAGTGCAGGGAATAGAGGGATATGGATCATGAACAGGCAGATAAGATCAGTTTAACTTGGCATCACATTCGGCACAAAAACATTGTGGGCCGAAGGGGCCTTCCTGTGCTATGTTCTATGTTTTAACCATCAACTGCTATCCAGTAAATTTCATTCGCCTGAAAAGGTTCAAGTGAAAAGTTAGCCAACCTTCCGTTTTCCTGAAAGAAAGTGTCTTCGAAGTCCCTCAGGGTTTTGCGAAGTCGCTTTTTGTCAGCTCTCGCCTCTTGCAACTGCTCCAGGAGTTCAGGCCTGCAAACAACAGGTTGAAACGTCAGTGCAGAAACGCTGCGCTTGCCTTGAAATGGGCTGCAACTTTACAACAGGGAGACGCAATTGGAAAATCAGCTGAGAGTTTTGTGCTCAAATCTCTGGGAGGCTCTCTGACTTGGGGTAAACAATGTCAAAGAGAGTTCATGGGGAGAGAACAGCTGCGGAAGCTGGAGTCCTGTGCTCGGCTCAGGGTGCAACCAAAGCCCGCAGTCAGTGCTATCTCAGCGGAAGATAAGGATGGATTTGACAAGAAATGGCAGCTGGAATGATGATCGCAAAGCCACTGATTTTCCATTGATGGGGTTTAGTTTGCCATCATTCAATGGAGTTCTAAAAATATTTCAGAGAATACCTCGGAAAGCTTTAGCAATGCAAGTTCTCCCGGAAAGAAGCGCCACGTTTACTCTTTCTTGTTTAATTAGGGAATTCTTCCAGCATTAACAGAACGGGTGGTGGGTGTATGGAACAAGCTGCCGGAGGAGGTAGTTGACGCAGGTACCATCATTACATTTATAAAACATTTGGACAGGTCCATGGATAGGGTAGGGTTAGAGGGATATGTGGCAAATGTTGTGCGTGTGAGACTAGTGCAGATGGGGCATGTTGGGCCGAAAAGCCTGTTTCCATGCTGTCTGACT